>CM066330.1:233894281-235094281 GCA_033807585.1 Hydrophis major | reverse complement strand
AGTGGGTGTGGCCTGTGTGTGACGCATCCAGTCCACGGGCCACCAGTTTGACACCCCATTCTAGACTCTATCCTATAATACCATGATGGCGAACCTATGGCAAGCGTGCCACAGGTGGCATGCAGAGCCATTTGTGCTGGCACACGAGCTGCAGGCAACTTACGTCACTGTGCATGCACATGCCTCACAGCTGATTTTTGGCTGGTTTGAGGCCTTTTTCAGCCTCCCAGAGGCTTCAGGAAGGCTTCTGCAGGCTTTTCAGGCCAAAAACTAGGCCCATTTTGTCACTTCCTGTTTTTCTGGAAATACCGGAAATGATGAAATGGGCCTAGTTTTCAGACTGAAAAGCCTGCAGAAGCCTTCCTGAAGCCTCTGGGAAGCTGAAAAAGGCCTCAAATGGCCGAAAATCAGCTGTGGGGTGCAGTGCAGATAAGGGGGCAGTGAGAGGGGGTGGGTGGGTGGGTGGGGATTGCACTCGCATGTGTAGGGGGCGTGGGTGAGTGTGCATTGCCTTCTGGGTGCTGGCACATGAGCGCGAGCGTGCAAGCGCTCACCATTTTTGGCACAGGAGCCCAAAAAATTTAGCCACCACTGCTATAATACATTTTGAAAAGATGCAAAAATAAGAGGACCTAAATTTAACTGACTTGGTTTGTTTGGGCTGTTACAGTGTTATTTGTCTTCTATGAACTAGTTTTGATTAAAACCATTTTCTTCAGGCAAATGAACCTGAAGCTATAGTAAGCGTCTTGTTATTGAGAGGTAGATTTTTAGCAAGTGCAGCATTTTAATGCAATCTTTCTCTAAATCATTCCTTCAAGCCATAGTAAAGACAGAGAAGTGGACCCAAACAATCATTAATTCTCTCTATTTGTCTTCTAAATATTGTTTAGCAGCCCTTCCTATCAGACTGCAGCACAGGGAGAATTCAGAAGCAAGCTTTTCTGGAGCATAATTGACAGCCCAGAAATATTTGACTCTTCTTTTTCAGCTGATTGTAAGATTGACAACTTTGGCTTTTTAAAGCTAATTTAGATAGTTGTAACCAGAGCTAAGCACAAAAGATCCCGGACCTGGATTTAGTTGCTTTCCATTTCCTTCCCCATTCTTTCTTTTCTTTCTTTCAGCCCATTCTTTTTAGATAGTAAACTCGAGGTCAGGGGCTGTCTCTTGTTTTTATTGATTTGTAAGCTTTCTGGGAGTCTTTGTGGCTGAAAGAAAGGTATGAATGCCATAAATAAATAATTACTTTGACATTGACAGAGCTTGGAAAATCATTCTAATTTTGTGTGTACCCTTGATAGATTGTAAGAAGCTATTAGATCTGTGTTGACTAGCTAAGTGCTTAAGAATCTGAATAAGATTATTGTGATGCTTTTGACCCTTTAGATTTTATGTGGATAAATTTATTTTGTGAACTGCAGAATTTATTCTGTATATTAAATCAGACTTCTGGTTGCTCAGACTATAATTTTCATTTACACTTGGGCAGATAGATACCTTTTCATCTGCTCCTCCAGACCAGGGATTTTACTTAGAAGTTTTGCATGAAAAATCCAAGCTTCTCTTTCAGAGTCATGTGCCTTTCTTTAGAGGTGTCATTCATCACTTAGTGCTCAACTTTTAAAAACAGAATTCTGGTTGACCTAAACTGTTACTGAAAGAAATCTGTTGTTTAAGATGTAACCATGTTCTTCTTATATTATGTATACCACTTCGGTGGGAAGGTACCAGCATTCTGTGCACCTTTGGCATATTGCCCTGCTGGCCACATGATCACAGAAAATTGTCTTTGGACAACACTGGTTCATCCAAGAAACAGAGTTGAACATTGTGGCTAGAGTCAGATATGATTGACAGGAAAACCTTTACCTTTACTTTTTTATAGCTAATAGCTAAAGAAATATCCACAAAACTTTAGCAGGAGAATTTGTAGGTGATAAATGTTAGATGGAAGAGTTCTGTCTATAGAATTAATAGTTACAATAATGTAGAACACTAGTAATTTAGTAACAAGGCTGTGGTAATTTAATTGCAAGGCTTGACTAGCATTATATCAGGTTATGCAATTAGTGACACAACCTGATATAATGTTAGTCAAGCCTTGTGATTAAATTACTACAACCTTGCTGTTTTGAACAAATTATTTTACTTTAGTACGCTTTGTTGATAAGTGTTTCCTTCCCATCTTTCCTAAACTGCTCAGATTTTTATAACACAAAAAAGTTTTACATTGCATTTCTAATTTGTTTTAAATCTCTGTAAGATTATTTGCCCTACTCAAGTTTCATTTTTAAGTTGGGAGATATCAAAGAGATGTAAGAGGATTGTGAAACTCAGTGCAGGTTTACCCAAAATAGTAATGGAAAAAGATATTCATTATGAATATTCATTCTTAGATGTGTACATGAACTTGGAAACTACAGCTATTATCTTATTACCTTAGGTTCTGTTTAATAAAGTTAGTTTTAACACATTACTTTTTTCATTTCATTTCCCTCAGTGTAACCTGACAAAAATATTTTTGGTAAACGCCATTAAGAATAACTACCTTCATTTCTAGAAAATTTGTAGCCCTTGAAGCACATTAAAGACTACTGTGTCTTCTTTTATTACATTTCATTAATTAAAAAAAGTAGTTTCCTTTGATTCAATTTAAGCTCCTAGAGATTTTTATGTAGTTCTCTTGACAACAGTATAGGATTTGTTTACCATTAATCTAAGCCTTTTTTCACAATCGTTTTTTGACTTTTCATCTAGCTTTCAACTCTGAGGTTTCCTGGAGATTTCCACCAAAAAAAAATCAGCAGTCAGTTAGATGTCATCAACTAGCAAATTCAAGTATTTTTTATTACAGGTCTGTCCTGAGTCCAAAGAGACTTTTTTTTCTGTGATATACTAAACCTTATTTTAGCAAAAGAGACTTCCCCCCATAATATACTAAACATCATTTTAGCATGTCATCTTATAACTGAATTTTCTGTTTACATAAATGCTGTAAATATTAGACACTTTTAATGCTACAGATTACTTTTTAATTTGCCTTAACAACAAGTATTAAATACTGGTTCAACTGCACAAATTCAGCACTGGTCTGGTGTTTCCTGTGACAATGCAGCACTTCAGATTTGAAAGAGATATGTGGCTTTGGATTACAGGGCGGCACCCCTATTGCATCTGTCAGCTACTGCTTTAGGAAGGCATTCTTTCTTCTGGGTTGAATGGCTACCATCCATAGCTGCTACACGGCTTTAAGGAATTGCTGAGACATGCCAAGTGCCATGCTCTGAAATACATCTTTCTTTCTGTGTAGAGAGCCATAGAAACGGCCTTGAAGGGAATATACAGAAGCAACAAGGGCAGGGACATTCTTGAAGCCCGAGGGAAAGGAGATATTGTTAGGAAGAGACTTGAGTGACTCATTCCTGACTAAGCAGACTAGCAACAGCCTATCTCACTAAAATGCAGTTCTCGCCTTCCCATGGGGCCAATTTTCAATCTAGTCTAGCTCATACTTCAAATCCAATGCTTGTTGTAGTCCTAGTGCTACCCACATTGAACATTGTAAAGCTAAGGTACAGTTGATGTTTTTAAATGCACAGCAGTTATTTAAAAAAAAACCGGTCATTCGTGCTTTTATTTTACAAAATATTGAAAGCAGTGTGCTAAACATTTACATATTCCATTTTTATTTACTAAATCAATTTAAGTGTCCCTGCATCTTGCAGATGTGGCTTTGGGCAGCTAAGAACACATGATAAACAATGCAAGAAATCAGTCTCAACAAAGCATTTAAAAAAAAGAAACCTGCCGTGATCATTTAGTAGAACAATAACATCTCATGGTAGCTAACCTCCAATTTTGATGCCAGGTCTTCAGTCCTTTGCAAAAGGCGAGTAGCATCAGGGCCGGTGACCAGTCATGGGATTCATTGCAGAGAATTTAGTGCTTTAACATTTGAGAGAACAAATATTACATCGAACCAACCCAGGTCCCTAGATTGCCTGTAAAAAATATTGAATAGTGTTTGAGTCTTTATAGGTTTTTAATATATTGTAAACTTCCAGGCTAGATTATGCAGATTTTTTTATATTAGATCATTAACTAATTCTTGTGTCCCTACTCGTTTCTTCTCCAATAGTAACTCTAAAGCTTTTCCTAGCCCTACTACATCAGATGCTGAAGGCCAAGGTTTGAATCTTTAGTATGCAGAGTGTGTTTTCTGTAAAAAACTTTTACAATAGAATAGTGCTGTAACGAAGTTCAATTAGCTGAAATTTTCATTTTCTACAAGCATATTTCACTTTTTAAGATTTGATATATTAAATACTTCAGAAGAGCTCCAAAGAATGTTAATGGTCTTACCAGTTGTACAGAGGAAACATCTATTATTATTTATGGAAATGATTGATAGTGAGGCCTTTTAAGATGCCAAGTGATTTACTGTTTATTGATTAATGAAAATATGTTCTGGTTTACAATGACCAACTTGCCTGATGTATTACTTTTTTGTGCTGATGTTTTTTTGTCTTAAAATGCCTTGGTATCTTGCTTCTTTTCTTTTTATACACACCACTCAATAGGTTTTTTTAAATTAAACTTGATGTTTCTCATTCTAATGCTCCTTGACAGCAATCAAATTTGGAGGACAGTTTGATGCCGAACAAGTTTCTTTTAAAAATCTGATTACTGCAAAGAGGTCATCTTTACAAGGGAAGCACAATTTATATAATGTTTATTTTATAGCCTCAGTCAGTCAACTCTGGCTAATTAACAGTAAACATCAAATGACAATCCATAGGAAAATTCAGCACTCTCAGAGGAGCATAGTATAGCTAAAATGACAATATCCAATTCTTAGAAAATTCTTTCTCCCTTACTTCATTTAGAATAGAATTGAATAACAGAGTTGGAAGGGACCTTGGAGAGTTAGGGTCTTCTAGTCCAACCGCCTTTTCAGGCAGGAAACCTTATACCATTTCAGACAAATGGTTGTTCAATCTCTTCTTAAAACTTCCGGTGTTGGAGCATTCACAACCTCTGGAGGCAAATTGTTCCACTGATTAATTGTTCTAACTTTCAGGAAATTTCTTCTTAGTTCTAGCTTTAGTTTGGGAGAAGGACTTTCGCTGAAATAAGTGTTGAAGAAGTAGATGAAGCTATAAAGATTTTCCTTTTCCTCCACATCTCATACATTCTCCAGTGCTGCAATGGGTCTTGGAAGTCTTCTCCTGCCTTTAAGACAAATTATAGCATCTTGGGAGAATCTCCGTGTACATGAAATGGTTGCATGAGAGTCAGTGGGGGGGGGAGCAGGACTTTCACTGACTCTGGTATATATTTTTTTCTTTTTTTTCTTTGTCTTTTCCTGTGGCTTATTGCAAGGATAAAAAAAATACCATCTAGACACTGGAGAATTAGTTTTTCAAATACATGGGGGGAAATCCATACAATATAATTAGTCACAATTCTCTATTTACCATAAGTTAATATTTTAAGGAAAATGGTTTAATAACATTGATTTCACCCAGATGTAAATGATCCTGCTTTAATTGTTTATGTGGGATGAACACTGCTCTTAATGAACAAGTTTTGTTTCATTTGCTGCATTTAGAAGCCTCCAGATTGGTAATGTTTTGTTCTAAGATCAAGCAAAAGGTGCATATTGTTCTAACCTCAAAATAAAACTGACCACACATGTGAATATGTTTTGAACTTGTAACATTTGAAGAGATCCTTCAAAGTCAGAATCCATAGCATTTCATAACATTGGCAGATGGTGAAAAGATTGAATATTGGGATTAAAAGATTATAAGAAAACAGTGTTCCACACTAAGGTAACTTGATGTCTAATTTTTAAAAACATTTTTTTGTAACTAGTGTGGTTTACAGGTAGTCCTCTGATTACAGTGGTAGGCATTGCTGTTACTAAGCAATGTGGTTATAAAGCACAAGTTAAATGATCCATTGCTGAGTGGCAACAGTCTCAGCAGTCCAAATTGCTGTTATAACTTCAGTGGGTGTGGCTTGTTAAAACAGGAAGCAGCGGGGGCACCAGGTAAGGAGAATGGGGGTGGGTGGCCGTGGGGAGGGCAAGAGAAGGAGGCTGTGAAACTGCACAAGCACAGGGGAGGGGGCCAGATGGAGATTGTGGGTTAGTACAAGCATAGAGAAGCCAGGGCCACTTAACAAAGTGATTTCTGAGTTTCCCTACCAGCTTCTCTGTAACTTTGCTTGTGGAAAGCTTGGCAAGGAAAGTGGCAAATCGTGATCATGTGACCCATGGGGCGCTTCCTCATACTTTTTTGAAGTTTTGAAAACAGACACTGATAACGATTTGCAAAAATACAACCTTTTTTCGTTAAGGGTTTTTTTTACGTTTGCAACACAACTTACTACAAAAACTCCTAGTGTTTAAACATTGTTTGTAACAGAAGGTCACATTAAGAATGTTTTGTTTTCCTATACATCTAGTCTGAATAGCTGAACTGATTCAATTTAAACTCTCAGCTTAGTGAGATTATATTCTTCATTTTATGTTTTCCACCTAGAGCTACGTATATGAATAAAATAAAGTTACAAAAACTAAAAAAAGTAAAGAATAAAAATGTAAAACTAATAAGAAGAAATGATACAATATATGTCATTTACAAAAGCTACCAAAACAGGCTTGAGTAATATGTACAAGATTTGATTTCAATGTTTGTCGATCTGTTTTTGAAATAGATACTTCTCTTGACCTTGGTGAACCTAGCTCCCAATTAGCTACTGTGTTTGTTGCAGCAGTGTCATTGAGGTGTTCTGCAAGCTTGAGAAATGTGATCTCTTTCTGGCCGCATGTCTTACAATGAACTTCTAATCACTAAGCAGGGACATTTGCTTGAAAAGATGGCTCCTTACTTCCATTGTAAATCATTTAAGACTATTATGAATATAAAAGGATGAAAGGAATATAGCCACCCGCTTCCTTGGTTTATTGGCCATGTCAGAGCAAGCTTTGGTGGTTACATTTCTCACAATAGCTCTCCAAGGTAGTTTGGAATGAGAATATTGACAAAACGAATTGCATTTTATGATTGAGGATCTAATTTTTTAATGTTATCGGAGTATAACCTTTTCCTATCAATTACAAAATATTTGTAAGGTTGAAGTAAGGTTGAATGCAACATGAAATATAAACAAAAGACAACTGGATGAGACTAAAGATACAATAAGACCATTTTTCTCTCTTCATATTGCCCAACTAGATGTTTATGTTAGGCTGCAAACAACAAAACAGGAAACCATTTTTTGTGCTTCCTAGTAAATGATGGTCAGAGATGCATTATTTCTGATTCTGGAGGCAATGTATCACTATAATAATTGGCAGTCACTAATAGCCTCAATCTATATATATATATGTTAAGTCCTTTAGAAAGTTTACTGGTGCAAAAAGTCTTGGATTACTCAGTTGTATTAAAATATTTTAGGATTGGTATCAAGAAAGGATGATGCTTATTTCTATATACTTTCACACATTGCTTACTTTTATACAGGTGAAACTCGAAAAATTAGAATATCGTGTAAAAGTTCATTTATTTCAGTAATGCAACTTAAAAGGTGAACCTAAGGTATGAGATAGACTCATTACATGCAAAGCAAGATAGTTCAAGCCGTGATGTATCATAATTGAGATGATTATGGCTTACAGCACATGAAAACCCCAAATCCACAATCTCAGAAAATTAGAATATTGTGAAAAGGTTCAATATTCTAGGCTCAGTGTCCCACTCTAATCAGCTAATTAAGCCATAACACCTGCAAAGGGTTCCTGAGCCTTTAAATGGTCTCTCAGTCTGGTTCAGTAGGAAGCACAATCATGGGAAAGACTGCTGACCTGACAGTTGTGCAGAAAACCATCATTGACACCTTCCATAAGGAGGGAAAGCCTCAAAAGGTCATTGCAAAAGAAGTTGGATGTTCCCAAAGTGCTGTATCAAAGCACATTAATAAAAAGTTATGTGGAAGGGAAAAGTGTGGAAGAAAAAGGTGCACAAGCAGCAGGGATGACCGCAGCCTGGAGAGGATTGTCAGGTAAAGGCCATTCAAAAGTGTTGGGGACTTTCACAAGGAGTGGACTGAGGCTGGAGTCAGTGCATCAAGAGCCACCACACACAGACGGATCCTAGACATGGGCTTTCAAATGTCGTATTCCTCTTGTCAAGCCGCTCCTGAACAACAAACAACATCAGAAGCGTCTTACCTGGGCTAAAGAAAAACAGAACTGGTCTGTTACTCAGTGGTCCAAAGTCCTCTTTTCTGATGAGAGCAACTTTTGCATCTCATTTGGAAACCAAGAACCCAGAGTCTGGAGGAAAAATGGAGAGGCACACACTGCAAGATGCTTGAAGTCCAGTGTGAAGTTTCCACAGTCTGTGTTGATTTGGGGAGCCATGTCATCTGCTGGTGTTGGTCCACTGTGTTTCATTAAGTCCAGGGTCAACGCAGCCGTCTACCAGGAGATTTTGGAGCACTTCATGCTTCCTTCCACAGACAAGCTTTATGGGGATGCTGACTTCATTTTCCAGCAGGACTTGGCACCTGCCCGCACTGCCAAAAGCACCAAAATCTGGTTCAGTGACCGTGGGATTACTGTGCTTGATTGTCCAGCAAACTCACCTGACCTGAACCCCGTAGAGAACCTATGGGGCATTGCCAAGAGAAAGATGAGAGACATGAGACCAAACAATGTAGAAGAGCTGAAGGCTGCTATTGAAGCATCCTGGTCTTCCATAACACCCCAGCAGTGCTACAGGCTCCATGCCATTCTGCATTGAGGCAGTAATTGCTGCAAAAGGGCCCAAACCAAGTACTGAGTACATATGCATGGTTATACTTTTCAGAGGTCCGATATTGTTCTATGTACAATCCTTGTTTTATTGATTGCATGTAATATTCTAATTTTCTGAGGATTGGGGGTTTTCCTGAGCTCAATTATGACAAATCACAGCTTGAACTATCTTGCTTTGCATGTAATGAGTCTATCTCATATATTAGTTTCACCTTTTAAGTTGCATTACTTAAATAAATGGACTTTTGCATGATATTTTAATTTTTTTTGAGTTTCACCTGTATATCTTTATTTTGCCTTTTCTTTATTCTCAAATATTGCAATTTTGGTGTCTGGAAAACTCATCATTAGAGTTTTCCCCCAGAGTATTTTTTCTGTTCTTCATTGCATGTTATAATAGACATGTGCACAGTATTCCCAACATGATAGCAACATGGGTTATAAGGTTATCCACCAAAAATCCAGATCAGTTTTCTTGGTCAATCACTGTCAGGCTCAAATCCAAAGACAACACAGTGAAATCCAATTGACTCAATTCTATATTTGCATTATAGGCAGAATCTTGCCAGACTAAAGCTTTAACCTTTTAACCTAATGAATATATCTTGAAAGATTCTACGATATGGCTACCCTGGACCTCTTCCTTCCTAACCCATCATGTTCGGGACTTTGCAGTATCTTTATTTGGGCTTCTCTCTGCAATGCATTGCCTCCTCCCTGGGAAATTGCAGAGCTCCTGCCACAATCCCACCCTCCACCCCCACACACATCTTCAGGTGCACATTCCATCACAATCACCATCAGCAATATGGGAGATGTCAGGAGTTTCTTTTTTTCTTTTTCCTCATTATGAAGTGGTTTACATTTAATGACACGGCTTACACCAAACTGCATTTCCCCATTTCTGAACCAATCCAACATAAACCTTGGTACTCTTCCATTTTTTAAAAGAATCACTCCAAATCAGGAGTCCCTAACTCCTGCTCTGTGGACTGCTACCGGTACATGACCCATTGGCCGCGCAAGTATTGGGTGAATTTACAAAGCTTAATTTGCACATGCGCAAGATTAGCTTACTTGTGTGAAACCATCCCCTCCCTCCCCCATCCCCCCTGCTTCTGCCGGTCTTTGGAGCTTGAATGTTGGGGTCTGCTGCTCTAAATAATTTGAGGATATAAAATTTTACTCATCAGCCTAATTCTAGAACATTTGGGAATGCACTTCTAATCCAAACTTTTACAATTTTTTTGTTCCTCTTAAGACTCCTGTAATTATCCACTGCTTTCTGCTCCTAACTAAATATTTTAGAATTAGAATTCTTTTATGGGTCAAGTGTGATTGGACACACAAGGAATTTGTCTTGGTGCAAATGTTCTCAGTATACATAAAAGAAAAGAAACATTCATCAAGAGTCAAGAATCATAAGGTACAACACTTAACAATAGTCATAGGGTACAATAAGCAATCAAATCATACTAGGAAACAGTCAATATACATCATAAGGATACAGCAACAAAAGTTACAGCTGTACAGTCACAAGTGGGAGGGGATGGGTGATAAGGAGTGATGAGAATATTAATAGTAATAGTAGTGCAGACTTTGTAAATAGTTGGACAGTTTTGAGGAAATTATTTGTTTAGCAGGGTGATGGCGTTTAGGAAAAACTGTTCTTGTGTCTAGTTGTTCTGGTGTGTAGTGCTCTATAGCGTTGTTTTGAGGAAAGGAGTTGAAACAGTTTATATCCGGGATGTGAGGGGGTCTGTAAATACCATGTTTCTCATATAATAAGGCTGGGTCTTACTTTTTTTGAGCCCCGAAAAAATGGCTAGGCCGTCTTTTTGGGGGGGTGACTTAATTCCCCCCCTTGCATCTTCGGGGGGGGGGGGCGGAGGCGATGGCTTGGATGTTGACCTTGGCGTTGATGGGACACTTCGTATCGGGGTCAACACAGGCAGCACCATATCCGAGTGTGCAACAAAAGTATTTCCTAACGGCAAGCCGCCCCACCATTCCCCCCATTTCGCATGTTATAATATAGGCCTTTATTTGGGGGAAGGGGCTTAATTTCATTTCATGCCTATAAAACATGCTGGGACTTCCTATTGGGGGAGGCCATATTGTTGGAGAAACAGGGTATTTTCACAGCCCTCTTTTTGACTCGTGCAGTATACAGGTTCTCGACTGAAGGCAGGTGGATAGTAATTGTTTTTCTGCAGTCCTAATTATCCTCTGAAGTCTGGGTCTGTCCTGTTGGGTTCCAGAACCAAACCAGACAGTTATACAGGTGCAGATGACAGACTCAAAAATTCCTCTGTAGAACTGTATCAGCAGCTCCTTGGGCAGTTTGAGCTTTCTGAGTTAGCACAGAAAGAACATTCTTCGTTGTGTTTTTTTGAAGATGTTTGTTATCAATTTATCACTAGGTTAACCACTTACCATGACTGCAAATTTTGTTCAAGCATTTTTTGGCATTCTTTAAATTATAATTTGTTTTATAAATTATATTATACATTTTTATAAATATGTTATAAATTTTTTTCAAATGCTTAAAATTGCCTAGAAAATTCATTTGCACTTCATGCTTGAAGATTTAGCATTGTTTTTAAGTATTTCAATTTAAGGCTACATACTCTAAGCAATTCTTATATTGAAGAAGAAAACATAGTGGTCTGTAGTTCCCCATAATATTTGCTTCTGAAATAGTTCTTTCTGAATATATAAATCACAGTCTTTGCATCATTTTCTATGACTACTGAAAAACTTTCTGCAATACTTTATGAACAATCTCTTTACAAACTAAAGCCTTTCATGTATTCCTTTTCATGTTCTTCAGTTAATCTGGAAAAGGCATCCCGATCTTTGAGTTTTTAACTGATTTTTTTTTTCATGGTATTGCCAAGGGATAGTGCCATTGCACATTTGGCTACCACATTGGAAACATTTAGTCTTCTATTTCTTGTGTTTTAGAAATTTTGACAGGAATGCAAGTTTTACCCAGTAGCAATATTAGCTTATTGAAGGAATTGCTATTTTTTCCCCAAACCCACTATTAAGCAGGATTTAGATTTTTATTCCACCATTTCGTTAAATAATAAACTCTCAATGCTTCTTCCTCCTCTTATTTTTTCCACAACAACTATCTTGGACAATGATTGGCCTAAAGTCACCCAGCCAATTTTTCATACTGTACCTAGAGGGCTAGAACTCACACATTCCAGGTTTCTAGACCAGCACCTTAACCACTACAGCAAATTTTCCCCCATGTACCCAATATTCCTAGTAAAAAGGTTAATTTTACTATTAACCGAATTAATGTCCAAAACTTTTCAGTCACTTGTTAATGTGTAAGACAGCAATTCTTGTTGCCATAACATCAGAATGTTGCAGGAATATTTGCTTCATTCAGATGAAGATGGTATTTAATTTTGTTGTACGAGGTGCAATGACAATAAGCTAAACTAAACTAAACTTTAAGTTATTTTAATCCTTCTCCCTTTTCTACAAATAAGCCAATCTTATAGATATAGAGTGACTCAAGACTAGCTTTTCAAACACATAAATTTGATAAGTGGACTATAGTGATTTTTGAAATGGTTATTTTGTAAATAAGCAGTATTGGTAGAGAGAATGGTATATTTGAACTTACTCAGTTAAAAAAAATTACATTCCTGCAAATTCGACCATTGTCCTGAGTTCAACTTGATTCTAGAATTCTGCTTTTATAAATCAGTTTTGACTTAATATTTGATCCTCACCACATGGATGGTACGGCAGAGCAGTATTGTTCTTAATATTTTCTTAATGCATGGATTTATTGCAGCGTGCTCTATATGAGATTTCCCTTGAAAAGCAGTCAGACGCCATAGCTGGTCCCAAATGTTATGGTATATGTAATTATAGACAAGTGTTAGGTAGAGTTGAACCTTTGCTCCATGAGTTGCTTGGCTTCTGTTGAATTGGTCAGCTTCTGAGTGCAATGCAAAGTGTTGGTTGTTTATTAGAAATCTATCCATGGCATAAAGCCTGGCTATCTAAAGACCACTGTCTTCCATGGTTTTTGCCCAATTTGTATGCTGTTGACAAATTCCATGTCCCATCCATTAAGCATAGTCAACTCATGAGACCTAGGAGGCATGTTTTTGGGGAACACCCTGGCCATATTCAAAAGATCTGTGATATGTAATCCAGGGTTAGAGTGAGTAGTAGTCAATCTGGTGTGTTTGATTATCTTTATAATTGTTATTTTTCTTAAAGAATTTGGGTTTTCTAAAATTGTATTTTTTGTTTTTACTATACACCAGTGGGGGGGATTCAATTTTTTTTTTTTTTTACAACCAGTTCTATGGGCATGGCTTGATGGGCATGGCAGGGGAAGGATAGCGTAAAAAATCTCCAGTCAGAGGTGGTATTTGGCGATTCTCTGAACTACTCAAAATTTCCGCTACCGGTTCGCCAGAACTGGTCAGAACCTGCTGAATACCTCCTCTGCAATACACCCTCCAGAGTTGTTATGGAGTTGGGCAACTTTATTTCTAAATAAAATTCATCCCACATCCTGGTAAGATTGTTTGGTAGTAACCAGGTTCTGTGAATGATAGAGATCATGATGAGTAACTGGTTTTAATTTTAAATTGAATAGCAAAAATATGTCAGATTAGAAATGAGCAATACTATATAAAATTAGAAGTGGGATAGTTAAGGATGCAATTATACTGCAGCTGTGTACAATAAAGCCTCTTTTGCTCATTTGTGAAGCATTTTCAAAGAGTATGATTTTTTTCTTTATTTCAATGTTGTATGTATGTAGATTTTCCTAAGTATTTTTACTCACTTCTTCCTCCTTTCATGTTTCTGGTTTTGGAAAATGAATATAGTTCCATGGGGTCCTTGGTGGTCTCTGAGCTTGGTTGTTTTCTTGCAGATGTTTCATTATGAAACTAGGTAACATCAGCAGTGCTAGCTGCAGTTATGATGTTATCTTGTTTAGTAATGAAATGTCTGCACAAAAACAATGAAGCTCGGAGAGCACCAAAGATTCCTTCCAGGTCAACCTTGAGCTACAAATATTGTCTTCTAATATAGTTCAAGAATTACTGCAAGAAAAGTATTGCAACAAGGAGTATAACATATTTTAAGATATATGCATTAAATATATTTTTATTTAAGAAAATAAATTTTCTTAAATAGAAGTTTGAAAGCTAGGCTAGTTGTGACTTCTTTTTACTGTCGACTATAAGCATAATTACTCAGGCGTAATTCAGAATGTATTAATGTAATGCAATTCAGTGAAACTATCCCATGGGCCAGATTTTTTTTTTTTCCTGCAGAGGATTGATTCAAGCTCTTAGAAGCTCGATATGGTTAATGTGTTGGTAAATTGAAACTGCAAGATTTGATTTCTCATCAATTGTGAATGCTATGAAATCAGTTCTTGCAGCTTACAAAGTCTTCTACGGCTTAAATATCCTGTGTCCTATGGATGTCTCTGCCCTATTAAAAGTTTGCATTTCAATATCTGTATAATCTATATCTATCAGCACTGCCCAATAACAGAATAAAGATTAATATTGTCTGTAGAAAGGGAATTTAAATGCACAAAGTCTATATTGTTTATTTTACAGATATATATTTGTCCAATTTGTATGGTACTGAACCTTTTGGACCCCTGATGGCTTACAACGGTATACAAAAATACAATATAAACCTTCAATAAATAAACAAATAATACAATTCATAGTAAACAGCATAGTAGAATAGCAATATTAACTATAACATTCAAGTAAACCAAAAAATTTCCTCAAGGACTCTCTGAGGAACATAATTTTCTTCAAATAGGGGCAGAAATTTTAAACCCTTTCAGGTTTATGTTAATAATTAGATGTATTGCTTCATTAAGTATTAATTACTTTGCTGTCTAAAATCAGAAAATGAAGTATTTATTTTGAGGAGAAAATATGTCCACATGAAGCAGCCAACAATTTCTCAATTTGTAAGTATTTTAATGCTTCAGCTATAATAAATGGCTGTGTGAAAAAGGTCTGTGTTTCATTTTTGTTGATCCTGAGATGCTGACCTTTGCTTTTTTAATTCAGTTATAAGGTAGGAGTAATGGAAGAAAGACAGCATCCTTTGTGTGTTATTAGATTTAAATGATCAAAGCCTTTTGATGTCCTTTAAAGATTTATTAGATGAAATGCTTGTAATTGGCTTTTGTGAAACAAGACAGTTGAGGCACCCTGACATTTCTTCCCTTCTGAACAAGCTTGTATCAAAATCAAAATGCTACAGAAATTAAATTTGTACTTGCAGATATTAGTATGAGCAAACTGAAACATTGGTCCAACTTAGACATATTGTCCAAAATGTGGGATTTGCATGCATTTCATCATTTTTCCCCTCGAATACTTATATTAAAATTATTACTTTATTTTACATCTAAACCAAAGGTGCTTTTTTCAAGAAGCAACTGGATTTTCTGGATTTTCTTTGAAGATGTTTTGCTCTGAACTGAAGATGTTCTTGGTTGAGAAACGAAATATCTTCAGAGAAAAACCAGAAAGTGCAGTTGCCTGAAAAAGGCACCTTTGGGACAACCATGACCTGGATGGCTGAGAATCTCTATAAACTTTTACATCTAAACAGGGACATTTAATTTTATATCTGTTAAATAATTTGTAAAGGTAAAGTAGTTATGAATAGGTAGTTCAGATCAGGCAAAATTCATATAATACTACTTTGAATGCTAACAATTAGCACTAGCCTTAATTCATATAATATAGTATAGAAAATTCTATTCCCTTAGGATTTCTTTGCATAGAATTGCAATGAGACCTAAGTATCAAAAGTCTGAGTCCTGTGTTACACATGAAAAGGAAATGAATCATGAGATCATGCACTTTAAAATCTTTCTAGTCCTGTAAGAATGAAATTAGGGTAGCTATTTTTCATTAGAGAATGAAAAAGTACAAAGACAGGAGCTCAAAAGTCACTGCTGCTTTTCCTGAGGCAATACCTGATAAAAGAAGCTCAACATAATAACAAACAAATTCATGCATTCACTGTTTTGGAACAGTGGTTACCTAGCATGCTACATAAAATTCAAATGAACCGTATTGTTGGCCCTATTTTTTATGGAGTAAGCCACTTTATTTGAGTGTCTTATAAAACTGGGTTACCAAGACAAATTTATTCCTTGAATTTGGGAATAAGCAATGGACTAGTTACATTTCAGGAGTATCACATTTGATATCCTATAAATTGAATATATCTTGAGAAGTTTGTTATTGATGAATGGGATCTCTTAAAGCTGCTCTCAAAGTCTATGTTAAATTTAACCTAAAAGCAAGTTTATTCATGTACCTGGATTCAATTTAACATTCTTTTAGATCAGGTGTTAAACTGGATTTATTCAAGGGCTGGATCAGCGCTGTTTCTGGTGGCAAAGGCACTGTGGGCTGGTTCTTTGCTATTTCCAGGCCAGTCCCGAGGGCCAGATTTAAGCACCCTATGGGCTGGATCCGGCCCAATGGGCCTTAGGTTTGACACCCCTGTATTAGATCATCACAACAGTGCTGAAAACTGAAAGTGAACTATTGTGAGTAGTATATGGAGCCTGATTACTATTCCTTAAACTCCCAACTTATTTTCCTGAACTATTTTTTGAAAAAATCAGGGCAAAATGATATCAAAATAACAGTGATTGAACTTAAATCATTAGGAAATTAGTACTAGTCACAACAAATTGGTGAACTAGGTGATGTTTATTTATTTAAGAAGAATTAAAAGGCTGCCTAACTCATTCTTGGTGACTTATGGTGACTTATATCAATAAACTCCAGTAGAAAAAATAACCCCCATTGCCCTGGCAACAACAATTAGCTGAGCCACTTGATGGCCCTGTATCGCTCTGGGATCCCCAATCGCAGAATCATTCCCTCAGACCATTTGAAAGAATGTCAAAGTGGGGACCAATCTTATCTCTGCAGGGATGATGTTCCACAGGAAGGGAGCCACCATGGAGAAGATCTTTCTTCTTAGTCCTGCTAGATGGACCTTTTTAGGACAGGGGACCTATAATATTCCCTGTCTCCTCACTGTGGTGGGTTGGGTAAATATGACTGAGAAAATATGTTCATATTTAATACGTACTTTTTCCCCCTTGGGCCCCTGTGAATGAAAAAACACTAATTCAGTTGCCTGGTAGCAAAACAAAATAACTCATCATAAGGAATTCTCCAGACACTATCTTCCTTTTTTCCCAGGATATCTGGAGTCCCTCCCCTTGTTGAAAAATCAAAATGCTTAGTTGAGCCTAAAGAATTATGTGCCTCCACATTACTGATGAGGTGGCTATTTGTCTTCACACATTAAATGGATTCCCATATTTTTCATGCCAAATGTGAACACATATTAAAGTTTCTCAGGTCTTCCAATCCTTGATAAGGGAACTGCAGCTTAAATTAGTTTTCCCCACCACTTTCTAATGTGCTGAACCAAAATGCAATGTACATATTGCTATGAATGCACTTCGTGTGGCTGTTTACAATAACTCCTCATCCAATATGCCTAAATTATTAAGCTGCATTAAGAGTAGATGCTTGTGCTAAGATTTTTACTTTTTAGATTCTCTAAAATATTAATAGCTTTCCATGTTGTAAATTTACAGGAATTCCCACATAGCACTTGATGTTTCTTTTCAGTTGTTTCCCATCTGTAATACTTTTTGGTCACATCATCTTATTCCACAGTTTGGAATATATACACATAAATATTTAAGACTTGGTCCTGTTGGCTAAAATATCAGATTTGGCCTTTCATGAAAATGTGACATCTTGCCATTTCAGAAAATTTCTCTTCAATGTTTAAAAAAATCAGGGTAGTGTAGAATAAGAAAGCAACTATTAACTGCTGAGAGGTCTACAAGAATAGATTCCAGAATTAGTTCTTCCATCTCTGTCTCCTGACATAGTTCATCAGAGTAATTGAAGCAGTTTTTCTGTAAAGGATGAAATCCGATGGAAGTGGATTCTGATTATTAATCTCATCCAATATTATTTACTCCCTTTGCCTCTAGTGACAGCAGTTTTTAATTTAAACATTCTGAGATAATGTATCTTTATGATGGCTTGCACTTTGTCCAGCAGTTAGATCTAAAGCAATGATTGAAGAAACAGAGAAACTTCTGCATCTGCTCATCTATGTCTGTAAAAATTGGCTCAGTGTTGCTGAGGTCTTTTTTCCTGGAATGTGAATTGAGTGCATAATAATTGCTGACCAAGTTTTTGAATCTGTTTACCAATACTTGAACTGAGCATGGAGAGCCTTGATCAACTTTCTCAGACTTGGAGGCATCAAACTGTGTAGGCACTGCGGCTTCCAAAATTCCCTAACATCATAGCAGATACGGTGCTAGAAGAGGTTGCAGAAAATGAAAGAATAGGTTTATTTGAAAAGGAGCTTATATACAGTCTATTGATTCCAAAAGTCTTGTAGTTAAAATTACTAAATCAGGAACCGCTGTGATCTTGTAATCAAAATACTTTTCACCCTAAGGCGATATGTAGACATGAAGCAATAGGCATATTTCTGCCAAAGACTAAAATTAAGTTATATCTGTGTTCAAATGTGGCAGCTACTTCATGCTTGGTCTGTACTGATGCTGTTTCTAGGAGATTCAGACATCCTCCCATGTTCATGATTATATACTACAGGCTTTAAAAATGTTTACTTAGTAGAATAATGACCCCCTAAAACCTGTCAATATTGTAGAGTCCCTGGTTAATTACACATCCTGTCTTCCATGCATTGTGATGTAGATAAGCTGGACCAAATTTTCTTTTGATAATAGTATATCATTTGTAACTAGACTGCTATATTAAACATAGTGCACAGTCTCAATTTCATAGCAAAAATGCAGTTAGCAAGCTCCCCTATTACCTTAGATTGAATGTTTAAGAAACAGTGTTTGTGAGGAGGGAAGAGTTGGTTTCTCTGGGCACCAAACTTTTAAATATATTGATTTGGACTAACAAGCTGTACTTCCTTTTAGCAATGATAATAGGCTACAAAAGAAACAATACTGCTCCAAGGAAAAATTTTCACCACTTAATCTTAATTTAAATCATGAATTGAAAGAATTTTTCAAAAATTTTTTTTTTCAGTTTTGTGTCTGAAACCAGGTTCCTTCCTTACTCCTGGTTTGTTTTTTGTATTGTGCCCATCTGGATTTTGTATGAATATATGAAAACAGACAAAAAGCTTACCATGGTTATTTTGTTATTCTATAAATCTGGCTTATTGTGGCAGGAAATCAATTTCTGGCTTACTGCAAATTGAGATAAAATAAAAAGTCAGAAACTTTAATTAGTTAATCATGAAGAGTCAGTCAGCGATTGTTTTTGGATGCTGCATTTTGTGTGTGCATGCCGTTTCTATCTAACAATCCTATTTAAGTGTGCATATATTAAATGGGGATCCTTTGGCTTAATCTTGAAAACGTTCAGTATTTTTATTTGAAAAACTGTAAAGATGGAAGATGATGATATTTTAACCAGACATCTCGCATCTCTTTAGTGATTTGGGACAATGGAACTTTTAATCAAAACACTCAACTTAATATTTTCTTTTTTGCATTATACTTCATCCTATTATTTCAGTTCCTGTGGGTTGCATGTTAAAGAGTCAGATCTGAAGCAAACATTACAAGATTAGTGTAAAATTTTAGCATTTAAAGGACTGTTGGCTAAAGTAATGTTATCGTATATGGATAATAATGTTATCTTTCTGCCATTGGTTGTTGCAATTGTAAGTCAAGTCAGACCCAATTATACAATTTTTCCAAAGGTGATTAAGTGAATTACAATGGTTATTTCACAAATCACTCAGTTGCTAAGTGAATTCAGGTTCCCCAATGGGTATGTTTTCCCAGGGATTGGCAAAAAAGGTTACAAACAGTAATCACAAGACTGTAGGATGTTGCAATCAGTAGTAAATGCAAGCTAGTTGCCAAGCACTCAGATTGTGATCACATGACTCTGGGCACCTATAAATGCAAATACAGCTCATAAGTCACTTTTTCCAAGGCCCTCATGACTTCAGAAGGTTGTTAAATGAACAGACGTAAGTCAAGAACTTACCTGTAAATAATATTAGTTAACAATTGGGATATTCATTGTACTATAAAGTCTTCTCTTGGAGAAGTATGTAATATAGCACATGATATGCAGTTGTTTTCTGCTGAATTAAGACAAAGTAGTGCATCATTTCTTATACAATAAAGGGAAAATATTCCCACTATCTGGGAATTAGGTATTACAATGGTTATGATTAAAAGTGCATTTTTGGCAAGGCAGATGAAGGTAGGAACAGTAATTAGACCTAGCGTTAACAGTAAATTTCATTACACTTATTTGCCAAAAGTAAATTCCTCCATGTTACTTTTTAGCAACATTAATTTGGTTCCATCTTTCCATTTCTATCTGTCCTTTTTGTCTGTTGCAAGTTCACTCTATTTTATTTATTTATTTTGCCTTATGTTTTTCTTTAGTTGAGGAACTGGACAGTTGATGAACTTCAAAGACGACTTGGGACACTTGATCCCATGATGGAACAGGAGATAGAAGAGGTTCGACAAAGGTATCAATCAAAGCGACAACCAATTCTAGATGCCATTGAAGCAAAGAAAAGACGCCAGCAGAACTTCTGAGGAAAACCTGGCAGTAGAATAGATGTCCATCATTTCTTACAATAAACTGTTCTACAATAAACTGTTCTATGACTACTGTGTAGGTGGATTTCTATTTCTATTTGCTATAGCACCTTTTCTAACTCAGGTATGCCATTGAATGAAGTCCTCATGAAGAGATCATGCGTTGTATGAATGGTAGATTTTAGATACATTGCATGTTGCTTTTGAGAATTCCTGACTTAGCTGGGAGCTAAACTTTGTATTACAAGTCAATAGAAAAGTAGGAAATGGATTTTAATAAAATTGGTACTCAGATTTTACAGTGTTTACAGTTCAGTTCCAAACAATGTATGTATTAGTTTAATCTATCAGAATGTATAGTACATTTTGTATGAAAAATCCAAGTAAACAGGACAATAATTCTGACGTCATGTTCTTAGATGAGGTATAGAAATTCAAATTTTTGCTTTTTCATTGAACTGTTCACAATGTTATAAAACCAGAGTCCTTACACTAATCTATTATCTATTGATCCCAAAAACATTCATCATATTTGATATATAGCAACCACTTGAAGTTAAACAATCCTTACTTTCATTTTGCTGTATTGGTATAATGAACTTTGAAAATGAGTTAAAAAAGAAAGGTAGCAAGTTTACCTATCCTGCTCCAGCATTTGAAAGGGAATATGAACTTTATCTAATCTAGAAACTTCTAAGAGCTCCATGATTTTGATTTCTTTTTTTAAAGTATTACTCCTCAGTGTTATATTGTTTCCTTTGTTTTTTATTTTTATTAGAATCGTAAACTCTGAATGAATGCTAATATATTTTCAGTTATGTCTATCAGATTAAAAAACATAACAAATCTTTTATTTTCAGTCTTTTTTTAAGACTTTATGATAACAAAGGAATGTCAGCCCCTCATCCCCGCCAGTTCAGGAAAAATTAGTATCTCTTTGGATAATAATGTTATTTAAAATAGTCAAGGAATTGTGGACTTTTGCATTGTTTGCTACTTCAAGCTGAATTTGTCTAAGGTCTGTGGTACTAGTTGTGAATTTAAACTGGCGTAAGTGTTTTATTTGGAAAAATAAACATATCAGTAGATCTTGAGATCCACATTAATTTCAAATACCATTTAGTTAAAAAAACACATCTGTGATAAAACAATTGCCTTCATGAATAGATACTGTGTTTCCCCAAAAATAAGACCCGGTTTATATTTTTTGGCCACAAAAAAGCCACCAGATCTTATTTTCAGGGGATGTCTTCCACTGACTCACCTTTCAACAGTGGCACAGACAGCCCCACCCATCTGGAGCCCACTGCCTGCCTACTTCTGCGGCCCCTTGTCACCGCTTGCGTGCATTGCCTCTGGCCTCTGTTTCGCTGTCAGAGGCTTTGGGGAAGGCCTTTGCAGCTGATAAAAGAGCTCTTGATCGATCCGGACCTCGTTTCTTGACTCCAGAGGCCTTTCCGGAATGGCCTTTCTGATTCTTGACTCCAGAGGTCTTTGCCTCTGATGACAAAACAAGGCCAGGGGCCACTGCACACGTCAATCCAGAGCCCTTTTCTCACCCGAAGAAGCCTTTCCTGAAGTCCTCTGACAGAAAAACTGAGGCTGGGGTTGATATACATAAGCAGCAGCAAGTGGCCACAAGACTGGGCCAGCAAGCCAGGGCAGATATTGGGGTGTGCGAGGCCTGGTAAGTAGGACAGCTCCACCCCCTCATCTCCTCAGCTTAATTTTTACCCATCCACCTCACCGCATCCTGGAGTGGGTGGGGACTTAACTAGGGTTTATTTTGGGGTAGGGCTTATATTGGGTGCAGTGTAAAAAAATCAAGTTAGGCCTTACTTTCAGGGTAGGTCGTATTTTTGGGGAAACACAGCACTTTGTAAAAATCTCAAGATTGCATAAAGGGAAACTTATGATGGAATATGTCTGTGACAGCTTCAGGTTTCATCGGAAATCATGTCCACAGAAATCTTCCTTTCCATCCACTATATGAAATTATTGGAATGTAACAACCAAACTACAAGGAGAGGTCTATATAGTTAGGAGTTCAGAATGTGAAAAAGGACTTGAAATGCTTCTATTCTTATAACAGCCTCATGTGCCTAGTATGTTTATCCTCGGAGATTCTTTTGACCTGCAGAGGATGCGTAGAGAATGGTTGAAATATTGTATTTGTGTATGGAAGACTATGCCTACAGCTAACAATTCTGATGAATGCCTATAATTTATTACACTGTAGTCTGATAACTTCCCACAGGAACAAAATGGAAATATATGAGTATGTCCTTGCTGCTCAAGATCTGGAAACATTTGTTTGATACTGAACACACCAAATTGCAGATTGCATATATATATTCATTTTGTGTTTCCACAGAGCAGGGAAGAATAATCCAGTTTGGTCCACAATTCAGGAGGTGTTTTAAATTTTCATTTCCACAACTTTGTCTATCTTCTATCAGGCGGGAAATTGCTAAGTTATTGAGTTGGGCCCTGCCCTTCTTATTTCTCAGAGAAAATGATAATTCTAGTAAGCCATGTTCCTTCCTGGAACATGGAACTATTGGTTCAGTCAAAAACAGTTTGAATTCTCTTCCTGTCTTCCATTAATACCATTGATTTAACCTGGAACTTTGGAAAAGCCAAGATAACTGATCTATTTCCATTAGCAAACTTTCTGTATAAGTTCAGGGCTGAAAAAGGAAGTGTTAAATCAAGGGTCTTCAAACTTGGCAATTTTAGGACTTCTGGACTTCAACTCCCAGAATTCCTGAGCTAACATGAATGGAAGAGGAATTCTGGGAGTTGAAGTCCACAAGTCTTAAAGCTGTGAAGTTTGAAGACCCTTGTGTTAAATAATAAACCGAAGTATTTATGTTCTATATAAAGCAGTGTTGGACAGGTACCACATATGAGCTAAACTTGTCAGTTTCTCTTAGTTAAACAATGTGGCTTACAGAAATGTGCCATGAAAACTAGAAACATTGCAATTTGCTATTCAAATGAATAAAACTGGATACTCTCTGTGCCATTGAATTTTGTACGATGTTCCCTGATTAAATTCTCTTTGCAGCTATCTCTTTAACCTCTATTCTTATAATTCCCCCTATAGAGTTATCATTCCTATGTAATTTATTACCCAAATAAAATGGGAAGATTTTTTTTCGTAAACTATTAAAATAAATAGCTTCTGAATTATAATGACGTTTCTGCAGAATATGACTCATGCATTTAAAATCCTATGTAAATTGAAAAAATAGTCCTTTGGTTGCCTTTACAGTAACCAGTTATTATTCTTCACTTCAGTCATGATAAGAAAAGATCTGTGCCTAACAGAACTACACACTGGTCTGTTTTGTGGGTAAAATGTAGAAAAAACAAGGGAATGAAAGAGTATAGCAATTATAGCAGTCAAGTTCCTTCCTCAACTTTGAAAACTACAAGAATTGAGGATTATGCTCAGAATGCCTATTCTCTGCTGTAACTTCAGCTGAAACAGGAGGTTCTGATTCATATTTTGGAGTCTTTTACAAGAATATACCACTTCATTTGTCATCCAAGCTGTATTTTCAAAGTACACACACATATCCATTCCAGTCTCATGGATCATATGTACTGTACCAATTGAAGTCTTTTGAGTAAACTCTCACTTTTTTCTTTTTTTCAGTCTTATATCCATGTCTAGTTTTAGTTCTGTGAGAAATTAAATGTGAAGCCAGTAGCTTTAATGTTTTGTAATAAAAGTTACACCACTGTAATTTGAACTCCTTTTTAAGAGATCTGGCTGTTTTGTATATAATTGTTTAAATCCTTAGTTTGTTTTTGAATGAAGATAATTTTTTATCTTATTTAGCTAAATACAAGAAACTTGTTTTGGATTTAAATATTTGTTTTATAGGAAAAAATAAACTATTCTGCTTATTGTAAAATATTGTCTTTATCTGTCAAAAGAACTGTTTTCTTGCAGCACATCTGATTTAAATGCTCTATAACATCACTGGATAATGCATTTTGGAAACTCTGCTCCCAGGTCCTGTGGTTTGCTGTTCATGCTCCATTATTTTGGGATTCCTTGAGCTCCCAGTATCTGGAAGTCATAGGCAGCAGCATTCAGGCCCAAACCTATAATGTAGAATGGCTGCAGGTTGGATACCATTTGAAACCACAAGTTCCCTGGCTTAAGTCCAGAGATGAACTGAAAATATGTTCATTAGGGGTCCTCCTAGACTCACAGCTGCTAGTTACCTGTTCAAGCTGTTCCTCTTTAAGCGATTCCATCTCGTGGCCAAATACATGAAAGCATCAGGAACAACTGTAAATAATGTGCTGATTCCTGCATGTAAAACAAGTATTCTCCTTTTGTATCAGCAGGTACCACTGCTCCTAACCAGACCCAGGATTTTGCTTCTCCCAATTTACAATTGCACACTTTTATTTGAAATTTTGTGCACATAAACCAATGAAAGCTGCAAGCTATGGCTGTTTTCATAGCACTCATACCTAGAAAAATCTTGATTTGCTCAGTCCATCTTCACTGAATCACATGACACACTGAACCACAAACTAACCATGAAATCTAAGTTAATTCAACCTAATAGAAAATAAAATGGAATAATTTTAGTTGTGTTAGGTGTGGGCCTAGCCTATGCCACTGTCCCGTTTCCTTCACTGATGGGCAGAATGCATAAGCTTGTATATTTTTGAATCTCATGATGTGTATGCATGAACAAAATCCTATAGAATACGTAAAAGACAGCAATAGGAAATACAATAATTACATCAGAGGCTTTCAATCATTTTGCCAACATTGCTCTTTTTAAAAAAATGCAAACTATAAATATGGAATAAAGGGAAGGGAATCTTCAACAAATATACTGGCAGGGTTGAAAAGCTTTTTACAGCTGCAGGTTGTACTTCTTTTGCTGCCATACTTTGGTGGCATGTAAACTGTCTTTTTTAGTTAAGAGGTGTAAAGCATTTGATAAAATTGGTCATCGTGTCTTCTTAATAAAATTGCTTAATAGGTTGGATGGTTCCACTGTCAGATGATTCACAGTTAAATAACTGTACACAATATGTGGTCCTTAATGGGTCTATATATGGAGAGAGTTATGCAGAGAAGTACCAGGATTCTGTCCCAGACCTAGTGTCCTCAACATTTTGGTAAATAAGTGAGAGTTTTACAGATAATACAGGACTGGGAATTGGGGTGGCTAATACTGTATTCAGTGGACATTCTTGATAATCTTGAACTTTGGACAATAGCTTCAAGTGTGTTGTTCAATGGCAAGAAATTAAACTTTTTTTCATTTAGATAGGGAAAAAAAACCCACAGATACACAGGTACACTTTGGTAGTACCTAGCTTGGCAATAGTACGTACTTGTGAGAAGATTTGAGTATCCGGATAGACCACAAATTAAATATGAGCAATGCAGTCTGGAACTCTGTTATGTCAACAGAGATACAATGTTAAGACCATGGGAAGTGATGGTTTTGCTTTGCTTCACACTGGTCAGGCTGCACCTGAAACTGTCTAGTTTTGGATGATGAAGACATGGAAAGATTCTTGAGAAAAGTGACAAAGATGGTGCAATACTTGGACAATAAATCCTGATGAGAATGTTTTTTTTTTTTTGAAACAAATTTTATTAATTTTAAAGACAAACAACACATCATTAACCATTAAGTACATAAAACCTCTTAACATTATAAATTTTTACAAGTCGGATAAAACATTATTTTTATACAACATAATTCTAATTTATCCCATTTCCATATGGACACATAAATATCTTTCAGGAAATTTCTCATTATTTCTCTTTACTCTTATTCAATTTCATTTCTTTTCTATATTTATCCATTTTATAGTCATCATATTCATTTCTTTCTGACTTGTTTACAATTACATTCCTCCAAGGTTTTATTAATTCTTTTTCTTTTTTCTTTTTTCTTTTTAAAAAAAAGATTTTTAACAATTTTACAAAAGACACAATACACAAACATACAAAACACAAAACATAAACAAAACTAAAAGATTTTTTCTGAAGATTGTCTGATCCCGGGTTAAAACTCTTCACACAGACACAAATTCAAATATCATATTCACCCCATATATCCTTCCATATCTTATTATCATTTTCTTTTTATATATATATATATATATAAACCATTTTTATAAAAACAATGCACAAAGAATCAAGGCATAACAGCTTATAAATTCTTTTCTAGGAAAAAATAATAGTAAAAAACCAATAGAGCATAACAATTCCATAATATAATATCAATACTTTATCTATTTAACTTCATATCTTATCCCTACTTCTCCTTTTCATCCAAATTATTTCTTGTTAATTAAAATTTTATTGCCTTTTATCAATATACAAAATCCAAAAAAAACCCATAACAAAGCCTTTATATATCCTTCCATATCTTATTACCATTTTCAATAACATTCTTTGTCTGTTCTATTTCCAACTATCCATTCATCTTTTTTCTTTTACTATACTTCTCCTATACACCAATTGGAGTAACATCTATAACTCATTACCCTAACTTAAGAGTACCTCGTGTAACAATTTTTCTTGGGATTCTGTTTAAAAGATTCTAAAATTACATAATGAATTTTATACTCTAAATACACATATAAAAACACAAACCTATGTACCCTCCAGAATCCCTCTCTTATCCTAAGTTAAATTCACCCATTGTCTCTAAATAAACTTTTTTTCTTTAGATCTTGCTTCCCCCCACCAAGTCCTCTCCTCCCCCCTTTTCTCTCCTGCTTATTCTTCTCCTTGCCCTTTTTACCCCTTTGTTTTTTCTTCTCTCTTTTTCCACTCCTTTTCCTTTGCTTTCTAACCTTGCCTCCACCTTTTCGCTCATTTTTCTCTCCTTTGGTTGTTTTTACAATTTTTAAAATCCCCTTTTTCTTAACCTTTTTTTCCTCCTCTCCGGAAGGGACCCATTGTTCATCAAAGATGGCTTCTTCTTCCTCTTCTTCCTTGTCCCAGTCCTTCTGCTGCGTAATCAACTTTTCATAAGTACATAACGCCATTTCCAAGAATTGAAACAAAGCGCCCAAAGAATCTTCCTTTTTATATTTTTGATATTCAGTCTTTAGTTCATCCACAAACAATGCCATTATGAAAAGAGAAACTTTTCCCAAAACAACCACCAGTATTTTTAATCAAAAACAATTAAAAAAAAAAGAAAAAATTCCAAAAGTTAATACTTTTCTTCCTTCTTCTCTTTCTCTTTCTGGGGTTAATGTTTAGTCAAAGAGGTCCAATTACCATATATCTTTCTTTGGGATTCTAGGCAATCTCCTCCTTTTTCAGCTTCTGCTCCAATTTTTTTTTCCTCTCCCTTCCCACTTAAAATGTCAATTTTAAATAATCAGAAATCCATACCTCCAACAAGGGTTTCCAATTTCTTAAATTTTTCAATATCCAAAAATCCTTTTGTTCCTTAGCTTCAACTTTCAAAACAATTCACTTTCGATGTCCAATATATCCAAACATTTCTGCTGTTTCCATGGGGTGGGAGAGTGAAGAAAAAAAAAAAAAAAGTTCCCTTTAACAGCTTCTCCGCCGCTTTCACTCTTCTTAGGGATACAATGTATCCTCCAGCAATTCAAACAGCTCAGTTCCAGGCAATTTAAAGAATGTTACTTGACCCGACTCAGACATCACTTTCACTCTTCTCCTCCAGCGCAATCTTACCCGGTTGCTGGCTTCTTCGTGGCGGCCATTGCTGACTGCCGCTCCACCGCCTTGGGAAAAAGGGGTTTTTCCGGCAAAAGGGGGGGGGTCTGCGACACCCCCACCCCCCTATCTGACTCCCCTCTCTCTTCAGCTGTCCCTACAGGGCAGCCATATCCCCCTGACCCATCTGGATCGGGGGTACCTCGACGGCTAGCACAGCAGGAATCGCGAGCTGTCGCGAATTCCTGCTGCCCCGAAGCCACGCGAAACCGGAAGCCCCTGATGAGAATGTTTAAATGAACAGATTATGTTTAGTCTAAAGAAAAAGGCCAAAGTGGAGCCATAATGGCAATTTTCCAAATTTGAGGATACAAATTTATTTTTCTTAATGCTCAAGGTAGGGCAAGAACAAATAGAAGGATGTTTAAAAGCGATTCAAAATATAGTCAGTATGCAAGGAGCTAATACTGAAAAGTTTTGGTGGTTATTGGGGTTACAATTACAACTAACAATCCAGACAAATGGTCTTGATTCATGAATCCAAATGGGTGGGAGTTCCAAAAGAAAAAAATATGAAACCACAATTGCAAATAATTTTACCTAATAGGAGGAAAAGGACAGTAGAAGGCACCAATATGGCTAAAGAAAACCAGGGATAAATCTGCAAACAAAAAAAGGACAGGTATAGGAAATGGGAAGATGACATGGTCAAAGAATAGAGGCAAATAGTCTGTAGGTGTTAGGAAAGTGAAAGCTCAGAGTAAGGTAAGGTTAGCATAAGATGCAAAAAGTAACAGATCTCCTTTATGTTAAAAATAACAAAAGAAGAAATAGTGTAATAGTTGCTCAATAAAAATAATGACATCTTAAAGGCAACACAAAGATTTATTTAACACCTACAGGTAGTCCTCCATTTATGACCAATTACTAAATGATAAGTTTTATTTTTTTATCTGGCTGCCCATATACTGGCTGCCCATATCACAGGGTAACTCTGGGCAGCTTAAAATATTACAAATAAAACTATATAAATAGAATGCTACAAAATTATAAAGTACAAAATAGGTTGAAGTTACAATCTGTCTTTTAAAAAAAGGGACTTACGACCCAGATCCAAAGTCCCAATGGCCATTTTCCACTCTCTCATGCAACAGAATTTTGGGCACTTGGCAACATGGCTGCATTGATGGCTGCTTGTAGCAACTCATGGTCACATGACTGCATTTTGCAATGGTTTTGTTGAAAACCATCGTAACCAGTTTTCAGCAAAACCATGTCATAGTGATAATGGGGTTTTAATGACTGCACTTATGCTTAACTATCACAGAAAACATGAAATCAGGTTGGTCATGTGACTGACCCATTTTATGACCATTATGCATTACGATTGTAATGGGGCACCTCCGTTACAGTTGTGACTTGAGGACTACTTGTATTTTGGTTCAGCTTTCTCCAAAAGAAAGTGAGTATTCCACTATGACATGGTAAAGATCAGGATGAAGGTGTAAGACTAACATTTGAAATCAGTAGTTCTCCTGAGAGCCGGTCGGATCATCCAGAGAGTGGGAGGTGCTTCAGTCTGCGTCATTGAAGGCTGAGCTTAATTACTGAGGAATGCTCCGCCCTCCATCATGTGGCTCCTTGCATTCCCCAGTTTATGCTCAGCCTTCGTGGGAGTAGGTTGTGTATTTCCACTCCTTGGCCGATTCAAGCCAATTGCTGCAAAGTCCTTTACCTTTTCAGGTTTGCCTTTTATTCTTGGCTCTTCCTTAGCCTCTGCGCACTTCAGGTCGCTGTAGCAGCGGAGCGCGTTTTTTTGCCCCCAGAGGGGATAACGAGCGGGCGGCTTTCACGCTCCGGCGCCAATCCTCCCCCCCCCCAATTCGGCTCCTTTCCCTGCCGCTTCTCTGCGCCGCAATCGCAGCGGCTCCATTTGATCGCGCTGATAAGCGCAGCTGGTGTTCCCCCCCACCGCGAACACCGATCACCCCAGGAAAGGGCAAATAGTTTACCTGGCTGCCTTTCCGGCCTCTAGACATGCCGGAGAGGCTTTTTAATTGCTCTGAGCGGCCCATGGATAAGAGATCGTGGCCGGCCGCCATTTTGGGTGCCGCCGCGTGTCGGGCGCTATACTTAAAGGCCTCATGGGGCTGCGAAGGGACTAGCTCTAGTCATAGGCCTTCCAGCCTGTGAGAGCTACTAGATTTAATCACAATTGGCATACACTAGTTGGCTTCCGCAGCACGCTCAGGGCAGAAGCTTGCAGCCTATCCCTCCCGGTTTTTGCCTGGGAACTCCAGCTGCCAGAGGCCTCATTCCAGCCTCAGGCGTTCATTTGGCAGATTGGTGATAACTTACAGCAACCTTTGGGGCCACTCCTTCCTAGGAGCATCGAGCCAGACCCCGAATTGAATATTATGAAATAAAAATAATAAAAATAATCATAATAATATTAAGAAATGTTATATATACATACATACATACATACATATATATATATATATATATATATATATATATATATATATATATATATATATATATATATATATATGGATCTTTGGTTATTCGGGTTTTCTCCCGCGTAAGATTGGAATTATCTAGGCAACGTTTCGATGAAGTCTCATTCATCATCTTCAGGCTTGGTCTTCAGCTCTGTGCTTCTCAGAGTGATGTGAGCTCGCAGCTGCTTCTTCCTTTTAACTGCTCCTGGGGGTGTGACTTGATTGGCTGGGGGCTTGGCTGTGTTCTGATTGGATGGGGGGGTGTTCTCATTGGTTGGGGGTTTGGCTGTGTTCTGATTGGTTGGGGGGTTGGCTGTGTTCTGAACACAGCCAACCCCCCAACCAATCAGAACACAGCCAAACCCCCAACCAATGAGAACACCCCCCCATCCAATCAGAACACAGCCAAGCCCCCAGCCAATCAAGTCACACCCCCAGGAGCAGTTAAAAGGAAGAAGCAGCTGCGAGCTCACATCACTCTGAGAAGCACAGAGCTGAAGACCAAGCCTGAAGATGATGAATGAGACTTCATCGAAACGTTGCCTAGATAATTCCAATCTTACGCGGGAGAAAACCCGAATAACCAAAGATCCACATACAAATACCCGCGAGAACCTCAGAAAACATATATATATATGCATATATAGATATATAAACTTTCTCGCTAAAGGACTATTACAGAGTTTCAATACTAATTGTTTTATATATATTAATAATTAAACAATATTAATTTTATAGGCTGTATAAGTCTAAATTCCAAAAGGGGATGTGGGCCAGCTGAAAGGACACCTGGCCTTCGTTGTAGGTCGAACCCTTGGCGAACCAACCGCCTTAAATTGGTATTTCAGTCCTTTCTTATATAATGGCAGATGACATTTCCACAAAAGGCCCCTATTTGAAGGCCAGATCTAAATCCTACCTCCTGCGCAAACAGGCTAAGGAAGCCTCTAAGGATACTTCCAAGGCTTCTCAGAGGGAAGATCGACATATTTGCCTTGGCGGAGGCTTCGTTTGGTAGACGAGTTCTCCAGCGAGTCCTCAAGGAACCGCAGGGACTTCAGAACCAGACGGAGTCCCTCCCATAGGACAGCCAAGCTTTGGTATGTCCCACTCTCTGGATGATCCGACCGGCTCTCAGGAGAATGGACGTTGGTCCTTACCTGACACACCATTTCTCTGGAGCCGGGAGGATCATCCAGCCCCACCCTTTTATTTTACCGTCTGGTGGGGTCTTGTTTCGGCCAAGGAACCTTTTAGCATAGTAAGATGAGAGCACGATCTTGTCTTCACTCTCGACTTCGCATAAAATGGGGAATGCAAGGAGCCACGTGATGGAGGGTGGAGCATTCCTCAGTAATTAAGCTCAGCCTTCAACAACGCAGACTGAAGCACCTCCCACTCTCTGGATGATTCTCCCGGCTCCAGAGAAATGGCGTGTCAGGTAAGGACCAATGCCCAATCTCTTTTTTTTAATCAGATAACATCCTTAATCTTGAGTTTTTCAAGTGAACTACATTGAGGGAAACTTCCTTTCCTTTTATTATTAGAATAACAATTCTTATAAAGTGAGGCTTAAATCCCTGAACCCCTGGTATTTAATCTTATTTAAACTCCACATAAGAAAGCTTAAGCAACAAATATAAGGGCACTCCAGGCACAACTGAAAGCATATAAAATTTCTAGTTGCTAAAGTATATGACATTTTCTGGAACTGATTTCCCAAGAGTTACGCCATGGTGCTATCATCATTCACTGGCAGTCTTCGAACTGTTTTCAGCACTGAACCAGTTCTGAGATTTTCTATAAGTAACATGACTTTTTCATGTAAATTTTATCATGGTTCATGGATTTTGGTACTGTTTAATTGAAAAGTGACTTGTCTTGTATTTATAAAATAAAGAAAGAAATAAATGTGTTATGGTTGGCAGTTTCCATTTCACACAGAATTTTGTACTTTTCATCTTTCCACAGCCACACTGCTGTTCTGTTTCAGATTTTAGCTGAAAAGATGCACAGAGTTGCAGAGCCCTTATATTAATCTGCCTTCTCTATTCCTCCCCACATAGTAATAAACAGTATTCATTTACTAGTTATTCAACTCTCTAATGATCAGTAATTTATCAGAATCACAGAACCAAATTCACAAATGTAATAAAAGTTAAGAAGAAAAACTTCAGAAAGTAAAGCTGCTATATTAATAATTGGAATAATAAGTAATGGATAACATGGGATGAAATTGTGTTGTACTATTTGTACAAGAAAAACTCATCTTTAGTACAGATTATTTATAAGGTTTTCTGTTGTTTTGTGATTATAAGCAACAAATAAGCATGGAATATTGTGCATCAAAATAGAATAACAATAAACAATGTAAACAACAGTACCTTAACAATGGTTAAAACAAAAATAAATAGGGAGATAGAAAAAGGAAATTATGTCCAGTGCTTCTTGTAGTCCTCTCCATTAAAGTTTCAACAAGGGAAAGTTTTGTGGTAGCTTAAAGATTAACCAATATAATACAATCTTTATGGGCCATAATGTATTTTTTCAGGGAATGATAACCAGTCCAAAATAGGCACACAGGGAGAGGATTGAAGTAAAGGAAAATACTCAGCTTTGTGATCAGAGTGGAACTAAATGCAGGAAAGGAGAATAATAATTGGTAGAAAACAGAATAGCTATAGGAATAATTAAGAATTCTTTATGAATGATAACACAAACTTCCTTTTGTTAGATATCAATAATTTGTAAGAGCTGGTTTTAGTGGTTAAGACAACAGACTAGAAAGCAGGAGTCCATGAGTTCAAGTCCTGCTTTAACCATGAAAGCCACCTGGGTGACTGAGCCATTCACACTCTTTCAGCCCAACCCACTTCACATGGTTGTGAGGAAAATAAGGAAGAAGGTATGTATGGAGTTATTTGTAAAAATAATGAAGGTGGGATACAAATACATGGATCACTAAAAAATAAGATAATTAACCCACTCCTTGGTCAAAGAATATGGCCTTCTGCATTAATCTCAGTAGCCCTCTCAGAAACTTGTATTTTGACCATTCTATCTAATCTTTTGATGAAAGGCTGCCTTTTTTTCCCTACATGGTGGGTTCAAAGACATCTAGAAAGAAGAAGCCAGGGAATTTCAAGAACATTGTCAATCATCATCCAAGCAGTGAACCAAATACCCTGAAGAAAAACTGGTGCAGAGAGAGGGAATGTTGCCCTGCCAGTGTGCCAGAATGAGAAAGAAGATATTCTAAGCTAAACGTATCTTGAAATTATCTCTTAACTGCAGTTTTGCTAGGTCACACAAAAAATCAGGATGGCTATTCCCTGCAAATCACAAGTGTATGTATGCTCCCCATATGTTCCCACAGGATTATTCTAGATCTATACTAATACTGAAATTACCATAATTTTTAGTTTTATGTATTTGTATCCTGCCTTTATTATTTTTATAAATAACTCAAGGTGGTGAACATATCTGACACCTTTCTGTTTTCTGCACAACTACCCTGTGAGATGAGTTGGGTTGAGAAAGAGTGACCGGCCCAAGGTCATCTAACTGGCTTTTATAAGCTTCCTCTGTTGAATATTTTACTGATACGCTGGCCGGTTGACCTGTCCCTTGTGAAGTGATTAATCTGGCTATGGGGTTTATTACAAAGTGTTGCCTTATTTAGTTTGGTGATGATCAATGGGTTGGAGTCCAAATCATAATATTTGGTTCAGCCAAATTATCACAAAATGTTCCTGAAATGTATTGAGGCATCTTAGTTTATAATCTATGCAAGGGTTCTTGGCTTCTGTTGCTTGTGTCTCTTCAGATACAAGGTCTGAAAGGAGAGACAACCAGCTGTTATGTTATCACACTGAACCTTTCTATGCACTGCTTGTCTCCAAAGAGAAAAACAGGAGGAGTGGAAGAAATTGCTTTGGGGACATATGCATATTTATCTATTGGTTTCAGCTGGCACATACAGAATTTTTTTCTTCATGTCTTTGGAATTTTAATCTTTCTTAAACTCTAATCACTGTCATAATGCAAACTTTAAAATGGCAAATGGTTGTGTGTTAAATGTAATTGCTAGGATTACGGCTCCTGTGATTGCAATATGACATGCTAATGGTTCTGTAGAAGGGCAAGGATGCAAAATGCATGAAGCACCTGCCCTGCCAATTCCACTAAACTTTGGCATCAAAGTATATAATTTTAAAGTTTTCCAAGAGAATCTCCAAAGATGAAGTAAGGGAAAGAAACTTTTGAGAAGTTTTCCTATTTGAGCCTTAGTGATTATGTATAATTTCTTTTCAATCATCAAATATAACAGCAATGAGCACAGGCTTTGTAATAGTGCTCAGATACATCAGATCAGGGGTGTCAAACTCAAGGCCCACAGGCTGGAACTGGGCCGCGGGATGCTTAGATCTGGTCTGTAGGGCCACCCTGGAAACAGTGAAGGACCGGCTCACAGTGCCTCTGCCAGCAAAAACGGAGCCCGGAAGGGCCACGAGCTCCATTTTCACTGGTAGAGGGCTGCAGGAAGATCCCCCCAGCCCTTCCCGGGCCACCAAAAGTGCCCATGACACAAATGACATAGAGCAGGCCATGCCCACCCAGCTCTCTGAGATCAAACACAACTCTGATACGGCCCTCAATGAAATTGAGTTTGATACCCTTGAATTAGATGAGGAATTAATAAAATTAATAAAAGCTGATCATTGGAAATTAATATTAAAGATGTTGGTCGAATTAAATTAGATTAAATTAAATTGGACAATCAGTTTGGACTTAAAGAAGAAAGAAGAAAGAAAAAACAACAACAAAAGTGTTTAAAATGGCAGAACCTTTTTTGGAACTAAAAATGGAACTAAGAAACATAAAAGAAATGTTACATGAAAGAGGTGAGTCATACTGTCTTGCCTTACAATCACTAGAAATGGTGATTCTGGAGTATGAAGAACAACAAGGAGTGCCAGAAGGGAAGGAGCTGATTAAAGAAGAGGCCATCTTCAATGAACAGTTGGAGCAATGAACATTAAAGCAAAGGGAAAAAAGAATGGGAATTAAAATTTGGAGATTCGAGGAGGCAATCAAAAAGGGGAATGCCTTGAAAGCCAAACAAAGTAAAAGGAAGCAGCAGAAAAGGGAATTATAGAAGAAAGCTTTAAAGAGGGAGGAGGATAAAAACTGGAATAAGAAAAGGAGAGAAAAAATGAAGGAAAAAAGAAGTAATAAGAAAAAGAACCAGGAAATAAAGAGATTTGGAAATCAAACAAAAATGAAAAGAAATTGTTTATTTAAAAGACATAGAGATAATGGTTAGATAAGGATTAAGGAAGGGGATTCTGCACAGTAATGTGGTGTATTATAAATGTATTTGCAGTAATAAATTATTTAGAAGGTAGGAAAATACAAATTTTTAAAATGAAAAGAATAGAACTGATTTTTTTTTTGTTATTAGAATATTTACTTTTTGTTAAATTATATACAGAGGTAAATGGAATAAATGTGAAAAAGAGAAACTATGATAAATATATTAACCATGTTTAATGAATTTAAGAATATAGTTGAAATGAATTATGAGGATTGCTGCAAAGAAATTAACATCAGTTTTTATGATCAATTGAATAGATTAATTTTTTTCTTTGAAAATGATTTAATGTAACTGAAGGGGAAAGTGCAATGCGGAACCAGGCCTAAAATGCATATGTGTTACGTAGTTGTAAGGTGATTATTGTTATTAATCTTTAAGGTGATAATTAAAAAGTCAAATTATTATTGGGAATTAAAGAGGAGTTAACTAAATGATGTATAAGGTAAAAGGGTGGCACACTCAAATGGGTAATTGTGGGGAAAATCTTTTGAATTGTTTGAATTGGGATGGAATTTTTGAAATGATGATATAAGAATATGTAATGAAATTATAAACATGACAGATAAAAGTATAAAGTTTAATGAATATAAAGATATAGGAATTATTTAAAGTTAAAAGAAACAGGTCAAGAAATGAATATAAAATAAGTTTGAGAAAAGTATTTGAGAAAATTTATAGAAAACATGTTATGATAGGATAAGAAATTAAATGTGAAAGATGAATATGTAACTAAGGTCATGTTTGTATGAAAATGTGAAAACCTGGAATCAAGCTGTTCACTAAAAAAGATGTTTTTGAAATGTGAAAAAATAAAAAACTTTTTACAAAAAAAAATATTTTCTGTGAATGTTTGATTCCATTTCCCAATTGTATAAACTGATGAGAAATAAAGAAATGAAAAGGGTTCCACGTGGCTTCGGTGGCAGCAGGAATTCGCGACCGTCTGCGATTCCTGCTGTGCTTGCCGCCGAGGTGCCCCTGTTCCAAATGGATCCGGGGGATATGGCTGCCCTGTAGAGGCAGCCGAAGAGAGAGGGGAGCCGGACAGGGGGTTGGGGGTGTCGCAGACCCCCTCGTCTGGAAAAACCCCTTTTTCCTGAGGTGGTGGAGCGGCGGTCAGTAATGGCCACCACAAAGAAGCCTGCAACCGGGTAAGATTGTGCTGGAGGAAGCAGGAAAAGTGAAAGTGCTGGCTGAGCCGGGTCAATCAACATCTCTCAAACTCTCTGGAACTGAATTGTTTGAATTGCTGGAGGATACATTGTATCCCTAAGAAGATCGGAAAGCGGCGGAGAAAGCTGTTAAAGGGAAACTTTTTTTTTCTACACTCTCCCACCCCATAGAAACAGCAGATGAAGATTTGAAATTTATTTGGGCATTGAAGGTGAATTATTTTGAAAGTTAAAGCCAAGGGACAAAAGACTTTTTAGACATTGGACTTAATAATTTAAGAAATCGGAAAACCCTTATTGGAGATATGATTTCTGATCATTTAAAAATTGTTGTTGTAAGTGGGAAGGGAGAAGAAAAAAAATTGGAGCAGAAGTTGAAAAAGGAGGAGATTGCCTAGAATTCTAAAGAAAGATATATGGTAATTGGACCTCTTTGATTAAACAGTAACCCCAGAAAGAGAAGTAGAAGAAGGGGAAAAAAAGTATTAACTTTTGGAATCTTTTTTGAATTATTCTTGATTAAAAATATTTGGGTGGTTGTTTTGGGAAAAGTTTCTCTTTTTATGATGGCATCGCTTGTGGATGAATTAAAAACTGAATATCAAAAATATAAAAAGGAAGAACAAGATGGAAAAGATACTTTGGGCACTTTATTTCAATTTTTAGAAATGGCGTTATGCACTTATGAAAAGTTGACTACGCAGCAGAACGACTAGGATAAAGAAGAAGAGGAAGAAGAAGCCATCTTCGATGAACAATGGGTTTTTTCTGGGGAGGAGGAGAAAGAGGATAAGAAAAAGGGGATTTTAAGGTTTGAAAAAACAACCAAAAAAGAGAAAAATGAGATGAAAGATGGATGCAAGGTTAGAAAACAACGGAAAGGGAGTAAGAAAAGGGAGGAGGAGAGACAAAGGGGTAAAAAGGGCAAGGAGAAGAATAAGCAAGAGAGAAAGGAGGGGAGGAGAAGCCTTAATGGTGGGAAGCAAGATTTAAAGAAAAAAAAGCTTATTTCGAGACAATGGATGAATCTAATTGAAAAAAAAAAGGGATTCTGGAAGGTACATAAGATTGTGTTTTTATATGTGTATCTAGAGTAAAATGCTTAAGATATAAATGAGTATTAATATATACGATTAGTTTTTTTTTTTTAATGATATGGATAGTGCTTATATAGGATTTTATTTAGTTATTGCTGGGTTTTTACCTTCTTTATAAAATTTATTGTGTAATTTTAGAATGTACTAAACAGAATCCCAAGATAAATTAAGTGTTATATGAAGTACTTTTAAGTTAGGGTAATGAGTTAAAGGCGTCACTCCAATTAGTGTATAGGAGAAGTATAGTAAAAGAAAAAAGATGAATGGATAGTTGGAAATAGAATGGACAAAGAATGATATTGAAAATGATAATAAGATATGGAAGGATATATAAAGTGAATATGATGTTTGAATTTGTGTCTGTGTGAAGAGTTTCAACCCGGGATCAAGCAGCCTTCAGAAAAGATGTTTTAGGTTTTTTTTTTTCTATGTTCTGTGTTTTGTATGTTTATGGAAGGCAATAAAATTTTAATAAGCAAGAAATATAATTTGGATAACTAGAATGAAAAGGAGAAGTCGGGATAAGATATGAAGTTAAATAGATAATGTAAATATTGATATTACAATTTGGAATTATTTTGTGTGTTCTATTGGCTTTCTTCTTTAATTATTATTATTATTTTTTTAGAAAAGAATTTTCAAGTTGTTATGCCTGGATTATTTGTGTATTGTTTTTGTAAAATTAATAAAATTTGTTTAAAAAAAAAAAGAAATGAAAAGGGAGCAGGATGAGCTATTTATGACCAAATGGAGACAAAGTAAAAACGTGGGACAGCTCATTTTGATTGGTGCAAAGGATGATTCATTCCCCTTTGGGCAATTCCTAAACAGCTATCATGAAGGTGATCTCTAGAAGGAACAATAATAAATAGGGCTTAAATATGAAGTGTTTTTTATATGTCCGCCTCTTGCAACAAAAGTGAAAAAGGGTTTTGAGACCTAATATCTTTCAAGAATGAAAGTCATAGCAAAAAGCCCTAATTGGTCATTAGCTAAAATTACAGCAGTCATTTCTTCTTAGTTTTTTTTTTATCTAAATGCATTTGATCAACTAGAAATCTGAGTTCCTTTAACACTGCATGAAATAAACCAGCTTCAATGAGCATCAGAAAAAGAAAAAAAAAGTTATATAGTATTTCTGCTTCTCCAGAAGAAAGGAGTTCATTTCTTACTTTGTAGACTCTCATGGTCAAAGAAGAAGCTGGCACAGACTATTGAATCTGTTAAGTTTGAGCATGGGCGAGAAAGAATGGAGACAAGTTTCTGAACGGTGAACTTCAGCTCTTTATTTACATCGTGACTTGCTCATTTAATATCAGTAAAACCCGCCTTATATAGGCAAACCTTGTAACGTTTAACCAATAACAAGCTAGGAGCGCTAGCTTTTATAACCAATAAGAACTCTCTGTTAAGGGCCAATCGGATTCCCCGGAACGGGCCAATCAGGTCTGGCCACTTAACAGCCAATCAGAAGTGCAGGGCCAGAACCCTGCACTTACTCCAAGCTCACACTTTATTAATTATATTGCATACAAAACATAATCCTCCATGTCAAGTGAGAATTTCCTGGGCCTAGATTTTAATTCCCACAGGGGAATTAAATTATATCTGCAGGGCATCCATTTTTAAGAAAGGCAAAGAAATCATGCTGGAGGGGACATATTTCTGAGTTCTCTTTTTTTAGTGTTGAGATGTTCATGATAGGTGCTGAAATTACCTTCTCCTTAATGTAATAAAAGACAAAATGTTCTGTAACGCAGAAAGATCAACTTATTTAAGAAGTGATTGGCAAAGAGGGAGCTCATTCTTCCACCTTACATGCTATTTCATTAGAGTGAACCTTACATGCTATTTCATTTTAGTTCCTATCCTGATAAAAGTGTAGCAGAATAAGCTTGCCTAGTTTTTGATCACAGCTGTGCTTTCAAAAGTGTCTTAAACTGTAGCCATTAGAAGTAGAGAAAAAGCTGTATCTCAGTTATGTGCAGAATTTTGCTAATTCTCAAAATGTCATATCTAAGAGGCACAATTGCAGCAGATGGCAGGAAGTGTAAATTACATCAACATCCAAATTTCCCCATCCAAATTTCCCCTCCCCATTTATAGCTCTCCTGATTACTAGAACCAAATAATATTTCGAGAACAGTGTTGAAAGAGCTAGGTATGGCTAGTCTATCAAAGAGAAGGATTGGGGTAGCCATGATAGTTGCCTTCCAGTACTTAACGGGCTGTCACAAAGAAGAGGGAATTCACTTATTCATAAATTTACAGTGTATATATAGGATACTGTGGGATTTCCTTAGCAAACTTTGGTAGAGTGGCTAGAGATTTTATAAGTGAATTATTATTGAGCTATCTTTCCCGGAACTTTATAAAGATATTGGGCTGCAATTCACCATCACCATTTTAGCCATTGTCTATCCACTGTAGGATGAAGGCCTCTTCTCCATGTTTCCAACCAATATTAAAAAAGATAATTCTAACGCTTTAAAAAATTGGCCCTCTATCCTGATTAAGATTTGAAAGAATAGATCATGGTTCTACATGATGCCTTGAAAATTCTACAAGGGTTCCTCACTGTTATCTTTGAAGTGGATAATACATATCCTCTGGCCACAAGATACAGAGACAGTGATTAACTTAGCTGAGAATTATTCCTAGCCAGCATAATCAATGACTATATGGGTCAAGGTTAGGTTGTAATTTTTCTGAAGTTAAAACTTAAAAGATGTTTGTAATGGTTAAAAAAAAATCAAGATAGCAACCATAATGCATTTAGAAAAGGGGAGGGGGAGCTTCAATTTTGTATTTGTACCCACATCCTGACTTTTTTAACCACCTTGTGGTTGCCCTTTAAGCCAAGTATTTTCCATTTTCCTTCCTATGTAGACATTTTTCTTTCTCCTCCTAGAATAGCAGTTAAATTAGGATGGGAAGTATAGATCTTAATGACTTTCTTACCAAATTAAAATAATGGGTATTTGCTTTATTTGTAAAGCACTTTTTCAGGAAAAGGATAAAACTAAGCAGAGAAACTGGAAATGTTATGTGGGAAATTTTACATCTGATAGCTGCTGTTCTCAGAGATCTTAAGGTTACCATTTTGTATTTGGGCAAGTGCCTCATCCAACTTATTGGCCCAAAAAGATGTAGAATATCTGTATTACCTATGGTTTATGGAATTCCAATTTATCACATTAATATAATTCATATAATAAATGTATGAATAATTAATTCATTCTGGCAGGATTTACATAATTTGATGAGTCACAAATGAGATGACATTTTAGCCTATGGTATAAAAAGCTCAGCTACGACCAGTGAGCAGGGATAATTGAAGATGTAATTCAGCAATATTTGAAGAACCCCACATTTCCTATCTCTGGGCTTAGAGCATGGGTGTCAAATTCAATTGTATCACGGGCTGGATCGTGATGTATTGTGACATTTTTTGCCTTTGTGGAGCTGGGGTAGGTGTGGCCTATATGTGACATATCCGACCTGCGGGTTGCCAGTTTGACAGGCCTGGCTTAGAGTGTCCAAATGATGAGCAAAGAGACCTAGAGACAAACAGGAATGGTTCCTTGAAATTCTCCAAGTATGAGGCTAGAGAAATTGGGGAATGTATTTCTCCACATTTCCTCAGAATAAATTAGTAGTTTCTTATGAGCATGACTCCCTTAGAATTGAACACTGGGAAGGAAGGAAGGAAGGAAGGAAGGAAGGAAGGAAGGAAGGAAGGAAGGAAGGAAGGAAGGAAGGAAGGAAGGAAGGAAGGAAGGAAGGAAGGAAACTAGCATTCTCTAAGCCTTGATATTGCACCCAAGTCCAACGCTTAGCCCCACACTTTCCTTTGCAGACTCAAACTTACCCTCTTACTTTGAACTCACATTTGGAGAGGGGTGGGGATGGGGCGGATCCATGATATTGCCTTGCCTTCTGTGAAGCACTTTATGAAGTATGACTTGGGTACAATATCTAGACTTCCACTAAGCGGCAGCATAGATATATCACCTTATGTTGCCAGCCCATTGCCATCTAATGGTCATCCAGTGCTTTGTAGCCCAGGACTGGTGATTCTATTATAATGTACATGACTGAATAAATTTTACGAAGCAGCTGAGCTTCCAAAGATACACTGCCCAACTTTGGCAATACTGTTTTTCTTTTTTTCTTGAGCATAACACTTTTAGCTCTCAGAATAAAATACATTTTTTTCCTCCAGCTTTTGTAAAAGCAGTCACAAGAGAATTAAGCTTCTTATATAAAGTATTCTCCAGGGAAATTTATGACAACATGGATTAGACTGTCTGATAGAAAACTTGGCAGGAGGGCAAATATAGAAGAAAATAGTCATGAACTTTTTACCCAACCACTATACCGGTATTTTTAATTCCAATTTGGAGAATGATGCTGAAATCTACCACTGATGCTTCATATGGCAGGGAGCCAAATAATCAAACTTTTTTAAAAAAAAATATTGTCAAAGACTGGTTGAAAAGCAGATTGTGGATGAAGGGTGTGGTGAATTGCATGCTAACAGATGAGTTATTTGAATCTATAGCTGTGTTCATATATAACATGCCTAACCATAATAAAGTGAAGAAAATGATTTTGTTTTACAGTATTTTTAAAAATATTTTTATGGTTAATTTCTTGCATTTTGTGGATAAAAACATCAGTGTTTTATTCAATAGAAAGATAAAATTAATCAAATGTGTAACCACATTATAGTCCAGTATTTCATGCAAAGGCAAGGGCTATTTTTCAGTTAATTTGATAAAACATGACTAAGCATCTGACACAAACATAGGCAAGGGGTAAGAACGTCTTTTAGATTTTTAAAATTGGCAAATTTCTTTATGGAGCTATTGTCTATACTGTCACTAAACTTACCATGATTTCTCAAGCTTTGCTTGCGCTTTGTTAGAGAATGTGCATAATCTATGATGCCTGAGGAATCAACCTGCAGGATTAGACAAAAATATATATTTCTTGTATCTCTCCAGAAGAACCTTGATCTGAAATATGGAATGCTGATGCTCATGCCCTCAAAGGCACCTTTAATTTCTGAAGGTAAAAATCCTACTGAAAGATTCCAGAAACAGGTTGCATGATTGACTTCCTGGGTCCAGGAGTGGGATTCTACCAGTTTGGGCTGGTTCTATAGAACTGATTGTTATGATTATGCGCAGTTCAGAGAACCAGCAAAACGTGCCCCTGGCTGACCCCTCCCCTCTCTGCCCACCCGTCCCCACCCAGTCAGTCCTTATCATGCATGCGCGACATTGCACATATGCCCAACATCTCTGACTACATTCTCCCCCGCCCAGTTACTCCTTAAGGTGTTTCTTTCTTGTTTTTCCTCCCAACCATCCACTATGCCGATGATCAGCTGTGACAGGATCCCCCTTGCTGTCTTACTGCTTCGCCCAGGAGGCTTCCCTGAGATGCAGAAGCAAAAAGGTGTGTGTGTGTGTGTGTGTGTGTGCTGCACCCTGGTGTTTTTTTTCCTTCCTGGGCCTCAGGAAAGTCTTCTGGGAGAAAAAAATGCCCCCAGGAGGCTTCCCTGAGACCAAAAAAACAGAGCACAGGGGGTATGCTGCACGGTCCCTCCGTGCTCCATTTTTTTTTTTACCTTCCTGCATGGGCCTCAGAGAGGTTTCCTGGGAGCAAAAACACACCCCAGGAGGCTTCCCTGAGGCCGAGGAGGCAAAAAAAATTGGAGTGCGGGGGGTGTACTGCAAAAAAAGAAGAAGAAACCATGCCCACCTAGCCACACCCACAGAACCGGTTGTTAAAAAATTTGAATCCCATCCTTGCGTGGGCCTTTGTGAACCCTACATTGGACAATTGATCTCTTGATATACATAAGTAAGCAAAGGATTATAAGTCAGGGATAAAGTAGATTGTTTAACTACCGAAAGTTGTATATCTTTAATTTTTCTCATCTCATACTGGAAACAATTATATACCAGAAGCAAGGAAAGATAGCAATTGTCAAAGAGACGAATGCCCAAAATATCTGGTGCAGATTTTTTTTAATCTATTTTTTTTTAGTTAGCATTAATTATTATATCATTTTAAAATGTTTCTAAATCATTAGTTTCAAAATGATAGGTAAAGTTTGAAAATATCAAGAAATGTTAATCAAATATAAAGTATTTCTTTAATTGGGTCAAAACTCCACCACAGTCAGCTGTTCCGGATGCTTGCTGTTATTTTTAATTTTTCTATTATTAGGGCAGACTGGTTCCCACAGGCTGTAGCTAAATGCAATTGATTACGTTACTTCTTGAACAGAATGGCAGATCATAAACTACTGGATATTTTCTTTCAGAATGCCAGCAGTTTAGTCTTTTTTTTTTTTTTTTTGGCATCACAAATGGTAGATTCTCTTTTAAACGATACGAGGGAAGAAAAAAATAAAGTGTTCTCCTTACCTTCAGCAGTTTGTGATGATGCACTTAGAATTTATGGAAACCACTTAACCAAAACAATCAGAATGAAGTAGGTTTGACTATATTTTATTCTAGGAAAAGCACGATTTAATCTCTGCTTTAAACTTCCCCAGCTCTGTTGCAAAATTCTTCATACCCACATATACATCAGCATACCTGGAAGAACATCAATGGCATTTATAAAACACATTGCATAATTAATTAGCAACATTTCTTTAGTTCCTTTGGCTGTAGTGCTATATACACACAGATACATGGGTCCTGAAGTAGATTTGTACAGGTTTGTACTGTCAGTTCCTCATCTATCAAGCAGCTGCATCATACTATCTTGGATGGCTGGGTAACTGAGAACAGTTACATTTCTAAGTTGATTATTTGATTCTGTGGATGGCTACCTATTTTATCTTATGCTGTACAGAATCATAGGCAGCAACCAAGAACATTTAGGCACAGAATTTTTACACTTCAATTTTCAGTAAAAAATCATTTTCATTTGTATTTTGGATCCAGAGATGGTATTCAGTAGGTTCTGACCAGTTCTGGAGAACCGGTAGCAGAAATTTTGAGTAGTTCGGAGAACCAGCAAATACCACCTCTGACTGGAGATATTACAGTATCATTCCCCTGCCATGCCCACCAAGCCACACCCACTGAACCAGTAGCAAAAAAATTTGAATCCCACCACTGTTTGGATCATTTAGGATTCAAGCACTGTACTCATTCTTTTTTATTCTCTTTCACTGAAATCAATGACATTTAGATAATTGTGTTGTCTTAATAATGGCAGCGGGGGGATATCACAGGCAACATCACAGCAATACTCCCAGTTAATGTTGCCATATTATATTGAATATTATACTGACGATACTGAAACCCAATTATCTAAACAGATGTTACTTAATATGAAGTATATCTAAATCCCCTTTCAGTTCATATGGTTCCCACAAGAGATACACAACTAAAGCTAATGATAAAAACAAAACAAAGTAGAGGCCAATTCATAAGAGGAAGACAATGACGCAAAAATTATTTTGGGTGCAAATGAGTACATGAAAGTCCTACCTCTCTTTTTTAGCAAGTGTGCTACATATTAAATGCATGTAAAAATAGGCGATGCTTTGATAGCCCAGGCTTGTCCACCATTTTGACATTAATGACACCCCTCCTATGCTTCTGTAAATTCAAAACTTAATTTAAAATAAAGCATCTCCCAGAATGATTCAGTCATTATTGTCTTTCTAAAACATTGTATGGAGTTCTAGCACATCAATGGAAGCTTTCTGTACTAAGCTGTTTGGACCGGATATTATCCTCAATCCGATTCTTTCTTTAAAGGTGTTATTGTCTCATGTGTTTCTTTTATGATGATGATGAAGGTGTTGTCATTCTATAGTGGATCCATGAAAGGTTTCCTGCTTTGCTAGTATAATTGTCCCTTGAGCTTAAAGGTAGTAAGCTAAAACTCGATGAGTTCCATGAGTCTGGATGTTTCAGGTTATGTTGTGCAGTAGTGCTGCAATGAATTCTTTTGCTAGTTCTGGAGTTATGGATATAAGGAATGAACCAGTTTCCCACCAATTCAGTCCCAAGCTATGTATATTATTTTCTATTAGACAGTACCATGACACTAAATATTCCTCTTTCCACTCATTTGCTGCCCCCCACCCCCAAATGCACCCTACAGATGAAGAATGACCATAAACAGATGCATTTGAGAAATGCAGAAGGCTGCCTTTCCTAACATTTGAGCATTAATGGTTTTTAATTGATATCAACAGAGAACATTTGTCAATAGGAAAGCTTGTAACTGTAACTGCAAATATTTCAGCCGGCCAAATGTCACAAAAGAATAAATGGTTCAGTGCTATGCCTTAGGTTGGATGGTAAAGAAAATGAGAATGAATGGTGAAAGTATTTGACATGCTAGTAAAACCATGAAGTTGACATGCAATCTATTTTCACATTTAATGCCAAATGATTGTTACAACTAGAATGGTTGAATTCACACAACATGCTTAACCAAAATTAAACGAATTGCAATAATAGTGTATAATTCAACTTCTATCATTTGTAATCTACTGGGAGAGGGTTGACTTAGATTTTACTTACATAGAGTAGAAAATAGAATTCAGTTGAATCAAACTTACGAGGTGCGCTATGGATCTTTAGGAATATTAATTAGCAGAGTAAAATCCAATTAAGTACCTTGTGGCTTCAGTGTTAAGCCAGATTTCTCCCTAAATCTCATAACTCTGACTATAGTCAGAGTGATAAGAGTTCTAAAAAATTATATGGGTTTTCTAATTGTTTTATGGAATGTTGGTTGACCTTCAAGGTTGAAATGTTTTATATAGGCTGCATGCAAATTAATAAGAGAAGCAAATTCCACGATGGATCAATTTAATTTTTAGTATCTCCCATGCCTAAAAATGATTACTATACATACTTATCAATTTGCATAACAACTTTCATTCACATGTTTGACTTGCATATTATATTTTGATTCCAGAACATATTAGGAGAAAGAGGAAACTCCTATATTCAAATCTGAAGCTAAACTCTATCAAGATGAACAAAATGCAACAGACCGCAAAAACCCATAACAGTTGACTCGTGCCACCAGTTAATCTTTTTATGCTCAACATTATCTCTTGAAATTAGCATGATATGCATGTACTAAGGACTGGAACTAAACAGGCTGTTATATTCCAGACCCGTTTCTTAAAAACCAAGCTGCAAGAAAAATAATGGTAGATGAATGACCAGATTCCTAAGCAATTGATATGGTTGGAAATGGACACCCTCAAAAGTGATTATGTGCATATACATTAAAAAACACCAGATTTGCAAACCACATAAGGTACATCTAAGAAAATGTGGAGTCAAGCCATCAGTTTATGACTATGTGGTCTGGCTGTTTTCTAAAATATCAGTCAGATTAGACAAGATATGTAATGGCTCATTTAACAACTTGAGAACAACAAGAAAAAAGAAGAGACTGACCTTTTTACAAAGCTATTTAAAGAAAAATGCCAAGAGATGAGGAAAAACACAGAATGTAAGCAGTCCTCAAATGGATGCTGAAAATCCTGTTTATTCCAAGAAAATGAAAAGTAGAATGATTGGAATCTAATGTGAAGATCTGGAAAATTTTCTGCAGTCACTTTTTAAAACATCTTTACTAGAAAGGCATAATGCATTGTTTCTTTACATGTCTGAACTTCTTCAAATAATCTTTCTAACCAGATGCTGTCAATGACTTCTGTTGAATGCAACATGACTTCCTTTTTAGGAAGATGTGGCTGTAATCTGCAGGGGTAGTTTAACTACCAATTTTTTATTCCCTGATCACTATTAGAAAGATGTATTTGGAACATTTAGAGATGGTAACAGAAAACATTGACCAGCAGTTTTCACATCAATAATAGCTAAGGAACTTTGGATATGTTATCTTTTTAACTTTTTTTTAAAGACTTAGTCACATGGCTGATGTCTTCCTTCCAAGCTCAGTAATAATAATTTTAGTATTTTTATTTTCACAATATTTCAGATAGATTATAATGTAAGGCTAGAACTACAGTACTTGCAATCCTAAATTGCATTAACAGAGGGATTCAATCAAGAGAACTTGAGGTACTAATACCACTCTATAAAGCTTTAGTAAGACCACTTAAATATTGCATCCAGTTTTGGTTACCACACTATAAAAAAGATGTTGAGACTCTAGAAAAAGTGCAAAGAAGAGCAACTAGGATGATTAGGGGACTGGAGGCTAAAACATATGAAGAACCTTTACAGGACCTGGGCATGGTTAGTGAGTGAAGAGTGAAGAGAAGGACCAAGGGAGACATGATAGCAGTATTCCAATATTTGAGTGGCTGCCACAGAGAAGAGGGGGACAACCTATTTTCCAAAGCACCAAAAGGCCAGACAAGGAACAATGGATGGAAACTGATCAAGGAGAGATTCAACCTAGAAATAAGGATAAATTTTCTGACAGTGAGAACAATCTACCAATGGAACAGCTTGCCTTCAGAAGTTGTGGTAGCTTCATCACTGGAATCTTTCAAGAAGAGACTGGACTGCCATCAGTGAGAACTGGTGTAGGGACTCCTTCTTCGATGGGAGAGGGTGGTGGTCAGACTAGAACACTTACAAGGTCCCTTCCAACTCTGATATTTTGTTATACTTAGGGATTGGTAATGAGTGCCACCTTTATGTGAATAGATATTGAAGCAATACAATTGTTCATTAACATTTGATAGAATCACCTGAAATAAGAATATAGTACAGATAATTATTATACAGAAGGGAATGTTTTCTGCTGTCTTCATCTCCTGGAAGAAAGATGGGATATAAATAAATAAACAAGTATATAAATTGCTTTGGCATAGTTTAATCATCTGTGCTATCATGGCAACTTAAGACAGCTGAAGGAATTAATCAGCCTTTTAAACTTTTTGCAAAAGTGTAAAGAAATCTCCTCTTTAACAAATCCATGTGTTCTGTTATTTTATGCATTGCTTTTTATCACTGTGAGAGGAATTTGCTCCAATATAGCATGCAAAGTTAATTTCCTTCTTGGCTCTGTAAACGATATAGTCCCCAAGAGCCTATTTCCCCCCCCCCCCCCAGTATTCTCATAAACAATACTACATAGGAAATGTGTCATTTTAAGAACCATAAAAGCTGCTTGACTCACTCCTAGGTGTCACAAATAATTTATTGCACTCATCTGATGCCACCAGCAATGAGATGAACAAGGAAAAATGATACTGGTAGAGGAAAAGCAGGGAAAGAAAAATGGATTATACTGCATAAGAGACATAGCTGACATAAATATGGATGGAGAATCCTAATTCTTAACAGCCAAGAAGAACAGCCAGTGGTGATGGATAGCAGGAGGGATAGTTCAGCAACACCAAAGGCCTTTGACCTAAGAATATAATTGGATCTCTCAGAATTATATATAATAGCTAGTTCTGGGGGTGGTTGGATATATGTCGAAGGATTCATCCAGACCAGTGCTTCTCAACCTTGGGAACTTTAAAATGTATGGGCTTCAATTCCCAGAATTCTCCAGCCACATAGCTGGGGAAATCTGGCAGTTAAAATTCACACATCTTAAAGTTGCTAAAGTGAAGAAAATTGATCCAGACAATTCAAAATGTCTTGAATGTCTAATATAACATAGTTGTTTATTTGCCCAAACCTCTGTCGCAGTTCAGCATCTGCTATATCAAGTCAAGTGTTAATCTATCAAACATTTTTCTTTTTTGAGTCAATAAACACACCTGAATTTTGAGAGCATGACACAAGCATTTTCACAAAATGGCTGTAAATTAAGATGATGTTTAATGTTAAGGTTTCGCTTTTCTGGATGTCATGTTTTCATTTATGATTTTTCATTAGAAGTCCCCCCCCCCCAAATTACAAATAAAATTAGGTAGAATAGAGACTGGACTGCACCAGAAGAGCTATTCCTACCTGAAGAGGTGCCCCATAGAAACAGATTATCTATGCTAATCAAAATACTGGATTCTTTATCTTTCCATTCTTGCTATCGTTAATGGTACTGCTAGGGTTAAAACTGAGCTCTTCAGACAGAAAACCTGGGCCTTATGAAAGGACCCAGAGCTACCAAGACTGTTTTTTGAACCCATGTTGATAAGACCCATATAAAAAGCAGAAGAGATACCTCACAGTACGCAGATAATTACACCAATGAGTCCTTTGTTCTGTCTGCAATTAGATCCAGGTCTCAGTTTAAAAACCTTGACCTGCTAGAAAAAACAAGTTTGGAGCATGAAACCTTGCCTGATAATAGTATTTATTTTATTTTTATTTTATTTGGTTTGTCAACTGATTACAAGATAATAGGTATAAGTAAAAACATAGTTATGAATAAATGGATACATATAAGAAAAATAAAAAAATAAAAGAAACAATAGGACAGGGACGGTAGGCATGTTGGTGCGCTTATGCAGAATTCTTAGGAAAGGGGTGAGGTCAATAGTAGAAAGTCTAAGGTTAAAATTTTTGAGGTTTGGGGAAGAAACCACAGAGTCAGGTAGAGTAGTCCAGACATTGACCACTCTGTTGCTGAAGACATATTTCCTGCAATCAAGTTTGTATCTATTGTTTCCTCTTGTATTGTTATGGTTGAAGCTGAAGTATTTATTGACAGGTAGGACATTGCAATGTATGATTTGATATACTATACTTAGATCAGACCGAAGGCAACATAGTTCTAGGTTTTCTAGGTCTAGAATTGCAAGTTATAACAAAATACTGATGAGCCATGTAGCCACGGGATACTTGCAGGGGAAGGCTGCTGGGGGTTAGCAGGGGTTCGGGAGATCCCCTAGCTAAGATTCTGCACAGTTGGAGAACCCCAAATCCCACTCCTGGCTGGCCCTGCCCATCCCTCCTAAGAGTCCCCACATGGCCCATTTTGGAAGCAGGTAAGTGCAGGGCACATGTGGACGCTTGGGGATGGCAAAAAATGGCCCTCCCGGAAGTCCAGAAACAGGCCCGTTTCTGGCTTCCAGAGAGCCTCCAGAGCCAAGGGAGGCTGTTTGTGCCCTCCTGGAGGCTTGAGGAAAGCCTCCAGAGCCTGGGGAGGGCAAAAATGCTCCACCCCCACCATGGTGCAGGAGGCCGACTAGGCCTTGCCCACCCAGCAACTGGGCAGAGAACCTGTTGCCAAAATTTTTGAAGCCCACCCCTGGATACTTGCAAAAAAGAAAACTAGATAATCCAGAATTAGATATTATAATTATGACTAAGAAGCTCCCATTTTCCCAAAACTAGCTATGCATGAAAGAGTTGACCTTCAGGTGGAATTTCCTTCTCTTCGTGCAAAATAAACAGATAATGGATACACGATTGTCTGGGTAAGTGCATGTATGTACATATTCATTATTTCCAGTGCTTGGGCTTCAGTAGGATGTAACTATTTGTGTTTGTTTATGTACATGCAGCCTTTGAGCTCAAAGCTTTTACTCCAAAGGAGAAAAGCCAAAGCAGTTTTCATCACTCTTACAAAGAAGAATGGCTATCCATTCTGAACTGCAGTGCTCACCCTGATCACTTCTAACTTGCTTTTCTCATTTGGGGAGGGTTTCAAGATCATTAGCTACTCGTGGTCATCAATATTGTAGCTTAATGCAATTTTTGGCAACTTGGAACAAGAACACTTACATTCATTTTGACTTTTCTCACTTTCTCTATCCATTTAGCATTCACAGCTCTTGGAGATAGATACATTAATTTTCCATATTTGCTTGCTATCATCTGGTGATAAAAGGCCTGCCCTATCATTAAATGAAGGAGTAGATTTTCTGCAACCTATTGCCCCCAAGCTGTGTTGCGCTTTTGGCTCCCAGCTCGGATTCTGAATATATTTTGATTGCACTGCAGGGGAAAATAATGGGAGAGTAGAATATTGGTCAAGATCCACTATTGCCTTTCTCTCTCCTTCCTTCCATTTGCTTTTCTCCTGCTTAATGATAACTTGTAATTCCAAATCCAGAAAGTGTATACCGGTAGCTGCAGAAATTTCCAACAGTGCAAATCTATGGACAGGACATCAAATGATCTTTTGGCACTGGTTTCTGCTAAAAGCAGATCTTCAAATTAGCAGTGGCTAAGAATCATCCACTCAAATTCAAAATGTACTTGGAGAACTACCCAAGTAGCAACATAGACATTTTTTTGAATTTGTTCTTCCCACTTCTCCCTTTCATTTTTTATTGCCAGCTTCTCTCTAGTACAAGTTGTGACCTCTGTCACAAAATAGATTTGTTCTCACCTACACTTAGTCTTTAGTGCTTCAATTTAAAGAGGGTAGATCTTGTAGCTGTACATATTACAGTTAAAATTTTCCAGCATTTTCTGGTTGCTAGACAATAAATAGCCAGTTCCCTGGTAAACAGCAGTGTTTCTCAACCTTAGCAACTTCTAAGATATCTGGACTTCAACTCCCAGATTTCTCCAGAATACCTCCCTCCCATGTTCTCATGAACTGGATCAATTGTGATTCCAATTCCTGCTCTTGAAATTTGCTGCCAATTCTTTAGATATTACTACATGTGTTCCCTGCCCCAAAAAATTGCAATACTTCCAGAGATGTCCTTTTTTCATTTTTAAGTTGAGTTGGCATTGGCAGAGCATTGTTAGTGAATGCAAAGGGAGCTGTGGGAAGAGATTTCCTGAATCAAGAATCAGCTCTCTTGAACAACCCAGTCACACAGGTTGTCCTTAGTAACTCAGAAAGTTCCTAAAGGAGGACATGGAGACGATAACTATTCCTTTACTCATTATCATGATCCAGAAGCCTAGACATCTATATCAAAAGACAGCTGGTTCTTTTAAGGTGATAATAAGGCAAGGGCCTTTGGCTCCTCACCAGAGGAAGACTGACCCAAAGCAATAAACAGTTGGAAGAATCCACCTGTTTTTAAATGAAAGGCAGAAAAAAAACCCGAGCATTTCTAATTTATTCCCAGGAGTTATTTCAGTATTTTTCATTCTGTCCCATTTACTGGGCCATTGACTTCATTAGGAAAAGAAAATAACAAAGAAATAAATCATAGTGAATGATGAAAAAAAAGAGCTGAGAGATGCTCAGATATGTATGCTGCTTCTCAGGGCCTTATAAAGGCTTTAAGAGAGATGTCTGTAAGTCATTCATATAAGGGATGAAACTCCTGCTTTTCTTACAAGTAAGTAAAAATAGAAAGCAATGCCAGGCATAGAATGCCTTCTATGCCAGGGGTCTCCAACCTTGGCAACTTTAAGCCTGGAGGACTTCAACTCCCAGAATGCCCCAGCCAGTTGAAGTCCTCCAGGCTTAAAGTTGCCAAGGTTGGAGATCCCTGATCTATGCCATTCAAAACGATCAAGGCAACAGACTTCTCCCCAAAATCATTTCTATCCAAAGAGTTCAATTTAGGGAAACATTTACTTGGAAAAGAGTGACCATCTCCACTTCTCACCCACTCATCATCTTTCCAATAGCCTAACTAGCTCTTCTCCAGTTACTACCATCAAAAGAAGCTTTTTTTTGTCATTTGTATGAAGGAACAAATCATTCCCAGTTTATAACAGTATCTCCGCCCAGTTGCCTGGAGACAATTTTAATTGCTATAGGCAACAAGGCAAAAGGTTGTTTAATACAACTGTTTCTGAGCAGGTAGAGGGCAGAAGTGATGAGTAGGAAGATAGTGTCTTGCCTCACATCATGCTGAGTTGCATGAGAATGACACAAGGATCTAGTTAATAATCACATCCATTGCCAATTACCTTTGGGAAGTTTAAAGGTAATCAATAGATGGGATAGGTGTCCGATCCAGCAGGGCAATGTTTACTGCACATTATTATGAACAGCATAATGTAAGACATCAGCTCTCATTAGCATGCTAACAGCCACTGACATGTTAGTGTCATACTAATGGATGTCACAGTACCAGAGGACTCCATTTAGTGAATCAAGGCTTCTGTTCTTAAACTTTTAGAGAGAAGACTTTCTATGGCATTTAAAATTCTCCAAAACAGGGAGAATTGTTTCATTGGAGATAGTACAGATACTTCTAGAAGAATCCAATATTAATATAATGAGGGAGCAACTAGGTATCATGAATTATCAAATTATTATTGCGAATTGATAGCGGTGATGGTTTGCATTTGGGATCATCACTTAAGTCATTAGGAAAGATTGCATAGCCTCCTTCAATATCAAAAGAGACTCCATGAAGACTAAAATATCTAGGGCTTTCCCTCATCTTGTTTATTTAGAAGCAGAAGAAGCTATCTTACATTGAAATAGACTGTTGGTTGATCCAGATTATATTATTGATACCGTTGAGACCTTCCCTATCCCTGCAAGAAGTTAGCAAAGTTTGTGCCTGGGATGTCTACTTGCAAAATGTGTTTTTCACTAAACTAAGTACTATCAGCAGTGCCTGGGGATTAGGAGAATAGTGGACATTGCTTCCTTAAATCAGGGCAGCACCAAGCAAAAAGAGAATATCTTAAATGAGCATCTAAATTTTCCCCAGTAGAAAAGCTTTTATTTTGTTATGCGTTAGAAGTTTGCATTAGATGTGGATTACAGAAGCCATTACACAATCTGTTCATTTATAAACAACAGTCCAAGACTTTGGTGAATCATGATATTATGATTATTGTTCATCCAGGCTTACTCAAGCATTTCAACCAGATAGGAGGAAAAGAAAAATATTTTTTTCCTCTGCTAAGCAAAGGTTTTGTCTGCTTTCTTTCAGAGGTTGAACAATCCAAGGCAGAAGCCTGGGGCAAAGTAACTGTATGGCTTCCCCAGGGACATATCAGGAGGGAAGTGTCTTTCCCAATCAATGAATTGTGTTGATTTACACCTCCACAAAAATTCTGAAGTTTTGGTCAGCAGAAAAAGATGGGGCTGCAGCTGCACTGCTAGGTGAAAAGCAGAAAAGAGAATAGCATCACATAATAAAACTATCCTATGCTTTATTTAATAACAGGGAGACATGTTTGTGGCATAACCATGAAAAGACAAAGCTCATAACAAATTAACAAAAGCCAATTTAGGTGAACTTTCAATTTAGGTAAAAAACCCACCAATTCCAGCATTCTATCTCACACAGCATCCTACACCCTGGAGGCTCACAAGCAGGAGAAGAAAGTGATGGTTTTCAGTTATTGCTCCTCAGAACATGGGATTGTAACAATTATGCCTGTGATTTACACTGTAGAATGCCAACATTAACACAACCAATAATGGTTGTAATGTAATAGCAAAGTTGCTGAAACTTACTGGCATATGCTACGATATTGGGTAGCGTAAATCACACTTGAAATTATTCCCTTATAGAGTTCTGTAGCTGCTATTTTTAATCCTTGCTGATTCGTTTTTTTATTTCATGGTTCAATTGAAAGCTCTGGTTGTGTCCTTTACAGCTCTAAATGGCCCTTTCTGAAAGAATTTGCTATCTATCAGATCCTGGTGGCAGATTGGGTTAAATAGTAGGACACTTGTAGTAGCATCCACAATCTGAAACTGCTTTTCAAGTGGGTTTGGCATGACTGGGTTATTTATAGATAAAAGCATAAAAATATATTGAAATGAAGTAAATATCAAGTTCAGGAAAATGGGAGCCAAGTAAAAACCAAGATAAAATAATTAAAAGTTAAAATTGCTTTTAACTTTGTTGCAGGTCTATCTGGTTTTGTAAATTAGTGGCTCTTTCTCTTGATTTTAATAGTTTTGTTCTAATCATGGTTTTATTATTCATTTAGGTTTTGATGGATATCTCAATTGTGTTTTTATAGGCAGACAAGAGATAACATATTAAATAAATGAGTATAATTGCTTTGCCTGCATTTGGGAGGTCACAGAAAATGGCCTTAGAAATTGATCATCAAACTTAACTTCCACCATTAGAATACCAAAGAATGCAGGGGTGAAGAATCATTTTATATAGAGAGTTGGGAACAATAGCTTCATACAAAGCAAGCCTTCAATCTTTTTACTGCTATAGTAACATTAACAAATAAATGAAAAATAATAATAATAATTGAACTACTCAGAAAGAATAGCAGAGAAAAATGTGTAAATTATAGAGGGGAGCCTTCATAGGCAAATTTTTAATTGGTTAATTGTGTTTGCTGTGGTGATGGCTTCTAATGACTGAGGAGAAAATAATAATGACCATATTATGACTAAAAGTTCTGTTGGGTTATATTTCTGTAATTTGCCTTTGACATCCAAGAGGGTCAGGTTTATTCACACACTGCAGGTACAATGCAGTTGTCTGTGACTTATCCCATGAGATTTGAGTAATGAGGACTCTGCTATTTGGGACACAATGATTATGAAATGCACTACTTATATTACTATCTTGCTCATCCCCCTTATTCAGGCTGGGAAAGCATAATCATGTTTTTCTGGTAACAAAGGTCCTGAACTATGGAAGATCTGGGCTTGGGAGACTGAAGAGGCAACTTAAATGAGGAAAGTAATGTGTGAACTATGCAATTTTTAAAGTTATTGTAATAAAGCTGCTAAAACAGTTTAAATGGCAGCATCATGTGGTTTTGCTGCACATTTTGCATAAAATAAAGCAATCATATTATTGAGCTGGGTACAAATGTAGTTATAAAGAGAGTACACACACTGAAACAGAAATTGATGATGGATCCAACCCTTTATGGCAAGGGTCTTCAAATTTGGCAGGTTTAAGACTTGTGGACTTCAACTCTCAGAATTCCTGAGCTAACATGACTGGAAGAAGAATTCTGGGAGTTGAAGTCCACAAATCTTAAAGCTGTCAAATTTGAAGACCCCTGTTTTATGGGTTCACATATTGAGCCTGGAACTCAATGTACCTCACAATCCCAGTATTCTGCCTCAAATCACACACATCTTGGAACCATTATTTTTTATAGTGGGTAAACTTATGCCTATTTTTAAACACAACAATGCATTAGAAGGTCCAACAAGAATACTTAAGCATACAAGAGGATTTATGTGTTTGTATGTGTAGTCTCTCACATTAAATACACAATTTTATTTTTTAAGGGATGAAACAATTGCATGAACCAGGTCTTTGAGGCAACTGTCTGGATGGTACTATTTGTCTTTCTTCACTTATTAGCCCACCACTAAGTGCTCTTCCTTATTGGTGATTTAAAATGCTGGTCACCAATTCTTGAGCCAGCAGAAAATCATATTTCCATAACATTTTCTGTTCCTACTGGCAATTCCTCTGCTGCAGTAAGCAGTGCCAGCAAATACAAGATACCAAATGGTGCTATATAGAACATGTTAAAGAAAGCAATTGGTGGATTCCCCCAGTTTTATTTTCTTCCCCATCCACCAAATATCATGAACCAGCAAAATATGGGATGGATGTGGGACTGGAGGGGGAAAGCATGTTTTGACAGACAGCCTGGCGACTATGATAGCTTAGCTTTTAAAATTTACTCTGTTTTGTGCAAGCATTTTGGATGGGTGTAAAGTAAACCAATCAACTAACAGTTGGATTTCCACATTCAGATTGAACTAAACATAGATATAGTGCTATGCAGAAGACTACTAAACCCATGTTTCAAATATGACAAGCAGGTTTGGCAGTATTCTAGAAGAGCATTGGACCTAAGTTCAACTTAAAGAATTGAGAGACATGAAGAGGGTTATACTGAAGAGCTACAGAAACTAAACCACATCCCTCCTTATCCCCAACTTCATCATATGCCCCTTCACTGTTGGTCAGCTTCTGTCATGTCCGCATTGTGTCCTGCCATTCTGTTGGAAGTGGGAGGGGAAGGACGGCTTGCTGGGATTTTTCTCATGCTTTTGTTGTAACTGCTTGGGAATTAGAGTGGGGGGGTTGTCTTTGGAAATTAAGCAGACTTCCTCCCAGCCAGTTATAACCTGGTTTCAAGGCTGTCATGCCCTGAGAGTGAACCATTATCTGCCTAGCACCTCAGAGTTCTCAAAACAACCTTGTGGCATCAAATACAGGTGAAGATTGGCTGAAAACAGGAAGTGGTGATCAGCTGCCTCCCCCAATTGATTCAAAGGATGGAGAGTGGAGCAGAGGGAAGGTCAGAGGAGGCCTGTGAGGCTCCTGGTGAGGAGGCTGCCCTGCCCCTTCTCACAAGGAACATCTGACTTGAGCTGATTTAATCAGGCTGCGGGAGGGCCTTTGCGGTGAACAATTGTTTTGCTTTGGCATGCACTTTCCCAACCTTTGTAAACTCTGCTTGAGATCGTGGTTCTGTACGGTGGTCTCTGATCTTGTTTGTGGACTATGGAACTTGCCTTGTGGATCTTGAACCTTATGACCTTGCCTTGTGGACCTTGCATCTTTCTTTTTCGATTATGGACTTCCTCCTACACCTTCTGAAGCAGCTCTGGTAACCATTGGCTTTAATTTGTGGGACTTTGTTGCATTGTCTATGAGAAAGTTTGAGGTGAAGCTTTATCGGCCCTTGTAGGGCCATTTGTTGTGGGATAGCAGCGTAATAAAGGATTTTATTGAAGCCTGCTTCTGTGTAGGCAACCTGGGATATAACAGTTTAACCTTGATTTTATTGCTGGCATTTCTCATACAATTTAATCTGTGCATGTGAACATTGCTAAAAAGTCGCTTTCCTTTAGTGAAATATAGTGAATTAAATAATGACTAATTCTAAATTAAAAATGTGTTGAAAGTTGATTTTGCTGCAAATATTGTGACTGAGACACAGATGGATCAAATATGAAAACAAAAACTGATATATTGCAAAGCAGTGAGACTGAAACAGAAACTTACCTGCCAACAGACTGACTTAATTTTCTTGCTGAATTTCTTTTCCTAAGGTATTCCATACATTATACAATTATTTTAAACCAACATGGCACCCAGTGAAAAACTGCACTGGGCACAGAAAACTATCTTTAAACTACAATTATTGTCAGTGCTCAGTAATATCCTAGCCCCTGACTTACTACCATAATGGAATCTGCCAATTATGATCATGAATCATGATGTTTGTAAAACAGGTGATTATGTGACCAATTCAATTTTGGAGCCTTTTTTTTGCTAGTTATTAAATGAATGCTACAGCTGTTAAACAGACCTACTGTTCACCATAGGGCATTTTTGCCCAAAACTGGAAGTATATGCCATATTTTTTGACAAAACATAAAAAATTGTGGTCATGTGACTTTGGGATGATGCAAACAACTGGAAGTGTGGACTGGTTGCCAAATGAAGGTGCGTGATCATGGGGGGCGGGGGGGGGGAGTTGTTGGATCTCCTGAACCATGTCGTACCTTTGAAGGGATCATTCATAACATCTTAGCAACCAGTTGTAATTTGAGGACTGTCTGTAACTCAAAATATACTGCACCAGAATTGTACAGTGGTTCAAGAAATATGTGGTTTGTGTTTTCTGTAGGACTCCAAAAGTTTCTTTAATTCTTTGAGAATATATTTCCTGAAAAGTTTTTTCCTCCCAAACCATTATACTCAGTTACTCTACTTTAAATTCTCTCTGACAAATACTGTAGCTATTGAAGGCAAACTATGAACCATATCCAGAATGAAATATCAGAGCAAAATATCAAAATGTAAGCTACTATTAAATAGGGGGCTACCATTTGTCTCTTCCATTTCTAGTTATTTACATTGGGGGTGGCCATTTTTTGGCAGGCAATGAGATAAAAAGCCACAGGGAGAAGGCACGTGATATATGCAGATGGTGGTAGTTTGGAAAAAAAAATGATGTGCATCAGTGGTGGGATTTAAAACTTTTTACTATCGGTTCTGTGGGCATGGCTTGGTGGGCATGATGTGGCCCGGTGGGTGTGGCAGGGGAAGAATACTGCAAAATCTCCATTCCCACCCCACTCCTGGGGGAAGGTTACTGCAAAATCCCCATTTCCTCCTGACCCCACTAACCTGTTTTCCAGCTCCGTTTTCCTATGCAGGACAACAAAAGAAGACCCAGCCGATCAGCTGGAACTCGGGAAGCAGAGAATAGATGGGGTGGGCCCAGTCGGAGGTGGTATTTGCCGGTTCTCCAAATTACTCAACATTTCCACTACCACTGAATACTACCTCTGATCTGCATGTGTTTTTACTTTTTTCTGTGATACAGGTAGTCCTCAATTTACAACCACAATTGGGTCCAGAACTTCTATCACTAAGTGATGTGGTCACTGAGTTCCGCCCAATTTTACAATCTTTTTACTGTGGCCATCAAATGAATCATTGTGGTTGCTAAGCAAATCATGTGGTTGTTAAGCAAGTCTGTCTTTACCCATTGACTTTGTTTGTTGGAAGCTCTCTGGGAAAGTTGCAAATGGCAACTATGTGACCCCAGAACACTGCAACTGTTGTAAATATATGCCAGGTGCCAAGCATTCAGATTTTGATCATGTGACTGTGGGGATGCTCCACTGGTGATAACTATGGCTGGGTTGTAAGTCACTTTTTTTCCACTGCCATCGTAAGTTTGAACAATTGTTAAATGAACGGTCATAAGGTAAGGACTACCTGCATGTCAATTTTAAGGCTTAGGCTTCAAATTGCCACCACAGGCTAGTAGGAAACTCTTGTGTTTTTCATGAATCATGACTGTGATGACCCAGAGAGTGGCACGAAAGCAACACCACCAGAGAACAGGTCTAACTCACCTTTATTACTCCAACTGTGTCCCCGAACATTCCCACACTCACTATAAGTCCTGGAGCAAAGCTCTCACAGGCACCTTCAGAAGCTTCTGGCTGTGAATAGTCCACTAAGCCAGGTTATCCATATAGCAACCTGGGCCAGCAGTCCAGTAAGCCAGGTTAGCCCAAACATTAACCAGGGCCAGCAGTCCAATAAGTTTAGCCAAACAGTAATCAGAGCAAGAAGTGCAGTGAAGCAGGCAAACTGGCAAGGCCAAGACAAAGCACAACAATCTCCAGGTGTTGGCAAGTGCATGAGGCTCCACAGATTCAACGCTCGTTCCCCGCAAATGCCCCTCCCACCAGCATCTCCTTATATCTCAGTCCCCAGGTGTGCCTTGTGAAAGGGGGCAGGGCACCCTCCTCCCTTATCAATGCTCAATCTGCATTGATCTTGCCATCTCTCCTCATTGGTATCAGATCAGGAGAGGATAGTCCTTGCTCTTCTCCTGAGCTCTGGCATTCAGAAATGCCTTGCCTGGATTGACTCTGCCCTTCCCCAATTTCCTCCAAGGCCAACGGAGCCGCCCTCTCCATCTGTTGACTCTTGTTCTAGCTCATCTTCCCCCACATATTCAGACTCCAGTGGGGCATGACAATGACCATGGTATGTCAGCAGGCTTGGGGGTCCCAGAGGAGTCTGAAATTTTAAGATGGCTCCATCATTATTAATATCTACTCTCTTCTGTGCCTGGTGGTTGATGTATGTTTACACTAATGATGGTTTTATATTTTATAGTTGTGTTGGCTCAGTGGCTAGAATGCAATACTACAAGTTACTTCTGCTGACCTCCAGTGATTTGGCAGTTCGAATCTCACCAGCTCAAGGTTGATTCAGCCTTTTATCTTCCGAGGTGGGTAAAATGAGGACCTAGATTGTTGGGGGCCATATGCTGACTCTGTAAACTGCTTAGAAAGGGTAAACCACTGTGAAACCGTATATAAGTGCTATTGCTTGCTATTTTGAATGATTGTTTTATGTATTTGTTTTATTTCATTCTGTTAGGCTGCTCAGGGTCACTTTATATGAGGTGGGGGAAGGCTATATAAATTTAATTTAAAACAAAAAAACAAAAAAAACCATAAAAAGGAGGTAAGAAATATGCAGGATAGATATATGAACCTCTTGTCAGAGGGACAAAATTTGAAATATATGGACAGAAATGAAACCACTTATTTTCAGCGGGCAATGTACATTTCTTTCGGCATGTAGCTATTACAAATGAAGGGAGAAAATTCTTTCTATTTTGATCAGTAAACAATAACATAACTCTAGAACTCATATTTGTGAAGAGAAATGAAACATCTTTCATCTAATTACTTTTAGTGAAATTGAAACATTTCCCCCATCCATCACATTGACATACTTTAAATTCATTAAATCAGCATATACCCTCTAATCTATTTTAAGATTATTGCAAATGGTAGACTGTAGGGATTTATAACTCACAGTAACAACCTTCCTCCTACTTTTCTTTCCTCCCTCCATCCCTATCCAGGGCAGGAAAGTTTCAGTATAAATAATGAGTATTGGGAGATTAAACATCTTCAGTAATGAACTAAATGTATTTCATAAAGACAGTGCTGAATTGAGCTCAGTTCCAGGTGAATACATGGATGTGTCCATCTAATCATTTTGGTAATAGTAATGAAAGGATGTGTCATTACGTTCTTCCAGGATATCTGTGTATTTCCTTCCTTATCTATCTTGTGTAATCTGACTAGTTTGGTCTAGAGGCCTGGGATGCTTGGTTGTGTCTCCCATCCAAGTAGTAACCAGACCTGATTCTGCTTAGCTTCTGAACCCAGACATACTGGACAGGGGTGACACCTGCTGAGATTTATCAAGTATACTTGTTGTCTTGTTCTGTGTAGAATAACAATCAAGTTAGAAACAGGAGCATGCTTGGTGGAGATGATACATTACAAAAGTGCACAAACTATGTCCTTCTAAATATTAGGCTACAAATGCTACAAATTATCCTGATTAAGTAGAATGAATTGGAATCCAGCCACATCTGAGAGGTCCAGTTCTCCATTCCTAACATCAGAGGTATTGGGATGCTCATTATTATCCAATCTTACTCTACATAATTATAATCATGAGGGATACAAAACCAGTTCAATCGAACTAATGGCTCAGGTTTAGCATACTTTTCTCACAGAAGACAATCAAATATTTCCAGGAAACTCATCAACAAAGCTAATCATAATACCGATAAATCTATTTGGCTACATGGGTTTGTCAGCACTTTACTTCTTTTCCAATTACTATGATCCCACTTTTAGTACACCCTATCCCCAAATTAGTGCATTGTAATAGAAGAAGTACATCCTTTTAATCTGTACCCTGAGTTTAGCATCAAAGAATTTTATTGGATGGCAATGAGAACCAGATGTGGAGAGGGAAATGGGAGAGCAGGAAAGGGAAGGAAAATATTTTTACCATCCTATAATACATCATGCATAGATTTGTTAAGAGTTGGGAGTGCAAAATCAGCCATAGAGAATTATTTAACATGATCATGACTTGTGCTCCATTCCTTCTTCAGCCATTACAATCTCTCCTATTTATCTTATATCAATTTTGGATCAATTTAAAATCTTTCTAGCGTACCCTGGTAGCTTCCATGGTTTCCATCAGACAGACATTTATAAGGCAAGTTAGAAGTTCTTTCACAATCTCAGTTCTGTGGAAGCCATTGCAAACATTATTTGTTATAACTTTATAATCAGTATTTCATTTCTTTGGCAATCTTTGAAGATAAATTACGAATCAGAACACTGAAATGTCTGGGGGAGATAACAATACTGAATATGAAAAAGTTAACATACAGTGTGGAAATATTTGGTTGCACGTAGATTCAGGATAGGTGGTGAAGATTAGCTGCAGCTACTGAATGTCAGCTGAAATAAAGCTGTTTTTAAAAGTATAATTTGCATATTTATTAGATTCTAAACTTGAGTTTCCAGCCCAATCCAGGTACTTGGATATCTGTCTGTAAATTACACTGTGGGATGCTAGGACTATTATTGCCAGTACAATACTCAGATCGAAAGCTTGTATTGATGAATCTACTTCCTTTTGTTGCATTGAGGGAATGGAATACAGATAGAACCTTAAACTATTTTGTCCATTTTGCTCCAGATGTCTCTTGGCAGATTGAGATTTGAATTACCATAGTTATAATGTATACAGGCTTGGACGAATGCTGAAAATCCAGATGCATAAGGTCAATGCATATTCTGCAATGGCTCAGGAAGAAGTTACTTCATACATGCTTTTGGAACATATCACTTTTAATGAATAAATCCATAATGGTGCATAAAGGTTTTGCTGATCATCATGCTACCAATTTGCCTTTTTTTGACACCAGATAAGTCTTCAATCCCTAATCATTCAGTAGACTGGAAGGATGTTCCTGGTGAGATCTTCATCTCTCTGGTAAACTTCACTGAAAGCATCAGATTCTTGGCTTGGGTAATTCTCAGATTCCTCCAGTTCCTTCTTGTCACTGTTTCGCACAGCAGCTTCCAGGGCCTTTTGCCGGCGGTAGAAATGGGAGAACTTATTGAAGATGATAGTGATAGGCAGTGCCACAACCAAAATCCCACCCAGGATGCAACCAGAAGCTGCTAGCTTGCCGGCGACAGTCACTGGTACCACATCCCCATAGCCTACAGTTGTCATGCTAACTGTTCCCCACCACCAGCAAGCGGGAATAGTGTCAAAACCAACATCTTCCTCCTTTTCTGCAGTGTAGGCTACTCCAGAGAAAACAGACACCCCAACAGCCAAGTATAGGAGAAGAATTCCCACTTCTCTGTAGCTATGCTGAAAAAGAAAAGATAAAAAAGAAAAAAAATATGGCGGTAGGTAGTCAAGATCAATAACTAAAAATAGTATGAAAAGAGACCTCATTGTTTCAATGCTGGGTTTTCTACCCTTTGAGTTGTATCCCTTACTGTTTCTACAATATCAGACCACAGTTGACTAAGATCATGACTGAAACTTAGAACAGAACAATATTTTGCCTTAGCACGTCTCCAATAATATCTTTCATTAAAAAATAGCATGAAACAAGAGTACTTTAACACCAACATTATTTATCAATTTTCTTTCAATGGTATGTGCATAAGCACATCTGAATTAATGCCTTCCAGATGCTTGGACTGCGATTCCTATTACCCTCGGTCAATGACCCATGCTGAAAACAATGGAGATTGAACTCCAACTATTGCACATAGCTAGTGTTCATTTATTGTAGCAGGTAATAATATTCCAGAGTTTGAGGAATTAGATTACTTGCAGGTAGACTCTAAAACATCAGCATTCAAAATAGAGATACCCCTTTAGTGAATTGCATTAACAAAAGGAAGCCAGAAGATCTTGCCTATATCATCAATTCTACTGCTAATATCACCATTTCAAAGCCAAAATTGAGAGATAAGGGAAACATAAATTACAATTGACTCACATTGTCTTTGCAAAGAAGAATGTCATACAAAATAAGGTTTAAGCATCTTCTCACGATGTTTGACCTGTACTTACCACTTCATCTCATATAAGCATTTTTCTTAGTATGTGTAGTTGCACCTTTATAACGTGACTCCAAAAACATACTTAAAATCACTGTTACACAAACTGCACTGCTTACCAGTTTTCAGGAGCCCATTAAATTGGGGGTGCCTGATGGGGCAGAGAATATTCTCACCCACAGGCTCCCATCATCCTGGTTTTCAATTTTTGTTGCATTTTGTTTTTTTGTACTTTGTAAATTTTATTATATTGTAAACTGCCCAGAGTCACTGTATTAGTAAGATGGAGATCAAAGGTCACTGATCTCCAGGCAGAAGTTATCTTTCTAGGCTCCATCCATTCCTATTACTTTCAGCCCTGAAGAGGTTGGGTTATGATAGTAACACTGTTTTTTCACATCGTTACAAATTGTATAATGTAATATTTGAAATTACTTGTAGTGTGTGAAGGTAGCTGACATTTTTATAGTTTAAACAAATGTAACATACACCCACCTTTCTTTCCTGTTGTTCTGAGATTAAAATGGGGATATGTTTTTCCATTGCAAGGAAGCTAACTTTATTAGGGACAGATAACATTTCTTTTTATTAAAACTGGATTGTCAGTGCCATGTTAATGTCCCACACTCAGTTAGCTTGTTCATCACTGCTGCTCTGTGCCACTTTACTTGGGAGTAACCTTTAACAGATTCATTTGGTCTTACTTCTGAGCAGATATGTATAGGAGTATGCTATGATTCTCACTTATTTAAGTGGGATTTACACATTCTAACTGAATGGAGGATTGAGGCCCATATGTTCCCTATGGCACCACTTGATATATTCTTGTCAAACAAGGCAACTTTCCAGATCAATGACCTTTTTAGCATCTCTCAGAATATAAAACAAAGCATTTTTCTGTGTAACATTTGTGGGACTAATGCAAACTCTCCAGATAAGATAACTTATTAATGCTTTGGTGCTTCTTTGGTTCCCAAGGACAGAATGTGGTGATGGCAATAATCACTCTAATATCTGCTTTTAAGGACAAATGCTGTTGCTGAACTCTAGACTGGCGCCATCAGTCATATCTCAAGTTTGTATTGAGTCAAGATCTGCATCTGGCAGGGAGAAGACAGATGTCTTAGTGGCAAATAAATATCTTTCATTAGCCTATTTTATAGATTAAAAGCAGACACATAAAACGGGGAGGTCTACTCAGTGCCTTCAGAACGCAATATGATCCCTACACAGCTGCAAGTAAAATCAAGACATGTACTGATTTCAGATTTAGCATCTATAGTTTTACAAGAGATAAATCACAGAGGAACAAATGTGTTTCTGTTATCCCCTTCCACAGGCTTCCCCTTTTCCTGGATCAAATCTGGCAATCTTTCTCATGGTCTATCCCTTTTATGCAATGTGATTGAATATCCACAGCCAGTTCTCAGGACACGGGATCAGAAGAAGCAGGTCCTGAGCCAGACAGAGGTATCAAGCTTCTTTAGTTGCTATGGTCCCAAACAAAAAATTATTTATCACAACTGTGATAAATGTCATTGGAGATTCCTTTCTTTGTTGTTGATAAGTAGTCTGTCTTCTGCCTTCCTTGCTTTCCCTGTAGCATAAAAATCACAACCACCATCAAAGCATGTGATTAGGGAAGATAGAAGAAGCTTTTTAGAAGAAAGCTGCAATTATCCTGGCAAACCACTTTCATGAGCCCTTCAGCTCAAGACTTCAATCTTAACAAGGTTTTAGGAATCCCAATCTTAATTTGCTTTTTTTTTTTTTTATTTACATGCAGACATTTCCTTTAGCATATGTATAAGAAATCCAGGCTCAGAGTTGATTGTATTTGTAACTCCCAAGACCTTTTTGGACAAAAATCTGCTATTTGTCCCCAAAAAGATATCGAACTATAATTGTTCTGAGGCCCAGCAGGAAGATCGAGACAAGCTGTTTCTGGAAGTGAGGCTGATAGAACCAAGGCCATTGACAAAAGATGCCAAGATGATCGATCAATGTTAGGCAGGCATGGTAGGTAAGAAATCGAAATTCCTTTTCAAAAATATGCAAGAAGGCCAGTAGATAGACTCAATCCAGAGCAGAACAAGGACTGTCAGAGCTGGCTATTTATAGGCATGGCACAAGTGACAAATAGAAAGAGACAACATAGTATAGTCAGGCACAAAATGAAGCTGTCAAAGAAAATGACAATCTGCAGACAGCCTAGGCAGTCAAAATGTATTCATTAAAGTATACATAAGAAAGAAGCAGAGAACATGGCTAAGCTGCAAGAAGGGAAAATAATATAACTAGCTAAGTGCAGTACTCTGAATGAAGAGAAAATGATGTGCACAAAAGAATTAGACATATACTGAAACATGCAGTTTACACTTGGATAGAATGGGTTGCGGGCCTCTGGATCAATAATACATTCCCCACTTTTTAGACAAGCCATAACATTTATTTTCATCCTTTCACTTCACTGGCTGCTTGAATCGAAGCGAAAGCAATAAACCAAAGCATTCTTACAACATTAAGGCAGCAATAAGAAATGCCCAGGAAGCAGATGCTCTATGCATGGTGCATACTCTCTACTTTCTCTACCAAGAAGCCTGTGGTTTGATCTCAATATGCCAATGGCATCTCCAGCTCTCCTGGTGTCTCTACTGAAACAGTTTGGATTATTCGATGAAGCCAAGCATAATATATTCATTTGTGATAGCAATTTAACTGTTTCTTTATGAAGCCATTTCTTAGTAAGGGAAGGAAGTGGGCTGCTCTCTACTAGCCCTATATCAGGGCTGTCAAACTCGCGGCCATGGGCCGGATGGGTCACACACTGGCCACACCCATGCCCGGTTTAGCAAAGGGGAAAAAAAGTGACAATATGTCACATGGCACCACTGTGACGACATGAGTTTGACACCCCTGCCCTATATAATCAAAACAAACCTAACAGCAAACCAAAGATCTCCTCTTGATCACCTACTACAGCTGGACCATACGCAAGTTATCAGTGCTGAGATGATTGCCTAGGTCTAATCAAGATTCTGTCTGTCTTACTAGAGAAAGGAGAGCTTCCTTCAAATGAGACATTGATCTGCTTTGTAGAATGCCCTAGTAGTCTATAATTCGTTTAACAAAGATTTACTAAAACTGGATTGCTTAAGTTCATATTATAAGCAATATTACCAGCATGTGTTTGTCATCAAAATGATGAGGTTCTATACATAAAATTAAATTATAGTCAAATACACCATAATTTTGCTTAGTGCTGGGTGTGAATTTAGTTACTGGAGAGAGAAAAGAAGAAAGCAAAAAGAGCATTTTTATTGTTTTAGTACTTTAACACTATGTGACAATGGTTTGGGCAACAAATTATTACCCAAACACCCAAATCTGTTTTCTCTTACTGTTTTCTCTTACTCATATACCTCATACTCTCTCTCGTAATCAGTTCTTTTATCCAATAGTTCACATTCCACAAAACCTTTGACTTAAAACCTGTAATTCAGGGATAGGCAATACAATATCTTTAGAATTTACAATTCCACATCAGCTTAGTTAACATGGTCAATGATTTCTGACAGCTGCCCTTCAAAGCATCTGGCAAGCCTTTGGCTGCTTACTTGATCTTTAGTTGTAAATAACACACGAGATGACATTTAGCTTTATCTAGCTACAATTATGTATGTTTATGTCAAATCTATAGACTTAAACTAGTCATAATGCATTTTCCAAAGTGCAAACATTGCCTGGTACTTAAAAAGACAACAAGGTAACTCCAACCAGGTCCAGGAGAAAAGCGGTGGGCCCCCCTCTGGAATACTTTCCCAGCCGAGGTAAGATCTGGCCTCACATTCCTGGTTTCCCGGAAGAGCCTAAAAACTTGGCTCAGCTGTTTGGCCTGCTACATTAGGGCTAGCTGACAGCTTAGAGAAGATGCTCATCCCCAGGCTGCCCGTCATCTTGATTCTTAACTTTGAATCTTTTTATTCTAATTTTAATTGTTTTTGCATCTTTAACTTTTATTACATTGTAACCTGCCCAGAGATGCCAGTGAGATGGGTAGCATAGAAATGTAATAAGCAAACATTTTTTTTGCATATTACATTTTCCCGGGAAGGAAATTCAATAGCTGGGATGTTACAATGAAGAGAATGACATATATCCTATTATCCTTAGCATCCTTTTCTCTTCTATCAACTTTCTTCCCCCAATATTTGAATTTATATTGAAACCATGGATCATGTAAATACTGCATCCTGATTAGGGTTGAGAATCAACGTACTGCACCCCTCTTTCTTATATGACTGTTTACTGTTTTATCCTCTTTAGGAAAACTAAAAAAAAAACACAAAGAAAAAGGTCTTTGTTAAAATATGAGGAAGCCTAGACTTAGTATTATTAATAACCTCATATTTATACATGGGATATTTCTACTTACACTTTCTTAATCTCCTAATAATAGGTTGAATATAATGGATGAGCCTACTGATTTGCAGAGCTGAGTCCAAGGAGCAGAAGTCTCTACTCGGTCCTGAGCTGCTGCAGGTCTCAGAGTAACAAAATCCTCTGACTTCTAACTCATGAAAAATAAACACAATAAATAATTTGCGTTGCTTTTCCACACCCATTTCATATTATGTGCATTCATATCATCATATGCCACTATATATTTGGTTAAATTATTTTTAAACCTGAATGGGGTAAGGAATTGTTATTGTTTTAAAAATGGATATACCACCCAGTTTGTGCGGGGGCCAGTCTGCATTGAAACTATCATAGCATGTATTTCATTTTGTTTTAGTTATACATAGAAAGTTATCCCATACACTTTTCACAACCCTTGTCAACTCCGAAATGATCTTGTCTAGTTCCTGAAGGACTAGATAGGGGAACAATTGGGAATACCAGAGCTGTCAGACCAAGAAATCCAATTAAAAAAATAAGCAAAGGCAAATCACTTCCATAATCGTGCATGAAAAATGAATAGGTATGTAGACTAGGAACTGAGTTTGACTTAAGGGCTTTCTTATCCCAATCACAAATTCACCCAGATTAATGTGTACATAAATGTGTTTAGTGTGAGATGCTCAGACATTTAAAATATTTTGTTCTGCTTTCTTACTGAATTGAGTGGGAGAAATTTTTTCATCTTCTATTCCAAACAAGGATTAAAGAAAGAGAGAACATACATTTTCAGTGTTGAGGTTTACTGCAATTTTTTTTTTAAAAAAAGGTTAAATGATGTTCTTTCTCTCATTCAGGCAGTTTCATTAATGACTGATGAATGAGGATAATGACTGAGAATTAGACTGATAGGGAAAGACACTCAAATTTCCATACTATAACTATCCCCATTAAAGGCCCCACCTCCAAATGAGATGAAGCAGAAGCACTAATCACTTTCCATGAACACATATGGATCATGCATGATTTCAACAGAGGTGGCATGGCTTCCCATCTGTTCCTTTTCCCATTCACATCACGCTCTAGATAGCCTATCAAGCAGACATTAGGCTTGGGGATATTGGTTCCATCTGGTTTGTGAAAACCAACTATTGAAAAAAGTTAGATTAATAAAATGTAACAGTCTCACTGGGGGAAATGAGTTGGGAAAGTCAGGCCTGACTGTCCTCACCTTGCAGAAGGGCAATGAACATTTCTAGTTCACAACGGTCTGTGACATTTTGGTGAACGTTTACTGTAATTCTGAGGTCCCCTAGAGCAGGGGTCTCCAACCTTGACAACTTTAAGGCTTGTGGACTTCAAATCTTAAAGTTGCCAAGGTTGGAAACCCCTTCCCTAGAGCAAAGGTTCCTAACCCCCAGGCTGCGGCCCACCTTTGGACCGTGAGCTCTTTGAAACAGGGCCACAGAAGTGTGTGGGCAATTGAGCCTGTGGACATCCCCACTGGCATGAACAGCGGGTGAGCATGTGTGTGCACACACACTCCATCTGCACAAGTGGCAGATGTGCGTGCCTGCCGCTCGTGCAAATGGAGCTATGAGTATGGGTGTGCTCACCACTTGTGTGGTGCCCTCCCTTCTCCCCCCACCTGCCAGTCCGCAAAGCCGAAAAGTTTGGAGAACTCTGCCCTAGAGAAGGAGAGGTTGGCTTCCCTTCCCACATGGGGGTGTGGCTCCAACTGGCATTGACAGAGGAAGCAGTGTATGCTGCCTGCTGTTTCATGTCCTGCTTCTATGTCCTGTGGATGCATTTTGGAAATGGTGTTCCATTAAGCTTCTTGGGTGGGAAGGCAATCAGAACTGCAGGTATATATGGTGAGAGAGACAAACAACAACAAACATATACATTTAGTAAATAAATAAGCAAACACAAACTTTTCTGAAGGACCTGAAACTTTACAAGGGCTTTTTGTTGAAAGAAGAGAAAATGTTATGATGATTTATGGGTTTGAGGATTTAAAAGATATGGATAAGTTGGAAATCCAAGGCATTTGTATAACATTCAAGAGGGAAGGGAGAATTATAAGACTGTAATTCTCTGTTGAAGAGAAGATCGGAAGCCATTACATTTTGTACACAGATTTTTCTGGCACCCTTTTCCTTCCTTCTTTTCCCTTTTTAATTTTTTTCTTAAGATTTGACTTTTACTATATTTACTGTATGTAAATTTTTAAAAAGAAAGAAAGAAAGAAAGAAAGAAAGAAAGAGAATTGCAGGTATATGATTGGATGAAAGAAGTGGCAGTTTAGGTTATCAGAGACTACGCAAAGGAGAATATTTAGTGGGCATTGCTCAACAAATTGCACAAAGTGAACGTAAATGTGAAGTAGCATCAAACTGATTGCCCCCCCCCCCCTTCATCGAGATTGGAGGCATCTCAGAGGCTTCGAGAGAGCTTGTGAAGTTGAAGTCAAAAGGAAGACATTCATAGTTACTGTCGTATCCGCAATTAAGACTCGTAGTCAGTGACTTTCAATTCAAGCTCTTTATTAACACTGGTGGAACCGAACCGCAAAAGACAAAAAGCTTGCGGCTTTTATATCTTTTGCTTCGGCGGCCGCGGCCAATGGCAGCGATTCAAGTCTCCCGCTCTTGGCTTTAACCAATCGCGGGAGACTCCAATCGGGCCAATCAGGCGCGGCTCGCCTGGCCAATCAGAAATCCCCGCGCCTTAGCCAATCAAGGCACGGGGATTTCGAGTAGTCCATTTGCATACATGACACCCCTCCCCTCTTGGTATGGTCTTCTCACGTGGTGTAGTCACGCAGGTAGGCGGGGCTCCGTCGAGTCCTAGATGACCTGCGCAATTCATTTTCTTGTTGTATCTCGGTAGGGGCGGTCATCTTTTTGGCTGCTCCTGCCTCTGAGCGAACCGGCTGGATGATCGGGCCGGTTCCTTCGCCGCGGCTCCCGCCTGGGCCTACCGGGTCGGTTGAGTCGCGGATTCCGCCGCTCCCGCTTGGCTTCTCCGGGTCGGTAGAGCTGGCCAGACGGTTCTTCTCCGGCTGTGACTCGCGAAGGCTGCGTTCTGGTGAGTTTTTAATTTTTATTTGTTCTTGCGGTTGTTTAACCGGGTGTTCCCTCCCCCCTTGGTTCGTGTCTTGGGGGTTGAGGTTAGTCAATGTTCGTGACCGGAGCTGGTCGATATGTCGTTTCCAGGCTCGCCCGTCGGTGGTTTGGAGCCGGTACGACTTTGGACCAGTGATCTGAGTTATGACGGCTGGGATCCATAGGGGGTCCCCCGTCATGTTTTTGGCGTATACTAGGTCGCCTGGTTCAAATGTCCGATACCTGGAGCTGGAGTCTGGGGGCTGCTCCGGGTTGTAGGTTGGGTGTAGGCGGTCGAGTGGGGATCGCAGCTTCCTGCCCATCAGGAGCTCTGCAGGGCTCTTGTTGGTGGTTGTGTTTGGCGTGATGTGCTGTATAAAGAGCAGCCTGTTGATCTTGTCGTTGATCTCCCCGTGGTCCATTTTCCGGAGGGTCTTTTTTGTAAACTGGACCATCCGTTCCGCCCTACCGTTCGCCGCCGGATGCGCCGGTGCCGTTAACGCGTGGCGGATGCCTTTTTCTGCCAGGAACCGTTCAAAATCGATGGATGTAAACTGTGGCCCGTTGTCCGAGACAACGACGTCTGGGAGGCCGTGGGTGGCAAACAGCTTACACAGTTCTTTAATGACGGCCTCTGTGGTGGTGGATTTCATGTCGGCCACCTCTAGCCAGTTTGAGTATGCGTCAACTGTGATTAAAAATGTGTGGCCATTTGTGGGGCCGGCAAAGTCTAAATGTATTCTGGACCAGGGTCCCCGAGGTGTCTCCCAGTCCCGGATAGGTGCCGTGGGTGGGCTGGATCTGGTCTCCTGGCACCGGTGGCATTTGGCGACCCATGTTTCAATTTGTTTGTCCATGCCAGGCCACCAAGCGTAACTCCTGGCCAGGGCTTTGGTCCTGACGATGCCAGGATGACCCTCGTGCAACATCTCCAGGACCCTGTTCTGTAATTTAGTCGGAATTACCACCCTGTCTCCCCAAAGGATACATCCTCTCAGTAGTGAAAGTTCCGTCTGGCGTTGGCGGAAAGGTTTAAAAGTCCCGTTATCGTCTTTTTCCGGCCAGCCTTTTTGTAGCCAATGTAAGATTGGCGCTAAGTGTTTGTCCTTAACCGTTTCCCTCGCTATGTCCGATGCGGTAATGGGTAAACACTCGATGGACAGGGTATTTGTTGTTGGTGCAGGGTCAGGGTCAGAGTCAGGTAAGGGGGAACGGCTTAAAGCGTCCGCGTGCGATATCTTCTTACCTGGCTTGTGTAGCAGTTCATAGTTGTAGGCTGCCAGGAATTCAGACCATCTTGTCATCCGGGGTGACAAGATGTTTGGTGTGGGACGGTTTCCCGCGAGAATGCCCAGCAACGGTTTATGGTCAGTCACTATTTTGAATGGGCGGCCATAAAGGTACTCGTGGAAACGCTTAACGGCGGCCACTATAGCCAAAGCTTCTTTGTCCAGCTGGCTATAGTTCCGCTCTGTTTTAGTCAGAGTTCTCGAGAAAAATGCGATAGGTGCTTCTCTCTGGTCTGGAAGGGTATGGCTGAGGACAGCGCCGACGCCGAAGGGTGATGCGTCGCAAGTGACAGCTACAGGCAGGGTTTCGCAGAATTGCATTAGGACGGCATCAGAGGTGAGGAGGTCTTTGGTCTTTTGAAAAGCTGTTTGTTCCCGTCTCCCCCAAGTCCAGGCTGCCTTCTTGTCCAGGAGTCTATGTAAAGGTTCCGCTGCCGTAGCCTTTTGAGGTAGGAAGACATTATAGAAGTTTAGTAAACCTAAGAACGCTTGCAGCTCTAATTTGGACTTTGGGGTGGGGGCTTCTTTGATGGCCTTTACTTTTTTCGTTGTGGGGTGGATGCCCTGCTGGTCTAGTAGGTAGCCCAAAAACTCTACTTGTTTTGTACAAAGTTGGCATTTTTCGCGTTTGACTTTAAGTCCTGTTTCTTTAAATTTCGTTAAGACTTGTCTTAAACGGTTTTCTAGTTCAGCTTCATTTGGCGCCGCCATTAATACGTCATCGAAGTAGGGCACCACCCCCTTGATGCCTTGCAGCAAACGTTCCATCAGGCTCTGGAAGATGCCTGGTGCCACGCTGACCCCAAATTGAAGTCTGTTACATTTAAAAGCCCCCCGGTGGGTTACTATTGTTTGGGCCTCTGCCGTTTCCTCGTCCACAGGTAGTTGTTGATAGGCTTGTGCGAGGTCGAGCTTAGCAAAAACTTTGCCCCCTCCCAGTGAGTGCAGTAAATGTTGCACTACCGGGACTGGGTAGGCGCTTTGCTGCAGCGCGCCATTTAGGGTGGCCTTATAGTCCCCGCAGATTCTCACGGACCCGTCTGGTTTTATTGGGGTCACTATAGGGGTTTCCCATCTAGCGTGATCTGTCGGTTGTAACACCCCTTGTCTGACGAGCTTGTCTAGCTGCTTGTCGATTTTGGGCTTTAATGCAAAGGGTACCCTTCTAGGCTTAAGCCGCTTCGGGGGAACCCTTGGGTCTAAATCAAATGAAATAAGGGGCCCCTGGTACTTGCCCAATTCTCCATTGAAGACCTCCTGGAATTCTTCGGTTAGCCGCTGTTCCCAAGCTTCAATGGATACGTGGTTGACACCTGTCAGCGCGATGTTAAGCGGAGCAAACCATTGTAACCCCAGCAGGCTAGGGCGGTCGCGGTCGACTATTGTGAGTGGAAGTTGTTCTGTGTGGCCTTTGTAGGTTATGTTAAAGTTCTTGGTGCCCACTACCGGGACGCGATTACCTTGATAGTCTTTTATGATGATTTTTTGGGCAGGTACGTTTCTTCTTTGTAGTGTAGGCACTAGTTGCTTGATTTCGCGCCAAGCAATCATAGAAAGGTAGGAACCGGAGTCCACTTCCATCTTACATGGTCGACCCTCTATGTGAACTTCTACGTGAACCTTTCTAGCTCCGTCGGAAATGGCGTGGCCAATGGTCACCGTCTGGTGGGTTTCCTCTTTACGCCGGCTGTCGCTGCTTCTTTGCGATCGTTGTCTCTGGTCCCATCGACCCGTTGGCTGGCGCTCTCTGGTTCTGGGCGGGGAGTTTTCTCTCTTCCTGTCAAGTTGTTCCCGTTTGGGCGGGCTGCGGGGTTTTTTCTGGCGGCAAACTCGGGCGATGTGGCCTCGTCGGTCACAATGCCTGCAGATAGCGTCGAAGAATCGGCATTCTGACCTGGGGTGGTCGCCGCCGCAACCGGCGCAGTAGGTCCTCGACCTGCGACTTCTTTGACTTCGCTGTTCGCCTCGTCCCATTTGTACACGGTGTATGTCCTCCTCGTCATCTGACGCGCTGGAGGTTGATTGGTATTCGCCGTAGTGTGCGGTTGCTTCGCTTCTGGTGTCGGCCGGCCTCGCGGGGTTGTTGTTCCCGCCCTTCGCGTCAGATCTTCGCATGGTGTCTGCTGACGTGCGGGTGGCTTCTGCTGCTGCGGCCGCAGTGAGGGCATCGGCTAGGCTGATGTCGCCTTTTGCCATGAGTCGGCTCTGGAGTGTCGGATCCCATAGCCCGAGCACGAAGCGGTCTCTGATGAGACTATTAAGCCCTTCAAACTCACAGAGTCCTCCCAGGCGCCGTAATTCAGCGACAAAGTCGCTTAATTTCTCGTTCGGTTTCTGGTTTCTGCGGTAAAACTCGTTTCGCCGTATCAGGATGGGGACCTCGGGGGCGTAATGGCGTCTCAGTATGGGCTCGAGGACGTCCCAGTCTATGGCGGTTGCGTCTGCTGGTTTGGCCAATGCCTTGGCCATCTGGAAGACCTCTGGTCCGCAGTGTGTGAGAAAGACGGCGCGTTTTAGCGGGCCCGGGGCGTCCTTCATGCCGGCGCATTCCAGATACATCCGGAATCGATCCGAGTACGATTCCCAGTCCTCGGCGGCGGGGTTGAAGGGAGCGGGCGGTGCTATTTTCGCCATCTTCGCTGTCGCTGGTTCTTAAACGGATACGGGGTTCGGTTCAATGGCGAGATCCCACCCTCGTCGCCAGTGTCGTATCCGCAATTAAGACTCGTAGTCAGTGACTTTCAATTCAAGCTCTTTATTAACACTGGTGGAACCGAACCGCAAAAGACAAAAAGCTTGCGGCTTTTATATCTTTTGCTTCGGCGGCCGCGGCCAATGGCAGCGATTCAAGTCTCCCGCTCTTGGCTTTAACCAATCGCGGGAGACTCCAATCGGGCCAATCAGGCGCGGCTCGCCTGGCCAATCAGAAATCCCCGCGCCTTAGCCAATCAAGGCACGGGGATTTCGAGTAGTCCATTTGCATACATGACAGTTACTATCTTTAGCTATTCTTTCCAGTTGTTTGATGCTTGCAGTCCCAGACTACAGCAATCCCTTGGGACTTTCTGGAATGTAGATACAGTGTATTAGCTAGCTAGAGTCTCTCTCAGAATTCATTAGTGTTCTTTGAAGCAGATATGACTTTTCTAGACTTACGGAACATTAGACGCAAACAGTAAAGATAAAAGACAGCAAAACAAATGTCAGTCCCTTAAATCTGCTCTCTGCTCTGAGAAGACATCACCTTTCTCATCACCTATTCCGACAACCAGTCACATCAGCTGGCCCTGAAACTCCTGGTGCCAGCTGATGCTCTTGCAGGTTAGCCTTAGTCTGCCTGGCAGCAAGCCCATAAATAAATGAGCTACAATCAACCAAGCTGAACAAAGAACATAAGTTTTAGGAATCAAGATGGAAAGTTCAAGGGCTGCAAGATTCCCTCCCCCTTTCAATACTGTCCGCTTTCCTCCTTCAAATCTTCTTTTTTTTAATGGTAAGGAAGCAAAAGCCTGAACATAAATACAGCCAACTGCAGAGGACCACAATAAAAACCTCTCACTGAATTCTGCAAGGTATAGGAGCTTAATATGTATAAATACTACATTTAAAACAGGACATGTTAGCTCATATTTCATGCTAAGAGCTTAATTTTGCCATTACATAAATCAAACAAAGAATCCTTTGGAGGCCAGAGAGAATACAGGAGTATTTCACATTAATTCCATATATAGAGGCAAGGACAGATATAATTGTACAGATTCCTATCCTATCCTATCGCATTCCATTCTGTTTTAGGAAGGGTTAGTGAAGATGATGCTAGACAGATATAAACAAACCTGAAGGAAATGTAGATGTTGAAAATAGGTGGGAATTATTGATAGGACCAAGGTTTATTATGGAAACAGAAGATAGTTTTGTCTGTTTGGCAAGGAATACTGGATTGCCAACTCATCTGGACTTTACAACTCTGCATGCTAATTTGCCAGTAACTGCCAGCAAATTTGGAGAATGACATAGCAGCAAACTGATTGGAAGAGTTCAATCTAAAAACCAATATCCAAACAAAGAGACTTAATAGAGTATGTAAATTATCATACAATACCTATCATTTCACATACTAGCAAAATAATGGCCAGGATCATCCAAATAAGGATTAGAGCCCTAAATGGAAAAAGAGAAACCAGGCATTTGAGCTGGATTTAGAAAAAGCCAAGGAAGTTGAGACATTATTCATGATGTATAATTGAGAATGCAAAGAATACCAAAGAGAGATCACAATGTGGGAATCCCAGGACATTTTATTGTGCTCATGAGAAATCCACGCGGAAGTCAGGAAGCCACAGTATTGACAACATATGGCAAAACAGAGTGGCTTCAAGGTGACAAAAGAGGACTGTATACCTTCTTCAATTTATTCAATCTGTAAGGTATATATTAAGGAAAGATGGATTGAAAGAAGATGAGTAACTTCAACAACTTGTGCTATGCTAATGATGCCACTGTTAAAAGTCCAAAGGAAATACAAAGTCTAGCAATAAAAATCAAAGTGCAAAATAAAAAATATGACTAACAATATATCTAAAGAAAATTATCTGGCACTACAAGCAGTTTTCAAACTGATAACAAGGATACTGAAGAGTTAGACAACTTCTACTTTTTTAGGGATCAACAATCAGCAGTAAAAGGATCAGCCATCAGAAAATATACTACAGAGTAGCAGAGCAACTATGAAGTCTTTGAAAAAGATACCCAGGTGCTGTGATGAATCTATATCTACAAAGATCAGAATAAGGCAGGCAATGATATTCCTTGTAACACTCTACGGAAGTGAAAGTATTGGATTTTGAAGAAACAGGGTAGGAAGATTGTTAGGAATAACAAGGTTACCTAACACAGTTTGGGTAAAATAATATATATAAACTATGATAGTAAGTTTAAGTGTGTGTCACTTTAAACTGCAAAGCATATAAATTTTGGGTGCAGTTGTGAAACCGCCATAAGAGGGAGCAAGAGAACTTGCTGGATTGGCTGACTATGCTGGATTGATGGTTTGCTAACTGCGTGTTCCCTGCTGCTGAGTTTTTTGAACGTTGAAGGAAGAAAGGAGGTTTGACTTCTTCATATCTCTACTGCAAGGAGATATATTACTGGACTGATATTTGTAAGTTTACTGACCTCTTTTTCGACACTGGACTTTGCAACTGAATAATCCCCAAATGGACTGAACTAGTGAATGATATATGGACTGTACTGACTATGCTAAAACTCTTACTGGAATAAACTATTTAACTAGCACAGTGTATCTGTTTTATTGAGTGTAAGCTACAAAAACGTTTATCTCACATATTTGCCTGCCTGCCTGACTGCCATGCAGATTTCTGCTAGGGTGTATCCCTAACAAAGATTATTGATGCTATTGAACTTTGGTATTGAAAAAGACTCCCTGGAATATTGTGGACAGCTAAGAAAACAAACAAATGGAACATCAAACAAGTCAACCCAGAGTTCTCACTGAAGACACAAAAGGCCAGTTTCAAATTATTTGGAAAATTAGCAAAAGTCAAGTTAATGCTGGGAAAAGTGAAAAGAAAAAGAAGAGGGTGATCAGCAGCAAAGAGGATGGACTCGAGAGTGGTCATGACTGTAGCATTGGAAGACCTCAAAAAGCAGGTGAGGGCCAGATCATCTTAGAGAATATCTATGTGATCACTAAAAGTCAACATGATTTTATGGGACATAGTCACACAATAATCCATTATTGTAACTGAACTTTTAAAAAGTTCAAAAGCATGAGTAACTTCACCAGGTTGAAATCAGACACAAACTTAAGATTGAAACAGGACAAAAGTGCTTTGGGCTACTCTTTTGATTATTTTTTCCTTAGAAATATGAAATAAACATAAATGTGCTGAAGCCCATTTACCTTCAAGGTTGCTCCTAAAGACCTCAGACCTGTTGAATGCCTTGCCAGCTTCAGCACTCGGAATATCCTCATAAGACGAAACACTTGCACCACCTTACCCAAATTTCCCAGTTCTGAATCTGTTTCTGTGGTCACGTCTACCCAGAGGGTGAAATAGAAAGGCAACACTGAGATAATGTCAATCAAATTGAGGGGATGTTTGAAAAACTTCCTCAAGTTTGGAGCCAAAAGCAAGCGGGCAGTAACTTCAAATGTGAACCAGGAGATGCAGAAATACTCCAAGTTTTGCAACACAGAGTCATCCTTCAAGTTGCCCTCCTCATCAAGCTGCTGGTATTCTGGCATGCTGTGAATACACATAGTAGATATGGAAACCAGCACAACACTGATAGATAGAAAACTGAAGAGTTTGCTTGGGATGGAGTATCCTGGATTTTCCATGGTGAGCCAAAGGCGCTTGCGCAGATTGCCACAGCGGAGCGTACTGTAGCGAAGCAAGTCATGATTGAAATCTAAGATCTCATCTGGGGATGTATCCACACTGCTAACTTCACTTTCGTCATCCCAGTTGTGATGATGTCCCTCCAGTTTCCTTTCATGATAGCGATAGCTGCAGCAGGAATCCAAAAAGAATTCATTAATGCCCCAGTATTCTATCTCTTGGCAAAAGGAGAAGACACACAGTTCTTCCATAACATGCAGTTTGCCAGTCTGGTAAAAATGGAGCACGTATAGGAAGAAGCCAGGATTCCGATCAAAGTAGAATTCCCTGGCACTCACATCATAATCATCACACAGCTGCAGGATGGACTCTTCAGAGTCACAGGAAAGCAAGCGCCCAAGCCGAGTGTCAGGAAATTTGGAGAGGGCACTTGAACTGAGTCTCCTTCTCAGGCCCCCAACATTGATGTTGATGACCTCATCCTCAAAATCAGAATCCCAATAGTTTAACCTCCTGTTGACCATGATCAGTAGAGATGGGGCTAATTTGGCCTGCAGACAACACTGAAACAGAAAGAAAAGAGAAGATTCTTTGCTTTAGCTCCTGTAACTTGGGGGAGGGGGGTAAATTATCCAAAACTTCAAAAGATAGTTTTGTGCCTGAGAATCCCCTAGCTGGTTAGACTGTTTGTTATAACAAACAAAATTAATTAGTTCTACAGCTAGGAGTATACATGTGCTTTGATCATATACAGTAGTTTAGAAAGAACCCCTGATACACTTTTCATTAAATATTTTTTTTAATCCAGAGCAAAACTGATATTTGAAATCTGTGTTTTTCATGGAATTGCCAACAAGTTTTTTTTTTCTACACAAAAACAGAAGGGGGAGATGATTTTGAATGGAAAAACAGAACAATTCCACTAGTTGCTGCAACTTCTTTCACTATTGGGTCAATAGCGTACTAATAGGTTTTGGTTTTATTTCTACAACTGACATTTTATTCCTTTAAAACTTCAACTAATTGTTCAATATTGTAAAAGGATAAGATGCTGTCTGAGAAAATTAAAACCAAAACCCTGTGGGAATCATAGAAAGAAGCTTCAGGTGTCTTTAGAACCTCCTCACACATGTCAGACAGCAAGGTCCAAGACATAGTTCCACAAAAAGTAAGATGCGACAGAGGTGGTATTCAGCAGGTTCTGATCAATTCTGGAGAACCGGTAGCAGAAATTCTGAGTAATTTGGAGAACCAGCAGCAGAAATTCTGAGTAATTTGGAGAACCAGCAAATACCACCTCTGACTGGAGATTTTACAGTATCCTTCCCCAGCCACGCTCACCAAGCCACGTCCACAGAACCGATAGTAAAATAATTTGAATCCCACCACTGATACAACCGATTCATCTAGCTAAGACCCAACAATTCTCAATGCACAAGATGGAAAGTCATGGAAACTGACAGCATATACAGCTTTAAACTAAATTGCTGATTATTGCAGATCTGGATGAATGTAGGTTTTAGTTCATATCAAGCATGCTGCCTTCATCAGTGCATGAAACTCTATGAAAGTAATGCAAACAAACAGATCCAAATCAGTGGTGGGATTCAATTTTTTTTACTACCGGTTCTGTGGGCATGGCTTGGTCAGCATAGTATGGCTTGTTGGGTGTGGCTTGTTGGACGTGGCAGGGGAAGGATATTGTAAAATCTCCATTCCCACCCCACTCCTGGGGGAAGGTTACTGCAAAATCCCATTCCCTCCCCACCTCACTAACCTGCTTTCTAGCTCCATTCTTCTGTGTAGGGCAACAAAAGAAGACCCAGCCAAGACCCAGTGACTCAGGAGGCAGAGAATAGATGGGGTCAGTCAGAGGTGGTATTTGCTGGTTCTCCAAACTACTCAAAATTTCTGCTGCTGGTTCTCCAAATTGCTCAGAATTTCTGCTACCGGTTCTCCAGAATTGATCAGAACCTGCTGAATACCACCTCTGTCGCATGTTACTTTTTGTGGAACTATGTCTTGGACCTTGCTGTTCTGCAGAACTGGTCAGCACCTGCTGAATACCATCTCTGATCCAAATGGAGTTTTATATCCCACAAACTCTAGCTCTGTATTCAAATCAGAAGATCCTAAAATATCAATTTTTTTCAGCAGAGTAAGTGGCAGAACTTCCATAACAGGAGAAGAATGATTCACCTTTGAATAAAACTAAACTTGTATTACCACACTATTTCCTACACTCAATTATCCTTTCTAATGGTTCTCAGCCAAGTTGTAGGTGGTAGAAAAGATCTTCTATGATTCTACTTGTCTTACATATTTTCAATTACACTTATTAGCAATATCGTAATGACAATCTGATTAATCAGATCCAGGTAATATAAGAAAAAAAGGATGAATAAATATCTAGATGCTTTCATGGAGTGCATCCTTAACTAATTTAATGATTCCCAGATTTGCTAAACTTTGTTAACCATGTGAACCATGCCAGTTGGGAGATGAATAGGAAAATAAACTATATTTTTCTAAAGGGCACCATACTGAAGGATTTCATTTAAAATCCAGTTTATGGTTAGGTACCAGATAGATTTTTCAAGGGAATGATGTTTTCAAAGCAGACAAAAATAAATGAATAATCAGGGAATAGAATTAAAGAACAAAACATAATTAGGTTGTAAATGCTACAAATAAAGGCATAGGTTTATTGGGAAACTATATGGCATAAAGATAAAATCAAGCTGAATCAATAGAAAGCTACTCCTAAATAATATTTAAAACTTGACAATGTAAATAAATCAATTTTAACCAAATGCTAAAAAATAATAATGAGAATGTTTGGAAAAGTCTAAAAGCAAAATCACAAAAAACTGGTACCTGTATCTGCCCAAATGCAATACCCCTAAGAGACAATTTACCTTATTCATACTTGTCTATAGTCTCCAGCTTCCCTTCATTGAGGGGGAAATTCTACACAGGGACTGTACATGTATCTGCTTGAATTAGGGAAAAATTATATGCAATAAGAAACTTTGCTTTAACATGCTTTCTCTTTTCCAATTGGAAACCCAAAGAGATATTGAAAAAAAAGTCTGTAGCTGCACATAGTTCTCTAAACTAGCTACCTGTGCTGGTTACCTAGGAATGGTGCTTGCAGTTGACTAAAAAGACAATTGTTCAGAGTTCCATCCAGACAAATCTGAATGAAAAGTGTTTGAACAGCCATTCAACTATTCTCCAACCCTGATTTAGTTTTGCAAACATACACAATACTCATTTATCACTGAACATCTTTGTGTGCATCTGTACTTGTATAAATACAGTGGCATAATGCAGTTCAGGGCTTTTGAAACACAGCTACAGATACTGTGGGCTTGCTCCAATTTTCTGTGAAGTGTTGAGATAAAATGAAATGTTAATTATTAACCAACGGAGAGAATCCATTCAGAAGAAAGGATTCAGATTATTTTCTTATTGAAGTTTAATACAGACTTTCTCACTGTAATCAGTGCATGTCACTTCAAGTAAAATGAAAACACCCCAACAGAACTGAAAAAGATTATATGTATTTGGGGTTCATTGACTGCTTTTTGTGAGTTTCAAAATTATTCTGAATTTAGTCTAGACAAAATAGCATCCCACTGTCCTTTGCAGATGAAATCTTATTGAAGAAGATAATTTTTCTTGATTATTTTGCAAACAGATAAGTAACTTCAATAGATCATTAATTTTTCCATGTGTAAGTTTAAAGATTTGGATCTAAGCAAGCATATAATGAGAACAGATCTACTGAAACTAGCAAGAATTCAGTTGAATCCAGTTGTGAAAACTCATCTTCAGTTACATTACCCCATGCCATGTTTTTTTTTAAATTAAATAAATCACAGTAGGCTAGCTTATATAATATGCAATGATGTTAACTGTATAAATAACTATTCATAAATAAATAACTATTTGAGATTTATGCAACATGTAAAATGAAAGACAAACAAATCATGCTTAATACAATGTGTGAACCAAGCCAAGATCTATGTCTAAATGTTTTATTGATGGAAGTATCTCATTAGCTTGCTACATAGTAATTTTATTAAAGATTATAATTAGAAGAGTAAAAATTAGACTAAGACAGAAGAATAAAGAGCAGAAGATACAGAGTGAAAAAAGAAACAGAAAGCAAATTAGGAATATAGTAAAGAAAAAGAAAAAAAATAAGGAAGTGATTTTCCACTTTCATCATAAGTATAAACAATTATTGTCTTATCACTTCCTCTTAAAATACAGCAATCTCTTCTTCCCATATCCCACCTTTTACCTATAAACATATCCATGAAGCATTGTCATTTCAGTTCCATTGTCAGCAAGTTTATTAACTGTTGCCAGAAATAATAACCTATTTATTTTAACCTTAATCAGATCAATCAACTTTATCTTAACCTTTAGTCCATTCAAATAATGTCTTAGCTTGATTTTTAATTTTTTCCCCTTTTTTGCAAGTTTTCAAAACATTGAGCCTCACTCTCTTGCTATCTATTACAAACTTAAAAAAAAAAATCTTAAACTTGTTAAAACATTCCCTCACTAAGGATTGTAGGAAACTCACCTGCTGTGAGATGTGTGGATCCAATTCTGCTCTTCATTCCACAGCAATCAATCAGCTCTTCATTCTGTCAGTAGTCATCAGAGTTGACGATTGCTGTAGGATGAAGATCACGCAATGGGCTCTTTGATCATTCCTGTCCAGACAGGGAGAGGACTTGAGATCTCCCATAAGTGTTGGAGTGATGCTGCCTTTGGTCCATTCCTTCCTCTGGAGAGAGGACCGTTGAGTTGAAAGAAGGGTACAGAGGCTATTTATGAGTTACTCTTTCTCAACAGAGGGGGAGGGATAAGTCACCACCTATCTCCAGTCTGCAATGCAGACCTTGCAGTGGTTCCAAGAAGATTTCACAACCAGTTGCACTGTGATTCAGGCAAAGATAAACCCTCAGGTGACTTCAAGAGCTCTCAGGGAGAGTGCTAACAACCAGATGACTGCAAAGAAATACAATCCTTCCATCTCCCCCTTCCGCCATCTGATCAGAACCTATCCTTCCATCTCCCCACCATCCAGTCTCAATTGTCAGTACTTATCCTTCCATCTCCCCCCTCCCCTGCCATCACAACTGATGAAGCTTCTTGGATGACAAGCAAAACATTTTGTTCTTCTTCCTCAGGGGAAAAAGCAGTCCAGTTGCCTTTTGATGGTAAAAAAATAGCATCTTTGAGACTTCCTCTGGAAGCTACTTCTAGATAGCTTTCAATGCTCTCCATGGGAATAAAACTGATATTTTCATATATATTTTTTAGATTTAAGAACATATTTTTTTAAATTTCACCAGTCTTTTTTCCTCTTTCATTACAGAAATCACGATGGAATAGTAAAAATTCCAAATTGACATAATTCAGTATTGCTGTTTGTTACAATTAAATGCATATATATAGGAAAGCAATTAAAATGTACAGATTATATGTACCTTCATTTTTAAAATTTATTCCCTGGGTCCAGTCCTAACTCTAACCCCTAGTGCATGTTTCAGGTACTGACCGTTTGCAAAGTATATTGCAGTACTGTGGACAGTAGAGTCCCCATGTTTTAATATTAGAAACCAAGGATCTCTACAATGTCTTGGGAATATTTTGAAATTAGAAATTAACACAACAGCCAGACCTGGTGCATGCAGGATTTGTCATTAAATCTTTATTAATGCTTTTCCCTCCCTACCAAGTTATTGCAGCAATTTCTTTGAAAGACTATTATGTTTGTCATTGATTTTTTCCGTAACTTTACAGGAGTTGTCATGGTTGTGGTTTTAAGCTGAAAGAAAAGAAAAGAAAAGAAAAGAAAAGAAAAGAAAAGAAAAGAAAAGAAAAGAAAAGAAAAGAAAAGAAAAGAAAAGAAAAAAAAACCCCTGAAATACATGCAATGGGAGAAAAAAGATCCCATTAAATGAGATTCAGTTCCAAGGACTTAAAAATAGTTGTTTTTTAAAACTAATATTTCTACAAGAGGACAATTCAACTGCAGTATATGCAAAAGCAATTCTTATTTAATCAAACATTAATCCAGCCACTTTGAGAGAACAATTGTAATGTCAAGCTTACAAGCATTGCAAGCTGTCTATAAGACTAACACACAGCGATAAAATCCAAAATTACGTATTTTACCTCCCCCGTCCCTAAGTCTCCCTGACATTCCAGCACATTGTTAGTTATATAAGCTATAATAGTTAAAAATAATGATTTGTTTGCTTTTTTAGGATCAAAAAGTATTTATTCATTGCTGTCCATCAATGCAGAATCTCTGCAGTCCAAGTTGAACCAAAAGCCAGATCTCCAGGACCTGAATTGGCTGAGTTCCTTCAGACATGAAAAGGAGAAAGATGATGATGGCTGAGAAAGGATGGAATGAAAATGATATGTGATTATATTTGCTCATGGAACCATCTTAACATTTCTCAGAAAAACATCCTTAGGCCAAGGACACTGCAAAAAATATCACACTGCAAACTTGTAGAGGGAAATCAAGTTTTGAATTCTCTTTTATGCTGACTTCCACAACTCTTATTATTTGTAAGGGTGGGTATCTATCTTGTATAAAGTTCCCCCAAAGTGTAAACTGACTGGATCCTAACCTATTTTCCCCATCTTACACTTCTTCGCCATATTGCAAATAACAAGTAAATGTAGAACAGTTGGAAAATGGGCCAAAATTAATTTATTTCCATTTCATTTACAATGTGTGTATATGTAATTGTGCGTGTGTATGTGAGCCTAGCAATTACAGTCATAAATCTTGATGGTCATTAAGTGGTCATAACCAATTCAATTTTACAACCTTTTTTGTGGCAGTGGTTGTTAAATGACCACAGTAATGACAGTAGTCATTAAGTGAATGCTATGGTTGTTAAGCAAACCCATTGTTTGCAATGGGCTGGCTTTTGCCAGATACCAGAAATAAATACCAGTTTCTGGCAAAACTTTCATAAATCACAATCACATGACTGAGGAGCACTGTAAACTCAATTTTGCAAAATATGCAAATATGACCAGTTGCCAAGCACCCAAAATGTGGTCACATGACTGTGGGGGGGGGGAAGGTGACATTGGAACTTAAGTAGCTTTGGGGAGATGGGTATGTTGTAACTTCGAATAATCTCAAAGTAACCACTCATAAATTGAAATCTACCTGTCTACCTAGCTTTGAGTTTGGAAATGAAGGCTAATTAAAATAGATGCTTCAATTCTGAAAACCCCCCAATCTATTCAGGAAAAGATTTGTTCAATGGAAAGGCTCAAAGAACTGACTAATCTTTCTTTCTTCTGAGAAAAGAAAGACAGAATAGAGGATAGGAAAAACCACCTGTGGGATTTTAGATTAGTAGTAGCAGAGTATATTTTAAAAGTAAGTAAACACAAAATAAAGCAATGGCAATATTAATGCTGAATGATGAGACAGATCTTAGTGACTTCTGTAAGCTATCTATCTAAAAACTCTGCAGGGACTGTTTTCACTTACTGACTTTTAAAAATGTCTTTTGTGTCCCTTTATTTGCTGTACTTTTAACAACTAGAGAGTACAAAAGAAATGTTTTTCTTCCAGCAAAAGACTCTCGGTATGGGAGATGATTGAAATTCTGATCCACAGGCTGCTTAGATTTTTAAAGGTCAAACTCATCTCTATAAATTGAGCCTAGAATTACATCCCTGACTCTGGTTACCAATCACAATAATTTGATTTAACCAAGTGATTCTGTTCAAAGCTGCATTCTGGACAAACTGAGGTCTCAGAACAGTGTTCAAGAATAGTTCCACATAGAATACATTACAGCAGGGGTGTCAAACTCGTGTTTTCATGGTGGCGTCATGTGAAGTATCAGAACTTTTTTCCCCTTCGCTAAATCGGCATGGCTGTGATCAGTGCCTCATGCATACAGCCCATGACCCACGAGTTTGGCAGCCTATTGAGATGATTACAGGTCAAACAAGAACTGGCTCTGTTTTGTTTGTGAAACCATGAGGATGAAGATGATGTTTTTTTTTAAAACGATGATGGTTAGTCCAGAAGTTCCAATTAACTCTGTAAGTATATTAATTCCAATATGAGAATTTGCTGCTTTGCAGGATGGATTATAGTTATTCAAAATGGGATAAATAGCTAATCTTAGATGAACAGAATCCTCAGACAACCATATATCTGCCTTACCTTCCATGTGCCCTCATCCAGCTAAAGATGCCAATAGGTTTATACTAATTGGTTTGGGACACCCACTTGTTCCCTGGGCACAGAAGGTGACAAGAAGGCCTCTATATGAGAGCTAAGATAACATATATATATATATATAGAAGATAACATTCCATAGGTTAAGAAACCAAGCAATAGACTAGCAACTTCTAGTACAAATTTCTGTCATTTCCCATGGATGTTGGTGCATGGTGTGTCTTTGTATAGCAAAAACTGACTCTCTCTCATTATTAGAAATAATGCAAGCATCCTTCTAAAACATAATTTCTTCAGTATTTGTTTTGTAAACAAGGTGAATAAACTTTAGAATACACATTAGTGCTATATATAAATTTTAACCCCAGCTAAGATCACTGTATCCTATATCCTTATTTCAGTAATGACTCCATTTTATAAAAGTGTACAACCACTATCTTCAATATCTTCACAAACAATTTAGATGGGAATAGAAAGGAAAGTTATCAAATTTGCAGATGATACTAAACTGGCAGGAATAGCCAACACCCTAGATGGTAGGTTCAAGATCCAGATGGATCTTGACAGATTTGAACACTAGGCCCTAACAAAATGAAAATCAATGTAGAGAAAAGTGAAATCTTATACTTAGGCAAGAAAAACAAAAAGTACACATAGAGATTGGGAGAAACTAGGCTTAATAGCAGTAACTGTGAGAGGGATCTTGGAGTCTTAGTGGACAACCAATTAAATATGAGCCAAAAGTGTGCAGTGGCAGCCAAAAAAGCCAAAGCAGTTCTAAATTGCATTAACAGAGAGATTCAATCAAGTTCACATGAGGTACTAATGCCATTCTATAAAGCCTTAGTAAGATCACACTTAGAATATTGCATCCAATTTTGGTCACCACGCTATAAAAAAGATGTTGAAACTCTAGAAAGAATGCAGAGAAGAGCAACGAAGATGATTATGGGACTGGAGACTAAAACATATGAAGAACGGTTACAGGAACTGGGCATGGCTAGTCTAGCGACGAGAAGGAGCAGGGGAACCATGACAGCAGTGTTCCAGTATTTGAGGGACTGTCACAGAGAGGAGGGGGTCAACCTATTTTCAACAGCACCAGGCCAGACAAGGAATAATGGATGGAAACTGATCAAGGAGAGGTTCAACCTAGAAATAAGGAGAAACAATTAGAACAATCAACCAATGGAACAACTTGCTTTCAGAAGTTGTGACAGCTTCATCGCTGGAAGCTTTCAAGAAGAGACTGGACTGCCATCTGCCAGAAATGGTGTAGGGTCTCCTGCTTGGGCAAGGGGTTGGACTAGATGACCTACAAGGTCCTTTTCGACTCTGTTATTCTGTCTGTCTATTCTGTCACTATGATATCAAAGTCACAGCAGGGTGGCACTATTTTCAAGAGAGGTTCAGGGACTTTAGGAAGTAATTATATATGGCATCCAGGCTTAAAAGAATTACCTTAAAGGCTAATGTGGCTATTGCTCAGCTACAAAGTGTTGGAGCTACTGCCACAAGTCATTTAGGATTTTCAAACAAGGAACCACTGAATCCTTTACTTAATAAAAATGTTTGGGGTTGGAAGGATTTGGATCCCCTTCCATTTCTTTTACCCCACGACTGAAAATATAATGTATTCTAGTTTCTGCTTTAGAACAGAAAATAAAGCAACTAAATTAGAAAAGGTTGTGCATATCACCATCTGGGCTATATTATCATCATCATCATTATCATCATCATCTATGAAGCTTGTATGCTGTCTGATTCTAAACAACTCTAACAATGAAACAAATAAATTGCAATAAAATCAATGGATAAATAAATGAAAATAAGGAAATACAAAAAAAAAAAAAAACCCTCTCTTTGCTTCCATCTTTCACCATCCTCACATTTCCAGCTCAGATAAAGTATTTGTATGACAGGTATAGATTAAAAAGCACCCACCATCCATCCAACTTCTTCCCTCTCAGCCCCACACGAAAACTGACTCTCAACTTGCAACACTTCTCACCATTCTGACATCTAGATGGTATTAATATTCTCTGGACTATATCTTATAACCTCCATGAATGCTCTACCACCATTAGCATAGAAACCTTCATTCTTCCGAGAAGTCAAACTGTACAAGATGTTCTCCTGCTCCTGTTTAAGCACAAAAACGGATCACGGGAGCTCATACCTGAATCTATATGAAATCTGTTTGTGTATTTTTCTCTGGAGTGGTCTCTGTTGAATGTACAAAAAGATTGTCTGCTACGTAGACCATTTGGAAAAATAGTGTGGGTGGATGTAGAAGAGCACCCACATAAGAATAGAATGCATGAGGTTGGTTTTCTCTAGCTAGCCTTAGGCTTCTCCTTTTTTATGGCAAATTCCATCATTCTAGATACATGTTTGTGTAATGGCTGTGGCTAAGGGGCTGTGCAATATCACAGATCCAGAAAGCTGGCAAAGATTGATTTAGGTCAAAGGAAGATAAAGGTTCAACATGGAATTTTGAGAGTCAGCTTTGGGCTCTTTCACAAAATGACTACTACGGTAATCATACAGTCAGAAGATTTCCATCAGAAGATGAGATGGTAAAATTGCTTCCCACTACTTCTTCTAGTTTCTTTGGATTCTGTTTTAACAGCTTATCTTTGGGGTTTCCCCCTTGGATACTTCCCAAAATAATCCTGGGCTGCAGCTATTCATTGGGTTTTTTATTCAAAGAATGTTTACAGAATTTATTTGACAGACAACAGAATGAAATAGAACGGAATGTTATCCTGGTCAGTTGCCAGTACAAAAAGGAAAAAAAAGACAGCAAAATATTTTTATCCATATAGCTAAGTAAATGAGTAAGCTAAAAATAGCATAAAAATAGACATAAGGCCTCTAAAATCCATTAAATATTAATGTACTGTATATTATTTATTGCTTTCAGTCCTTAATTAGATTTATGTAAAATGGCATGGAGGAAGTAAGTAACTTTATGGCATACAATATTAGAGTACGATGAAATGTAGAATTTTGCCTTGCTAACCCTGCTGAAGTTTTTTTTTAACTATAAGCCACTTACTTACACTTGTGTAGATCTTTGGAGCAAAATCTTGAATGTGTGACAAAGTAGTAGAGGCTTTATGTGAAGGTAAAATTCAGCAAATTAGCCTTTAAAACTTAAGCAGACACCTTATTCTTAGGAGTCTAACTTTCTTGCAAAAGGGAAGTGAGAGAGACAAATATTTCCGATCAATAAGGAAGATACTATGTGTTTGGTTTTTTTTAAATCTATGTACCAGTATTTATACAGGTGGTGTCTTCAAGTCAGTGTTGCCTACTGGAAACTGCCTGGACATGTTCCTGTAATTTTGGGGGGGCAAAATTTTAGAAATGATTTGGCATTGCTTCCTTCCCAAAGATAAGAAATTATGACTGGCCCAAGATGACTCAGTTGGCTTTGTATTTAAGGTGGGACTAGAACTCATGGTCTCCCAGCCTCCTGGTTTTTAGTTGATGCCTTAACCACTGCACCAACTGGTCCTCTCTTTAAAGTGATCTAAAAACATTGAGGAAGCAAAGAACCTGAAAACAACAAAGGCGATGTCCTGGGGTACTTTGCTCCAGCCAAAAATCATGCTGTCTCTTCTTCATTTAGATTAATTCAATAGCTGAGTCAACAGATTGTTTTCACTTGCCTTAACTGCAGGGCTTAGTTTGGCACCTGTGACTTCCAAGATTCCTAGGCAGCATGACCATCAATTTTCTGGAGGGTAATTTGTGGAGCTGCATTTCCATGTCCTCCTGGAAGGCACCAGAGTGGGGAACGCTCTACAGTGAAGGTCATGGTTGAGCTAAGACCTGAACTTTCACTTTCTATGGCCACTTTAAAATTCCATTTGTTGCACTGCTTCTCCAAACTCCGCTTTGAAAAAGGCATTTATGTGCTATGCTTCATAGCTAATTAGCATCACATTTCTTCTACATCAGTTCTGATTCTGACATGTTGGGGTCATTGATGAAGAATGCCTTCTTCCCAAATAATCTACCCCGTGGGAAAAATTGAGTCCTACAGATGCCTTCAGTGACATTTGAATAAGGCTGCCTGAAACTTAGCAACTGTCATTTTATATTTATATCCTACCTTTCCCTAAAAGCTCAAGAAATGGCTCATCTTTCACAACAGTCTTGTGGGTTATATTAGGCTGAAAAATCCTCCACAATCATTTCTAGCAGTATGGCTGAAAGAGATAGGAACCTGGATCCATTTATTCTGGTCCAGAATTTAGAATTTGCACAATATGTGAAACACATTCTTTTAAACACTGAATTTGTGTTTGCATAGGTATGTAGGTGTATCTGACCCACATTATTTGAACAGAGAAAATGGGTTAATTTAACAGCAAGGAAAAATATGTTGTGCAAATAAAAACATTTAGAATCCTGTTTTTCCCAGTTGGCAATCAGTTACTGCCTCTTCATGACCAGATAAAGACCAGAACTGGCTGCTATGCTTATAGAAGTGGAGAGTCAAAGCATTCCAGAACATCATTGTCCAGTTTCTGGATCTATAACATGACAGCCTGCCTTTTCTTTTGCACAACAAACCTTTTGCCGAGTAGGCATGATGGTCTGTGCTATCTGGAGTTCACCTCCACATTCATATTCTTTCAGTCTCAATCTCTGAGAGATGCCTGGCTTGATAGCTAGGCCTATATACACTTCCTGCCCAGGACCTCCTCAGCTGTTCTGGAAAAGTTTACCTTTGCTCTCACTCAAACTGCTGCTGGCCACAGCAACAACCTGCAGGTGTTTAGGAGGTCCTATGTTTGAATATGAAATATTTACTTTCTAAAATCAAGCCTGAACATATCTATGTTTGGGTCCATCCTGGAAAATCATGTGAGATGAAAAAGACTTGGAATATTTGGATTCATAAACATCCTGCATGTATACAGGGACACATAGGAATTGCTTATTTCCTGGAGTGCTTTATCTTGTCCTTATTAAAATTTGAATTCTAATTGGAATAATATTGTAACCTTCTCTATTATTCAGAATAATAGAGTAAAACACCGCAACTCAGTTGGGACACAGCCTTTCCTACTAATACTGCTCCAATTCCTTGCTCTCCTGCCATTACAGAAGGGGCCTCTCCTGCCACTTTCACGACTACCGACAAACACTCTGCACATGCTCAAGGGCACTCTTCTTTAGCAAAAAATCTAGCAGGTTAGCGGAAGGCAAGCACAGGAGAGACTGCTTGGACGCTTGTGAATTAAAGGGCAAAAGATGCCCCGGATTTCTGGAGAAGGAACTTCAGTTGAGCGTCTGGCTAGGACTGAGTTTCCCGGCTCTCGTCTCTTTCACAGTGAATGCCACTTACCTCTAAGGCACGGCAGGTGCCTTCAGCCACTGCGCCTCGGCCAAGGACTCCAGACTCAGCGTAGCGCGCACATGCCGGGCGGCAGCAACAGCGACGAACTCACCGCGCTCAGCCTGAGCCATGTGCGCCTTGGCTGGGAGGCGCCCTGTTCTTTCGCTCTTCTCCCGGACCCAGACTGGAAGCGGACTTAGCGCCGCAGCAGCCCAGCGCCCTCTTCTTGATGCCGAAGGCGCCTGCCCCTCAGTCTTGCGCGGCTCCCGAATCACCTCCAACTATCCCGGGGGATCCGCACCGAATGCCGCCGCCGCCGCCGCCGCTCCTGAAGATGTGAAGGGCCACGCCGCCAGAGAGACAGCTTCCCCTCGCAATCCCGTCCAGGATTGCAAATGTTCGCTTTGTTGCTCACCAGAAAGAGGGAGGGAGGGAGGGAGAAAAGGAGGGTGGCCTCTTTTCTTTCTTTCCAAATCGGGGAGGTTGCCGGATGGGGATTTTCTCTCTGGAACTCAGGAGGAGGCGTCGTCTGTGCCTCCGGGGTCTCCGGTTCCTCCCGGCCACGCGGGAGGCAATTAATTACACGCGATGCTTGGCCTCCGAGCTGAGACAAAGACGCTGAAGAGGAGACGCAAAAGCCTCTGAGGAAACCTCGGTTGGATTTGTGTCTGGTCAAGAAATCAAAGAGCGAAGTGAAAATCAGTTTTTCTGGGTGCTGAATAGTTGCAAGGTAGAGAAAGGTCAGCCTGGAGGGGAATTCAGGTAGTCCTCGATTTACAACAGTTCATTTAGTGACTGTTCAAAGTTACAAGGGCACTGAAAAAAGTGGTTTATGCTCATTTTTCACACATATGATCTTCGTAGCACCCCCATGATCACGTGATCAATATTCAGAAGCTTGGCAACTGGTTTATATTTATGAGGGTCACAGTGTCCTGCGGTTGTGCGATACCTTTTGTGACCTTCTGACAAGCAAAGTCAGTGGGGAAGCCAGATTAACGATTGTGTTATTAATTTAACAACTGCAGTGATGCACTTAACAAATGTGGCAGAGAAAGACGTAAAATGGAGCAAAGCTCACTGAACAAAGTCTCACTTAGCAACATAAATTTTGGGCTCATTTGTGTTTGGTTGAGGACTACCTCTAGTTTGCGAGCTATCCAACAGGGACGCGGAAAGAAAGCAAAGGGACACTTTCTCCTCATCTGAAAGAAAGTGTTTGGAAATGGAACAGCCCAAAGTCAAAAGCAGGAAATAAGTTGAAGTATTCTTCTCTAAAAGAAGATTGTTTGCAGTGGGTCAGTCTCTTCTTTCGGTATAAGTGTAATATAAGCCTCTGACCATGTTTTGGGTATCATCTTTTTTAACATAACTTCATTCATAACTTCTAACAATGGGATGCTCAATGATCCTTGAAATGTTTTATAGAATTCTGCTGGAAGCCCATCTGGACCTGGTGCTTTCCCATTATTTTGTCTCTTAAATGCTTCATTTAGTTCCATCATTGTTATATTGCTTTCTAGCATTTCTTCAGTCTCTTTAGGTATCTTCGGTAAATTAGCTTCCTGTAAATACTGTTTGACTTTTTCCTCATCAATATTCTCCTGTTTATATAGTTGCCCATAAAAATCTCGAATAATTTCTTTTTTCTCCTTATTCCCATAACAAACTTGGCCTTGTTCATCTATTAACTTCAATATTTTTCTTGATTCCTTCTCTTTTCTCAATTTATATGCTAGCCATCTACCTGGTTTATTTGCATCTTCAAAGTAATTCTGTTTAGAATTTCTGATTTTCTGTGCCAATTCTTCTTTCTCTATTAATTCCATTTTATGTTTGATTACATCCAGCTTCAATTTAATATCCTTTTTCTGTGGCATTTTCTGTAATTCTTTTTCAAGACTTTTATACTCGTCTTCCAAGGCCTTAGAAGCTTGCCTTTTCCTAATATTCTTTTTTCTTGTATAATCTATTATCAAATCTCTAGTGTATGCCTTCATTGTATCCCACACATTCTGCGTTGAAGTATCTTCTTTTTTATTTTCTCTGAAGAAAAAAGCCAATTCCTTCTCCATCCATTGTATAAAATCTTTCTCCTTTAAAATAGTATTATTTAATGTCCATCTCGATCTTTTTTTTTGTCCCTTCCATTTAATTGTCATTGGGCTATGATCTGCCCAAGTACTTGTTTCAATATTTGTTTCTTGAATATTGGATATTAATTCTGTTGAGATCCAAATCATATCTAATCTGGACCATGATAAATGTCTATTTGAATAAAAAGTATATTGTTTAGCTTTAACATTTCTTTCTCTCCAAATATCTTTTAAAGTTAATTCATCTGTCATTTTAAAAAAAGACTTAGGGAGAGCCTTTCTATTTTGCTTTGTTCTTGTTGCTATATAGTCCAATTTATTGTCCACAATTCCATTAAAATCTCCCATCATAATTATATTAACATAGTCCAGTCCAATTATTTTCATGTGTAGCTTTTTATAAAACTCTTCTTGTTTATCATTCGGAGCATAAATTGCAATCAAGAGTATTTTTATATTATTGTCCATTATTTCTACCATTAATACTCTTCCATCTTCATCCGTGTAAATCAATTTTGCTGGGATAGCCTCTTTAATGTATAGAACCACTCCTCTTTTCTTACATTGAGTCAAAGAAGTAAATATTTTCCCCAATTTTGGCTGTACTAACAATTGTTCATGTTGTTTTTTAATATGAACTTCTTGTAGACAAATTATATCAAATTTTAATTTCTCTAATTTATGAAAAGTTTTCCTTCTTTTAACAGCTGAATTAAGTCCATTTATATTCATTGTAATCAGTTTTTTTCTTCCATGATTATGCTTTATATTTAGGTCTAACCGCTCTCGTGGATCTCACTTCATGCTGTTCTTTGCTATCCACCTGTCCCCCTACTGCTCCTTTCTCTTTTTCAGTCTCCAGTTGTTCCTCTTGAAACTCAATTAATGAGACCTCTTTCTCTGCCTCCTCTCTTCTTCCTCCAAAAAATTCTGCATGGAAAAGTTCTGCTTTCTCAATTGAATCAATTCTATGTCTCTGCTCTTGCCACCTAAACATTAGTCCTTCTGGAATCAGCCATCTATAATTCATTTCGTTTTCCAGTAGTATTTTGGTCAGAAATCGATATTCTCTTCTCATCTCTCTCATTCTTCTGGGTATTTGTTTTAAAACTACAACCTCTTTACCTTTGTATTTCAATGTTTTCTCTCTTACTACTTGTAATATTTGCGTTTTAATGGATTTTTTGGTAAATCTAATATGGACTTCCTTGGGTAATTTATTTCTCATCACATACCTTGTATAGACTCGATATACCTCATCTATTCCATCCATCATCTTTTCCTCTGTAATTTCCAAAGCATCTGCCAAAATTTCTATCATTATCGCTGCCAAATTTTCTCCTTTTTCCTCTTCTATATTTTGAAATCTGAGGTAAAATTCTGACCTTTCCATCTCCCACCTCAACATCCCACTTTTTTCTTGTTCAACCGCTGTTAATCTACTGTCAATATTTCCAATCTTCTTCTCTCTTTGTTTTCCTTCTTCCTCAATTTTTTGGAATCTCTCCTCATACTTGACCATCATTTGTTTAATGTTTTCCACTTTTTCATCAGTCTTCTCTATTCTTTGTTCAATATTTTCTGTTCTTTGTTCAATAATGTCTGATTTTGTCTTGAGATCTTGGATTCCTTGCATAATCATCTGTAAAGTTACTCTTTCTTGTTCCTTATCTTGCTTCAACATTGTCTGAATTAAACGTTGTCCTCCAGCTGGTGGGGAAGCAGAGGTAGAAGTAGAAATGCCAGATGGTATTGGTTTCCTGCTCATTTCAATGCTTCCAAAGCTTCAAATTCTTTTTGACTTTTAATCCAACTGGTAGAGCAGCCAATTATAATCCAAAATGGAAAACTCCAATAGTAAAAGGCACGAAACCAAAAAAGAAACAGGAAAAAAGGAAGAAGAAAGATCTTCAGGTTCTTCTAGATCCTAATCCAATTACGAAGTAGTCCACCATAAAAAAGAAAAAATAGAAAGGAGAAAAACAAACCCAAAAATAATAATATTGATTAAGAGCAAAAAAAAAAAAGCAAAAAGAGAAAAAACAAAAAGTTCCTTCAAGTTCTTCACACCTTAATCCAGTTGAAAAGTCTCAATAATCAAAAAAGAAAAACAAAGTGGTCCAAAAACATGGATAGAAAAAGCAAAAAAGTCCTAGAAAGAAGAATTGGCACAGAAAATTAGAAACTCTAAACAAAATTATTTTGAAGATGCAAATAAACCAGGTAGATGGCTAGCATATAAATTGAAAAAAGAGAAGGAATCAAGAAAAATATTGAAGTTAATAGATGAACAAGGCCAAGTTTGTTATGGGAATAAGGAGAAAAAAGAAATTATACGAGATTTTTATGGGCAACTATATAAACAAGAGAATATTGATGAGGAAAAAGTCAAAACAGTATTTACAGGAAGCTAATTTACCGAAGATACCTAAAGAGACTGAAGAAATGCTAGAAAGCAATATAACAATGATGGAACTAAATGAAGCATTTAAGAGACAAAATAATGGGAAAGCACCGGGTCCAGATAGGCTTCCAGCAGAATTCTATAAAACATTTCAAGAATCATTGAGCATCCCATTGTTAGAAGTTATGAATGAAGTTATGTTAAAAAAGATGATACCCAAAACATGGTCAGAGGCTTATATTACACTTATACCGAAAGAAGAGACTGACCCACTGCAAATTTAGAATTATAGACCTATTTCTTTATTGAATGCAGACTATAAAATCTTTGCTTCAATTTTAGCAGAAAGACTTAAAAAATATTTAAATAATTTTATTCACCCAGATCAAAATGGATTTCTGCCAAAGAGACAAATTAGAGACAATATGAGTGTAATCTTGGATACTTTGGAATACTATGAGGCTCATCCTGAAAAGCAAATGACTTTGATATTCCCAGATGCTCAAAAGGCATTTGACAACGTGAACTGGAGATTTATGTTATTACTATTGGAGCAGATGGGTTTTGCTAAAAAATTTATTCAAGCAATAGAAGCCATATATAATAAACAGACAGCAAGGGTAATGATGGAGCGGGAACTTACAGATTTTATTAATATAAGGAAAGGCACAAGACAAGGATGTCCCCTATCTCCTTTGCTATTTGTGTTGACCTTGGAAGTGTTGAATAGAAATATTAGGGATGATAAAAGCATAAAAGGAATGAAAATTAAGAAGGAAGAATTTAAGCTACAAGCTTTTGCTGATGATTTAGCTTTTATTCTGGAAGACCCGCTAGAAACAGCTCCAAAGTTATTGGAAAGGATAGAGACATATGGAGAGGTGGCTGGTTTGAAAATAAATAAAGATAAAACAAAGATTTTGACAAAGAACATGCTATTGAGACAGGGAGAAGAACTGGCAGATCTTTTGAAAATTCAAGTTACAAATAAGGTTAAGTATCTGGGGATATATTTGACAACAAGATGTAGCACATTAAAGGAGAATAATTATATTAAACTTAAACAACAGATAACTACAGATTTGAAGAAGTGGAAAAACTTGCAATTGTCATTAATAGGGAGAATTTCAACAATTAAGATGAATATTTTACCTAGAATTTTATTTTTGTTTCAAACAATATCAATTAGGCTTGGAAAAGACTATTTTGAAGATTTAAATAAAATTATGTTGAAGTTTATATGGCAAGGTAAAAAAGCGAGAATAAAGCTAAAGCTTTTGCAAGATGCTAGAATTAGAGGAGGTTTTGGCCTGCCTAATTGGGAATTGTATTATCAAGCTGCAAGTTTGATGTGGGTCAAAGAATGGATAACATTAAGAAAACATAGGTTGTTGACATTAGAATGGCATGATTTGCTGTTGGGCTGGCATGCTTTTTTATGGTATAAGGGAACTAAAACACAGGGTTATTTTAGAAGACATTATGTACGGGAATCTTTGTGGTTAAATTGGGAGAAGATAAAAAGACAATGTTATTTGAAAATTCCAGTTTGGTTATCGACTATTGAAGCATTTTCCTATCCTATAATTTACAAGAAGGAACAAACAGTTAGATATGGGGAACTTTTGGATGAAAAGGGTGAACTTAAATCGATCCAAAACTTAGAGGAACAAGGTATAAGGATGAATTGGTTTTCATATGCACAAATACATTCAAGGTATGATGAAGATTTTAAAACGGAGGGATTCTATGATAAGCAGACTGATTTAGATAAGATCTTGATGGGTACTGATGAGAAGGTGATTAAAAAATTATATGGTTATTTACTGGGAATGAAATTAGAGGAAGAACAAGTCAAAGAAACTATGATTGTTTGGGGGAAGAATTTTGGATATGGGATTGAGCTAGAGAAATGGCAGAAATTGTGGTCTCAAAATTATAAAATGACAATGTCAACAGCATATAAAGAAAACTTGTATAGGATGTTTTACAGGTGGCACTTTCCTCCGACAAGAATAGCAAGAATGTTTAAGAACAAATCTGAAAAATGCTGAAAATGTCATCAGATACCTGGCTCATATTACCATATGTGGTGGACTTGTGAGGATGCTAGAAAATATTGGACTAAAATTCGCATGTGGTTGGAAAAAATGACAAAGAAACATATAGACTTGAAACCAGAGATCTTCTTATTGGGAATTTTACCTGATATATATAGTAAAGATTTGAAATACCTGATTGTAAATGTATTAACAGCGGCCAGGATTGTATTTGCTAAAAATTGGAAGAATGAGAAAATACCATTACAGGAAGAAATTATTAAGAAAATATTGGAATGTGCTGAGATGAGCAGATTGACATTTGAAATTAGAGAGCAAGAGGATAAACAATTTTATGAAATTTGGGATCTTTTTTATAAATGGTTAGATGATAAAATACGATAATAGAATATTTGGAATGCTAGATAGTAAGAAATATCTTTGTTTTGCTATTTTGCTATTATTTTGTTATTTGATATTGTATTTATAAAGGGTTTTTTAGGATCGATTTGGTATGATTATATGATTTGTTGAATAATCTGGTTAAAGTATTGTTAGCTCATAAAGCATGAATGATTAAAAGTATGGTCAAATTTTTTTTTTTTTTTTTAGTGATATTAGGATATATAAGTTTGGATTGATAATATGATTTGTTATGTAACATAACTGTAACTGGGACTACAGAATGAATGCACAAAAATGATGAACCAACTGACACACTGGATGTACATACGAGAGTTGAATGTTTTAATGTTTTGTTTGTCTTGTTTGTTTGTAGAAAATTAATAAAATCTTTTTTCAAAAAAAAAAAAAAGAAGATTGTTTAATACAGTTGTGAAAAACCAAACCACCAGGGAGAAGTGGGGTTTGATAGTAGACTTTAGAATTCATTCTTTTATTTGTTAAAATGCCCAGCTTGCCTTTTCTCCAGCAGTTCCAGCATCTTTTTTGATTTTTGCCTCATAACCACAATCTTGCAATGCAAGTTAAGCTGAAAAAGAAGAGCTGGGCCAAAGCCACTAGTAAGTTTCGTGGCTGAGAATGGGCTTGAACCTGGCTTCTCCAAGGCCTTGCCCTTTGGGAATCATTAGACATAAGAATCCAAGCAGAAAATGGCTTGCTGGCTAAAGAGTTATTGCCATGTCAACAGGGGCACTTTCACTAGCATAATATCCTGCTTTTGTAGAACCTGTCATGTGGACATTTTTAAAATTTCACAGGAAGCATATGAAGGGCCCAAGGGTAGATGAAGCAATGACAGTACCCAACCTGCTGTCCTTACCAAATCTCTATGCAGATTGACCATTAAAATAGTTATCTGCCAAAAATATGTCTGCATACTACCAAAAAGAGTAAGTTGTGTGTCTAAAATTTTAGATTTTAAAATAGTTTAACACTGCCTCCACTCACAATATGTAGACTGATGTATCCCTTTGCACAAAAGCAAGCCAGGTGCACAGGGAGCCCTTGTTCTCACAGTCTTTGATTTATGGCTCTGTTATTTTACAGTGTGGTCAACATGATACATGGAAAGTGCTCTCAAGGGACTGGCATATTATGGGTTGGGTAACACAGTCAAGCAGTTTAATATCACACCTACCATTACAATACTCTTGCCCTTAGATCTGATTAGTAACCAACTGAGAAGAATTTGGAATACTTAGGCAGTCGAGCATAATAATAAATGTTTTCGTTTTCTTGGATATAGCTCCTTTGGAAGAAGATCAAGGGGGGGGGGGAGCTTTCAGAAGAGAGGGGAGATCCCAGTTGGCTTTGAGTGTGAGATGAAGCAAATGTTATTTCTTTTTTGGTTTTTTTTGTAAGTTTTATTTGAGTTTTCACAAAAAAAATACAAATAAAACATCTTTTTTTGAAAGTAGCGTAATCCCAGGTTACATTTCTTTGTGCAGACACAAATTCAATTTCATGCTCATTTTTATGTTCTATTCCATATCTTATTACTGTTTTACATTTTCTACATAGCTTTTCCCCTCTTTTAATTTTCTCAATTTTATTTTAATTATCTCATCTTAATTCAAATCATTATATTTATACTTTTTGTCTGTCCTGTTTCAATTATCTATTATCTTTTCTCATTAAACAAAGTTTCTCCTGTAGTTACTGATTGGAGTATGGCACCTTTATATCTTTTAATTTTATCCATTTAACTCTTATTTAAGCTTCAATATATACCTTAAAGTTATAACATTCAATATAATATATAACTTCCATTTGGATTCTGCTTGGTACATTCTTAAAATACACACTAAATTCTTAAAAAAAGAAAAAAATATAAATATATGTAATTAAAACAATACATTCCATTCCAATTCAGTTCTATCATTAATGTTAATATTCATTAAAATCTTAATTTCTTTAACATTACTTTTCAATTAAATATCATACTTCTATGGGAACAGTTATAAGCTTTCCATAATTAATTCCCCCCTTCACTTATATTTTATAAATCATTAACTAATTAAAATGTTCCCATCCCTTCCTAATTCAATTTTCTCATTTATTTTATTTCACTTATTTTATTAACAAACATTTCACTAAATTACACGAACTATTTCATCCCTCATTTTAATCATACATTGTTTCCAATTTTCTAAAGTTATTTTTATTACTAATATAACAATACAATCTTATGTACCTTTACAGAATCCCCTTTTCAGTTAGATTTTCACCCATTATCTCTAAATAGGTTCTGTTTCTCTATATCTTGTTCCGGTCCTTTGTAACTTCTTTTCCTTTCCTTCTTCCCTCTCTTCTTCTCTCTCCCCTTTTTACCCCCTTGTCTCTCTACCTCTATTTCTCTCTTCTGTATTCCCCTCTTCTGTTGCTTTCCAGTATTATACTTATTTTTCAAATTATTTTTCTTTTCTTTGGTTGTTTTTTAAGTCTTAAATTCTCCATTCTCTTTCCCCTCTTTCCTTTTTCTTCCCCACATAGAATTAGTTGTTCATTAAAGATGGCTTCTTCTTTGTCCCAGTCTTCTTGTTTTACAGACATTTCTTGTTGTTTCTCATAGCTCCAAATCTCCATTTCTAAGAATTGAAAAACGAAGCCAAAAGAACCCCTCCCTTCTTGTGCATCTTCTTTGTACTTTTTAAGTTCCATTTTCAATTCATCCAGAAGTAGTGCCATTGTATAAATTTTTAAACAACCACCCAATTAATTTTAGTCATTCAAATGCAATAACCAAGAATCCACAGATCACCAAGTAATCCAAATACACGCAAGCTGTTTCTTTTTGCTCTTTTTTTTCACTTTCTCTTCCTGGGGTTCTACTGTTTCGTTACAAAGTTTCAGTTAAAATGTATCTTTTAGAAGCCTTGTTGAAGTTTTACTGTAGATTCCTTTTAATTCCAGGCAGTCTCCTCCCTCTTTGCCTTTTATTCTTTTTCTCTCATTTTCTGCTTATGAAAAAAATTTTAGTGTCCAGAAATCTTTATTATCCCTTTGACATTTTGTTTTATTTTCAGCTTAATTGCCTGTTGATGTCAAAGCGGATTTTTCCAATTTCTTATTTAAGTCTCTTAGTTGTCAGTATAGGGAAAGGGAGAGAAGAAAAAAAAACCAAACCTTTCCCTTTTCACTTTCCTTCGCTGCTTCAGACTCTTCTTTGGGAACGATGTTATTTGTAAGTTTAAATTCCAGGGTACCTTAGTTGTTGCTTTCACAATTTAACCCGGTCAGCCAAAACTTTCACTTCTTATCTTCCTCCTGCACATTCTTTTCTGGTCGAGTTCTTCTTTGAGGTGGCCATTTCTGACCACTGCTACAATCGCCTTTGGGAAAGGGAGTAATGGCCAGCTGAGGAGGAGAGATGCGGCTCTCCTCAACCCTGCTGGCAGTCTCCCCCCTCTTCACCACGTCTATGGGGTGGCTTAGCCCCGAAATCAGCTGGCTTGGGGCGCTCCAGCGGTGAGCCTAGACCGAAACCGCACATGATCACGGATTTCTGTCTGTCACCGAAGGAACTCAAACCGGAAGCCAGCAAAAGTTATTTCTTGTTTATGATAATCAGGAATAGACAGGATCAGCAACAAGGAAGCCAAGATGTAAAAGCATATGTTATGTGAAACAAATGATGGGTACAGATTTCGGGGTTACTTTGCTCCAGGAAAAGGATGTTTTTAAATGAAGTTTTCTGAAAAAGCTCACCAAGGATTGACGTCACTATCTGCATATTTTTCTGGGAAAGCATTCTTCTGAGGAAAAGGAGTCCGAAGTAAAACAGCTTGATAGTATTTAGAGAAACAATCTCAGATTAAGGCATTTTTTAAAAAAATTGAAAACCCATTTGTAGTGAACAACAATGGCACTTATATGACTCAATAGAGACAGGACAGAGATTACAGCTTCATGAGAGATGATTTAAATATCTTGGTGATGAGAAATGAAGATGATATAATTGTAAGCTTGTTGGTGTTGCTGAAATAAATATTTCTCATCATTCTTTTTTCTTTTTGTGGAATACAGAAAATCTCCATTTCTGCTTTCTGTGTAGGTAAACACTATTTGCAGAAATAATCAACTGTGTGGTTCCTCAGTGTAACATTACTGTAGTAAATTGGAAGCATGTAGGAGTGTTACAGTTGGACAGTGCCCACTCTTTTTGAGAATATATTCTCCTTAGTAATATACATTGTTCTCTCATAAGGGCTGGAAAGAAATGTGTTCTCATCCTAAAGCTTGAAAGCTTCAGTATTATGGAAAAAAAATGATATATGCATTCCTGTAGCTTTTTGGGTTCAGCATCAAATCCCCTAACCATACCAAGAAACTTCTCTTCTCTTCTCTTCTCTTCTCTTCTCTTCTCTTCTCTTCTCTTCTCTTCTCTTCTCTTCTCTTCTTCTCTTCTCTTCTCTTCTCTTCTCTTCTCTTCTCTTCTCTTCTCTTCTCTTCTCTTCTCTCTTCTCCTCTCCTCTCCCGCTTCCCCTTCTCCTTCCCATCTTTCTTGCACACACAAACACACCTCACTCCTGAAAGACTTTAAACTATGTTATCCCATTCCCCCGACACAATTTTGGCTGTTGATACCATCTAGGAGGCTTCCTTGACTACATGATTGATAAGATAGCATGGGATTAGGAATTGCTCAGCTCTAACATTGCTCATGGCTGCTGGGGGAACCTCCATTCTCTCCAGTTGCAGGGCACTACCCTCCACTGCCATTTTGCAGGCTTAAAAGAGTGCTAAATCGATGCTTATAGAGCGTTATGATTATGCTACCCAGAAGATAATGTTAAACAGGGAAAGAGAGCTGACTTCATAGCTGCTTATTCCTAGTTCAGTCATCATTAGGTACATTACAGATTTTGCTGCTTCTGCTGAAAAGGGTTTTTGGCTGTATTTTCTGTTGCTTACACCATTTTATTTTTTTATGTGCAAAGACTACAACTGCCACTTAGAACAGTTCATGTTGTAGGGACTAGAATTACACAGCAGCAATCCTGATAGCTCTTTACATAGGTCACACTTTGTGAGGGGTCCAATTTTATTGACCCCATTCTATCTGTGGCATTTGATGCCATGGGGCCATCTGTTTTTATTATGCATGGGCCAGTAGCAATTATACCCCTCCCAAGCTACTTCTGAGTACTTCCAACCAGAGAGTCAGATCTGTAGTTCTTGGTTACTTGATGCCAAGATTTCCCAATGTTAGCCTTTGGCAATATTGGTTGCTGTGGAGATCACTATTGTAATTACACATGTGCTAGATACAGTTCTGAATATGGGTCAGCTATATCAGTTCTCACTCATGTCTTCCATACTTGTCAGTTGGCTGCCATTTATAAAGTCTAAATTGGAATCCTAGCTGCTAGCACCAGCATTCCTTTGTAGATTAGGGAACCTATTTGTTTATTTTCTTCCTCTTGATCTTACCTTGAAAGATCATTCCATATTCATATTCAAGCTGGAAGCAGCCATCTTCTCAAGCATGTCCCCTCCCCCAAAAGGAAGGATAAAGAATCTTGGGAAAAGCAGATTATTTGGATCCCCTTCAGCTGGAATTCAGGCCCAGCTATGGGATGGAAGCAGCATTGCTGGCATTTTTCTATGACCTCAAGCAAGGACAGAATGAGGGTCATCCATGCCCTATTTGACCTCTCTGCAATCTTTGAAACCATCAGCCATGGTGGATTGGCTCTGAGGATTGGGGATAGGTGGCATGATGTTTTACTGATTCTCGTCCTTCCTCCAAGGCCAGTTCCAGTTGGTGTTGATTGAGGAGGAGAAGTGCTATGCTTGGCCCCTACTATGTGGGGTGCTGCAGATTTGGTGCTGTCTCCTCTCCTATTTAATACCTGTTAACCTATTGGGTGATTTCATCCATTGCCATAGTTTGAGGTATCATCAGTGTGCTGATAATACCCAATTATACATCTCTCCCCCAGGAAAATTAAGTGATGCCATGATGCCTGCAGGTAGTGAGAGCCTGGATATGGAACAAGAGGGTTCAGATGAACCCTGGTGAGTCTGAGTGGTTCTGGGTTTTGGGATCTTCTAGTTCTGGGAACTGTGCCATCTTTGATGTGGGATGGGGTTGCACTGCCCCAGACATACTCAGTGCATAATCTGAAGGTTCTCCTGTATCATGGCTCCTGATCAAAGAGTAGGAGTGGTTAGGAGGGTCTCTGGATGCTTTTTGTTGTGTACCAGTTGCACATGTTCCTCTGGATCAGGAAGTTCTGTCCATGTCATTCATGCACTACTCACCTACACATTGGATTACTGTAATGTGGTCTACAAGGGGTTGTCCAGGAAGAGTATCCAGAAACTGCAGCTAGTGCAGAATCCAGCTATGCTGGCAGCTATGTGTGGCCGCAGAATACCACATCCCACCTTTTTGTAAACTGCATTCCAGGTCCAATTCAAGGTGTTGGTTTTAACCTTTAAAGCATGGGGTTGAACTAGCTGAGGGAATGTCTCTCCCCAAATACATCTGCCTGTCCCATTAGATGTGGCATATCATGTTGGGCATCCACATTGCACCTGTCAGCACCTCCTTAATTCACCCCAAACAACTTTGGGAAAAGACATTGCTTCAATAAAGAATTGATTCTCCTTCAAATTCAGATTGCTGCATAGCCTTAAATGCTGATCATGAACTTTAAAGTCTTGAACTTGAAAGAATAATAATTTAGCTGAAGGACTGCCTGAATACTAGTGGAGACTTATTTTTATATGATATGGACATTACTTTAATTGTATTTAAATTATTGGTATCCTCATTTTCACTTTGGATGTTTTTTTGGGAGGGCTTTTTATCTTGAAATATGGTCTATAAATCTTTTAATTAAAAATTAAGTGAAACAGTCAGCTTTTCATAGTGTTCAGATAAAGCTAGTACCATAAAAATAATACTATACTGCAGGTAAATTCAATAAGCACCAAGAAAAATGACAGCAGTTCCATAAAAATAAATGCTACAGCCACTGTACTGGAACTTATGTTATATCTCTCCTTTGGCTGTATCCATTAGATTATTCACTATGCTTTTTAATTCTCCATATTTAACCATATTATTTTACTAATACCATAATTATCAATGTCTTATCATTACATACATATTTACATAAAAGTGACACATGAATGTATCTATTGTTTCCAGCCTCCCTTGCTTTTTGAAAGGCATCATCGTTAGTTCAAGGTGAACTTCCTTTTGAACATATACATAAATAATACATAAACATACATACACATGTTTCTGGAAATATAAGCAATACATGCAGTTGAATAGATACTTACCTGAGATAAAGCCACTTGGAACTGAACAACTGATTTACAAACTGTAATTAGCCATGATTTATTTAAACAAGTTTTTTTTCACATGCCACATCACAAGTTTGCAGTATTATAACAGCTGCATTCATATAACTCTGAAGGTATCATATTAACCCTTTTTCTGGGTGACCACAACACATCAGATTAGATGAATGAGCTAGGCTTGCTCAATTCATCAGCCCACAAAAAAAACCCCCAAAAAACCAGTCTGATGAAATCAAACCACACATTGTGCAAATTGCAGACCCCAGACCTTTACCAGGCCTATTGAAGCATGCTGTGTGAATTAATTGTGTGAATAGAAGAGAAAGAAATTTTTAGAACTAGAAGTGTCAGGAAAGGGGAAATGATGAAAGTAGCATTGTATTGTTATAGCAAGTTCATTCTTTTCATATGTGTATTGTGATATTGTACAAAAAGGGCAGAATTTGCACAGTGATTCTGGAAATCTCCTTTGGACGTTTTGACAAAAAAAAACCCAAACCCCCTGATTCTATGGATATCACTTGGACTTACTACTGTGTTTTTCTGAAAATTAGACCCAACTGAAAAATAAGCTGTAGCATTATTTTTTCAGGATGCTCATAATATAAGCCCTACCCCCAAATAAGCCCCAATTAAAGGGTGTTCATCCCAAATTGTATAGCTAAAAGTCTGTAGAAATTCTCCGTCAGGTGACCCTGGGAACACAGATAAGCCCCCAAGTGCTTCAACAACCCTCTAAAAGATTGCAAATTAATAGCTGATTATGCAAGGAATATAAATCCTTCTATTCTCCACTATCCTGTCAAAGCTGAAGAAGCTTTTGGATGAGAAGTGAAACGCTTTCAAAGAAAAAACAAGGAAGTCCAGTTGCCTCCTGAAAAAGTACCTTTGGGACTTCTGGACTAGAGTAACTAAGGGCTTCCTAGGCCACATTAATCAAGGAATAGAATCAAGATCATGTGTTAATATTACTTTATAATGCCTTGGTAAGCCCTCATTTGGAATGTTGCATCCAATTGTGGTCATCACACTATAAAAAAGATGTTTGGACTCTACAAAGAATGCAGAGAAGATCAACAAAGATGATTAAGGGACCGGAGGCTAAAACTTATGAAGAATGATTGCAGGAATTGGGTATGTCTAGTTTAATGAAAAGGAAGGACTATTTGTGACATAATAGCAGTGTTCCAATATCTCAGGGCTGCCACAAAGAAGAGGGGCTTAATCCAGAGGTGGGTTTCTGTTAGGGATAACATGGTTTAGGTAAAATAATAAATATGTTATCATGGTTTATAAGTTAAAGTGTCTGCAACTTTAAATATAGGAATGTAATTAAGGGAGTGGTTGTAAAAAGCACCATAAAAGAAGCAAGGAACGTCAGCTTGCTCTCTCTGGCTTGATGATCCCTAATTACTGGATAAAGACTGGGTTTTTTCCCTACTGGAATGGGAGAGAGATAAAGGACTGATTTATTGTAAGTGAACTGACATTGGATATTCTACATGGACTTTGCTAAATGAATATCCTTGAATGGACTGACTAAAATGATACATGACTGATGGACTGTTATTTTGACTATGCTATAACTCTAAATGGAATAAACTATCTTTTGATAGCACAAGCGTATCTGTTATTTTTACTGTATGTTAACAAACATACAAGCTTATCTCACTCATTTATCTGTGTGCCTATCTGACTAACGCTGCACATTCTGTTTAGCTTGTCTCCTTAACCCTGGTTGGGGAACCCAGGCTTAATAGTTTCTACCGGTTCTGTCCACCTCTGTAGAACCGGTAACTCTGAAGAGCAGCAGACATAGAACCGGTTCTATGTCTGCTGATGTTTTTGCCTACCTACCTGCCCGGGCTCTTACCTGATCTTTATTTCCTGATTTTTCAACTTCAGCTGCCGAACGAGGCACAGCTGCAATTAGAAAAGCAGGAAAAGAGGGCTGTTTCAAAGGCTGCTTCTCTGCACCCAGCATGCTGATGACGATTTACAAGCGTGCGGCTCGCAGCATGCAGGGAAGCTTGTAAATCCCTAACCGGTAGTTAACCCTGTCGTATCCCACCCCTGGCTTAACCTATTCTCCAAAGCACCTGAAAGCAGGACAAGAACCAATGGATGGAAACTAATCAAAGAGAGGACCAACTAGAACTAAGGATAAATTTCCTGACAGTTAAAACAATTAATCAGTTGAATGGCTTTCCTCCAGAAACTGTGGCTGCTCCAACACTGGAGGTTTTTAAGAAGAGATTGGACAACAATTTGTCTGAAATGGTATCAGGGTTTCCTGCCTGAGGAGGGGGATGGACTAGAAGACCTCCAAGGTCCCTTCCAACTTTTGTTCTGGTATTCTGCTTTGGAAATGGGAACTTTTTATAGTTTTATAAAATCACCTGATATGCCAACCCAAGGCTTGCATGGACCCCACAAATGTGTACAATACTAAAAATGTGTACACAATATGTACAGTATTAAAAATGAAAACAGGTCTCTATTGAAAAACTAGTAGTCAAATGAAATCCATATCATTATATTGCAGAATCCTCTATAAAGATCCTTCCTTTAAAAATAAAACCACTTCAACTGTTATAGAAATCCTGCAAACATTTGTCATAATAGTTCTTAATAATTAAGGAGATTTTAATTATTTGGAAGGAATTTTCACATTAGTCACCACTTCAGTGCAACCAGTGTTTTGCATCAGCTATTTTTCTTAGTTATCCTTTCCTGTCCTCTCCATCATATGTAGTATTTTATGTGATTTATACTAGGTTTCATTTCCCAATATTCATCAATAAAGCAGTTTCCTTTCTCTGACTCTTAATTATTTATTTCATAATAAACATTGATTTTTCTCTCCTTTTTCATTTCCTACTGAGTAACCCCTAATAGTTTTCTATATCTTCGTTCAGATTTTCAGACCCACAAGAACAGGTCAATTCAGGCATCTACATCTTTCCCATCCTGATATTTTATGAGAGTTATTTTTTTTAATAATGAGAATTTTCTGCTTCTAGTCCAGAATTTTTGGAGTAGGGAGATATATGGAGTTTGGAGAACACTTGATGAATAGCATCACAAAACAGCTACTGTTGTAATATGGCCAGTAACAAAACTTACCAAAAAGCAAACTATATCTCACAATCCTAATAGAAACTTAATGAGACCCAGAGGTATTATTGTGAACATATAGTTTAAAAAATCCTGGTGTTTCACAGCATATTAACTTTATTATTTTTTCAATATAATTATTTTAAGTTGGGTGGAAGAGAAAAACAGGTGGGCTACAGGTACTTGAAAGCACATTGATGAATACAAATATATTGTAAACAAATATCATATTGTCTAATCCTGCTCTAACCAGAAGAGCCAGCAACCTGAGCACCATAGTCAACTGGTAAGGTAGTTCATCCTCGGCGGTGGACCAAGGATAGACACACAAGTGCTGTAGAGAATGAACTAGTAATTTAGGCTGTCAGGACTGTATTGTGTCTATTATTTGTAGATTTCCCTGACATTGTATGCCATGTGCTAAATAAATAAATAAATGAAAGCTATTGTAAATAAACACTTTGGCATCTACACTGGGGCTCCATTAAGATCATTATGTCCAGACCTAAAGTTTCTTAATTACATCACTGTTGGCAACTGTAACACAAATAAGATTTCAGACTTATTTTAGGCACTGAACAAAATAGGATAAAGTGGTAACCTTTTACACAATTTTGAAATGGTTCCCCTTCTTGCAAGCCTTGCTAGTATTGGGGGAAATTTCATGCTGTATTAATAAATAACCTCTTCAAATGTATAGTGATTGTTGGATTCCTTTTTCAAAAAATATTTGCAGTGGACAAAGGACTAGCCTGATGCAAAGGGATTCCATGTCACCCAGAGTGATATTCAGCAGGTTCTGACCAGTTCTGGAGAACAGGTAGTGGAAATTTTGAGTAGTTTGGAGAACTGGCAAATACCAGCTCTGACTGGCCCCATCCCCATCTATTCTCTGCCTCCCGAGTCCTGGCTGATTGGCTGGGTCTTCTTTTTTTTTTTTGAAACAAATTTTTATTAATTTTAAAGATAAAACAACACATCATTAACCATTAAATACATAAACACATAAAACCTCTTAATATTGTAAGTCCTTACAAGTCAAACAAAACAATATTTTTATACAGCATAATTCCAATTTATCCCATCCCCATATGGACACACAAATATCTTTCATCAAATTTCTCATTATTTCTCTTTACTCCTATTCAATTTCATTTCTCTTCCATATTTATCCATTTTATAGTCATCATATTCTTTTCTTTCTGGCTTGTTTAAATTATTCTCATCTAACATTCCTCCAAGGTTTTATTGATTCTTTTTTCCTTTTTTTTTTAATAAAAAACAAATTTTGTTAGTTTTATCATAAGCATAATACACAAACATACAAACACAAAACATAAAACATAGACAAAACTAAAAGATCTTTTCTGAAGGTTGTCTGTTCCCGGGTTAAAACTCTTTACACAGACACAAATTCAAACATCATATTCAACCTAAATCTCCTTCCATATCTTATTATCATTTTTTTTTTATATACGTATATCAAAACCATTTTTATCACTTCCGGTTTGCGTGGCTTCGGGGCAGCAGGAATTCGCGACAGCTCGCGATTCCTGCTGGCTAGCTGTCGAGGTACCCCCGATCCAGATGGGTCAGGGGGTTAAGGCTGCCCTGTAGGGACAGCTGAAGATAGAGGGGAGCCGGCTAGGGAGGTGGGGGCATCGCAGACCCCCCCCTTCTCCGGAAAAACCCCTTTTTCCCAAGGCGGTGGAGCGGCGGTCAGCAATGGCCGCCACGAAGATGCCAGCAACCGGGTAAGAACTGTGCTGGAGGAAGTGTGAAAAGTGAAAGTTCTGTCTGAGCCGGGTCAAGTAACAACTTTTAAATTGCCTGGAATTGAGCTGCTTGTTGCTGGAGGATACATTGTTTCCCTAAGAAGATCGAAAGCGGCGGAGAAGCTGTCAAAGGGAACTTTCTTTTTTTTATTTTTGTTTACTCTCCCATCCCACGGAAAAAGCAGAAATATTTGGATATATTAGACATTGAAAGTGGATTGCTTTGAAAGCTAAGCTAAGAGACAAAGGGATTTTTGGACATTGAAAAATTTAAGAAATTGGAAAATTTTTGCTGGAGGTATGGATTTTTGATTATTTAAAATTGTTATTGCAAGTGGGAAGGGAGAAAAAAAAAAATTGGAGCAGAAACTGAAAAAGGAGGAGACTGTCTAGAATGTCTTGGTGGATCCCAAAAGAAGATATATAGTAATTGGACCTCTTTGATTAAAAATTAATTTAGAAAGAGAAAGAGAAGAAGGAAGAAAAGTATTAACTTTTGGAACTTTTTTCTTTTTTTTAATTGCTTTTGATTGTCCTGGATTAAAAATACTTGTGGTTGTTTTGGAAAAAGTTTTCCCTTTTCATAATGGCATTGTCTGTGGATGAACTAGAGATTGACTATCAAAAATATAAAAAAGAAGATACTTTGGGCGCTTTGTTCCAATTCTTAGAAATGGCGTTATGTTCTGTTGAAAAGTTGATTATGCAGCAGAAGGACTGGGACAAGGAAGAAGAGGAAGAAGAAGCCATCTTTGATGGCTGGGTCTTCTTTTGTTGCCCTGCACAGGAGAATGGAGCTGGAAAGCAGGTTAGTGGGGTGGGGAGGGAATGGGATTTTACAGTATCCTTTCCTATGCCCACCAAGCCATGCCCACAGAACCGGTAATAAAAGTTTTTGAATCCCACCACTGATGTCACCTGAAGCCAAACAAGAAATATTTGGTAATACACACTGTTGTTTGGTGGACTCTACCATGTCTTCAATTGGAGGATAAAATTTTACCATGTTTGCTTTGGCTGTCTTATGCAAAACATTAACAGGCACAACTAAACCCTGGTTTTTAACTGTGGTGTGCAAAGGCCTTCCTCCGGAAGCTTCAACATTCAGTTATTTGTTTTAAGACTAGAATAGGGAACTCTGAATTTCTATTACTAGACTAGGGAGAAATCGACTTTCCTGCTTAGAAAAGTTGCTGTATGCCTTTGGACCAGTGATCAACTCTCAAGCTATTTCACAGGGATATTGGAGACGCACATAGATTACCCACATCCTTAGAAGAACACCAGTATATACATAGAAGCAATAAATAACCAAGGTCTTTAATTTTACCATATATGCTTTATGATTTCCCTATCGTCACTTAGGGTCTCCTAGAAAGCCACTAATGCTCCATGTAAACAGAGATGAATTTGGAACCACTTAATCTATCTTGTTATATTTTGATATGGGGGTTTTCTCACACCACATTATACCTCCTTGTTTTTGAATGACTTTCCCCATATTCCTGGCTTGGCAGGAGACTGCTGAATATTTGCACTTAAAAATTATAGTGTTTTCAAAAGACTGTTTCTCTCATCTCTGTTATCCCCACTGGGAATTGCCAGAGAGAAAATGAATATGGGGTTAAATCTTTCAGAAGCTCAAGAACACAAAGCTTTAAAGATCAGTCCATTAGACATAACTGCTAATTAAATGACTCTTGATTTTGATATTTGGAAAGCATAAAATGCCTCAGTGATTTTAACATTTTTCAGTAAGTCTCAGCTTTGACTTGCAGTTTGCCTTCAATTAACTTTCTGCCTGACAATATGTTTTGAATAAAGAATCAATTAGAGTCTGAGCATTTGTAGCTATGCAAAGTAGGCTGTGTACACTCGAAAAGGAGACCCAAGAGGAAAGGCATATTTATTTATTTATTTTATTTGGTTTGTCAATTGCTTACAAGACAATAGGCATAAGTAAAAACATAGTTATGAATACATGGATACATATAAGAAAATAAAAGAAACAATAGGACAGAGACGGTAGGCACGTTGGTGCGCTTATGCATGATCCCTACAGACCTCTTAGGAAAGGCGTGAAGTCAATAGTAGAAAGTCTAAGGTTAAAGTTTTTGGGGTTTGGGGAAGAAACCACAGAGTCAGGTAGAGTATTCCAGACATTGACCACTCTGTTGCTGAAGTCGTATTTCCTGTAATCAAGTTTGGTGCGATTAACCTTGAGTTTGTATCTATTGTTTGCTCTTGTATTGTTATGGCTGAAGCTGAAGTATTCATTGACAGGTAGGACATTGCAATGTAAGATTGGATATAATATACTTAGATCGGACCGAAAGCAGCATAGTTCTAGGTTTTCTAGGTCTAGAATTTCAAGTCTGGTGGCATAAGGTATTCTGCAACGAGTAGAGGAATGGAGAACTTTTCTTGTGAAATATTTCTGGACTTTCTCAACTGTGTTAATTTCGGATACATAATCCTCTCCCTTCCCACTCACAGCCAAAAAGATTTTTTTCATCCACTGTCAAGAAAGGAGAGTGAAATAACAAAAAAAAAAACCTTTCCCTTTTAGAATATTCGCAGCTTGTAACACTCACTGGAAACAATGTATCCTTAGCAGCCTTCAAGATTCCAGAGCACTTTCTCTTTCCTTGTCCCGGTTGAAAGCAACTTTCATATTTCTTCCAACTTTCTCCCTCCTGCACCTGCTTGTCTGGCTGCAGATTTCTTCGTGGCGGCCATTGCTGACCGCCGCTCCTCCACCTTGGGAAAAGGGGGTTCAGCCGGATGGGGAGAGAGTCTGCGACACCCCCAAGCCCCTGTCCAGATCCCCCCTGTCTTCAGCTGCCCCTACAGGGCAGCTATATCCCCCAGATCCAAACGGATTGGGGGAACCTTGGCGGCGAACGCAGCAGGGATCGCGCAGTATCACGAATCCCTGCCACTGCCGAAACCTTGCAAACCGGAAGCAACATTTGAAAATAAGGAGAAGATTGCCTAGAATTTTAAAGAGTTACTAAACATCAATAAGACCTTTAAAAGATATATTTTAAAGGGAACTTTGTGACTAAACTTTAACCCCAGAAAGAGAAAGTGAAGAAGGAGAAGGTCTCTAAAAGAAACAGCTTGTTTGGATTGTTTGGCGATTTTGGAACTTCTGAGAACTATTTCTGATTAAAAGCACTTGGGTGGTTGTTTGGAAAAACTTTTTCTCTATACAATGGCATCACTTGTGGATGGATTGAAACTTGTATATCCAAAATATGAAAAAGAAAAGCAAGAAGGGAAGGACATTTTTGGCACTCTTTTTCAATTTTTAGAAATGGTGGTTTGCAGTTATGTAAAGCTGAATGAGCAGCAGGATGACTGGGACAAAGAAGAAGCCATTTTTGATGAACAAGTGACTTTGGTCGGGGAAGGAAAGGAGGAGGAGAAAAAGGAAAAGAAGACTTTAAGATTTGGAAAAATAAGCAAAAAAGGGAAGAATAAGCTGAAAAGGAGATATTATGTTAGAAAACAACAGAAAGGAGGAAAGCAGAATAAAAGGGAGGTGGAGAGACAAAGGGTTAAAGAGGATAAGGAGAAGAATAAGCAAGGGAGAAAGGAAGGGATGAGAAATCTTAATAGTGGGGAGCAAGATGCAAAGAAACAAAAGCTTTTTAGAGATAATGGGTAAATTTTATTGAAAAAGGATTCTAGAAAGGTACATAAGATTGTATTTTTACATTTGTACTTAGAAATAACTTTAGAAAATTGGAAATAATATGCAATTTTTAATGTGATAAAATATTTAGTATAATTTAGTGAAATTTTTGTTAAGAAAAGGGAGCACTCCAATGAAACAATGATTTAAGATATGTGATGGGGGGGGAGGAATAACTTTGGAAAGCATAAGTGTTCCCATAAAGGCATGATATTTAATTGAAATGGGTAAAATGCTTAAGATATAAATGACTATTAATATTAATGATTAGATTATGTTATCCTAGTGAAATTTTTCTGAAATGAGAGATTTGAAGTAAGAGAGTGGGAATATTTTAATGAAATAATGATTTACAATACGTGATGTGGGGGGGGAATAACTATGGAAAATAGGTGCTTCCATAAAAGTATGTGATTTAATTGAAAAGTAATGTGCTAAATGTTTAAGATATAGATGAATATTAATATTAATGAATAGATTTGTATTGGTATTGATAATACTGTATAATTTTAGAATGTACCAGACAGAATCCCAATGTAAGTTATGCATTCTATATTAAGTATTATAAATATAGGGGGAAGAGATAAAGGCATCATACTCCAATTAGTGTACAGGAGAAGTTTTTTTTTAAAGAAGAAAGATAAATGGATAGCTGGAAATAGAACAGACAAAGAATAATAAATATTATGATTTGAATCGAGATGAGATAAATAAAATAAAATCAAGAAAATTTAAAGGAGAGAAGAAGTTATATAGAAAATTGAAAATGTTAATAAGATATGGAATGGTATGCAAAATGAATATGAATTTGAATTTGTGTCTGTACCAAGAGTTTTAACCCGGGACTAAGCAACTTTCAGACAAGAGTTTTTTTATGTTTTTATGTTTTGTGTTTCTGTGTGTTTGTGTGTTGTTTGTCTTTAAAAATGAATAAAGTTTGTTTAAAAAAAAAAATCAGATACATAATGTGGGTTCCAGACTGATGAGCTGTATTTGAGTATTGGTCTAGCAAAAGTTTTGTATGCTCTAGTTAGTAGTGTGATATTACCAGAGAAAAAGTTAGGTAGGATTAGGTTAACAACTCTTAATGCCTTTTTGGCTATGTAGTTACAGTGGGCTCTAGTACTTAGATCATTTAAGATGAGTACTCCAAGGTCCTTGACAGAGTTTGGATCATCAACAAGGTATTGGCATGACACTGCTGCTTGGTTATTCAAAGTCTGCCTATACTTTTGGCATTGCTGGATCACTGGAATAAATGTTAATTAATAGACAATCAAGGCCAGTCAGCAAGTGATAACTCTATATCAGGACAGGAGCTGAGGCATATTTGGACAGCTGGTTTCTGGATGTGAGCAAGAAGTTAGGAGAGAGTTAGAGTAATTATGATCTTCATCTAAAACAGAGGTCTCCAAACTTGGCAACTTTAAGACTTGTGGATTTCAACTCCCAGCTGTGCTGGCTGGAGAATTCTGGGAGTTGAAGTCCACAAGTTTTAAAAGTTTGGGGACCCTGATCTGAAATTTAATCATTCTTTCTAGCCATTTCTAAAATTTCCCCTTTTGGCTATGTTGATTGGAAATTGTGGGAATAATGTTTGTTTGTTTATTAGATTTGTGTGCGGCCCATCTTGTCTAGGGGCAATTATAGTCTAATACAAATCAACAAGTTGAAAATACTGAATTCTGAGGATGAGAAAGAGCTGATAAGAAACAGACAAGGTTTTTTCACACAAACAGAATCTCTCACAAGGAGAGATAGATAATTGAAACTCGGGTAAGGAGCTAGCAGGCAAAGGACTTATGGCTACTGGAGTCAGAAAAGGAGGAAAATATTCCCAGCAAGCAAAAGTAGGATTAGATAGTTTCAGACTGCTGAAGAGAAAAGAGATGTAGGTCACTGATAGGTTTAAGACAAAAAAATATGGATTAGTACAGAGGAAGGAAAATGGTGTAACTGAAGTTGAGTCTATCCAGTACAGATGGCACAAAAGGAGAAGTTACAATTGAGGCTGTCTGTATGGAGAGAAATTATCTGATGGTGGTCCAGATTTGGCAATGCATATCTGAGATTAAATTAAATATAAATATTAAAAATAGAATTAATTTTTGGTTGATGACTTCCAAAGTTCTTGATTGATGACTTCCAAAGAGGTAGGGCTAATTTAAGATAGCATGAGATAAAATGGAGAATGTGTTCCTGAGCTTCACTTGTAAATATTTACATTGGCGTTAATTACTGATTCAGCCCTGTGACTCTAGAAGCATGTATTTATGAAGAGGTAGAGCTAAACTGAAAAGAAAATTAACCACATTTTGCTTTGCATAATTTTTGCACGTAATTAAGTTAGGATTTGTTGTCGCTGCTTTCTGAAACAATGTGCATCCCTCCCAGACAAACTAATTATTAGTTTATAATGTACACTGCTTTCAATTGGTGCATACTGCATTATTTATTTATATATTTGTTTATTTATTTATAACATTGTGCCACTTATGCCTTTCTTGAGCACTTGTGACAATCTTCCAGAAAAGAATATATTTTATCTTGCCAATTGAGAAAATTTTTTTAAATAAATATATAATGTGCTTAATGGATGAAAGAAAACTAGGCAAGACATAAGATTTGGTTGCTAGTGAAGTAGATAATGGTTGAGAAAAGTCAGTGCCACATTATCTTCCTTATATTTAATCTCCTGATCCCTTCCCCTAAAAACTTAGTCTCTGTAGAGAATTATCATTTGCACTTCAAAATGAATACCTTCTCAAATGTAGTTCTGCAGTTCAGTTATTCAGAGTTGGAGAGGAAAATTGCAGCATTGACTGACATTCTAGTTAGATTTCTGTCAGGGATTTCTTTGCTGAAGCTGAGAGTTGCATTTCAGCATAGCAAATTTATATAAACTGTTAGTTTCAATTTGTTGTAGAAAAACAACAACAACAACGTTAAATTCACTGGTTTGAAAGGTGGGTTGCAGAGAAAGAAACATAGAATATTATAATAGAATGCACTTAGCATGGCAGTTTTGCATGCAACCCAAATTTAAATGTTAGATCTGAGGTGGATCGGTTCGACAGAGACGCGAGACCATTCTAGTGATTTCAGCTCTTTATTTGGATTGAGAATAGTCTAGCAATGCGAGCCGCGGCAGCCCTTCATATAGGGCTGGCTCGCGGCTCGGCGGCCAATGGCAGCACTTTGAATCTCCCGCAATCGGCACAGCCAATCGCGCTAGATTCCTAGTGCTCCAATGACGACCGAGCCTTCAACCAATCAGGTCTCCGCCTGTCCGGACCAATCGGTTGCGAGGGTTTCGGAGTATGCTAATATCATACATCCCTCCCCTCTTGATTTTGTCCGTCAGTGCATAGTGATATAGTCACGTAGGTAGGCGGGGCTTCACGCCTGCCTACTTGACCTGCGTGGTTCAGTTCTGGTGTGGTCGTTGACCAGTTCGGATGCCTTCTCTGTCGCTCCAGTTCCTTGGGATGGAACTGCCTGGAACGTTGAGCTGGGCCTTTCTTGGTGGCTCCCTCCTGGTCTACCTGGGCTGGTTGAGTTGCCGCTTCTGCTCCCGCCAGGTTTTTCCTGGCCGGGTGAGCTGGTTTGGCTGCTCCTTCCAGGTGAAGATTCCGGGGTTTCGTGTTCCCTTGGTCCTCTGTCTACAGGTGAGTAGCATCGGTTTATTGGTTTATCTATTCTAGGTGGGGGGTGTTCTGCTTGCGTTAGTTGGTTCTCTTCGATTCTTTCTCTATTGCTTGCTGATTCCCCCCCCCCCTTCTAGTTTCTTGTTCAGGTGTCTGGCTGGTGGTGATGGCTATTCTTGACCTAAGTTGGTTTATGTGCCATTTCCAGTTTTTTCCGTCACTTGTTTCCAGTCGGTATGATAGGGGCCCAGTTATCTGGGTGATTGTTGCTGGCACCCAGAGTGGTTCTCCTGTGAGAGTTTTGGCATATACTAGGTCCCCTACGCTAAATTTTCTGTGTTTGCTGGAGGAGCCTGGGGGTTTGTCTGGGTTATATGTTGGGTACATTCTGTCTAGTGTTGAACGTAGTTTCCTGCCCATCATTAGTTCCGCCGGGCTTTTATTTGTGGTTGCACTATTTCCCCTTATAAATGCCATTTATTCTTAAATAAGATAACTCTGGAACACCCTGGCATACCTTAACTTTCTATAGCACCGGTGTCAAACTCGCGGTGTCACATTGCTGTCACGTGACATTTTGTGATGTTTTTTCCATTTGTGCAGCTGGGGTAGGTGTGACCTACACATGATGCATCCAGCCTGTGGGCCGCCAGTTTGACACCCTTGTTCTATAGCATGTAGTATGGCTGGCTGGGGAATTCTGGGAGTTGCAGTCCAGACATTGCTTAAAGTTGCTCAGGTTGAGATGAATTGTGCTATAGTCTCATATGGCAACCAACCAATTCTGGGTGAGAAAGTCTTACAAAATGGATGCTTAATGACTCCTCAATTTATGTCCTATAGCAATAGTCCAGAAAGTTTGCTGATGGTATATAGAATGTAAAAAGCAAGTAGCAATATATCTTTGAGTTTATTTATTAAGATGACACAAGCTGCCTATTTTTTTTATTAATAGGCTTTAGATCTTGCTATTGGGTTGGAAAGTCATTTAGATGATGGAGTATGCATTGTCTAGGGTTGAATACTTCTGGCTCTGATTGCAGTTTATTTGCCTGTCTGCTTATAAATTTAGGATGATTTTAAATTTCCCTGAAGAATTCCAAATTTAACCAACTGCTGAATAAAAATACCAGATGCAGCTACATCTTTAATATATCTTTGCAAATCAATAACATCAGATGTATTTGACTTTTAAATAATTAAGTATTTTTCTGGTTTTCTCTTCTTCCTTTCTTTTCATAGTCTGGGCTCTGCTGAATTTGTTGGTAGCTGGAGTTGAATCTTGATTCCCAAGCTGTGTTTTTTCCTTGAAAGACCCCCATACTAACACTTGGAACTTGGGCAGATCTAGGAGCTGAAATCCAACAGGAGTAGCAAATTTGTTCTGTTGTGCAATTAAATACAACCAATTAATTTTCTGGTATTCTTTTATCAAAAACACATTTAGTGCAGGGCCAATTGTGCCTGCTGATTTTAGGTTTTCACTTATTTTACCTAAGATATTTCTATGGTCCCTCATCTTGAACAATTCTGGATGGTTCACAACTCTGGGCAATTCCAGCAGCACTCAGTGACAAAAAGTACATATGTACAAAGAAAACTACATTTTTATAGAGCAAACCATGGGGGTGGTTTAGATCAAAATCTTGGATCTGTGAACAGTTTTGTGATGTTGTGTTGAAAAATCTTTGTATGTGGTATTTCTGCTAACAAGTTGGTTCAGTAATAGACATTACTTTAAAACTCACATGTTAAGGAAAGGTAATCAGTACAGTTGCTTGAAAACAAGATATCTATGGTTTCATGACAATCTGGAAGGAAGGGTATAAATGCATTTTTTGTGTCTTTGTGTGTGGCTATGTCTGTATGCATGTATGTCTTCAAAACAGATTTTGACTCATGGAGATTATCTGGACTAGTCCCTGCAGTTTTCTTGGCAAGGTTTTTCGGAAATGGTTTGCCACTATCTTCTTTCCAGCGTGGAGAGAGAGTGACTGGCCCAAGATTATTTAGCTTGCTTCATGTATATGGCAAGATTGGAACTCATGGTCTCCTGGTTTCTAGCCTGATGCCTTAAACACTATACCAAACTGCCTGCTCTAAATGTATTTAACTAAGTGTATTTACAATACTGCCAGGAAATCTGCCTTATGTAGCCCTGTGCAAAATGCCTTACTAGATGTGATGTCTCCTGTGGATGATGGCTCATCCATGTCTTCCTCAGTGGCCTTGAAGAAGAATGAGAGCATTCCTGGCACATCCGGTATTGCTGGCCCTGAGCTGGCAGCAGAATATGCCTCGGTTGGGGAGAGCTTGCAGGCCAATGAGGAAGAGGAGGAGGAGCTGCCGGCCTTGGTGGATGCTAGAGTGCACAGGGCAGAGAGGCGGAGATCTGCCAGATTGATGGGGAAAAGGACCTGCCCCTTTTAATGGGCAGCACCGGGAACCCATTTAGCACTGCAGGCAGAGGGAATTGTTTCTGGAAGCAACATGTGTGGGTCATGGCCAGATGGCTATTTGTGTTTCCAGTACTCTGCAGCTCATGGATTTAATTCAGTTGCAGAAAGTGTTTATGTTCATCTTTGGAGCAGTCAGTTATTTGTTTGGTAGACTAATTGGCCATTGCCTGGAAGATTAGTTTGGAGCTTCTTCATGGCTGGTTTCACTGAAAACAACCCCCTACATTCCTGGCTTGGACAATTCCTGTGACTTCTCCTTGCAAACCCTGAAATTGGACCACTGGACTTGTTGACCTCAGTTGAGGTCCCAGACCTTGGAGGGGATTTTGGGCTGTTTATTTTGGAAACCTACCCAGGGAAAACCTTTATTTCTAAGACTGTTTTTGGTTTGGCTGTAAGTTTGTTTTGCTTTTGGTTATCTAATTGGTCCTGAGCCAATTTCTGTGCTAAGGGGGTTAACTGAAAACCTAAAATAGAACTGTTCAGGGACCAGACTGAATAAGCTCTCTTCACCAACCCTTATGTGTGAATGAGTGGGGACAGCACACTAGATGAGCACTTGATGTATTTTCTAAAGAGTTGGATATGTGGGGATGTTGGTAAGGATTTGGATTGTTATGTGTGCATATCAGGGGTGGGATTCAAATTTTTTAACAACCTGTTCTGTAGGTGATGGGCATGGCTTGGTGGTCATGTGACTGGGTGGACGTAGCTTGGTGGTCATGTTATTGGCTGGGCATGGCCAACTCAATATCACTCACATCGAGGCACGCATCTCCTCCCCTGGCCTCTCATGACTGTGGGGATGCTGCAACAGTCGTAAGTGTGAAAAATGGTCATAAGTCACTTTTTCAGTGCCATTGTAACTTTGAATGGTCACTCCACACAAGCAAAGTACCAGCAAAGGAGGGCAAAAAAACTCCAGAGAAGTTCCAGAGACAGGAAGTCTAGTCCTGCCAAGAACATAATAAGGGCTAACAGAGAGATAGTTTCTGTAAGCAACACCAGAATATTTCCTTCCTGCCTTCCTTACAGGATTAGGCCAGTAATTTCTTCTAACAACCGGTTCTCCGAACTGCTTAGAATGTTAACAACCGGTTCTAGCGAATAGGTGCGAACTGGTAGAATCCCACCTCTGGTGCATATTCACTTTCTTCTCATTCGAAATGGGGTGAAGTGAATAAATGCAGAATGTGATTGGATTGAATCAAGGAAATTACTGGAATTTTCTTGGAAGAGTTGTACATTGTTACAGTGGAGACATGGGTATGGTAGGAGCTTGCTCATGCAGACACCAGGAATCAAGATCAACTTGACAGTAAATGACAAACAATTAAATGGGAATATTTGTACTATAAACTGGTATACTTAATTATTTGTAAATTCCCCAAAGGAATTTTTTTTTTATTTTTTTATTGATAAATTGCCCGAGAGCCACAGCAGAGCATTCAGCACAATTTATGCATAAATACAAAAGGCAACGCAACATAATTCAGCTAACTATAATAAAATCGAGAACATTCACAAATCTAATTTAAAGCAGCAATGATTAAAATATAAAAAACTTCAGAAACTATGTCAAAATGAATAGCTCTTGGATATAAGCATAAAAATTATGTCAGCAGTAGACTTGCAAGGATGAAAAGGTCTGCTTGGCATAGGAAAATCAATAATGTAAAGTGTATAGTGACTCAGCAGAGATGCCTGTTTCCCTTTGAAAGAGACTTCAGATCCAGAATTCCCGAAGGAGGTGGAAAGACTGTTTACAGTACAATAATTGGTACCCGACCCCACTCACAGTGCACTTCTTGATATTGGCATGCCCTAAGTCCCTCATTTCAAAAGGGCTCTGTGGTAAGCTCTCATTCACATGCAGCATTTTGTAAAGTTTAGGAGTTTAGTTTTAACAGTTTAATAAATGTGTATGGTCTAAAGCAGTCCATAGCCTTTAGAATGCCCGGAGTTGAAACTGTTTTGTTTTGTTTTTGTTTGCTATAATGGCCCTAATATGAAAGAAAGAGTTGAACAGAATAACAAAATAACAGAGTTGGAAGTGACCTTGGATTTCTAATCGAACCCTCTGCCCAGACAGGAAACTGTCCAATCTCTTCTTAAAAGCCTCCAGTATTGGAGCACCCCACAACTTCTAGATGCAAACTGTTCCACTGATTAATTATTCCAACTGTCAAAATATATATCCTTAGTTTTAGGTTGGTTCTGTCCTTGATTAGTTTCCATCCATTGTTTCTTTTTCTGCCTTCTGTACTTTGGTAAATAGGTTGCCCTCCCCTTCTTTGTCACAGACTCTGAGATATTGGAACACTGCTATCATGTCACCTCTAGTTCTTCTTTTCATTAAGCCAATTTCTGCAACTGTTCTTCATATATTTTAGTCTCTAGTCTCCTAATCATCTTTGTTATTGTTCTCTGAACTCTTTCTAGAATTTAGATAGATTTTGTAGCAGATATTAAATAACACATTAATGGTCTTTAAAAATCAATAGGGTACAGAATCTAATAAACCCAAGGGGGGCTGTCTGTAGATATATTAGACATCCTGGATTCCTGAAATTTGGAAGTAATGGGAATGATTTGAAAATTGATAGTATATACTATGGAAGTTGACAGAGATTTGGGTGGTCCAGAAATTGGAATGATTAACTGAGAATTATTTTCTTTGTTTAAGAGGCTGCTAATCTGCCACTGCATTGTGACTGACCAAAGCTCTGTAAAAGGTCTTAATTTCATCACAACAATTATATTAAATAGGCATATGAGGATAAGACTTTAAAATAATTGTCTCTGACAAACCACTGGCTTGGAACAGAAGCTTGATGTGGGCTCGTTAAGAAAGAAACAGTATTTTTCAAGAGCTGCTCCAGTGAGTTTTGCTTATAGCACTTTAATTAACTGTCGTGTGTCTTATGTTTGTGTGTTTAAACACAACAATACCAATAATTATGGGTAGAGGCTTTCATTTCTTGTGTAGTTGGACTGAATGTTAATCTAAGTTACTGCCAATAAAAAGAGCATCTGTTCCATAAATTGGCTAAACAAATCAGATTAGCTTATGCTAGTAATTGGAAGGATGTGATAAGTCATTCAGGACACATCTAAGAATGGAAGCAGTGATCCAAATGACTGTCGGTCTAAAGAATGCTAAGAGATGTTAAAATGTTAAAGCCAACACAGGAAAATGGTAGTATCAACCTGGAATTGATGACACCCTCCCCCAAAAGCATAAATGGAAATGACTATGTCAGGCTTGCCAATTAGTCCCAACAAGAAGAAGACTCAGAAGTATTAATTCTAAGTTTATTGCAAGGTTACATGAACACAGTACTTCCCAAATCTTGGTAATTATCCAAAATTGTTGTGGTAATGACACATGCCTTCATTACCGAATCACAATAGGGACATTTAAATTGATGGAAATCTTTTACCTACATTGAGTAGGTCGTTTATTTAAAAACCCTTATTATCTTTTTTTTTTTGCACCCTCTAGAGACAATGAAGAGTGTCTAAATTTACTCTAGGGATGCTAAGGCGGTTGCAAAAAAGATGTGGAAGAACCATTTACAACCTTCTTTTTATTTGGATTTTCACAAAAACAAAATACAAATAAAACATATTTTTTGAAAATAGCATGGTCCCAGGTTATCACTTCTTCATACAGACACCAAACTCAATTTCATGCTCATTTTTATATTCTATTCCATATCTTATTACCGTTTTATATTTTCTACATAGTTTTTCCCCTCTTTTAATTTTCTCAACTTTATTTTAATTATCTCATCTCAATCAAATCATTATATTTATACTTTTGTCTGTCAATTTCATATTATCTTTTCTTATTAAACAAATTTTTCCCTGTAGTTACCAATTGGAGTATGACACCTTTATATCTTTTAATTTTATCCATTCAAACTCTTATTTAAGCTTCAATGTATACCTTTAAGATTATAGCATTCAATATAATACATAACTTCCAATTGAATTCTGCTTGGTACATTCTTAAAATACACACTATATTCTTAAAAAGAAAAAAACTATATATATATGTAAATAAAGCACACATTCCATTCCAATTCAATTCTATCATTAATATTCATTAAAATCTTAACATCTTTAACATTTCTTTTCAATTAAATAGCATACTTCCTTGCTTATAACACTTATAAACTTTCCATAGTTAATTCTTTTTTTCCATATTTCTCACTTATATTTTTATAAATGATTACTAATAATTAAAAATGTTCCCATTTAATTCTCTCAATCATTTTAATTCATTTATTTATTACCAAACATTCAACTACATTACAGTAAATATTTTATCCATCATTTTAATCATATTTTCTAAAATTATTTCTGTTTATAATATAACAATGCTATCTTATGTATCTTTGCAGAATCCTTTTTGCAATTAAATTTTCACCCATTATCTCTAAACAAGCTTATAGTTACAATCCTTATATTTTTTCCCTGTTTCTCCATTTCTTGTTTCTGTCTTTTACAACTTCTTTTCCTTGCCTTCTTCCCCCTCTTCTTCTCCCTCCCTCTTTTACCCCCTCGTCTCTCTACTTCTAACTCTCTCGTCTCTAATCCCCTCTTCTGTTGCTTTCTAATACTATACTTATCTTTCAAATTCTTCTTCTTCTTTTTGGTTGTTTTTTCTAGTCTTAAACCTTTCATTCTCTTTCCCCCCCTTTTCTTTTTTCCCCCCACTTAAAATTATTTGATCATTAAAGATGGCTTCTTCTTTGTCCCAATCGTCTTGTTCTGCAAGCGTTTCTTGTTGTTTCTCATAGTTCCAGATTTCCATTTCTCGGAAGTGAAATACGAAGCCAAAAGAACCTCTCCCTTTTTATGCATCTTTTTTCCATTTTTAAAGTTCCATTTTCAGTTCTTCTAAGAGTGATACCATTTTAAAAACTTTTAAACAACTACCCAGTTAATTTTAGTCATCCAGATGCAAAAACCAAAAATCACCAAGTAATCCAAATAATCCAAGGCTGTTTCTTTCTGCTTCTTTTTTTCCACTTTCTCTTCCTGGGGTTCTATTATTTTGTTACCAAGTTTCAATTAAGATGTATCATTGAGGAATCTTGTTAAAATTTCACTGTAAGATCCTTTTAGTTACAGTTCCATTCCTTAGTTCCAGGCAGTCTCCTCCATTTTTCCAGATCCTGCCCTTTTATTCTTTTTCTTTTCTCCTTTCCTGCTTTTAAAAGCTTTTAAATATCCAGAAATCTTTATTGTCCCTTTGATTTTTATTTTCAGCTTAGATGCCTATTAATGTCAAAGTTGATTTTTTTCAATTTCTTGCTTAAATCTCTTAGCTGTCAGTATAAGGAAGGGAAGAAAAAAACACCTAATCCTTTCCCTTCTCTCTCTCCTTTGCAGCTTCAAAATCTTCTTTGGGAACAATGTTATTGTTACATCTCCAGCTTGAATGAAACTCAGGAGGCAGTGACAAGTTCAGCTCTTTTATTAGGTTCCTGGATCGGTTTGGCTTGAACCAGATCGGCCCCGGCTTGTATTCAGTTGGCTGCGTGGGCCGCAGCCAATGGCACACTTTGAATCTCCCGCGATTGATTCTTACCAATTGCGGGGATTCGCGGCAGGCCAATCAGTGCGGCTTGCTCATCCAATCCGGTTGCCGTGTGCCCTGACCAATCAGGGCACGGCGTTTACAAGAATCTTAATGAACCTATACAGAACACCCCTCCCCTCTTGGTATGGTCCTACGTGATGTAGTCCTGTAAGTAGGCGGGGCTCCATACTTGTCTACTTGACTTGCGCAGTTTAGGTGATGCCTGGCCATCGGGCGGTTCGGTTGGGTTCTGTGTTGCTCCTTGGCTCATTGATGGAACCGCCTGGAATGAGCCAGGCCTCTTGTGGTGGCTACCTCCCAGTCTACCTGGGCTGGTCGAGCTGCTGGCTTCGCCACTTCCGCCCGGTCTGTCCGGGCTGGTTGAGCTGGCCTGGCTGCTTCTTCCCGGTGAGGATTCGAGCTGGTTGTCTGCTTCTGCTTCGGTTGGTGAGTAGTTTTGGTTTCTTCCTGGTTGGGCTTGGTTCCTGGGGCTCTCCCTCCCCTCTTGGTTTGTGCTTGGGTGGTTTTCTTCCCTTTCTGGGTTTATGTTTGTGTCTGTTTGCATGTCGGTTGTGTTTCCCATGATCGTTCTCGATCTTATTTGATCAATGTGTCGTTTCCATTCTCATCCATCGGCTGTTTGTAGCCGGTATGAGTGGGGACCTGTGGCCTGGGTTACCGTTGCCGGTACCCAGAGGGGGTCCCCTCTGAGGTTTTTCACGTATACTGCGTCTCCTGGTGTGAATGCTCGGTGCCTGCTTGATGAGTCAGTGGGTTTCTCGGGGTTGTAGGTGGGGTGAAGTCTGTCTAGTGGGGATCTTAATTTTCTCCCCATTAGTAGTTCTGTGGGGCTTTTGTTGGTTGTTGTGTTTGGTGTTATATGTTGGATAAAAAGTAGTTTATTTATTTTTTCTTGCATTTCCCCAGTTTTGATTTTTTGGATTGTTTTTCTTGTAAATTGTACCATCCGTTCCACCCTACCGTTCGCTGCTGGATGTGCCGGTGCTGTTAGGGTGTGTCATATGCCCCGCTCTGCTAGGAATTTTTCAAAGTCCAGTGCTGTAAATTGTGGCCCATTATCAGACACAATTACATCTGGGAGGCCGTGGGTTGAGAATAGTTTGTTTAGTTCTTTGATGATGGCCTCGGTGGTGGTGGTTTTCATGTCGCTTACCTCCAGCCAATTGGAGTAAGCGTCTACTGTTATGAGGAATGTGTGTCCGTTTGTGGGCCCAGTGAAATCTATGTGTATCCTGGACCACGGCCCTCTAGGGGTTTCCCATTCCAGGATTGGGGTGGTGGGTGGGCTTGGCCTGGATTCTTGGCATTGTCTACAACTTGCCACCCAAGCTTCGATTTGTTTGTCCATCCCTGGCCACCAAGCATAACTTCTGGCCAGGACTTTTGTTCTAACGATGCCCGGGTGCCCCTTGTGTAACAATCCCAAGACCCTTTTTTGTAATTTCTCCGGGATGACGACCCTGTCTCCCCCATAGTACACAACCTTTTTGCGTAAAAAGTTCTGTTTGTCTGTTCCGAAAAGTCCTGAATGTTTCGTCATCGTGTTTTTCCGGCCACCCTTTCTCTACCCCCTGTTAAACCCGCACCAGACGTTTGTCTTTATTAGTTTCGCGGGCAATGTCTGATGCGGTTATGGGTAGATCGGGCAGAGTCTCTATGCTAAGGGTGGATGTTGTTGGTGCGGGATCAGTGTCCAGCTCGGGTAGCGGCGTGCGGCATGCGGCTCAGGGCGTCTGCGTGGGTGATTGTCTTACCTGGTCGGTGTGTTAGCCGGTAGCTATAGGGGGCAAGGAATTTGGACCACCTTGTCATTCTTGGGGATAGAATGTTCGGGGTGGCCCTGTTTCCTGCCAGGATTCCCAGCAACGGCTTGTGATCGATGATAATGGTGAAAGTCCTGCCGTAGAGGTACTCATGGAACCTCTTTACTGTGGCGACGATTGCCAGGGCTTCTTTGTCCAACTGACTGTAGTTTCTTTCTGGCTTGGAGAGGGTTCTTGAAAAGAACGCGATGGGTGCTTCTTTTCCATTGGGGAGAGTGTGGCTGAGGATGGTTCCGTTGCCGAACGGTGATTCGTCGCTTGTGACTGCTAGGGGTAGGGTTTCGTTGTACTGGATGAGGACGGCATCCGAAGTGAGCAGGTCTTTTGTCTTGTTGAATGCGGCTTCCTCACGTTTCCCCCAGTTCCAGGTGGCCGCTTTGTCCAAGAGTCTATGCAACAGTTCCACCGCGGTTGCCTTCTGGGCAGGAAAACATTATAGAAATTAAGCAGTCCTAGAAATGCCTGCAGCTCTGTTTTATTCCTTGGCCGGGGTGCTTCCTTGATTGCCCTGATCTTTTTCTCGGTTGGGTGTATTCCGTGGCGGTCTAAAAGGTACCCTAGGAACTCGACCCTCTCAGTGTGCAGTTGGCATTTTTCTTTTTTGACTTTTAGCCCTGCTTCTTTGAATTTTTGCAGTACCTCCCTTAGACGACTTTCTAGTTGTTTCTGATTTGCCGCTGACACCAGTACGTCGTCGAAGTAGGGAACCACCCCCTTGATCCCTTGCAGGAGTCTTTCCATGAGACTCTGGAAGATTCCTGGGGCTATACTGACTCCAAACTGGAGTCTCTTACAGCGAAAAGCCCCCCGGTGGGTTACTATGGCTTGTTCTTCCACGGTTTCCGCGTCGACCGGTAGCTGTTGGTAGGCTTGCACCAGGTCAAGCTTCGCGAAAACCTTGCCTCCCCCCAGTGAGTGCAGGAGATGCTGTACTACTGGGACGGGATAAACACTTTGCTGTAAGGCACAATTTAGGGTGGCCTTATAGTCCCCACAAATTCTCACCGACTTGACTGGGGTGACTATGGGGGTCTCCCACCGGGCATGATCGGTTGGTTCTAGGACTCCCTGTTTGATGAGCTTGTCTATCTGCTCATCGATCTTGGGTCTGAGTGTGAAAGGTACTCGCTGCTGTTTTTAGCGGATTGGGAGAATGCTGGGGTCTAGGCTGAACGAAATAGGGGGCCCTCGGTACTTGCCTAGGGTGCCGTCGAACACTTCCTGGAAGTCCCTCGTGAGTTGCTCTTCCCAGTCTGCCTCTGCAATGTGGTCGACGCCTGTTACTTCGATCCCAAGCGGCACGAACCACTGGAGTCCCAGGAGGCTGGGCCGGTCTCTGTCCACAATCATCAGGGGAAACCTTGCTGTGCGGCCCTTGAATGTGACCTCTAAGTGTCCTGTTCCGACTACGGGGATGTGGTTCCCCTGGTAGTCTTTTAGGATTAACTTCTGGCTTTCCAAATGTCTCTTTTAGATGGTGGGTACCAGGCGCTGGATTTCCCGCCATGAAACCATGGAGAGGTAGGACCCGGAGTCCACCTCCATCTTGCATGGCCTGCCCTCGATGCCAACCTCCACGTACACTTTCCGTGTGTCCGTGCTCGATGAGTGGCCAATGATGACCGTCTGGTGGGTCTCCTCTCTCTGCCAGTTCTCGCCGCTCCATCGGCCTCACCTGTCCCAGTTCCAGCGACTCTCAGGTTGACGGTCCCTTGCGCCGGGGGGTTTCCATTCCATCTCCTCTTGCTGTTGTTACGTCGTTGGGGGCTGTATGGTTTCTTGAGGCGGCAGACTTGGGTTTCTTTCCACACTGCCGATAGATCGTGTCGAAAAAATGGCACTGCGAGCGAGGATGGTCGTTCCCGCAACCGGCGCATTGGAGCCCCAACTTATGGCTCCACCATTCATGCCGGTCTCAGTCTGTTTGGAGTCAATGGATGTCCCCCTCCTCGTCCGTGGTGTTGGATGTGGAGTCAAGGTCGGCGTGGTGGGTGATTGTGGTCGCTCGATGGCTTGCTTCGGGGTGTGTGTCGGAGGTTGTGGCTCATTCCCCGGCATCGGGTCTCCGCATTCGGGCTGCTAATTTCTGGGTCGCCTCTGCTGCGGTGGCCTCGGCAAGGGCATCAGTGAGGGAGATGTCGCCCCTTGCCATCAGCCAGCTTTGCAGGATCGGGTCCCTGAGCCCAAGGACGACGCAATCTTGTAGCGCCTCATCCATGTCCGTGAAGCCACACATGCCCCCCAGGTTCTGCAGGTCTGCTACAAATTTGCTGATGCTCTCACCCAGTTTTTGGTCTCGCTGGTAGAAGTCGTGCCACCTGATGAGGGTGGGCATGGCGGGGGCATAGTGGCTTCGTAGTAGTGGTTCGAGGTTGGCCCAGTCCATCGTCTTCACGTCCTCGGGTTTCGCAAGGGCTTTTGCCATTTTGAACACTGCGAGCCAGCAGTCAAGAAAATGGCCTTTTTTTTCTGCCCGTTTGCATCCTTGAGATTGCTACTCTCGAGGAAGATCAGGAACCGGTCAATGTACGATTCCCAGTCCTCGGTAGCTTGGTTAAAGGGTGCGGGAGGTGCAATGCTGGCCATCTCAAGGATCTCGTCATTCTCGGTGCCACGTGTTTGGTGGGTGTTAGTTCCGTGATCCCACCTACGTCGCCAGTGTTACGGCACCAGCTTGAATGAAACTCAGGAGGCAGTGACAAGTTCAGTTCTTTTATTAGGTTCCTGGATCGGTTTGGCTTGAACCAGATTGGCCCCGGCTTATATTCAGTTGGCCGCGTGGGCCGCGGCCAATGGCAACACTTTGAATGTCCCGCGATTGATTCTTACCAATCGCAGGGATTCGCAGTGGGCCAATCCAGTTGCCATGTGCCCTGACCAATCAGGGCGTGGCGTTTACAAGAATGTTAATGAACTTATACAGAACAGTTATTAAATTTAAATTCCAGGTACCTTATTTGTTGCTTTTGCTGTTTGACTCGGCCAACCAAAACTTTCTCTTCTTATCTTCCTCCTGCACATTCTTTTCCGGTCGAGTTCTTCTTTGTGGTGGCCATTTCTGACCACCGCTATAATCGCCTTCGGGAAAGGGAGTAATGGCCAGCTGGGGAGGAGAGATGTGGCTCTCCTCAACCCTGCAGGCAGTCTCCCCCTTCTTCACCACCTCTACGGGGTGGCTTAGCCCCGAAACCAGCCAGTTTGGGGTGCTCCAGCGGTGAGCACAGATCGAAGCCTCACAGAGATGAGGTTTCAGTTTATCACTGAAGAAGCTCAAACTGGAACTCTGCCATGTATAATCTTCTGATTGAGGATTTCAAATTCCTACATTAGAAGAAAGACAGATGGAGAAGTACATTATTTAGGACTGATAGTTGAACTTACTGTTGCCCATGCATCTGAAAATATAAAATAGGAAAAAGGGAAAATGCAACCCTTATGTCCCTCAACCTTATTTTTCAGCAGTCCCCTAAAGAGAAAAAGAGTACATTCCTTAATGGATGCTATTCTGTGCTTTACCATAGAAATTAGCATTGTTTAATTGAAGACCCTATTTTTTCCTCACCACAGCTATCTCTAAAAATTCTAAATTACTATGTAGTTTCTCCTTTCTTTTTTCTTTTATCTCAGACATTTCTTAATTTTCCCTTCAGTTTGTCAGTAGATGTTATTACTTGTTAGTCAGTTCTCAGGAATGGGGATGACTTTTCTGTTTCATGCTTTTTATCTAACTTCTCCACCCTCTTCAATCATAAGAATATGTGAGTTGTGCCACTCTATATTACCTTCTTTGAAACATTTAGTGAAATGTTGCTCTTTAAGCAGCAGCTAACAGAATTAAAGCTGTGCAGAGAAATCTTTTGCAGTTTCTCAATATTGCAATTTCTCAAACTTTTCTCTCCCTGAAAAAGAGTCATACTCTCTTTTTCATACTTTCAAGTTGCTTGAGAATTTATTCCTGATTTCTCCCATATTTTATTGTTGGAAGGGGCAGAGGGTCCTTTTTTAGAAATCTTTCCTGTTCTACATATTTTCATTGCTATTAAGCCCATTCCTGCTGCTGCTCTTGCTGTTCACTATTCAGTCAGTTAGTAGAAGCCCAAAGAGAATTTCTGGCCTCATAATGTCTCCCTTTGGAATTTGACTGAAGCAAGAGAAGTGTTGGAGAGATGATGTGCAGTGAAACAGTTCACATAGCTTTTGGGCATTTCATAATATATAGCCGATGATACAAATAAGTGTGATAATACAAGTTGAGAACATTTCATCCAAATGGGGAAGCAAATTCTTTTTTCCAAACTGAATGAGAATTAATCGGGGGAAAGGGCAGGATAGGGTTTTTTTGCACAAGAAATGACAAAGACATTTCAAGAAATGAAGCCGTTATTCTAAATGTGTGATTCTCATTAAGACAATAAAAATGCAAAGATTGGATAGTGGGAGCTACCTTGCTAATAGTTTTGAGAACAGCTTGGGATCCCTGTTGAATTTCCAATTCTTGATGAATATGTGTCTCTCTCGCTCCCAATTGCACAGTCAGTTACCTTCATGATGCTCCAGGAATGCATAGTAATAAGAAAGTGAATTGTGCACAGAAAAAAGGAGACAGCACTGAGCTTGATGACAAGCAGGATGGCAGACTTCCCTGTGGTTCTGTCTGGAGCAAGCCCTTGGCAGAAAAGGCTGCATGTACATGCTGTTTGGAGGACAGCATTTGGCAAGACGTTTTTGAAGCATGAAACAGAAAAGGGCAGACAGAATGCTACAGTGTTCAGAAGGAGCATATCTTGCTGTGGAATCTGGGGTTTGGAGGGTTTTGGGTTTTTTGTTTTTTTTTTGCCGGTTTGTGCATTGTACCATCTGTTCGGCAATTCAGCTTTTCTGAGCAACTGTTTTGTGTTTGGAATAGTTGTGAAAAAGGATGAAATTACATTGTTTGTTTTTCAAAGTAGCTGCCGGCAAGGTCAGTTGATATAAAGGCCAACTCCTGTTTACATTTTGGGCACTTTTGCTCAAAATGTAATGAATAGATCCTACAATAATACCTAGATGGTACCCAAGATGAACCTATATAGACAGAAGCCCATGGCCAGGTCAGCAGGAGTAGCAATAGGAGGGGGTAGGCAAGACAATAAGGTAGAAGTTGGAAATCATAATATCAAACCAGATGAATCCCAATCCCAAAATGAAAAAGAGCCAATTTCCAGGTAGTCCTTGACTTACAATAGTCCATTTAGTGACTGTTCAAAGTTATATCGGCACTGAAAATGTGACTTATGACCACTTTTCACACTTACGTCCTTTCTAGCATCCCCATGGTCATGTGATCAAAATTCAGATGCTTGGCATCTGATTCATACTTATGATGGTTGCAGTATCCTGGGATCATGTGATCACCTTTTGCAACCTTTTGCAAGAAAATTAAGTGGTGCAGCCAGATTCACTTAACAATCATGTTACTAACTTATCAGTGATTCACTTTATAACTGTGGCAAGAAAGGTCATAAAATGGGGCAAAACTCACTTAACCAATGTCTCATTTAACAACAGAAATTTTGGGATCAATTGTGGTGGTATGTTGAGGACTACCTGTATAAAACTCAGAACTGCATGTATTATAATATTCCCTTCTACGCTAACAATCCAGCAAGATAGTTTAATTTAAGAGATACTAGATTTTCTATGGCAGCCCTTGAGTTTCATTGTTACAAAGAGGAGCTGGTTGAAGACCTAACATGGGCTCCATGATTCTCCATGTGTACGTGTGCCAGGTATTATGTTTATTTATCCTTCAAAAAAACCCTATACTTTGTCTTTCAAATTGAGGGAAGGGCATGCTGCCAGTGGCTAACGACTGGTGCTTATAATGAAGGGAATAAATTTTATTGATATGAAGGATTTATCATCTTTTGAAATAGTGGCAATTTGCAGTCAGGTCCATATTTACATTTCTAAATAAATTGAAATCTTATTTAACAAGGGGAGAGACAAAGGAACCTATTCATGTCTCGCACTTAGGACATTTAATTCTCCTTGCAGAATTGTTGCACACAGAAGAAAATATTTAAGATACTAGTCTCACAATAAATGCACATGCATCTCTTTAAAAGAATCTACAGGTGCATTAATTCCAGGTTAGAACAGAATAGAATAGAATTCTTTATTGGCCAAGTGTGATTGGACACACAAGGAATTTGTCTTGGTGCATATGCTCTCAGTGTACATAAAAGAAAAGATACATTTGTCAAGAGTCAGGAATCATAAGGAACAACACTTAATAATAGTAATAGGGCACAATAAGCAATTGAATCATACTAGGAAACAGTCAATAAAAATAATGATACAAGCGACATGCAGATGTTGGGTTTTTATTGTTTTGTGGGAGTGTGAGTGGTTAAAAGATCACGTCATGATTTTCACAGGAGGCATACATTTGCCTGGCTTTTTTGTGGTAGAGAAATCAAACATAGAGCCTGGACAATGTTATAACACAGAAGCATATTGAAAAGATGTGAAGGACTTTATTCGGGGGTTTCAATGGGGAGAAAGGCAAAAAAAATCAAGATAGTAACTGCAACCTCTACAAACAATTTGTGTGCAACACATGTAAAAAAAAGAGGTGGATATTATTGCACAGTTGTATTTGCCACCTTGATTTTTTTTTTAATTAAAATCTTCCTTTCCCCAACAGATCTCTCCCCAATGTACTGAACAATGAATTGGATTTGTGTTATTCTGAGCAGAATTTGCCTGCGGTCTTTAAGAAGCAAAATTGAGATGCATGATTTCCTATTGCGGAGAAGGACCCAGACTAGTTCTTGCTTTTGCGTTCTGCTGAAAACCATCTTCAAATTTCTCAGCTGTTTTCCTCTCTTTAAAACTAGGCTTCTTTTGTTTGTTTTTCTGATTTTCTTTTCACATTGTTTTAGAATTTTTGTTTTGGGACTTCTTGGAGAAGTCCTTTATTCTTGGAGTAGCAGAATTTTACAAAAAAATTCTCCTTTGGAAAATGATTGAAAGCAATTGCTTTTCCCTCACACTGCATACAAGCAATTGAAAAGAACCTCAGAAGAAATTTTCAACTCAGCACTATAAAACAATATTTTTATTTATTATTGCATTTATTTAAAGAACTTGTTAGTCTACCTTCCAAATCAAATAAACTCCAAGAGATATCATAAACCCAAACCCACCAATGAGATCTTATGGTTTAAAAGCAACAAAAACAGAAATACTAAGTCATGGCACACAGCATTTCTCAGAATGTCAATATTGTAGGAGAAAAAAATACTATCTGAGCTGAAAATGCCTTTATGTATTTTTGTGCTGATTGGATAGAACATCTCCTGTCATGTTCAGCTGAGGCTTTGGAAGGCTTTGGAAACCCAGTGTATGAAAGCTTAAATAACTGCACAATAAACTGCCCAGTATTGCTCTTCTGTTAACTCCCAGACAGCAAGGAGATTATTAAAAGAACAGAGACAAAGGAGAACTAGAAAACACATTACGAGATGGCAGCCTTTGTAAATGGTATTAACATTGCAATCTTGAACCATTTCATTCCGTCTCAGAGCTCCCATCCTTTGGGGGATTGAAGAGGCATATAAAAGAGGCATATAAAATAAAATACATAAATAACCTAGAATGTTACTGGGGCTACACTGAAACACAGATTTAATGAGGCATGAATGCTTGTTCATCGTGGCGATTAAATTCCACAGAGGTTCTTTTCAAAAACATAAATTAAAGGACATAGCTCAGGGGCTTATTCACACACACATTCATACCTATCATACTATTTCTCTTCAGGGAAAGTAATGTTATGCAAAATGCTTTAAAAGAGTAAGAAATGGTAAGCCAAAGCAATCAGGAAATGAGATAAGAACAAGAAAAGGGAAAAACAGTTCATACCAACACTTTGCACTATATATAAACAACAGATATTTACTATATCTGAGTAAAGAGAAATCAAGGATGCATTTTCAGGATCATTGTGAGGATTGTTCTAGGTATATGTCAGACAGAGTTGCTTGAATTTGCTCAGAACTAGACTCTACCTGTTCAGATTCTATGGAAATGCCTGAGGTGCAGTCTTGCCCAGTTATCTGGGAAGAATTTGAATCTAGTAGTCCTTATGAATGAGGAGGTGATAAGCCACCTGGGAAAGCCAAGGAGAATCATCAAAACCATAAAAAAGTGAAAGTTAGAATATTTTGCACATGTGATACGACACCCAGAAAAATATGGCATACTTCACTTAATTCTCCAAGGAAAGATTGAAAGTAAACAAGGTCCAGCTAAAAGAAGAACTTCATGGCTTCAAAATCTAAGGGACTGGTTTGGACAAAACACCATTTTTTTCTGTACGGCTATTGATAAAAAGTATACTGTCCCCCTGTTTATTTAACTTATATGCAGAGCACATAATGAGAAAGGCAGGGCTAGATGAATCAAAAATTGGAATTAAGATTGCCAGGAGAAATATCAACAACTTCAGATGTGCAGATGATACCACTCTAGAGGCAGAAAGTGAGGAGGAACTAAAGAGCCTCTTGATGTGGATAAAGGAGAGTGCAAAATTTGACTTGAAATTCAACATTAAGAAAACTAAGATCAGGGCATCCAGCCCTCTCAATTCCTGGCAAATAGATGGGGAAGAAATGGAGGTAGTGACAGATTTTATTTTCCTGGGCTCCAAGATCACCAGAGTTGGGGACTGCAGCCAAGAAATTAAAAGGTGCTTGCTCCTGGGAAGGAAAGCTGTGGCAAATCTAGACAGCATACCAAAAGCAGAGACATCACCTTGCCAACAAAAGTGTGTATAGTCAAGGTTATGGCTTTCTCAGTTGCATGTGTGCAAGTGTGGCTGTGAAAGTTGGACCATAAGAAGGGATGAGCCTCAAAGAATCAAGGCCTTTGAACAATAGTGCTGGAGAAGACTCCTGCAAGTCCCTTGATCGAAGACTCCTGCAAGTCCCTTGATCGCAAAGCGATCAAACTGGTCAGTCCTAGAGGAGATCAACCCTGATCTGCTCTTTAGAAGGCCATCTTCATCCTGAAGATGAAACTCAAATACTTTGACCACCTAATGAAAAGGAAGAACTCACTGGAGAAGAGCCTAATGCTGGGAACGATTGAGGGCAATAGAAAAAGGGAACGACAGAGAATGAGGTGGCTGGATGGAGTCACTGAAGCAGTTGATGTGAGTTTAAACAGACTCCAGAAGATGGTAGAGGACAGGAAGGCCTGGAGGAACGTTGTCTTGGGATCGCGATGGGTTGGATACAACTTTGCAACTAACAACAACAACAACAAATTGATAAACATAGGATTGCCAACATGATTTCCAACATCCAATGATGGATATGGCAAAAGAAGAAGAAGGAGAAGAAGTCCCTATGAAGTGGATAAGATTCTTGGAGCTGTGAGCTTGGAAACCAGTGTCATAGATCATGTCCCTCCTGGTTGGTTAAGACCTCCAAGATGTGATATATGGTTGGACATCTGCATTGTTAATGCTTTTTTAAGGAGAGAGTTATTTGCCTAGCCATTGCTGGACTCAGGGGAACTACATAATTTTTTTATCCAGTCTCCAAGTTTCATTTTCTAGGGAAGGTTGTTGAGAAATGGCTAGCTTGCAGCTCCAGAGAGATCTGGAAGAAGCAGAGTGTTTGGACCCTTTTCAGTGGGATTCAGATCAGGTTATAGCACTGAGATGGCATTGATTACACTTATTAATGCTCCTTGGGCTTGGAATGGGGGTACCGCATCCATTCTGGTCCTCCTTGATCTCTCTGAGAATTTCAGTACTATCAATCACAGTGACCTTTTGGACTGGCTCAGGGGATTGGGAGTGGTAGCCACAGCATTTGGGTGATTCTAGTAAGTTTTAGAATGTGGAATAGATTAAGACTGAGTCCCTGCCTTGTACGGTTCCTTAAGACTCCAGCTTACCTGCATCTGCATGAAACCCCTGGGGAAGGTCACCTACAATATGGGCTGAAGTTACTGATTGTATCCAATTACACAGCTTTGTCCAGGATCATCCCTCAAACCCAGAGAGTGTTCACCTTTATCTCTCAATGGGATTCCATTTCCTCAGACAAAGTTGGTGCACAATCTGTGGATCCTTCTGGATTCACAGTTCCTGCTTGAAGAACAGGTGGTGGCCTTTGTGCAAGTTGTGCCTTTTTTAGACTAGAAGACCCTACTCATTTATAACTCATGCTTTAGTCACCTCCTGTTTGGGTTATGCTAACACACTGTTCATACTCTTGAAGAGCTTTTGGAAATTGCACCTGGTCTAGAGTGCAGTGACATGGTCAGTTTTGGGAGCTCTATAATACATCATAGTAACACCTCTGTTTGTTAGCTGCACTGGCTCTCAGTGAATGTTTGGGTACAGTTTTAGGTGGTACTTACTAACTAAAAAGCCCTACATGGCATTGGACTAGACCAGTGGTGGGATTCAATTTTTTTAGCTTACTGGTTCTGTGGGTATGGCTTGGTAGGTGTGGCGTGGCTTGGTGGGTGTGGCAGGGGAAGGATACTGCAAAATCCTCATTCCCTCTCCACTCCTGTGGGAAGGTTACTGCAAAAATCCCTTCCCTTCCCTCCCCACCCCACTAACCTGCTTTCCAACTCCGTTCTCCTGTGCAGGGCAACAAAAGAAGACCCAGCTGATCAGCTGGGACTTGGGAGGCAGAGAATAGGTGGGGGCGGGGCCAGTAAGAGGTGGTATTTGCCAGTTCTACTCCTTTCCACAACAGTTTTAGTAATTGCCAATTGTCAAATAAATTTCTGCTACCGGTTCTCCAGAACTGGTAAGAACCTGCTGAATACCACATCTGGACTAGACCATTTCCATAATTACCTATCACTGATTGCCTACCAAAACCTGCAGGATTGGCTTTTTTTCTCTTAAGAAATGCCATCTTATAGAACCTAGGAGCAGTGCAGGAAACTTCCGGTTTGCGTGGCTTCGGAGCAGCAGGAATTCGCGACAGCTCGCGATTCCTGCTGGCTAGCTGCCGAGGTACCCCCGATCCAGATGGGTCAGGGGGTTATGGCTGCCCTGTAGGGACAGCTGAAGATAGAGGGGAGCCGGTTAGGGAGGTGGGGGCATCGCAGACCCCCCCCTTCTCCGGGAAAACCCCTTTTTCCCAAGGCGGTGGAGCGGCGGTCAGCAATGGCCGCCACGAAGAAGCCAGCAACCGGGTAAGAACTGTGCTGGAGGAAGTGTGAAAAGTGAAAGTTCTGTCTGAGCCGGGTCAAGTAACAACTTTTAAATTGCCTGGAATTGAGCTGCTTGTTGCTGGAGGATACATTGTATCCCTAAGAAGATCGAAAGCGGCGGAGAAGCTGTTAAAGGGAACTTTTTTTTTATTTTTTTTTTTTTACTCTCTCATCCCACGGAAAAAGCAGAAATATTTGGATGTATTAGACACTGAAAGTGGATTGCTTTGAAAGCTAAGCTAAGAGACAAAGGGATTTTTGGACATTGAAAAATTTAAGAAATTGGAAAATCTCTGCTGGAGGTATGGATTTTTGATTATTTAAAATTGTTATTGCAAGTGGGAAGGGAGAAAGAAAAATTGGAGCAGAAACTGAAAAAGGAGGAGACTGTCTAGAACGTCTTGGTGGATCCCAAAAGAAGATATATGGTAATTGGACCTCTTTGATCAAAAATTAATTTGGAAAGAGAAAGAGAAGAAGGAAGAAAAGTATTAACTTTTGGAACTTTTTTCTTTTTTTCCTTTTTTTAATTGCTTTTGATTGTCTTGGATTAAAAATACTTGTGGTTGTCTTGGAAAAAGTTTCCCTTTTCATAATGGCATTCTCTGTGGATGAACTAGAGATTGAATATCAAAAATATAAAAAAGAAGATACTTTGGGCGCTTTGTTCCAATTCTTAGAAATGGCGTTATGTTCCTTAGAAAAGTTGATGCAGCAGAAGGACTGGGACAAGGAAGAAGAGGAAAAAGAAGCCATCTTTGATGAACAATGGGTTCCTTCCGGAGAGGAGGAGAAAAAGGATAAGAAAAAGGGGTTTTTAAGAATTATAAAAACAACCAAAAGAGAGAAAAATGAGCGAAGAGATGGAGGCAAGGTTAGAAAACAAAAGAAAAGGAGCAAGAAAAGCGAAGGGAAAAAGCAAAGGGGTAGAAAGGGCAAGGAGAAGAATAAGCAAGAGAGAAAAGGGGGGAGGAGAAGCCTTAATGGGGGGAAGCAAGATTTAAAGAAAAAAAGTTTATTTAGAGACAATGGGTGAATTTAATTTAGACTAAAAGAGGGATTCTGGAGGGTATTTAAGAGTGTGTTTTTATATGTATGTATATTTAGAATAAAAAATTTATTATGTAATTTTAAGAATTTTTTAAACAGAATCCCAAGAAAGATTTATATGTAGTATTTTTAAGTTAGGTAATGTGTTATAGATGCAACTCCAATTGGTTTACAGGAGAAGTATAGTAAAAGAAAAAAGATGAATGGATGTTTGGAAATAGAACAGACAAAGAATGTTGTTGAAAATGGTAATAATGGAAGGATATATATGCTTTTTTTTTTTTTTGATTTTGTATATTGATAAAAGGCAATAAAATTTTAATTGATAAATAATTTGGATGGAAAAGAGAAGTAGGGATAAGATATGAAGTTAATATTATATGAAATATTGATATTATAATCTGGAAATGTTATGTTTTATTGGTCTATCATTATTATTTTTTTTTTAGAAAAGAATTTATAAGCTGTTATGCCTTGATTTTGTGTGTATTGATTTTAGAAAACTGATAAAAATGGTTTTTATATATATATATAAAAAAGAAAATGATAATAAGATATAGAAGGAGACTTAGGTTGAATATGATGTTTGAATTTGTGTCTGTGTAAAGAGTTCTTAACCCGGGAACAGACAACCTTCAGAAAAGATCTTGTAGTTTTGTCTATGTTTTGTGTTTGTATGTTTGTGTATTATGCTTATGATAAAACTAACAAAATTTGTTTTTTATTAAAAAAAAAAGGAAAAAAGAATCAATAAAACCTTGGAGGAATGTTAGATGAGAATAATTTAAACAAGTCAGAAAGAAAAGAATATGATGATTATAAAATGGATAAATATGGAAGAGAAATGAAATTGAATTGGAGTAAAGAGAAATAATGAGAAACTTGATGAAAGATATTTGCGTGTCCATATGGGGATGGGATAAATTGGAATTATGTTGTATAAAAATATTGTTTTGTTTGACTTGTAAGGATTTACAATATTAAGAGGTTTTATGTGTTTATGTATTTAATGGTTAATGATGTGTTGTTTTATCTTTAAAATTAATAAAAATTTGTTTCAAAAAAAAAAAAGAACCTAGGAGCAGTGCTTTTTCTATGCAATGGCTGCACTAGGAGATCTGAAAGACATAAAACTGGTTGGCTTTTTGTAAGGCATTAGTAACCTGGATGATCTTTCAGGCATTTGGGTTGAGGGTTAAACTACCCATCTTGGCTTGTTAGCCTAGTTCATGTCTTCACTGACTGGAAATGGAATAATGATTGGGCATGTGCATTGTTATACATAAAAATAATGTTCATTTGTAAATTATGTTACTGATTTTCAGTTTTAACCCTCTATTGGGTGATTATATAAATTGTTTCAGTAAATAAATAAATAAATAATAAATAAATAAATAAATAACCAAGCAAGCAGCTTTTGATCACCTAAAGGACACCAGTATAGACAATGTCAAACTATAGTAGATGCAGTGAGTCTTGACTTGATATAAGAGAAATGAAGATGTCATAATTTTGAACAAGTAAGTTGGATTTGGATATATTGTCTCACATCTTTTGCAGAACTGCTTGGACATAGAACATAGAATCACAGAGTTGGAAGGGACCTCCAAGGTCTTCTAGTCTAACCCCCTGCTTAAGGAGGATGATTTTTTTTGTGTGTCTAGTGTGTTGGCTCTGATTGTGCAGCAGTCAGATTTTCTGGTGGTTGCTTTCAACTTACCACTGCCAAGTCGGGTCAGAAAGACACTCTACACCAGGGGCGTCCAACCTTGGCCAGTTGAAGGTTCACAGACCTTCAACTCCCTACGGCTGGGGAATTCTGAGGGTTGAAGTCCACAGATCCTCAAGTGGCCAAGGTTCTGGAGAACCTGGTATAAAAGGAAGCAGACAAACAGATTGAGATGCAAGCACTGTACAAATTTTCATAGCAAGGATGATCTTCTCCTTCTCCTCATATCACACCTCCTGTTGGGCTCCAAGTTCACCCAGAGCCCATCAGCTCTGAATATGCCTCACAGCAAGTCAGCTGGCCATGTCACCTTATCTCTGCTGCTGCTGGATCTGTATTTCTGCTTGTGTGCTGACTGATGGCTTTGGAATGAGGATGGATGCTGCAACAACTGCGGGGCTGCAGGATGGATTCTGCAACAACTGAGGGGCTGTTGGAACTGGCTCTTTATTGATGTGGTGCATATTGTTAAAGTGGGTTGGGACACATACAGGTGGTAATTAGGATTTAGGTTAAAATTTAGGTGAAGGTGGCACGAGGTGGGGATCAGTTAGTGAGGGTCGGAATAGGGTAGGGATGTAGACATGTTATAGGGTTAATAGCATTTAGGGATAATGGGTTAGGTATGGCCAGAATTAGAACTGCATACAGGCCTGGGTGTGGTGTGATGTGTCTCATGATAATGGTGATAAAAGGAAAGGGAACAAACTCAAACCTAACTCTAAACTTGCCTGGCTTTTAGCCATTCTTGCCTGATTATTTGTTGTTTGATGTATTTGTTGTTTGATGCTATATTGAATAAACCATCACTGTTCTAAAGAAGAGCTGGAGTTTGGATTCATTTAAAGACAAATCTTCACTACTCAAGGACTGGCTGAGAGAAGGTTAGAGTTAACAAAACAATTACCACAGACCAAATGTAAACCCATTGAGTGGTCAGAGAAATGCCAACAAGCTTTTGAGGATTTAAAACAATTATTCGCCCAGGAACTGGTATTGAAACACCCCGATCCTGATCTGACTTTTGTGGTTCAAGCTGACGCTAGTGACGTAGTAGTAGGAGCAGTGCCATTGCAACACAATGAAAAGGGGGTACTGCAGCCATGTGCCTATACACCTAAAAAATTCAAGTCTACTGAACGAAATTGGGCTATATGGGAGAAGGAGGCAATTGCGGTCCTTGGGCTTTGGCAACCTGGAGGAATGTGTTAGAGGGAGCCCAAGTCCCTTTTGAAGTGTGGACCACAGAAATCTTGAGGCACTACACCCCCGCATATGGCTGGCTCATGGCCTGAAGCAACCCCCTACTCTTCCCACCATCCTACTGGGTGCAGTCTCACTCACACGCAACCTTCCCTTTCCACAGCATTTTTAGCAATTGCCAATTGTCAAATAAACATACTCTTTATTAGTGAAGTTACATTGCACATAAACTAATTAGCTATTTAATCTTGTTAAAAGCCATGATAATTGCATCATTATCAAATCAAGTGCAATATAGAGATGCTAGCTTAATAAGTGATAATAATTACTCTTGATAAAGAAGTGAATCATCTGACCCCCTTAATTGCTGAATTCATCTTATCCATCCTGGCCTGTCTGCTTTTTCTAGGACTATCTTTTTCTGCATTGTTTTAATTGAATAATTTTCAATTGGAGGGCATTAAATATAAACTGATACAGGGCTTGCCTGATGCTCAGACTTGATAGGGAACGATTTTGAAAGAAGAATGGGGAAGTAGTAAAGCCATGTATTGTTTTAGTCAGGTGGGGGTCCAGGAAATATAGGATAGGCTGAATCCTTGGAAGCCTTCTGTTAGCTCAGAAAAATGAATCCTGCATTTGAACCCTTATCTGGAAACTTTTCCGTAAGTTTCAGACCAGGTATAGCACTGAGATGGCATTGACTTACAATTGATGTAATCAAGATTAAATGGCTAATTAGTTTGATTACATGCAACATATCTTCACTAATAAAGAGCAAGATTATTTGACAATAGGCAATTACTAAAAATGTTGTGGAAAGGGAAGGCTGCGTATGCCCTCCCACCTTTGTGGAAGCCTCTGAGTGAGGTTCAGGGATTTGACCCCCAATCATGAATAGCCACATGGGAGTTGAATAACACTGGGAGACAGCAGATTCCTACCTTTGCTTTTAGATAATCATTTTGGAGTTAGTCCGAGATTGCACAAGGATGTCATGTTATACTCTCTTAATTGCAAAGTCTGAATTCTGAATCATTATTACAAAGTAGGGTAAAATATATTCCTTCTCATGTAGGTCTTGCAAATGGAAGGATTCTAGTCCACCTATTATCTACCTATCACCTAATGATAGGTAGATGATCAACTAATCTACCTATCATCAATCAGATTTATATTGCAGCTTATCTTACAAAGTGGCTCTGGGCAGCTGATACAACAAATGTAGCAGCAAATAGCACAAATAATGAAACTTTCCAGAAACTTTCCAGAAAAACAAAAAATGGGCAACCAAAGACAAGCCCATCATGGCAAGTTCACACATCTTACAAGTTTGACTACCTCCTGACTTTTGTGCCTGGGAGTATAGGAGCATAGTCAAGTCTTAAGAGTTTCACATCTCTGATGAATCTCTGTATTGGAGAAGATATTCTTCCTGGAAAACAACAGATGACACTCTTGAATTGAAAAGACCCAGAGCATGCCCTACCTCTGTGTAGAAAGGATGACCTTGACAAGGAAAGGAATGATTCATTGATCTAGAGTGCAGAAGGAATGGTCTTGAAAGACAGGAAGAACCACTACCAAGGCTGTAATCAGTGGAACAACTTGCCTACAGAGGTTGTGGGTGGTCCAACATTGAAAGTTTTTAAGATGATATTGGACAACCATTTGTCTGAAATGGTATAGGGTTTCCAGCCTGACCAGCGGTTGGACTAGAAGACCTCCCAGGTCCCTTCCAACTCTTCTCTTCTATTCCTATTATTTCTATTTCTATTCTATGACAGTAGCTTGATAAAAGGGACCTAAGGCAATCTAAGAAAGTAGTGTGAGTAAATGTCTCAGGCAAGCCACTCCCTAGTTTACATAAAGATCAAGGGTGGTACACCAGTTGGACCCATGCCAGGAGGCTCTGCTCACAGTAACTCACACAGAGGTGGGATTCTTTGCACCTATTCGCTAGAACCGGTTGTTAACATTCTAAGCAGTTCAGAGAACTGGTTGTTAGAAGAAATTACTGGCCTAATCCTGTAAGGAAGACAGGAAGGAAACATTCTGGTGTTACAGAAACTGCCTCTCCATTGACCCTTATTACATTCTTGGCGGGAATAGACTTCCTGTCTCAGGAACTTCTCTGGAGTTTTTTCCCCCTCCTGTCCTGGTACTTTGCTTGTGTGGAGTGACCATTCAAAGTTACAATGGCACTGAAAAAAGTGACTGGTGACCATTTTTCACACTTACGACTGTTGCAGCATCTCCACAGTCATGAAAGGCCATGCGAGGAGTTGTGTGCCTCGATGTGAGTGATATTGAGTTGGCCACACCCAACCAATAACATGACCAAGCCATGTCCACCCAGTCACATGACCACCAAGCCACATCCACCACCTAAGCCACACCCATAGAACCAGTTGTTAAAAATTTGAATCCCACCCCGAACTCACACCCATGAGCCACGGCGGTATAGTGGTTAGAATACAATATTCCATTGCCAGCAATTTAATCCTGATTGGCTCAAGGTTGATCCAGCTTTCCATTCTTCTGAAGTTGGTAAAAGGAGGACCCAAATTGTTGGGGGCCGTTTGCTGACATAGTAAACAGCTTAGAGAGTGCTATAAAGCACTGTGAAGCCGTATGTAGGTCTAAGTGCTGTTGCTATTGCTATTGTAACCTTTAGGTTAGACTACAGTAACACGATCTACATAGGGCTGTCCCTGAAGAACATTTGGAAACTTCAACTGATGCATAATGCAGCTGCGCAGATAGTAAATGGTGCCAGATAGACCGCACAAGTAATACCACTTTTGTGTGAGCTGCACTGGTTATCAGTCTGTTTCTGGGTGCAATTCAGTGGTGGGATTCAAATAATTTAACAACCGGTTCGCCCAGACTCAGGTTGGCTGTCGTGGGAGGCATGACCCATCCCTGTCCTATGCGGGATGAGCCTCCTGTAACAGCCAACCTGACCCTGGGAAAACTCGTTGTTAAATTACTCCCCCTGCTATTAAAGTGGATCCTGGGTGCTGCACTGCAATGGAGAAATGCGCAACTGAGCGGCTGGCACAAGGGAAGGAGAAAGCTACTTTCCCTCTTTCTTCTCCCTGCTCCTCCTCCTTCCCTCGTGCTGGCTGCTCTGGTGCCCATTTCTCCATTGCAGTGCAGCACCCAGGATCCACTTTGATAGCGGGGTGGGGTAGGGGTGGGATACGACAGGGTTAACTACCGGTTTGGGATTTACGAGCTTCCCTGCATGCTGTGAGCCACACGCCTGTAATCATCATCAGCACGCTGCGTGCAGAGAAGCAGCCTTTGAATCAGCCCTCTTTTCTTGTTTTTTTTAACTGCAGCTGTGCCTTGTTCGGCAGCTGAAGTTGAAAAATCAGGAAATAAAGACCAGCTAAGAGTGGTGGGTGGGTGGGCAAAACACCAGCAGACATAGAACCGGTTCTATGTCTGCTGCTCTTCAGAGCTACTGGTTCTACAGAGGTGGACAGAACCGGTAGAAACCCACCCCTGGGGTGGGGTGGAGAGGTAATTTAACAACCAGCTCGCCCAAACTGGTGAAAACCATCTGAATCCCACCATTGGTACAATTCAAGGTACTAGTGGTTACCTTAAAGGCTTATATGGCTTGGAACTGATTGGGTTGCCTTTTTCCTAAGAGTCTCTACCCATCCAACCCGATCTAGCAGAATAGGCATGTTGTGGATCCCATCAGTCAAGGAGGCTGGCTGGAACTAGAAGATGGGCTTTTTCCACAGTGGCCCCTGCTCTATGGAACATCTTCCTTTCCGATACTAGAATGGCCTCAACCCTGTTAGTCTTTTGTAAAGCCCTAAACACCTGGCTGTGTTCCTGTGTGTTAGATGGTGAATGTGATTTGCAAATGTTAGGTTGCAAGTTTAATGTGACATCCTTGGCTGTTCTGATTAAGAGTGTAGTGTCTTGTGTGAACATGGCCTTCAACATAAGAATGTGCACAATTTTGAGAGAATAAGATTTAAGTTCTGGAAGCACACACAAGCCAGCACAAAATGAGCAGGGCCAAGAGAGGAATTATCTTTTTGTTGTGTATGCAATATAATAAATAAGTATGAGCTTGGAGTCAAGTGCAGGGTTCTGGCCCTGCACTTCTAATTGGCTGTTAAGCGGCCGGACTGGATTGGCCCGCTCTGGAGAATCCGATTGGCCCTTAATAGAAATGTCTTATTGGTTTAAGAGCTAACGTTCCTAGCTCGTTATTGGTTAATCGTTGCAAGGGTTGCCTATATAAGGCAGGTTTTATTACTGTTAAAGCAAGCAAGTCACGATGTAAATAAAGAGCTGAAGTTCACCGTTCAGAGGCTTGTCTCCATTCTTTATCGCCCATGCTCAAAACTTAACACTGGCAACGAAGGTGGGATATGGAGACATCTGAACCAGCAGAACCAAGAAGCAACACTGAGCACGTGACAGACGGCGCCAACAACGGAACCATGTCCGGCGGCATCGTACCACCCGCTCTGTTCGATCCAACAGAAGAGGACTGGGAGTCCTACATGGATCGCTTCCAAATGTTCCTTGAGACGAACAACTTAAAGGACACCACATCAGGAAAGAAACGGGCGGTGTTCCTAACGCATTGCGGTCCAACTGTATTTAGGATGGCTAAAGCACTAGCCAAACCCCAAGAAGCAAAGGCGATGGATTGGAACGACCTCGAACCTCTCCTGCGAGGTCACTACGCCCCGACTGTGCCTACGCTGGTGAGACGACACGAGTTTTACCAGAGGAGCCAGCAAAAGGGAGAAAGCGTAGCCGACTTCATAGCAGACCTCCGAAATTTGGGAGGCCTCTGCGAATTCGCCAATTTAGAAGAAGCACTAAGAGATCGCTTAGTCCTGGATTAGATGCACCAGGTGTGCAAAGCAAGCTGATGGCAAAAGGCGACATCAGCCTTGCTGAGGCCATCACCGAAGCCACGGCAGCAGAGGCGACCAAGAAGTCGGCTGCATAACTACGACGGAACCGTGCTCCGGTACCACCACCGGCCAGCGAAATCTCACCTAGTTCAGAAGGGCAACTGGTGACAACGCACCACGAGGACCTCTCTTCGTCATCAGACAGCGACGAAGAAGGGGTCCATCGACTGCGGTCCGACCAGGACCCTCACCTCAAGCCCTTACACCCTTGCGCTGGTTGTGGAGCCAACCATGCCAGGTCTGAATGCAAATTCCACGACGCACTCTGCCACGAGTGCGGGAAATGAGGCCACATCAGACGGGTCTGCCGCAGCTTGCCAGGACCCAGCCAGGCCTCAAGAGGGGCTAACTATCGCCAATCGACAGGAAACCGTCCTGTAAGGCGAGAGCCAGTAAACCACTCCGACAGAAATCGAACCTTGCAGAGAGAAGAGGCTCACCATATTATCACTATCGGTCACGCCTCAACCTTGGACACTACGAAAATCCGAGTCACGGTAGCCATCGAGAACCAGCCTTGCCACATGGAGGTCGACTCGGGATCATCCCTCTCGATGGTGTCTTGGAAGACACTCAAGCAACTCATCCCCACAATTCAACGCCAAGATCTATGGTTCCAATGCCTCATCCTCAAGGACTACCAGGGGAATCGAATCCCCGTCATCGGGTCCTGTCGAGTCCGAGTCTCCTTCAAGAAGCACACAGTGTACTTACCTTTAAAAATCATCGATAGAGATAGGCCTAGCCTACTGGGCCTCCAATGGTTCGCGCCACTCGGCATTGAAGTGGCTGGCGTAAACCGAGTCGGTGGCTGTGACTGGGAGGAAGACCTTATATCTGAGTTCAGGGACGTCTTCGCGGACAGCTTAGGCGAGTACAAAGGGACCCCGATCTCATTCAGCCTAGATCCCAAAGTAGCTCCCATTCGCTTGAAGCCCCGTCGAGTTCCGTTTGCCTTAAAAGCGAAAATTGACGAGCAACTCGACAAACTGATAGCTCAGGGGGTGTTGGAGCCCATCGATCACTCCCCATGGGAAACCCCTATTGTATTAAGCCAGATGGGTCAATCCGAATTTGTGGGGACTACCGGGCCACTTTGAACCACGCCCTGCAGCAGAACGCGTATCCAGTTCCGGTGGTGCAGCACCTCCTCCAATCTCTGGGGGGCGGGGAAGTTTTCGCTAAGTTGGATTTAGCTTAAGCATATCAGCAATTACCAGGAGATGAAAAAATGGCACAGGCCCAAACTATTGTGACGCACCGAGGTGCCTTTAAATGTACCCGGCTGCAATTCGGAGTTAGTGTAGCCCCGGGGATCTTTCAGAGCCTTATGGAAAGGTTATTGCAAGGAATTAAGGGCATGGTCCACTATTTTGACGATGTATTAATTGCAGCCCCAACCAAAAAAAATTTACAGGACCGGTTAAAATTAGTCCTAAGAAAATTCCAAGAAGCCGGTCTTAAGGTTAAAAAAAACAAATGTAAATTGTGTACTGACAGTGTTGAGTTTTTAGGGTACCTGATTGATAGCCAGGGCATTCACCCTTCCGAAAGTAAATTAAAAGCGATAAAAAACGCTCCCAGGCCATGAAACAAGGCCGATCTCCAGGTGTTCCTCGGCCTTATCAATTTCTATAATGTATTTTTACCGCATAAAGCAACTGTCGCTGAACTGTTACACCGATTGTTAGATAAAAAGGCAATTTGGTTATGGGGTTACCGTGAAGAACAGGCGTTCAGAAATGTTAAAAAACTGCTCACTTCAGACTCTGTACTCATGCAGTATAACGAGACTTTGCCGTTAGTTATAATCTGTGATGCATCGCCTTTCGGGGTGGGCGCCATTTTGAGCCACATGCTGCCTAACGGGAACGAAGCCCCTGTTGCATACTTTTCGAAGACTCTTTCACAAGCAGAGTGGAACTATGGACAAATTGACAAAGAAGCCCTTGCAATCGTCTCAGCTGTGAAAAGATTTCACGAATACGTGTATAGCAGGGTCTTTACTGTTGTGACTGACCACAAACCGTTGCTAGGGATAATAGCTGGAGATAAGCCGACTCCCTATATATTATCCCCTAGGATGACCCAATGGTCAGAATTCTTAGCTGCTTATAACTATCGGCTGCAATACCGCCCGGGGAAAGACATTCCCCACGCCGACGCATTGAGCCGAGCACCGCTACCAGAAACTCTCGACGATCCGGCACCAACTGTAACCACGTTGCAAATCGAGGCACTCAACTCGCCGCCACTAACCGCTTGAGACATCGTGAGAGAAACCAAACGCGACCACACCCTAGCACGAGTCCTAGGCTGGGTAGAATACGGATGGTCATTGGACCAATTGCCTGATGACTTCACACCATTCAAGTCTCGACAGACCGAGCTCTTCTCCTAGAAAGGCTGTGTCATCTGGGGCGATACAGTCGTTGTCCCAGAACGGCTCTGAAAAGCACTGCTGAGAACCTTGCACGACGGCCACCCCGGCATCGTGCGAATGAAAGCCCTCGCATGAAGCTGAGCATGGTGGCCAGGCATTGACAAGCAAATCGAACAGTGGGTTAAAGCTTGTCCCAAATGCCAAGAAGTCAGCAACGCCCCTCCAAAAGCTATGTCTACTGAATGGGAGACACCACGTGGATCCTGGTCCCGAATTCACCTGGACTTTGCGGGGCCAACCAAGGGCCACACCTTCCTGCTTACCGTCGATGCCTACTCGAATTGGCTCGAGATTCATTGAATGACTACTACAACCTCCGAGGCAGTCATCAAGATTTTAAACAGACTCTTTGCAACCCACGGATTATCAGACGTCCTGGTATCCGATAACGGCCCACAATTTACTGCACTAGCGTTCGAGCAGTACCTCGCTGACTGCGGCATTCGCCATGCGCTCACCTCGCCTGCGCATCCTGCGACCAATGGCCGAGCAGAACGCATGGTCCAATTTGTAAAGAAAACCTTGCAAAAGGTAAACTACGATAACATTGACGAGAAGGTCAATCAAATCCTCTTCTTGCAACACATCACCCCACATAGCGTCACCAACAAAACTCCCGCTGAACTGCTAATGGGACGAAAGCTCCGCTCCCACCTGGATTGGTTGCACCCTGCTTATGAACCGGAGAAACCACTAGGATCCAGCAGCCGCTGTCGCACCTTCCAGGTAGGATACCTGGTCTATGCAAAAAACCTATCGGGCGACCCGTTGTGGGTGGAAGCGACAGTAGTACCCCAGATCCTATCTTGTGCAATGCCGTGACAATAAACTCTGGAAACGGCATATCGACCAATTACAGTCGCGGCTTGCAGCCAGTCCGCAACTTCCCTATGACCAAACTGGGGGGGGGAGGTACGGAAGAAGATGAAGCCCTAGGAAACCTGTTCGAAGGGAACAACGATTTAACAGAAACCCAGGCTGCGGAGCCAGAGGGAGAAACATTTGCACCTCAAGAAATTGCGGAAAATGGGGGCAACGACGCAGAAGTGGATTCTGAACCAGAGGTAGCCCCACTTCCTAACAACCATCTACCTCAGCAGGACTACCACCACCCGATACAATGAAAGTCACAGAGACCAAAAAGACAACCGTCCTATTTAAAGGACTATGTAACTGCAACCCGAACTAAGAAGCCAGGGGGAAGGGGTGTTGTGTATGCAATATAATAAATAAGTATGAGCTTGGAGTCAAGTGCAGGGTTCTGGCCCTGCACTTCTAATTGGCTGTTAAGCGGCCGGACCGGATTGGCCCACTCTGGGGAATCCGATTGGCCTTTAATAGAAATGTCTTATTGGTTTAAGAGCTAACGTTCCTAGCTCGTTATTGGTTAATCGTTGCAAGGGTTGCCTATATAAGGCAGGTTTTACTACTGTTAAAGCAAGCAAGTCACAATGTAAATAAAGAGCTGAAGTTCACCGTTCAGAGGCTTGTCTCCATTCTTTATCGTCCATGCTCAAAACTTAACACTTTCAACTTCAGTTTACAGTAATTCAGTTTAAATGCAGCTAACATGATAAATCTCCATGTATTCGGTATGTAGGTGTTCTACTGTAGAATTGATCAGCACTTTATAACAGGGGTGGGCTTCAAAATTTTTAGCAATGGATTCTCTGCCCGGTTACTGGGTGGGCATGGCCATGGTCTAGTTGGCTTCCTGCACGACAGTGGTGGGGTGTTTTGCCTTCCCTGGGCTACAGAGGCTCCCTGGAAGCTCTCTGGAAGCTAAACTTCTGGGAGGCCTGTTTTTCACCCTTCCTGACCCTCCGTGTGTGCCCTGAACTTACCTACATCCAAAACAGGTCACATGGAGACTCCTGGGAGGGTGTGTGGGGCCAGCCAGGATTGGGGTTTGGGGGTTTCTCTGAACTGTGGGGAATCTTAGCTAGGGCTTCTCCGGAACCCCTGTGAACTCCCAGCAGCCCCCCACCGCCTGCTCTATGATTTGATCTTGAGGAAATAATGACAATTGTTCTGAAAGGCAGAATGAGATCAGGAAGTCATGCAATGTAAATACAGTATGTGTAAAAAGATCCAAATAAATAAATTAAGTCTTAATGGTTTTGATTTTTATTTCATGGACTACATATAGTACTATATTAAAGCATTAGCAAACCAATAAGGTTAGAAATTCAGTATCAGATATCCAGAAATTTTTCAAGAGTTTCTATAGAAGGGATGGTTTTTGCAAAGAAGAACAACATATTGCCCTCTTGTGGTGATGTGGCAGTATAGACCCAATGAAAAGTGTAAGTAATGGCTTGATTTTATGCTGAATCAAAATTCAGAGCCCTCTTAACAGCCCTGGAAGAAAGGGGCTTAGTATAAACAGAGGTAATGGTTGCACAGATCTTTTGCTAGAGATACTTCTGTAATGGTAATCTTGGTTGAGCTTTGCAGCATGTAGCGTTAATGGTGCAGGTAGATCTAAGCAGCAAAATCCAGAGTCCTGCAATGTGTAGAGGGAATTACCACCCAAATAGTATTGTTACAGACCATCACAAAATAAGTTAGATATAAAGCATTCCACTGGGATAGATAAAAAAAAGTCAAGATGGCAGGAAAGGAAGGAAGAAAGGAAGGAAAAAGAGAGAGAGAAAGAAAGAATGAAAGAACGAAAGAAAGAAAGAAAGAAAGAAAGAAAGAAAGAAAGAAAGAAAGAAAGAAAGAAAGAAAGAAAAAGAAAGAAAGAAAGAAAGGATTTCTCCCCAAACTTTACATTTGTATCTGTCTTCTTACTTTTTGGACTTGCCTATGGATGTATCATCTATTGTTTAGTTTTAGGAGTGTTTTAGAGCCAGGAGCTGGATATTTGGGCATGGACAAAATGCAGGGAAAATTCTGATTCAAATTTAAAACTGTTTTGGAAAGAGACCTTTGTAGAAAAAAAAAATGCATTTAAGAATAAAAGAGATGAAACTAAAATTAAGAAATTCTGGAAGTAGTATTTTAGGAATGTTACCATATGTGGAACAGTGACATTGAAATGAACACACTTGATTATTTTAATGTAGATTATATGGTAGCCCTTAGGAAGCTTAGGCTGAGAGATTTAGTCGAGCATTATATAAGCACAGAATGCATAGACTCTCTCTTTCTCCCTCCCTCCCTCCCTGTCCTCACACACACATACTTTCCAGTCAGTGTTGACTCCTGCTAATTGCCTGGACTCATTCCTTCAGTTTTCCTGGCATGATGTCAGAAGTGGTTTGCCTTTGCCTCCCTCCTCCTTCCCAAAGTGACTGGTTCAAGGTCGCCTAAGATGGGACTAAAACCCCCAGTTTTTTGGTCTCTCGTCTGGTGCCTTAATCACTGCATCAAACTGGCTCTCTTCATAAAGAGTCATAGACTTATTTTTATGGGGCTGCTGAGGATCCTGGAGTCCCACGCAGTCAAGGATTCCCAAGATAGAAGGAATAAACATTACATCCATTATTAAATGTGTTGTTGGGTAAGACCTACTTACCCAGCCTAGTAAAAACTCTGAATTTTTCATCTTTTCCAAGAATGTACTACTGGGCCAGCCTATTGCAAGAAACATACTGTAGTTGTTTTTCTTGACAAAACAAACTCACTGAGGGTATGTTGCTAACAGCATCATGATATCAGACACAGTATCAGTATTTTCTTCCTGTAGAAGAGAATATACTGTATGTAGCTCAGAGTTGAACTATGAAGTCCTTGGGTGGAGCTTAGCAATTTGCTTCCAGACATTTCATTACTCACTTAGTAACAACAATCTTGGTAATGTTACCTAATCAGCAATGAAATGTCTGCAAGCAAATGACAAAGCTCAGAGGGCACCAAGTGTTATGTTCTGAGCATGGGTGCAAGGATGGAGATGAGCCGGTGAAACAGTGAACTTCAAACTCTTTATTTACATGTGAAAACAGCTCAACTGATGGCCACGATGGGCCCCTTTATATAGGCAACTCTTAACTTATTTAACCAATAAAAACACAGGGAGCGCTAGCTCCATTAACCAATGGAAGAGGCTCGTTAATAGCCAATCAGATTCTCCTGAACGGACCAATCTGATGTCGCTATTATCAGCCAATCAGAAGTGCAGGGCCTCAACCCTGCACTTTACTTCAAGCTCTTAATGATCTTTATTAAGCATTTATTGATTCACAACACCCCTTCCCCCCGGGTTCCATTTAAGGCGTGCGGTCACATAGTCTTTGAGGTAGGCAGGTTGTTTCGATTGTCTATTAGATTTTCGTTATTCTCCCGGTATTTGGCTACAGTCTTGATGGGGTAGGACGTTATCTGGTGAAAAAGGTGCCTCCCATTCTGCATTTGAATTTTCGTCGTTGCTACTCCTTTCGGCATCTCTTTGAGGCGAGGCCACCCCCATTCCGGTTCCATCATGTGCTGCCTCTGAGCGGTCATTACTACTGCTTAAACTTTCTGCCGCTTTGAATTCAGCTTCCTCGCTAATCTCCTCCCCCCTCGGTTTGGAAATCAGGGGGCTTGGAGATCCCTGACTGTAGCCTTGAACGTAGATGATTGATATGGCGCTTCCATATTCTATTGTCGCTACATTTTACATGGTACGATCTAGGGCCAGTTACTTGTACTATAGTTGCCTCGACCCACAAGGGATCGCCCGAAAAGTTCCTAGCGAAAACCAACTCACCTACCTGGAAATTGTGACATTTCCCGCTAGAACCGTGTGGCTTTTCAGGTTCATATGCTGGATGTAGGCGGTCGAGATGGGAGCGGAGCTTCCATCCCATTAATAACTCAGCGGGAGTTTTATTGGTGACGCTGTGCGGCTATGCTGTAAAAGGAGTATTCAGTTAATCTTGTCTTCTATGTCACGATAGTCCATCTTATGCAAGGTTTTCTTGACGAATTGTACTATGCGCTCGGCCCTTCCGTTAGCTGCAGTGTACACTGGCGAAGTCAGTGCATGTCGGATACCGCGGTCCGCCAGGTACTGTTCAAAGGACAGCGCGGTAAATTGAGGCCCGTTGTCGGATACCAGAACGTCTGGTAATCCGTGTGTTGCAAAGAGTCTGTCCAATTTTCTGATGACTGCTTCGGTTGTTGTATTTCTCATTTCATGGATTTCAAGCCAGTTCGAGTAGGCATCCACTGTCAGTAAGAATGTGTGTCCCTTAGTAGGACCCGCAAAGTCCAGATGAATAAAGGACCATGGTCCCCTTGGCATTTCCCATTTGGTTGGGGTTGCTTTCGGTGGGGCGTTGCTTACTTCCTGGCATTTGCGACAGGCTTTTACCCATGTCTCTATCTGCTTGTCAATACCCGGCCACCACGCGTAGCTTTGTGTGAGGGCTTTCATACGCACGATGCCGGGGTGGCCATCGTGCAAGGTCCTTAGTATCGCTGGCAGCAACCGCTCTGGGATGACAACTCTATCACCCCAGATAATGCAGCCCTTTTGAGAAAATAGTTCCATTTGCTGATTTTTGAATGGGGTGTAGTCGTCAGATATTTGGTCTAACAGCCATCCCCGCTCGACCCAACTGAGGACTCATGCTAAAATGGGGTCGCGTTTCGTTTCCATCGCGATATCCCGGGCCGTTAATGGCGGCGTTGGAAGTGTCTCGATCTGCAGCGTTGTGACCGTTGGAGCGGGTTATCAATAGTCTCTGGAAGAGGTGCACGGCTCAATGCGTCGCCCTTCCCTGGGCAATGTTGTAATTTGTAATTGTATGCCGCCAAAATTCTGACCAGCGGATCATTCTGGGAGATAATATATACGGTGTTGGCCTATCTCCCGCAATTATTCCCAGCAAAGGTTTGTGGTCAGTCACTGTGGTAAAGGCTCGGCCATACACATATTCATGAAATCTCTTAACCACGGACACTATAGCAAGGGCCTCCTTGTCAAGTTGACTATAGTTGTGTTCTGTTTTTTTTTTTTTTTGAAACAAATTTTTATTAATTTTAAAGATAAAACAACACATCATTAACCAGTAAATACATAAACACATAAAACCTCTTAATATTGTAAGTCCTTACAAGTCAAACAAAACAATATTTTTATACAGCATAATTCCAATTTATCCCATCCCCATATGGACACACAAATATCTTTCATCAAATTTCTCATTATTTCTCTTTACTCCTATTCAATTTCATTTCTCTTCCATATTTATCCATTTTATAGTCATCATATTCTTTTCTTTCTGGCTTGTTTAAATTATTCTCATCTAACATTCCTCCAAGGTTTTATTGATTCTTTTTTCCTTTTTTTTTTAATAAAAAACAAATTTTGTTAGTTTTATCATAAACATAATACACAAACATACAAACACAAAACATAAAACATAGACAAAACTAAAAGATCTTTTCTGAAGGTTGTCTGTTCCCGGGTTAAAACTCTTTACACAGACACAAATTCAAACATCATATTCAACCTAAATCTCCTTCCATATCTTATTATCATTTTTTTTTTTTATATATGTATATAAAAACCATTTTTATCAGTTTTCTAAAAACAATGCACACAAAATCAAGGCATAACAGCTTATAAATTCTTTTCTAAAAAAAATAATAATGATAAACCAATAAAACATAACATTTCAAGATTATAATATTAATATTTCATATAATATTAACTTCATATCTTGTCCCTACTTCTCTTTTCCATCCAAATTATTTATCAATTAAAATTTTATTGCCTTTTATCAATATACAAAATCAAAGCATATATATCCTTCCATTATTACCATTTTCAACAACATTCTTTGTCTGTTCTATTTCCAAACATCCATTCATCTTTTTTCTTTTACTATACTTCTCCTGTACAACAATTGGAGTTACATCTATAACTCATTACCTAACTTAAAAATACTACATATAAATCTTTCTTGGGATTCTGTTTAAAAGATTCTAAAATTACATAATAAATTTTTTATTCTAAATATACATATAAAAACACACTCTTATATACCCTCCAGAATCCCTCTTTTAATCTAAATTAAATTCACCCATTGTCTCTAAATAAACTTTTTTTTTTTAAATCTTGCTTCCCCCCATTAAGGCTTCTCCTCCCCCCTTTTCTCTCTTGCTTATTCTTCTCCTTACCCTTTCTACCCCTTTGCTTTTTCTCTTCGCTTTTCTTGCTCCTTTTCCTTTGCTTTCTAACCTTGCCTCCATCTTTTCGCTCATTTTTCTCTCTTTTGGTTGTTTTTATAATTCTTAAAAACCCCTTTTTCTTATCCTTTTTCTCCTCCTCTCCGGAAGGAACCCATTGTTCATCAAAGATGGCTTCTTCTTCCTCTTCTTCCTTGTCCCAGTCCTTCTGCTGCATAATCAACTTTTCAAGAGAACATAACGCCATTTCTAAGAATTGGAACAAAGCGCCCAAAGTATCTTCTTTTTTATATTTTTGATAGTCAATCTCTAGTTCATCCACAGACAATGCCATTATGAAAAGGGAAAACTTTTTCCAAAACAACCACAAGTATTTTTAATCCAGGACAATCAAAAGCAATTAAAAAAAAGAAAAAAGTTCCAAAAGTTAATACTTTTCTTCCTTCTTCTCTTTCTCTTTCTAAATTAATTTTTAATCAAAGAGGTCCAATTACCATATATCTTCTTTTGGGATCCACCAAGACATTCTAGACAGTCTCCTCCTTTTTCAGTTTCTGCTCCAATTTTTTTTTTTCTCCCTTCCCACTTGCAATAACAATTTTAAATAATCAAAAATCCATACCTCCAGCAAAAATTTTCCAATTTCTTAAATTTTTCAATGTCCAAAAATCCCTTTGTCTCTTAGCTTAGCTTTCAAAGCAATCCACTTTCAATATCTAATATATCCAAATATTTCTGCTTTTTCCGTGGGATGGGAGAGTAAACAAAAATAAAAAAAAAAAAAGTTCCCTTTGACAGCTTCTCCGCCGCTTTCGATCTTCTTAGGGAAACAATGTATCCTCCAGCAACAAGCAGCTCAATTCCAGGCAATTTAAAAGTTGTTACTTGACCCGGCTCAGACAGAACTTTCACTTTTCACACTTCCTCCAGCACAGTTCTTACCCGGTTGCTGGCATCTTCGTGGCGGCCATTGCTGACCGCCGCTCCACCGCCTTGGGAAAAAGGGGTTTTTCCGGAGAAGGGGGGGGTCTGTGATGCCCCCACCTCCCTAGCCGGCTCCCCTCTATCTTCAGCTGTCCCTACAGGGCAGCCTTAACCCCCTGACCCATCTGGATCGGGGGTACCTCGACAGCTAGCCAGCAGGAATCGCGAGCTGTCGCGAATTCCTGCTGCCCCGAAGCCACGCAAACCGGAAGTCCCAGTTGTGTTCTGTTTTTGATAACGTCTTTGAGAAATAAGCAACAAGGGCTTCATTACCATTTGGCAAAACGTGGCTTAAAATTGCGCCCACTCCGAATGGAGATGCATCACACGTGATTGTTAAAGGCAAAGTCTCGTTATACTGCATCAGGACAGAGTCAGAAGTCAATAATCTTTTACATGTTGAAACGCCTCTTCTTCTCTGTGTCCCCATACCCAGGTTGCTTTTTTGTTCAATAAACGATGTAGGGGTTCAGCTACGGTTGCTTTGTGAGGCAGGAAAACGTTATAAAAATTGATAAGGCCCAGAGAAGCCTGGAGGTCGGCCTTGTTCCGGGATTTTGGGGCATTCTTGATCGCCCTGAGTTTGTTATCGGTGGGGTGAATGCCTTGACTATCAATTAAATATCCCAAAAATTCTACGTGATCCGTACATAACAACACTTGTTCTTTTTAACTTTGAGACCGGAGTCTTTAAATCTCTGGAGGACCAAGCTCAGGTTTTCCTTAAGTATTTTCTGAGTTGGGGCTGTGATTAACACATCATCAAAATATGGAACAACACCTCTTATCCCTTGTAATAGCCTCTCCATTAAGCTTTGAAAGATTCCCGGGGCTACGCTCACTCCGAACTGGAGCCGGTTACATTTAAACGCGCCTCTGTGCGTAACGATTGTTTGGGCCTCTGCCGTTTTTTTATCAACAGGCAGTTGTTGGTATGCCCGGGCTAAGTCTAGTTTAGCGAAGACTTTTCCTCCCCCCAGGGAATGGAGGAGGTGTTTTACCACCGGTACCGGGTAAGCGTTTTGTTGAAGGGCGTGGTTCAGGGTGGCTCGGTAGTCCCCACAAATTCTCGTTGATCCATCTGGCTTGATGGGCGTTACGATTGGGGTTTCCCAGGGAGAGTGATCGGTTGGTTCTAGCACTCCCTGGGCTTTTAATTTATCAAGCTGCTCGTCAATCTTTGGTTTAAGGGCTAAGGGAACTCGACGAGGCTTAAGGCGGATGGGAGCTATTTCGGGATTGAGGTTAAACGATATCGGGGTCCCCTTGTACTCGCCTAATCATTCCGCGAAGACGTCCTGGAATTCGTGGATGAGGTCTTCTTCCCAATCACTGCTGTAGGTTCAGTGAATGCCGGCTACTTCAATTCCAAGAGGAGTGAACCATTGGAGGCCTAACAAACTAGGCCGATCCTTGTCGATTACAGTCAGGGGTAGATCCAACAACCGGGATTCGATTTCCTTGATAGTCCTTAAGTATGAGTCTTTGGAACCGGAGGTCTTGCCACGGATAGTGGGGATGAGCTGCTTGAGGGTCTTCCAGGAAACCATCGAGAGGGACGATCCTGAATCGACTTCCATCAGGCAAGGCTGGTTTTCGATGGCCACTTTCACTCGGATCTTTTTGGCATCCAGTGACGAGGCGTGACTGATCGTGATCGTTTGGTGAGTCTCTTCTCACTTCGTTGTGTGGTTTAGGATTTTGTTTCTGTAGGAGTGGTTGTTCCATTGGTGGTTCACGGGTTCTCACTTCACGGGATGACCTCCCGTCGGTTGGCGATAGTTAGCCCCCCTTGAGGGCTGGCTGGGTCCAGGCTTTCTTCTACAGACCCATCCTATATGGCCTCTTTTCCCGCACACATGGCAGTGCACATCAAGGAACTTGCATTCTGACCGGGGGTGGCTTGCTCCACACCCGGCGCATTGGTACTGTGATTTCTGACGTTGGTCTCGTTCGGACTGAAGTCGATGGACCTCTTCCTCATCGCTGTCTGACAACGAGTCGAGGTCCTCGTGGTGGGCCATTTCTAGCTGTCCCTCTGACTGAGGTGAAATGTCGCTGGCTCGTTGGCGAACCGTGGCGTGTGTGCGGCGTATTTGGGCACCTAACTTCCTGGTTGGTTCTTCCGCAGTAGCTTCAGCTATGGCGTCTTTAAGGGTGATGTCGCCCTTTGCCATTAACTTACTCTGAGTGCCTGGTGCATCTAATCCCAGAACGATTCGGTCTCTTAGGTCTTCTTTTAAGTCTGTAAACTCGCATAGGCCTCCCAGATTCTGGAGATCCACGATGAAATCAAATTTCGCCCTTCCACTGACTTCTCTGACAGAATTCATGCCTTCTCACGAGCGTTGGCATGATCGTGCGTAGTGAGCCCTTAGTAGTGGTTCGAGGACGTCCCAGTCCATAGACTTTACTTCTGCCGCTTTTGCTAGTGCCTTGGCCATCTTGAATACGGTTGGCCCGCAATGAGTTAGGAATACCACTCTTTTCTTTCCGGTAGTGGCATCCTTTAAGTTGTTGGTTTCCAGAAACACCTGGAAGCGATCCATATATGAGTCCCAGTCTTCTTGTGCCGGCTCGAATGGAGTGGGTGTTATGATGCTGCCGGACATGGTTCTGCTGTTGGTGCATTCAGCCACGTGCTCGGTTATGGTTCTTCGTCATTCAGCAAGCTCTGATGTCTCCACATCCCATCCTCGTTGCCAGTGTTATGTTCTGAGCATGGGTGCAAGGATGGAGACGAGCCGATGAAACAGTGAACTTCAAACTCTTTATTTACATGTGAAAACAGCTCAACTGATGGCCACGATGGGCCCCTTTATATAGGCAACTCTTAACTTATTTAACCAATAAAAACACAGGGAGCGCTAGCTCCATTAACCAATGGAAGAGGCTCGTTAATAGCCAATCAGATTCTCCTGAACGGACCAATCTGATGTCGCTATTATCAGCCAATCAGAAGTGCAGGACCTGAACCCTGCACTTTACTTCAAGCTCTTAATGATCTTTATTAAGCATTTATTGATTCACAACACCAAGGATGCCACATTTTCCATTTGATTGGCTTTTATCTTGTAGATCTGCCCTTAACCTATTATGTTGTAGGTGTTCACATATGAACTAAATATTGCATATAGTACTGTGATCTAGAAGTAACCAGAAGACTTGTACTAAACAGTTGGACCAAGAGTCAAATATGAGTGACAGGATGGGTTGGGATTAATGCTAGTAGCTTGCAATATGTTCTTTAAAATTACTGCTAAGTTTGTATTTCTTCTAATATTTTATATTCTTTTGGTTTTTTTAAATGCAGGGAATTTTCAAGTATTCTGTGAGCGTGTTATAAGTGAGGAAAGCAATCTGATCATACAGTTGGAACAAAAAAAATATTGCAGAAGCTGTAATAATGTCTAAAGACAGAGAGATCAATAGATGGTCTAGGAGGCAAGATAAGAATGTTTCAATACCACTCTGCTGCCAAGTATGATTGAATGATTATATGAAGCAAGCTCCAGGCCTCTGTGCAAATGTAACCAACATCAAGTTTAAACTTACTTAAATTTTACCTTTACTTTTGGGGTGCCTTTCCTGGAAGCTGGTATTCAGGGAAAGACATCCAAGATGTCTTTTTATTCTCTACGTTATGTCACACAAGAGTGATAAATTGATTTCTATATATTGAATGGACTTAAGACTTGAGTTTGCTGGTCCTAATTTAGCTTTACTGGATCATGGGAATCAACAACTTCATCCTCTTTGGATGAAAACCCTTCTGAAGGGGCCAAAACATGATAGCTATATGTTTCCCAGAGTCAAAGTTGTAAGATGGGTGGTTATAATCAATCAATCAGGTCAACTGTCATCATGGCTTCCTCCAAAAGCTTTTGAATGTCTAGTGAGGATTCTGAGAATTCTCTGTTAGAGCCTCATTGCCCCAACAGAGTTTCTAGGTTCCCCCAGGGAGATGGAATGACTGTTACATCAGTACTTAACAGTAGCTTTGAACAAGGGCCCATGTGTCCAGTTCCAGTTGAAAACTGGAAAACTAGGAATCCTGGCAGTTTTACAGAAAGACACTGCTGGTGCGCTTTTCTTCAAGTGTTATGTGTAAAGGATCATAAACCACCTTGGATGGCAGGATAGATCAGAGAAGACTTCATTCTAACAGCACCATGAGATCAACTGACACTTCCTTTTTCACTGGCTTTTTAATCTTCTGTGTAGACCTAACTTGCTTCACTGCAGGTGTCCCACAACCAACCAGAGGTAAGTGGAAGAACTGTATTTTGGAGTTTCATCCAGATCAGAAAGCCTCTGCCAGTTACTTTTATTCTGTTTTTGTCTAGAAATGAGGATTCAAGAACCAATTTATTTCCTTTCTTTCTAACAGCTGAGAATAAACTAATGCTGATCTCTCCTGCTGTGGTTATACAGATTTATTTATTTGTTGCATTTTTATCTTGCTTTTGGGAGAACCTTTTGCTTATCGAAAGAGTCACATCAGTTGACAAGGGAAACCCTCTGTTTTCAGGCTCAAAACACAAACATGGCCCACTCAAAGGGGAGTAGAAGAAAAAGAGAAAAAAGGGGATCAATGTTTCAAAACCAGAAAGCCAAGCTGAGTGTGTAGGTGGTGCTTATGTGTGATTTGGTTGGCTTCATATTATCTTCCGGAAGCTGTTCCTTATTTGGACGAGGGTTAGGGAGAATTGCCACAAGTGATGGATGACCTCTAGCTGTCCAGGCCAAAGCAACTGTCAGTGGGAAGTGAAGTTCTATTTATCAGGGAGAGAGAATGTAAGCTTCCTTCAACTATTCCTACTCTGGCTGATAGAAAAGGCTAGGTGGATAATTATCCCCTTTCCCAATTTATTTTCTTAATTGGCACAGAGACTACAGTTTTCCATTTGTTGTCGATTCTTTGGGCTATAAACAATGTTCTACCCTTCAGCTTTCCAGACTACATCTAATCTGTTATATGCTTCTGTTTTTATTCTTTAGGTCTGTGCCAGAAGTGACAAACATGATTTCACTGAGGGCTGCATCAGGGTTGTGTTTGACCTCGGGGGGGTGGGGGGGGCATGACCGGGGTGGGTGAGGCCAGCTTGATGTCACTCACAAGACTCTGTTTTTGGTCATAACAGCCTCCTGTAGTCCTCTGTTAGCAAAAACTGGGCAGGCTCCATTTTTGCTGACAAAGGGTTGTAGGAGGCGGTCGTGCCCAAAAACGGAGCCTGGGAGGACCATGTGTGCCCTCCCAAGTTCCATTTTCACTGGCAGAGGTACCATGGACCAGTCCTTCACTCTTTCCAAGGCAGCCCCACAGTCCAGATCTAAGCATCCCATGGGCCACATTTAAGCACCCCATGGGCCACATCTGGCCCAAGGGCCTTGAGTTTGACACCCCCGGTTTATGCCTTTCTAATAGATTAGTAACATATTTTTATATATTAACTATACAGATCATATCAATGCTCAAAATGTAGGACATAAATTATGGAAACAAAACCAAATGCAAACAGAAAAACTAGTAGAAGATTTAAATGCAAGATTATTGTATCCAAGAATTAGTTAACCCTATAAGCAGACTGGGAAGCAGTAACAGAAGGTCCACTTATGGAGAATTATCCTAGACCAAGAGCCTACATATACAACATATGTATAATTTGATGATAATACATATATGTTGTATTTATTTGTGAATGACATTTTAGTTTCAAAAAATTAGAAGAGCTTAGATAGATCAGGGTTTTATGTTTACAACTCCCTCCCCCTATTCATTCCCCCTGATAGATTCTAATCACAACATTTCTAATTGTTCAATTGTATTTACAAATATCCTTAAAAACTTTCTTATATTTTTTTTTCAAAGTGAAATCTGGTATCTGTCCATATACTGATGCCATCTGTCATGGAGGACCTATTGGAAATCAGTGCAAGCAAGATGACCAGTGTCCCGGTGCACGGAAATGCTGTCCTGGCTCTTGCGGGCAAGCCTGCTTGTTACCAGAGAATGGTACTAGGTTTAGATTTTGCTTCATGGGGAGATAATGATTGCTAGTTTACGGAGAAAGCCATTCTGGAAAAAGAAATAATACGTTTTTCAATCCCTGCTTATCTTTCAGTTATTCCTAAACTTAATCCTTATCTTTCAATCATTCCTAAGCTTCAGTCATTCAGTCATTCCTAAGATTAATCCAACCACCTCTCCATTGTTTCTGCTATTTCTGTGACATTGTAGTTCCTTAATTGTTAATTGCTTCTGATGTCTAAAACTTACCAGTACCTTCACCATTATTAATACTGTACTGACAAGCAACAGCTCTATATAATTATGGATAGGACCTTTTCCATCTTTTTTCTAAAAATTCTGGCATTGAAATCAGCTGTCAGACCTGTCCCAACTTGATCCTCTAGGCAAGAAAGACCCTCAACTTCCCTTGTAATGAAAGGCATACTTTACTAAAGGCCAAGTGGTTTACAGTGTAACAAAACCTGAACTGAAATTGGTGCACCAAGGTTTCTCAGTTAATTTTCCTTGTCCAGTTCCTGCTCCCTGCTAGTCCCTTACTACCCAATTACATTTGAACAAATTGTTTTGGGAATGGCAGAATGGTTGGCAAGCCATTGCATTCCATTCCCAGTGCTTTGACCTTGACCATGTTTCTATAAGTACAATGAGTATTAAGTTCCCCCCTCCTGTGTGGTTCCCTCCCCCTCATAGTTCATGGCAGACTGGCAGTTAATGAATGTGAAACTCAAGTGTTTGATGGCAGTTCTGACATTGGGACCTTCTGCGTACAAAGCAGATTCTGTATCACTGAATGCAGAGCTCTTTTAGGATGTTATTATACCTTCTTTCCTCCATCATGCTTTAATTTCTAGAACTCAAGCTCAGAGTTGTGTGCTTGTGTTTGCCCTAAAAGTTGCATCTTTGGTCACATCAAGCAAGCAATTTTTTAAGGGAAAAGAAATGTCAGCAGTATTGCCACAAGGCTCTCTATTTTCAGAAGAGTCTCACTTAGAGAATGCAATTTCCAAAATTAGGAGGGTGGGAAAAGCTATGAAAGCTTCATCCTGCAACTCTACCATTTTCATTAATCCTCTTATAATGATACCCGTCTTATAACAAAAAATCAAAGGATGTTAATCAGTCTTTCCAAGAACCAGCAACTAGCTTGCAAAATTAGAATTCTGTTGTAATGCTTCCCACCAATCTTTTGTTAAACATGTCATTAAGTGAAACATGCCCAGCCAAATTACAATAAGTATTAGTTATTTTGGTGCAGACTAGGAGAACTAGAAGTATCTCTGCCATCATCAAGGATGACATGTTTGATGAATTTATACTTCGATTATTGAAATAGCAATTTCTAACAGATAGATTTCAAGGTGCCATACCATAATCTGAGTATTTTGGTTTGAATTCAAACTATTGGGAAGCTCAATCATTGCATTCTGTAAATTATGATTGTAGCCTAGTGTGACACTCTAAAATAATTAATGAATTTGTGTGATGCTCCCATGAATAAAATCATAATTTAATCAGGGTTAGAGATGGGCAAGAAATAAATACCACTTATTTAATAATTAACATGCAATGCCAGATAATATATAATTTTACAATATATTGTTTGTAGGGGGCATGATGGCTCAGCAGGAGACAGGGAAAATGTTGAACTTGTCAGTTTGAGACCTGAGCACTGCATGATGGGTTGAGCTCCTGTTACTTCCCAACTCCTTCCCGCCTAGAAGTTTGAAAGCATGAAAATCCGAGTAGATAAATAGATACCACTTTGGTGGGAAAAGCATTCTGGGCACCTCAGCATATAGCTGGCCACTGCTAGTCTCCTATGATCATGGAAATGTCTTCAGACAATGCTGACTCTCTTGGCTAAGAAGCTGAGTCTTGTCCAGTCATGTCTAACTCTAGCACCACCCCCTAGAGTTGGACATGACTGGACAGGGGAAACCTTTGTTTTGTAAAATAAATCTGTTTCATTGAAAATAGATAGAAGTAAGAACGTTGCTTTTGCAGATATGGAATAGAGCTGGGTGAAATATTTTGGATGTCCCTACCAAAACATGTGAATACACATATTACAAAGGGAGAGCAGGAAAAAAAAATGCTTGGGACATGAGCTGTGATGTTCAGCAAAAGAGAGGTAGTGATGGGCCATTTGCTGTAAAAAGGCAAGGTAATGGCATGAACTCAGAAGAAAGGGAGGAGATGTGTATGTGCAAAGCCTGCATAACAAGAAAGAGGGAAAGTGGATAGGTGGGCCCCTTTTCAATGTAGGAAACAAGAGCTGACTCTCAGGCATATCATACAAGGCTTATTGCTAAGATAAAAAATAGGGCTAAGATAGAGCCAATGGGAGACTTACTAAATGTCTTCAAGACAGTGGTGGGATTCAATTTTTTTTACTACCAGTTCTGTGGGCGTGGCTTGGTGGGAGTGGCAGGGGAAAGATACTGTAAAATCTCCAGTCAGAGGTGGTATTTTCTGGTTCTCTGAACTACTCAAAATTTCCGCAACAGGTTCTCCAGAATTGGTCAGAACCTGCTGAATACCACCTCTGCTTCAAGAGTGCCTATTAGTTAACATTTAGGAATAGGGTTGAAGTAATGCTAATAGAATACTTGTTAGATAACTTTTGAAGTGTTTATCGGTTAAGACTTAGAAATATGGCTGGTGTGGAGCAAATAGAGCAGCAGTCACCAACCAGTGGGCTGCGGCCCAATGGTGGGCTTTGAGAAAATTTTGGTGGGCCACAGAGAAATCTCACCCCCAGAGCAACCCCACAAAGCAATTAATCCAGGCTGCACAGAAACACAAGGCTGCACCGCCCACATGGCCCGCCCGAACTCTCCCCGCCCACTCTCTCCTTACCCGGAAAACTTGTCTGCTAAAATTGCTATTTTTCCTTTTTCTGACCATCATCTGTTCTGCTGTGCCAGGAGATTTAGATTAGCTAGGAAGCAGGAAATGGTTGGATTTCTTGCTTTCTAGCTAGTCTTTAGATCTTTGGCTCTGCCGAACCTCCCTTAGGATTGAAGGTTTGCTTGCAAACAAATTCAGTGCAGACTCAGTGCAGGCAAACAAATTTGAGAGACTGAGCTAGCCGATGGCAGATAGATAGATCACTGAATGATTCTGCAACTCAATCTGCCCGCTTTGCCTGATTTTGGGTAAAAATAGCTTTTTTGATAAAAAAAAATTCAATATTTACATACATGGTGTGTTTTGAGTTAATTTTATGAGTTGCTTGCAAGCAAATTTTATGTGACAGATTGAGCTAGCCAATGGCAGATAAATACCGTATATACTCGAGTATAAGTCGACCCGAATATAAGTCGAGGCACCCAATTTTACCACAAAAAACTGGGAAAACTTATTGACTCGAGTATAAGTCGAGGGTGGGAAATGCAGCAGCTACTGGTAAATTTCAAAAATAAAAATAGATGCCAATAAAAACTTTCACTAGGACAGTTGAGAATAAGTTTGATGTTCACAATTTCCTCTTTGAAAGAGACCAGTAAATAGGGAACAAGAAGATGAAGAAAAAGAAGTGTGTTTTTTCACACTTTTCACACTGAAGTGAACAAAAATGGCATCATAGGAACAAGCTTATTCTCAGCCCAAAGGTTTGTTTCTGATTTCTTCCCTGATTTAAGGGAAATTTGGGAAACGATCTCACTATCATGAAAGGTTTGATTGATTCACTAACGCAAAAGATGATGATGATGACAGTGGTAGGCAGGAGTCACTTTCTCCCTTGCAAGAAAAAACCAAGAGCCGTTCTTATGATATCTCTCTCTCTCTCCCCCCCCCCTCCTCCCCCTCCTCCTGAGTGGACTGAAAGCAGCTGGAGCTGAGGAAATGAAACTGAGTGGAGCGACCTCCACTTGCGTTGCTTTCTCAGCCTAAAGCTCAGAAAAGCCTCCCCCTCCTCCTCCCCCTCCCCCTCCTCCCAAGTGGACTGAAAGCAGCTGGAGCTGAGGAAATGAAACTGAGTGGAGCGACCTCCACTTGCGTTGCTTTCTCAGCCTAAAGCTCAGAAAAGCCTCCCCCTCCCCCTCCCCCTCCTCCCGAGTGGACTGAAAGCAGCTGGAGCTGAGGAAATGAAACTGAGTGGAGCGACCTCAGCTCGCGTTGCTTTTTCAGCCTAGAGCTCAGAAAAGCCTCCCCCTCCCATGCTTAAAAGTTGCAAAGGAAACACGGAAGCAGGGAAGCGGCTGCCCAGCTTCGGAGCTCCACACCATTTTTTTTTCAGAGGGGAATCTGACTCGAGTATAAGTCGAGGGCGGTTTTTTCAGCACAAAAAATGGGCTGAAAAACTCGACTTATACTCGAGTATATACGGTAGCTTTCTGAATGAATCTGTGATTCTGTGAGCAACTCAATCTGCCTGCCTGCTTTGTCTGATTTTGGGTAAAAGTTGTTCTTTTTTATAAAAAATTGAATATATAAATATTTATAATATCTACATACAAGCCATGCCCAGCCAGTCACATGACCACCAAGCCACAGCCACAAATTAGGCCACACCCACCGAACTGGTTAGTGGTCCCTGGGATCAAAAATTATGAGTTTGGTGGTCCCTGAAGGGGACCCCTGAAAAGGTTGGCGACCTCTGAAATAGAGGACCCTTTAGATAATTTTCAAAAAGCCTATTAGACAATGTTATTTTTTTATCCTGCCTTGAAAAACTGTATAAAAGCTTGTTGAATCCCTTGTTCTGGATCCTGGCATTTTATGGCTGGGACCTCTTTTGCTGAAGCTCTTCAATAAAAGGAAATCGATCCTGCACCTCATATCTGGTAGTCTTCATTGGCTTTGGCACCAGGCTAAGACGCGAATTTGGGGACAACAGTAGGGAAAAGAAGGTGCTTGGAAGATACAGGGAGAGTGAATTAGAGATATGTTGGATATAGCAATAGCTATAGAATAAGAATAGAATAAGAACAGAACAGAACAGAACAGAACAGAACAGAATAGGATTCTTTATTGGCCAAGTGTACTTGGACATACTTTGTTCTCCATGTACGTAAAAATTTGCTTGTGTACATAAAAGATATAAGTTTACAGGAACTGGGCCTAGCTAGTCTAGTGAAGAGAAGGACCAGGGGAGACATGATAGCAGTCTTCCAATATTTGAGGGGCTGCCACAGAGAGGAGGGGGTCAAGCTATTTTCTAAAGCACCCGAAGGCCAAACAAGGAACAATGGATGGAAACTGAACAAGAAGAGATTTAACCTGGAAATAAGGAGAAACTTTCTGACAGTGAGAACAATCAACCAATGGAATAACTTGCCCTCAGAAGTTGTGGGAGCTCCATCACTTGAGACTTTCAAGAAGAGATTGGACTATCCATTTGTCAGAAATGGTGTAGGGTCTCCCGCTTGGGCAGGGAATTGGACTAGATGACCTACAAGGTCCCTTGCAGCTCTGATTATCTGTTATCTGTTAAGTGAGAAATCATGATATTGGTCATCATAAATACATTCATCATGAATCATAAGATACAACACTTAGTGATAATCATAGGATACTAAATAAGCAATCACAGCAGAGGTGGTATTCAACAGGTTCTGACCAGTTCTGGAGAACCGGTAGCAGAAATTTTGAGTAATTCATAGAACCGGCAAATACCACCTCTGACTGGAAATTTTTACAGTTCCCTTCCCCTGCCACGCCCACAGAACCAGTAGTAAATTTTTTTGAATCCCACCACTGTATCACAGTCATATTAGGAAACTAAAACAATATAAATCAAAAAGATACAAGCAACATGGATGAAAACAATAATAATACAGTCTTAGTAAATAGTTTGACAGTGTTGAGGGAATCATTTGTTTAGCAGAGTGATGGCATGTGTGAAAAAACTGTCCTTGTGTCTAGTTGTGCAGGGCTCTATAATGTTGTTTTGAGGGTAGGAGTTGAAACAGTTTATGTCTGGGATGTGAGGGTCTGTAAATATTCTCAAGCAAGGCATATCTCACCCACCCATCCAGCCCCCCAATCTTCTCAGTGCCTTTCTTTCCCTGTCTCCCTTTGCCTGATCTGCTTGGAGTAGTGAAAGGAAGATGCCAGGAAGCTTGGAAGGTGGGCAGGCTGATTGGTCCTACTGTATTTGAAGCAAGGTCATCAGCAGTTAAGGGGAAAAGAAGGCCCTGGGGAAATTGATAGGTGGCTGGTACAGACAGATCCTGCCTTTGCATCCTCAGGCTTAGCAGTTGGAAATTCCCTTCTCACATCCCCTCATCTCAGCCTTCTGCAGCATGGAGTTCAGAGTCAGGGTTTGCAAAGCAGCTTGTATCTCCTGACATGATTATTGCTTCTCTAAAAGGTGAACCAAAGGCTCAAGTTTCAGACAGGGATGTGAGAACAAGGCACGATTTTCTATTCAGCATGTCCCCGTCATCCCCCCCCAATAAACTGCTCATTTCCTCTCTCTCCCTCAGTTATAATTCTCTTTTTGAGACCCCCTGGCTGGGTTTATTGCAATCCAGCCAACTGCAACCTATTTAATAACCTATGGTTAAGCAAACCATGATATAATATATGAACCAGAGCTCAGTTTACCAGAATAAGAAATGAAGGCATACACATACATTTGGCTCCCCCAGAAAACAGCAAAGTGGTATCTCAGAAAAAGTTGTGTTAAAAATCTAGTTTAATTTTTTTTAAAATCTGTATTCTTTGCAAATTTGGAGTAGACAGAAAAATCATTAGGGTAATCAAATAACAGATTGTGGTGGCATGCAATGGATTATACATACAATATTTGGGTAGTTTGACCTCCTTTTAGGTTTTTCCTACTAATCTCTCTCTTTCAAAAAGTGTTTACGATTAGTAAGACTTTTGTTACTCATTAAAATGAATTAATCATATTTCATCTCAATGAAATACAGTATTGCTTCCCAGAGAATCCAGGTTGCTGAGTTCCCAAAATCCAGAACATTTGTGTTGTGAATCAATAAATACTTAATAAAGATTATTAAGAGCTTGAAGCAAAGTGCAGGGTTCAGGCCCTGCACTTCTGATTGGCCGATAATAGCGACATGGGATTGGTCCGTTCAGGAGAATCTGATTGGCTATTAACGAGCCTCTCCCATTGGTTAATGGAGCTAGCGCTCCCTGTGTTTTCATTGGTTAAATAAGTTAAGAGTTGCCTATATAAAGGGGCCCACTGTGGCCATTAGCTGAGCTGTTTTCACATGTAAATAAAGAGTTTGAAGTTCACTGTTCACTGGCTCGTCTCCATCCTTGCACCCATGCACAGAACTTAACACTGGTGACGAGGATGGGATGTGGAGACGTCAGAGCTTACTGAATGACGAAGAACTATAACCGAGCACGTGGCTGAATGCACCAATGGCCGAACCATGTCCAACAGCGTCATACCACCCGCCCCATTCGACACGGCACAAGAAGACTGGGACTCATATATGGATTGCTTCCAGATGTTTCTGGACACCAACAATTTGGAGGATGCCACTATCGGAAAGAAACAAGCGGTATTCCTAACTCATTGTGGGCCAACCGTATTCAAGATGGCCAAGGCACTAGCAAAACCGGCAGAAGTAAAGTCTATGGACTGGGATGTTCTTGAACCCCTGCTCAGGGCTCACTACGCACCGACCATGTCAACGCTCGTGAGAAGGCATGAATTTTATCAGAGGAGTTAGCGAAAGGGCGAAAGTGTTGCTGATTTCATCGCGGATCTCCGGAATCTGGGAGGCCTATGTGAGTTTGCAGACTTAGAAGAAGCCCTAAGAGACCGAATAGTTCTGGGATTAGATGCACCAGGCACTCAGAGTAAACTAACGGCGAAGGGCGACATTAGCTTCAAAGATGCCATAGCTGAAGCTACTGCAGCAGAAGCAACCAGGAAGTCGGCTGCCCAAATGCACCGCACCCACGCACCGTTTCGCCAACGAGCCTGCGAAATTTTACCTCAGTCAGAGGGAAAGCTAGATACAACCCACCACGAGGACCTCGAATCGTCGTCAGAAAGTGATGAGGAAGAAGTCCATCGACTTAGGTCCGAACGAGACCAACGCCAGAAATCACAGTACCAATGCGCCGGGTGTGGAGCCAGCCACCCCCAGTCAGAATGCAAATTCCTTGACGCACTCTGCCATGTGTGCAGGAAAAGAGGCCATATCGGACAGGTCTATAGAAGCAAGCCAAGACCCAACCAGCCCTCGAGGGGGACAAACTATCACCAACAGACAGGAAGTCGTCCCGTGAAGCGAGAACCCATGAACCACCAATGGAACAACCACTCCTCCAGAAACAAAACCCGAAACCACCCAACGAAGCGAGAAAAGGCTCACCAAATGATCACGATCGGTCATGCCTCATCTCTTGACGCCAAAAAGATCTGAGTGAAAGTGGCCATCGAAAACCAGCCCTGCCTGATGGAAGTCGATTCAGGATCGTCCCTCTCGATGGTTTCCTGGAAGACCCTCAAGCAGCTCATCCCCACTATTCGGAGGCAAGATCTCAGATTCCAAAGACTCATACTCAAGGACTATCAAGGAAATCGAATCCCGGTTGTTGGATCCAGCCAAATCCGGGTATCGTTTAAGAACTGTACAGCATTTCTACCCCTGACTGTAATCGACAAGGATCAGCCTAGTTTGTTATGCCTCCAATGGTTCGCTCCACTTGGAATTGAAGTAGCCAGCATTCACCAAACCTGCAGCAGCGATTGGGAAGACCTCATCCACGAATTCCAGGACTTCTTTGTAGAAAAATTAGGCGAGTACAAGGGGACCCCGATATCATTTAACCTCAATCCCGAAATAGCTCCCATCCGCCTTAAGCCTTGTCAACTTCCATTTGCCCTTAAACCAAAGATTGACAAGCAGCTTGATAAATTAAAAGCTCAGGGTGTGTTAGAACCAACCGATCACTCTCCCTGGGAAACCCCAATCGTAACACCCATCAAGCCGGATGGATTGATAAGAATTTGTGGGGACTACGGAGCCACCCTGAACCACACCCTTCAACAAAATGCTTACCCGGTACCGGTGGTGCAACACCTCCTCCATTCCCTGGGGGGCGGAAAAGTCTTCGCTAAACTAGACTTAGCCCAGGCATACCAACAATTGCCTGTTGACAAAAAAACAGCAGAGGCCCAAACAATCGTTACACACCGAGGTGCGTTTAAATGTAACCGACTCCAGTTTGGAGTGAGCGCAGCCCCGGGAATCTTTCAAAGCTTGATGGAAAGGCTATTACAAGGGATACAAGGTGTTGTCCCATATTTTGATGATGTGCTAATCGCTGCCCCAACTCGGAAAATACTAAAGGAATACCTGAGCTTGGTTCTCCAGAGATTTAAAGACTCAGGTCTCAAAGTTAAAAAAAACAAGTGTCATTTATGTACGGATCGTGTAGAATTTTTGGGATATTTAATTGATAGTCAAGGCATTCACCCCACCGACAACAAACTCAGGGCAATCAAGAATGCCCCCAAACCCCGGAACAAGGCTGACCTCCAGGGTTTTCTGGGCCTTATCAATTTTTATAACATTTTCCTGTCTCACAAAGCAACCGTAGCTGAACCCCTACATCATTTATTGGACAAAAAAGCAACCTGGGTATGGGGACACAGAGAAGAACAGGCATTTCGACATGTAAAAAATTTATTGACTTCTGATGCTGTTCTGATGCAGTATAACGAAACTTTGCCTTTAATGATCATGTGTGATGCATCCCCATTCGGAGTGGGTGCCATTTTAAGCCACATCTTGCCAAACGGTAGTGAAGCCCCTGTTGCCTATTTTTCAGACGTTATCAAAAGCAGAATGCAATTACAGTCAAATTGATAAGGAGGCCCTTGCTATAGTATCTGCGGTTAAGAGATTTCATGAATATGAGTGTGGCCGAGCCTTTACCATAGTGACTGACTACAAACCTTTGCTGGGAATAATTGTGGGAGATAGGCCAACCCCATATATATTATCTTCCAGAATGACCCGCTGGTCAGAATTCTTGGCGGCATACAATTACAAGTTGCAACATCGCCCAGGGAAGGTCATTCCCCACGCCGACGCATTGAGCTGCGCACCTCTTCTGGAGACTATTGATGACCCCGCTCCAACGGTTACAACACTGCAGATCGAGACACTTCGAACACTGCCATTAACAGCCCAAGATATCGCGATGGAAACGAAACGTGACCCCATTTTAGCACGAGTCCTCAGTTGGGCCGAGCGGGGATGGCTGTTGGACCAGATACCTGACAACTACGCCCCATTCAAGAATTGGCAAACGGAACTATTTTCCCAAAAGGGCTGCATTATGTGGGGTGATAGAGTTGTCGTCCCAGAGCAATTGCGACCAGTGATACTAAGGACCTTGCACGATGACCACCCCGGCATCGTGCGTATGAAAGCCCTTGCACAAAGCTACGCGTGGTGGCCGGGTATTGACAAGCAGATCGAGACATGAGTAAAAACTTGTCACAAATGCCAGGAAGTAAGCAACACCCCTCCGAAAGCAACCCCGACTGAATGGGAAACACCGAGGGGACCATGGTCCTGTATTCATCTGGACTTTGCGGGTCCTACCAAGGGACACACATTCTTATTAACGGTGGATGCCTACTCGAACTGGCTTGAAATCCATGAGATGAGGAATACAACAATCGAATCAGTCATCAGGAAACTAGACAGACTCTTTGTGACACACGGATTACCAGACAGTATCTGACAACAGGCCCCAATTTACCGCACTGTCTTTTGAACAGTACCTGGCGGACCGTGGTATTCGCCATGTGCTAACTTCGCCAGTGCATCCTGCGGCCAATGGAAGGGCCGAGCGCATGGTACAATTCGTCAAGAAAACCTTGTATAAAATGGACTATAGCGATATAGAAGACAAGATTAACTGGATTCTCCTTTTGCAGCATATCACTCCGCACAGCATCACCAATAAAGCTCCCGCCGAGTTATTAATGGGACGGAAGCTCCACTCCTACCTCGACCATCTACATCCATCATATGAACCTGAAAAACCACATGGTTCCAGCGGGAAATGCTGCAATTTCCAGGTAGGCGAGTTGGTTTTCGCTAGGAACTTTTTGGGTGATCCATTGTGGGTCGAGGCAATTATAGTACAAGTAACCGGCCCTAGATCATACTGTGTGAAATGTCGCGATGATAGAATATGGAAGCGCCATATTGATCAGCTGTGTTCAAGACTACAGTCGGGGATCTCCGAGCCCCCTGATTTCCAAACTGAGGGGGGAGGAGATAGCGAGGAAGCTGAATTTGAAGCAGCAGAAAGTTTAAGCGGTAGTAATGACCGCTCAGAGGCAGCACGTGATGGATCCGGAATGAGGGTGGCCTCACCTCAAAGAGATGCTGAGAGCAGTAGCGACGATGAAAATTCGAATGAGGAACGCGAGGCACCCTCTTCACCAGATAATGTCCTATCCCAACAAGACTGTAGCCAAATACCGGAAGAACAACGCAAATCAAATAGACAATCAAAACAACCTGCCTACTTCCAAGACTACGTAACTGCACCCCTTAAACAGAACCCGGGGGGAAGGGGTGTTGTGAATCAATAAATACTTAATAAAGATTATTAAGAGCTTGAAGCAAAGTGCAGGGTTCTGGCCCTGCAGTTCTGATTGGCCGATAATAGGGACATCGGATTGGTTCTTTCAGGAGAATCTGATTGGCTATTAATGAGCCTCTCCCATTGGTTAATGGAGCTAGCGCTCCCTGTGTTTTTATTGGGTAAATAAGTTAAGAGTTGCCTATATAAAGGGGCCCACTGTGGCCATTAGCTGAGCTGTTTTTACATGTAAATAAAGAGTTTGAAGTTCACTGTTCACTGGCTCGTCTCCATCCTTGCACCCATGCACAGAACTTAACAATTTGTGCATTTGAGAAGGAGGATATATCAAAGGAAATATATGTCTTTCCCTCCCCCCCACCCCCCAAAAAAATCTGCAGGAGTTTCTCTTTGTAAGCAGCACCGAAGAACCTAATTTATATTTCATATGTTTGTTTCTCTAATATTTTGACTTTTTTTCTTCCACAGTGAAACCTGGAACCTGTCCCGTGCAATACACAGTTTGCCGAGCAGCCTTTGATGTATGCGAAAAGGATGAGGAATGTCCAGGAATAAAAAGATGCTGTGAGGGTAATTGTGGCACAGTGTGTCGCACACCAGAAAAAGGTACTTCATGGGCCTAAATCTCTCTCTCTCTCTCTCTCTCTCCCTCTCTCCCTCCCTCCCTCTCTCTCTCTCTCCAACTTCTTTGAAAGTTCAGTTTCTAGAAACACACCCCTTGCAATTCTGCATATACTTATCAAAATTGAAAAATCTAATTAGGAAGCAAACCCATTAATAGGTTTGCTGATTATTTTTGGCTTGGACATAGGAAGATCACCACTTCATGAATGAGATATATAAACATTTTTATCACTCTTGAATGGAACTCTAAGTATATATTTTATTTATTAATTAAATTTGTTTGCTGCCCATCTCACTACGAGGTGCCTCTGTGTGATTTACAATGTTAAAGTAATAATAGTGTTATTTAAACTATTTTCTCACTTGATTTCTACATAGCCCTTGCAACTCTGCTTAGATTTTGATGTTTTTAACAGAGATCTCAGATGGTGTATCTCGGAACATGCTGGACCCTCAAACAAGAATTATGAATTCCATCTCAAAGGTCCAGCATTCTATGATTTCAGAGACCAATTTCTGCAACTGGAAATATAATAGCCTACTTATTTTGTGGCCTAATGTTTTGCCCCTTCCTTATCGTGAGTCAGCATTTTCTCTTAGAGCAGAAATTCCGGAGTTCAAGGGAAAGGAGAAGCTTAAGAATGAGATGAAGAATAGGACCACTTTAATACACTAGGTATAGGTAGTAGGGAAGAATTATTTTAGTAGGTATGATTCTGTTACAGAACTTTACCAACAATTAATATTTCCAGAAATCCAAATATTTTTTGTTTTCTTACTGTTCCTGACACAAAGGAGTTGATGTCATATGTTAGGCTATTATGCACTAGGCTATGGCTTCTGTTCTAGCTTTTCAGATGCAGAAAATGGTACCTGAGTTCTTAGGATGCAGGATCTTTGAGATAGAATTCATAATTGTGGATGCAGCATGTTCCTAGCATGCATCATCAGATATCCTTATTAAAAACCTCCAAATCTATCTATCTATCTATCTATCTATCTATCTATCTATCTATCTATCTATCTATCTATCTATCTATTTATCTATCTATCCATCCATATATCTATCGATCTAAAAGCAAAATATCACTCATGCATCATCACAAAATCTCCAGAACCGTAAAGCCTACAAGCTTGAAATTTGGCACAAATGTTCCTCTTTGCTTCTAGGTGCTCACTAAGGATTTTTTGAAATGACCATCAGAGCATTAGTATTTTGTATATTACCATGTTTCTCACAAAATAAGGCCGGGCCTTTTTTTTTTTGACCAATGAAAAAACGGCTAGGCCGTCTTTCGGGGGTGACTTAATTTCCTCCCCCACTTAGAGCGGCCCATACGCACGTACCTCGCCACGAGACTGCTTCTATCAGCCGACGAAAGCTCCCCGAAGGCAGAGTCCCCAGCTGCTTCAAGGCATGGCGTGGCTACCCATGTCCATTCGCCCTTAGGCAGTCTCTTTTGGGCGATGGAAGCTCCCTAAATGCAGTCACCAGCCACTTTGATCAGCAGGTAGAAGCAGCCTCGGGGCGAGTGCACACACACACTCCCCTTGCCGCGAAGCCACTTCTATCGGCAGATGAAAGCTCCCTTGAAGGCAGAGTCCCCAGCCGCTTCAAGGCGAGGCGTGGCTGCCTAGGTCCCCTCACCTTTAGGCAGTCTCTTTTGGGTGATGGAAGCTCCCCAAGTGCAGTCACCAGCCATTTCGATCGGCCAGTAGAAGCAGCCTCGCGGCGAGGGGTATGTGTATGTGTGCTCACCCCAAGGCTGCTTCTACCGAAGTGGCTGGTGACTGCACTTGGTGAGCTTCCATCGCCTGAAAGAGACTGCCTAAAAGCAAGGGGACACGGGCAGTCACTCCTCGCCCCGAAGCAGCTGGAGACTCTGCCTTCGGGGAGCTTTTATCGACTATCAGGGTATTCTAGCCTAGGCTACCTGCAGGGCACTCCAAAAGGCAAGTTTTCTCCCCCCCTGCCCTTCCCCCCATTTCTCTTCATCTCGTGTGTTGTGAATCAATAAATACTTAATAAAGATTATTAAGAGCTTGAAGCAAAGTGCAGGGTTCTGGCCCTGCACTTCTGATTGGCCAATAATAGCAACATTGGATTGGTCCGTTCAGGAGAATCTGAATGGCTATTAATGAGCCTCTCCCATTGGTTAATGGGGCTAGCGCTCCCCGTGTTTCATTGGTTAAATAAGTTAAGAGTTGCCTATATAAAGGGGCCCATTGCGGCCATAGAGCTGAGCTGTTTTCACATGTAAATAAAGAGTTTGAAGTTCACTGTTCACTGGCTCGTCTCCATCCTTTGCACCCATGCACCGGACTTAACACTGGCGACGAAGGTGGGATGTGGAGACGTCAGAGCTGACTGAAAGATGAAGAACTATAACCGAGCACGTGGCTGAAATGCACCAACGGCGGAACCATGTCTAGCAGTGTCATACCACCTGCTCCATTTGGCCCGGCACAAGAAGACTGGGACTCATATATGGATCACTTCCAGATGTTTCTGGAGACCAACAATTTGGAAGATGCCACTACTGGAAAGAAACGAGTGGTATTCCTAACTCATTGCGGGCCAACTGTATTCAAGATGGCCAAGGCACTAGCAAAACCGGCAGAAGTAAAGTCTATGGACTGGGACGTCCTTGAACCCCTGCTGAGGGCTCACTACGCACCGACCGTGCCAGCGCTCGTGAGAAGGCATGAATTTTATCAGAGAAGTCAGCAGAAGGGCGAAAGTGTTGCTGATTTCATAGCGGATCTCCGGAATCTGGGAGGCCTATGTGAGTTGGCCAACCTAGAAGAAGCCCTAAGAGACCGAATAATTCTGGGATTAGATGCACCAGGCACTCAGAGTAAACTAATGGCGAAGGGCGACATTAGCTTTAAAGATGCCATAGCTGAAGCTACTGCAGCAGAAGCAACCAGGAAGTCAGCTGCCCAAATGCGCTGCACCCACACACCGTTTCGCCAACGCGCCAGCGAAATTTCACCTCAGTCAGAGGGACAGCTTGATACAGCCCACCACGAGGACCTCGAATCGTCGTCAGAAAGTGATGGGGAAGAGGCCCATCGACTTCGGTCCGAACGAGACCAATGCCAGAAATTGCAGTACCAATGCGCCGGGTGTGGAGCAAGCCAGCCCCGGTCAGAATGCAAATTCCTCGACGCGCTCTGCCATATGTGTAGGAAAAGAGGCCATATCGGATGGGTCTGTAGAAGCAAGCCAGGACCCAGCCAGCCCTCGAGGGGGGCTAACTATCATCAACCGACGGGAAGTCGTCCCGTGAAGCGAGAACCCGTGAACCACCAATGCAACAACCACTCCTACAGAAACAAAACCCTAAACCACACAACGAAGCGAGAAGAGGCTCACCAAACGATCACGATCAGTCACGCCTCATCTCTTCACGCTAAAAAGATCTGAGTGAAAGTGGCCATCGAAAACCAGCCCTGCCTGATGGAAGTTGATTCAGGATCGTCCCTCTCGATGGTTTCCTGGAAGACCCTCAAGCAGCTCATCCCCACTATTCGGAGGCAAGACCTCAGATTCCAAAGACTCATACTCAAGGACTATCAAGGAGATCGAATCCCGGTTTTTGGATCCAGCCGAGTCCGGGTATCGTTTAAGAACCGTACAGCATTCCTACCCCTGACTGTAATCGACAGGGATCGGCCTAGTTTGTTAGGCCTCCAATGGTTCGCTCCACTCGAAATTGAAGTAGCCGGCATTCACCGAACCTGCAGCAGCAATTGGGAGGAAGACCTCGTCCACGAATTCCAGGACGTCTTCGCAGAAAAATTAGGCGAGTACAAGGGAACCCCGATATCATTTAACCTCAATCCCGAAATAGCTCCCATCCGCCTTAAGCCTCATCGAGTTCCATTTGCCCTTAAACCAAAGATTGACGAACAACTTGATAAATTAATAGCCCAGGGTATGTAAGAACCAACCGATTACTCTCCCTGGGAAACCCCAACCATAACACCCATCAAGCTGGATGGATCGATAAGAATTTGTGGGGACTACTGAGCCACCCTGAACCACGCCCTTCAACAAAACGCGTACCTGGTACCGGTGGTGCAACACCTCCTCCATTCCCTGGGGGGAGGAAAAGTCTTCGCTAAACTAGACTTAGCCCAGGCATACCAACAACTGCCTGTTGACAAAAAAACGGTAGAGGCCCAAACAATCGTTATGCACAGAGGCGCGTTTAAATGCAACCGACTCCAGTTTGGAGTGAGCATAGCCCCGGGAATCTTTCAAAGCTTGATGGAAAGGCTATTACAAGGGATAAAAGGTGTTGTCCCATATTTTGATGATGTGCTAATCGCTGCCCCAACTCAGAAAATACTAAAGGAACACCTGAGCTTGGTTCTCCAGAGATTTAAAGACTCAGGTCTCAAAGTTAAAAAAAAAGTGTCATTTATGTACGGATCATGTAGAATTTTTGGGATATTTAATTGATAGTCAAGGCATTCACCCCACTGATAACAAACTTAGGGCAATCAAGAACGCCCCAAAACCCCGGAACAAGGCCGACCTCCAGGCTTTTCTAGGCCTTATCAATTTTATAACATTTTCCTGCCTCACAAAGCAACCATAGCTGAACCCCTACATCGTTTATTGGACAAAAAAGCAACCTGGGTATGGGGACATAGAGAAGAACAGGCATTTCGACATGTGAAAAATTTATTGACTTCTGATGCTGTTTTGATGCAGTATAACGAGACTTTGCCTTTAACGATCACCTGTGATGCATCCCCATTCGGAGTGGGCGCCATTTTAAGCCACGTTTTGCCAAACGGTAGTGAAGCCCCTGTTGCCTATTTCTCAAAGATGTTATCAAAAGCAGAACGCAATTACAGTCAAATTGATAAGGACACCCTTGCTATTGTGTCCGCGGTTAAGAGATTTCATGAATATGTGTATGGCCGAGCCTTTACCACAGTGACTGACCACAAACCTTTGCTGGGAATAATTGTGGGAGATAGGCCAACACCGTATATATTATCTCCCAGAATGACTCGCTGGTCAGAATTCTTGGCGGCATATAATTACAAGTTGCAACATCGCCCGGGGAAGGCCATTCCCCATGCCGACGCATTCAGCTGCGCACCTCTTCCGGAGACCATTGATGACCCCGCTCCGACGGTTACAACACTGCAGATCGAGAAATTTCGAACGCCACCATTAACAGCCAGAGATATTGTGATGGAAACAAAATGCGACCCCATTTTAGCACGAGTCCTCAGTTGGGTCGAGCGGGGATGGCTGTTGGACCAGATACCTGATGACTACACCCCATTCAAGAATCAACAAATGGAACTATTTTCCCAGAAGGGCTGCATTATCTGGGGTGATAGAGTTGTCGTCCCAGAGTGGTGTGCGACCAGCGATACTAAGGACCTTGCACGATGGCCACCCCGGCATCATGCGTATGAAGGCCCTCGCATGAAGCTACGTGTGGTGGCCGGGTATCGACAAGCAGATCGAGACATGGGTAAAAGCTTGTCACAAATGCCAGGAAGTAAGCAACGCCCCTCTGAAAGCAACCCCGACTGAATGGGAAACACCAAGGGGACCATGGTCCCGTATTCATCTGGACTTTGCGGGTCCTACCAAGGGACACACATTTTTATTAACAGTGGATGCCTACTCGAACTGGCTTGAAATCCATGAGATGAGGAATACAACAACCGAAGCAGTCATCAGGAAACTAGACAGACTCTTTGTGACACACGGATTACCAGACGTTCTAGTATCCGACAACGGGCCTCAATTTACCGCGCTGTCCTTCGAACAGTACCTGGTGGCTCACAGTATTCGTCATGCACTAACTTCGACGGTGCATCCTGCGGCCAACGGAAGGGCAGAGCACATGGTACAATTCGTCAAGAAAACCTTGTATAAAATGGACTATGGCTATATAGAAGACAAGATTAACCGGATACTCCTTTTGCAGCATATCACTCCGCACAGTGTCACCAATAAAACTCCCGCCGAGTTGTTAATGGTATGGAAGCTCTGCTCCCACCTCGACCGTCTGCATCCATCATATGAACCTGAAAAGCCACACGGTTCCAGCGGGAAATGCCACAATTTCCAGGTGGGCGAGTTGGTTATCGCTAGGAACTTTTTGGGAGATCCGTTGTGGGTCGAGGCAACTGTAGTACAAGTAACCGGCCCTAGATCGTACCAAGTGAAATGTCGCGACGATAGAATATGGAAGCGCGATATTGATCAGCTGCGTTCAAGACTACAGTCGGGGATCTCCGAGCCCCCTGATTTCCAAACTGAGGGGGGAGGAGATACCGAGGAAGCTGAATTTGAAGCAGCAGAAAGTTTAAGCAGAAGTAATGATTGCTCAGAGGCAGCACGTGATGGATCCGGAATGGGGGTGGCCTCGCCTCAAAGAGATGCCGAGAGCAGTAGCGGCAACGAAAATTCAAATATGGAACAGGAGGCACCCTCTTCACCAGATAACGTCCTACCCCAACAAGATTGTAGCCAAATACCAGGAGAACAATGCAAATCAAATAGACAATCAAAACAACCTGCCTACCTCAAAGACTACTTGATCGCACCCCTTAAATGGAACCCGGGGGGAAGGGGTGTTGTGAATCAATAAATACTTAATAAAGATTATTAAGAACTTGAAGCAAAGTGCAGGGTTCTGGCCCTGCACTTCTGATTGGCTGATAATAGCGACATCGGATTGGTCCATTCAGGAGAATCTGATTGGCTATTAATGAGCCTCTCCCATTGGTTAATGGAGCTAGCGCTCCCCGTGTTTCATTGGTTCAATAAGTTAAGAGTTGCCTATATAAAGGGGCCCATTGCGGCCATAGAGCTGAGTTGTTTTCACATGTAAATAAAGAGTTTGAAGTTCACTGTTCACTGGCTTGTCTCCATCCTTTTTACCCGTGCACCGGACTTAACATCGTGTAGTTCTAACGAACGATGTGAGAAATGGCGGGGAAACACATGGTTTAAATAGGCCTAAATTTTGGGGGGCGGGGCTTAATTTTACCTCATGCCTAGAAATCATGCTGGGCCTTCCTATTGGTGGAGGCCGTATTGTTGGAGAAACACGGTATTATTATTAACATGCTCTGATGCTAAGGAGTTCTACTCCCCCTCTCCACCTGAAAAAAGATCTGTTCCAAATGTGAAACACAAGTAGAGAAGAAGAGTTTCATTTTTAGTTTTAGTTTTACAGCAGCAACCAGCTTTAGTACAGAACAGTTGAGCTAAGCCATGCTCAGGCTCCTTGCTGTCTCCTTCTTGCTCACACAGCAAATACTCTTTTCAGTTTCCAAACAGCCCTCAACTCTCTCACACACTGACAAGACGCTAGCCAGATGAATCCTTATGGATGCTGATAGGCAGAGGCACAATTTTTCTCCCTTATTTTCCTCCCCAAAAACTAAGCTCGATCACATAGTTTCAAAGCGAAGCACAGGTATAGAGCTGTCTAACATAGATGTCTAATGTAAGTGTCATGACATCTGATGCAAGGTCATAAATCACATTATTTGTATGATGACATTTGTTGTATTGTTTTGTCCCTACCTCCTGGCCTCCCACTGAGTTTGTTTGTGTTCTTAAATACCCCTCTTCCTAAAATATAAGCATAGCTTCCTTATCAGATTTAAGTTTTAATGCTGTCCTCTTACTGTGGAAATAAAATGTCTTTAAGGCTCGGATTGAATGCTATGGATACAGCTTTTTTCCTACTGCTTTTTTTTTGCAGAAAAACCAAAGAGTTGCCCAGAAGAGATTAGAAAATGTCCAATTAAAGGACAATATGAATGTAATAATGACTCTGAGTGCAAAAAAAATAAAAAATGCTGCTTCTCAAACTGTGCCTTACGCTGTATGGAACCACATTAAGGTAATTCCAGTGGGGAATATTGAGCCCATATTTCTGCATGGCACAAATCAGAATGAATGGAAATGAACTTGTCTGGGGTTCTGCACTGGATTATCACACATCCAACTTCTCACAAATACTCCACTTAAAAAAACAACAAAACCTTGTGTTTAGGATTCTTCTAAGCCTCCAGCAACCTAAAAGCCATTCCAGGCTTTGTTTGCCAAGTGGGCTCTCAATTTTTCAGGGTTCTAAAGTGGTGTAATGATGTCTTAAGAGTCTACAAAACTTAGGGCCAGTATTTTACTGCAGAAGAACGAAATACACTAAATTCATCTCTAGGGCAGGGATGCCAAAATCAAGGCCCATGGTCTGCATCCAGTCCGCGATGTGGTTGGATCTGGCCTGCAGGACCATCCTAGTCTACCCAATGCAAAAGGAAAGATCAGGCCAGCACAGCTTCAGCCCGGTTTATCCAATGCAAAGGGGAAACATGCCAGCAGTTTGGGGAGTGGTGCAGTGGTGGGATTCAATTTTTTTTTACTACTGGTTCTGTGGGTGTGGCTTAGTGGGCATGGCAGGGGAAGGATACTGCAAAATCTCCAGTCAGAGGTGGTATTTGACAGTTTTCCAAACTATTCAAAATTTCCACTACCAGTTTTCCAGCACTGGTCAGAACTTGCTGAATACCACCTCTGGAGTGTCGTCATGTTGGCCTTGCTCACTCAATTGGCCACAGCCACCCAGTTGGCTATGTCCATATGGCCCCCCGAGGTCAATGACAGCCTCTCAATGAAATTGAGTTTTGATACCCCTGATCTAGGAAGATCACTGGGACCACAGAAAGGGAACCATTATTTGTGGCTGAATTTCTTGCACTCCTAAAAGTCAGTAATCACCATGTTACTGAAAAGTCACAATGGCCTTTTGGGTACATGATGTTTTTAATGTTGGAGGCATCATCTCTGTCTAATATTTCTTCTGTTCTAGGAAAGGCTGCACAGGCAGAAAAACGGCTAGCAGCTTGGTACAAAATGATCACAGCAATCGGACCTTTTTGTAATTTATAGTTGATTGGTGTTTTTTCCTCCTGTAACATGGTGAAAAAAAAGTTCTTTGCTGAAGTGAGGGAAATTTTGAAGCATTACTGTGCCTTCTTAAAACCAAGTTGCCACTCTAGTCTGAGAGCCCATAATTTGAAACTTTCAGGGGAAAATATGGTTGAACTCTGAAGAGTTCTTATTTGAGGAGAAATCAGCCTTTTGAAATTAGGATGGCATGCTAAGTACTACTCCTTGTCACTTGGAAAGATGCTTTCTTAGCTCACTTTAAACTCAGTGAGACAGTCACCCATTTTTGTAACCTCTTAGAGAATGCTGCAAAGCACTTATGGGACAGTATATAAATCTAAATGTTTTTGCAATTTAAAGTATTTATTATTTTATTAACTGCATTTTTAACCTCAAAGATGCTTTTTCAAAAGACAACTGGACTTTGTTTTTGCTTGAAGACATTTTGCTACTCATCCAAGAAGCTTCCTCAGTTCCAGAGGTGGTATTTAGCAGGTTCTGACCAGTTCTGGAGAACCAGTAGTGGAAATTTTTAGTAGTTCAGACAACCAGAAAATATCACCTCTCACTGGAGATTTTACAGGATCCTTCCTGTTAGATCTGGAGCATGGGTGCGAAAGATGGAGACGAGCCAGTAGAAACAGTGAACTTTAAACTCTTTATTTACATATTGTGACAGCTCAGCTCCAAGGTTGCTCAAGCCTTACTTATATAGGCAACTCATTAACTACTTAACCAATAGCGAACCTGGAGTGCTAGCTCCGTTTAACCAATGGGAATGGTCTGTTAATGGCCAATCGGATGCTGCTAAACGAGCCAATCCGATTGGGCCATCAACAGCCAATCAGAAGTGCAGGGCCAGAACCCTGCACTAGACTTCAAGCTCAATGATAACTTTATTGGTATTATGCATTCACAACACCCCTTTCCCCCGGCTTCTGCCCATGGGGCACGGTTACATAGTCCTTAAGGTAGGACGGTTGTTTAATTAGTCTTTTCAATTTCCGCAAGGTGCCTGGCGGTTGGCTGCACTCTTGCTAAGATAGATCATTGTTTAGCGGTAAGGGTGCCTCTGGTTCCGAGTTCGCGTTCTCGTTGTCATTAATATCACTGGCCATTTCCTGAGGTGCATTCACTCTGGTCCCTGGTTCCTGTTCCTGCGTTTCCGTTCCAATATCAGTCTCTTCGAAGGGGTTTCCTTCGAATAATAATTCGCTTTCCTCTGTATCTCCCCCCCCTCAGTTTGATCAAAAGGGAGTTTGGAATTGCGAGGTGGTAGCCGTGATCGTAGCTGATCTATGTGGCGCTTCCAAAGCCTATCGTCAGGGCACTGAACGAGGTATGATCTAGGGCCGGTTACACGAATTACGGTCACTTCCACCCACAGCGGATCGCCCGAAAAGTTTTTAGCAAATACGAGATCGCCTACCTGGAAGGTACGGCATCGACTGCTGGATCCGAGTGGCTTTTCAGGTTTGTAGGCTGGGTGTAAATGGTTGAGGTGGGAGAGGATCTTTCGTCCCATTAGCAGTTCGGCGGGAGTTTTGTTGGTGACGCTGTGAGATATAATGTGCTGCAGGAAAAGGATCCGGTTGATTTTTTCATCGATGTTGTCATAATCGATCTTTTGCTGTCTTTTTGACGAATTGAACCATGCGCTCAGCCCTACCGTTGGCAGCAGGGTGCGCAGGCGAAATGAGCGCATGTCGAATGCCCCGGTCAGCCAAGTACTGCTCAAAAGGTAGCGCGGTAAATTGGGGCCCGTTGTTGGATACCAGGACGTCTGGTAATCCATGGGTTGCAAAAAGTCTTTCTAGTCTTTTGATGACTGCGTCAGTGGTTGTGCTGCTCATTCGGTGAATCTCGAGCCAGTTTGAGTAGGCGTCGACGGTTAGCAGGAATGTGTGGCCTTTGGTCGGCCCAGCAAAATCCAGATGGATGCGGGACCAGGATCCCCGCGGCATCTCCCATTCAGTTGGGGTTGCCTTTGGTGGAGCGTTGCTTACTTCTTGGCATCTCTTGCAAGTTTTAACCCATGATTCGATTTGTCTATCGATGCCTGGCCACCACACGTAGTTTTGTGCGAGGCCCTTCATGCGCATGATGCCAGGGTAGCCATCGTGCAAGGTTCTTAGCAGCATCTGTTGGAGCCGTTCTGGGATAACGACTCTATCGCCCCGAATGACACAGCCCTTCTGCAAGAACAACTCTGTTTGATGACTTTTGAATGGTGCGAAGTCGTCTGGTACTTGGTCCAATGGCCATCCGCGTTCCACCCACGTGAGGGCTTGCGCCAAGATGGGGTCGTGTTTTGTTTCTCTCGCAATGTCACGGGCAGTCAATGGCAGCGTGTGGAGTGTCTCGATCTGCAATGCTGTCATCGTTGGTGTAGGATCGTTGATAATTTCAGGGAGTGGTGTACGGCTCAGCGCGTCGGCGTGGGGAATGGCTTTTCCTGGACGATATTGTAGCCGATAATTGTAGGCACCAAGAATTCTGACCAGCGGGTCATTCGGGGAGATAGTATGTAGGGAGTTGGTTTGTCCCCAGCAATGATCCCCAGCAATGGTTTGTGGTCAGTTACAATGGTGAAATTCTGGCCGTACACGTACTCATGAAACCTTTTAACTGCTGCTACAATTGCCAGAGCCTCCTTATCGATTTGGCTGGAATTTCGCTCGGTTTTTGAGAGCGTCTTTGAGAAGTAAGCAACAGGGGCTTCGTTCCCATTGGGTAACACAGGGCTCAAAATGGTGCCCACTCCAAAAGGCGATGCATCACAGGTTATGTTTATTGGCAAAGTCTCATTGTACTGCATAAGCACGGCGTCCGAAGTCAGTAGTTTTTTTACATTACGGAACGCCTGCTCTTCTTTGTGACCCCATATCCAGTTTGCTTTTTTGTCTAAAAGACGATGTAACAGTTCAGCAACAGTCACCTTGTGCGGCAAGAAAACATTATAGAAGTTGATGAGGCCTAGGAACGCCTGGAGGTCAGTTTGTTCTGGGGTCTGGGAGCATTCTTTATTGCTCTTAATTTACTATCAGTAGGGTGAATACCCTGACTATCAATTAGGTACCCTAAGAATTCAACACGATCGGTTCACATTTTGCATTTGTTTTTTTTAACTTTCAGGCCTGCTTCCTGAAATTTTTGTAATACTAATCTTAGACGCTCCCGCAAGATTTTTTGAGTGGGGGCAGCAATAAGCATATCGTCGAAATAGGGGACAACGCCCTTGATCCCCTGCAATAGTCTCTCCATTAGGCTCTGAAAGATCCCTGGGGCTACATTGACTCCGAATTGAAGCCGCGTATACTTAAAGGTGCCACGGTGTGTTACGATAGTCTGTGCCTGTGCCGTTGTTTCGTCAACTGGCAATTGCTGGTAAGCCTGAGCTAAGTCTAATTTAGCGAAGACTTTTCCGCCCCCCAGGGAATGGAGGAGGTGCTGTACTACCGGCATTGGATATGGGTTCTGTTGCAGGGAGTGGTTTAGGGTGGCTCGGTAGTCCCCGCAAATTCTAATGGAGCCGTCCATCTTAATGGGTGTCACAATCGGCGTTTCCCAAGGGGAGTGATCCGTTGTCTTTAAAACTCCCTGGGCAATCAACTTATCCAGCTGCTCGTCGATTTTCGGTTTTAGAGCGAACGGAACTCGACGAGGCTTAAGGCGGATGTGAGCTATCTTTGGATTAAGGCTAAAGGATATCGGGGTCCCCTTGTACTTGCCTAGCTTTTCCTCAAAGACGTCCTTGAATTCACGGGCGAGGTCTTCTACACAGTCACTGCCACAGATTCGATTAATGCCTGCCACTTCGATGTCGAGTGGTGTGAACCACTGTAGGCCCAACAAGCTAGGCCGGTCCTTATCGATCACCGTCAGGGGTAAGTACGCCATGCGGTTCTTGAATGTAACCTGGACTCGGCTGGATCCTGCAACTGGAATTCGGTTCACCAGGTAATCTTTTAGGATGAGCTGTTGAAATTGAAGGTCTTGGCACTGGATCGTAGGGATGAGTTGCTTGAGGGTCTTCCATGAGACCATCGAGAGGGACGATCCCGATGGGCAGGGCCGATTTTCAATATTCACGTTGACCCGAATTTTCTGAGTGTCTAATGAAGAGGCATGGCCAATAGTGAGTGTTTGGTGAGCCTCTTCTCGTCTCGCTAGACGATTCATGGGTCGGTTTCCATAGGAGTGGTTTACTGGTTCTCGCCTTACAGGGCGATTCCCTGCCGATTTGCTGAGATTGGTTCCTTTCGAAGTCTGGCTGGGTCCGAGGAGGCTTCTGCAGACCCGCCCGATGTGGCCTCGTTTCCCGCACTCATGGCAGAGTGCGTCACGGAATTTGCAGTCAGCACGAAAATGGTTGGCCCCGCAGCCAGCACAGGGTTGTTGGGACTTTGGGTGTCGGTCCTGATTGGCCCGTAGGCGATGGACCTCTTCTTCGTCGCTGTCTGACAATGAAGAGAGGTCCTCATGATGGGCCGTTGAACGTCACCGTTCTGCATTGGGTGAAATTTCGTCGTCCGGTTGGTGGTTTGGAGTGCGAATTTGGCATAGTTGAGCAGCCGACTTCTTGGTTGCCTCAGCTGCTGTAGCTTCAGCTACGGCGTCCTTAAGGGTTATGTTGCCCTTTGCCATTATTTTGCTCTGCACATTTAGAGCGTCTAGTCCAAGGACTACTCTGTCTCTCAAAGCCTCTTCCAGGTTGGCGAAATCGCAAACGCCTCCCAAGTTCCGGAGGTCTGCAACGAAATCGGTGACGCTTTCTCCCTTCCGCTGGTTCCGTTGATAGAACTCGTGTCGTCTTACGAGCGTTGGAACAGTGGGTGCATAGTGGGCCCTTAGCAGCGGTTCGAGGATGTCCCAGTCCATGGCCTTCACCTCAGCTGGTTTCGCTAATGCCTTAGCCATCTTAAAAACCATTGGGCCGCAGTACGTCAGGAATACTGCCCGTTTCTTTCCGGCCGTTGCATCCTTCAGATTATTTGTTTCTAGAAACATTTGGAAACGATCCATGTAAGACTCCCAGTCCTCTTGAGCTGGATCGAATGGAGCGGGCGGTATTGTGCCGCCGGACATGGTTCCGCTATTGTGTGCTTCCGTCACGTGCTTAGTTGGCTCTGATATCATCCAATCCCACCTTCGTCGCCAGTGTTAGATCTGGAGCATGGGTGCGAAAGATGGAGACGAGCCAGTAGAAACAGTGAACTTCAAACTCTTTATTTACATATTGTGACCGCTCAGCTCCAAGGCTGCTCAAGCCTTACTTATATAGGCAACTCATTAACTACTTAACCAATAGCGAACCTGGAGTGCTAGCTCCGTTTAACCAATGGGAATGGTCTGTTAATGGCCAATCAGATGCTTCTAAACGGGCCAATCCGATCGGGCCATCAACAGCCAATCAGAAGTGCAGGGCCAGAGCCCTGCACAAGACTTCAAGCTCAATGATAACTTTATTGGTATTATGCATTCACAACACTTCCCCTGTCACACCCACAAAGCCACGCCCACAGAACTGGTAGAAATTTTTTTTTGAATCCAACCACTGCTCACCTCACATCAGAATTAAAGACACTTCTTGGATGAGGAGCGAAATCTCTTCAAGAAGAAACAAAGTACAGTTGCCTTTTGGAAAAGCACCTTTGGGACAACATTGAGAATTTCCATAGAGTCCTGCTTTTACAGTCTTCTGGCTGAGAAGATGCGGAATGCTCTCAGGTTTTCCAGCCAAGATCACAATTGTTTCTAAAAGCCCATCTAGTTTCCTCTTTTACTCTTTTCTTTTAAGTTCCCTTGCCTTTGTGTAGTCATTTTCCTTTGGGAGAAAATTTTTAGGCTCTTCTGCTCAATTTACAGCCAAGTTATTTAGTTATATGGTCTCCATCAAAGAATTGTCTAGCTATTTAGTTTTAACAAAGCTCATCCCCAAAGTATTCATTGTTTGTAGTCTTTGTCAGAGAACTGATTTTCTCCTTTGCTGGCATGCTTGTTTATAATTGGTATTATAAAATACAAAATACAAAACCAAATAAGAGGACAGGGAGAGGGAAGGGGGAAGGGCAAAGAAAAAAGTTTATAATCTTTTTTCATTAGTAACATGAAAGCCATGAAACTCATGCAGAAATGGAAATGCTACTGAACCCTCAGTAGGTTTGATAGGTTTTGAGCATATATTTAAAAGCCACCTTTTTAGTCAGACTTTATGTCATACAAGCTTGCCTTAAATGAGCTGAAGTGTAAAATTGGTAGAATACTAAAATGCACAGCTCAGACTACATTCATCGATTCCCTTTGTTTGAATGATAAGTAATATACACAAATTTATCAAAAGTGTGTTTGGATTTGAAACGAACTAAAATGGAAACATGTAATTGAGTTATCCTCAAAGTATACAATAATTCTACAGTTCTCAAAGTTGTCTGCTTGTTCATTTCTGGCAGTTCCAGGAGAAAGCTGCTGTATTCCTGCAAATGGAAAATGAGTCACTCTCATACTTGAGTTCACAAATTTAATCTTGTGGCACTCAAGCAAGGAAGATGTGCTTCTATGGCAAGATGTGAACCAGAGCTAGCAGTTGGGTGTAGAAATTGTTTATGTGACATCCGCTTTCATTTGGAATTGCTGTGTTTTTATTCCTCTATTCTTCCCTAATTATCTTTATGTCTAATTCCAGGGCCTTCTATATGAGAAGAATTGTTTCAGGAATTTGTTAACATACCCAAGAAGCTCCCACTGGATCCTGGCAATTTGGAGATATCATTTGCATGAAGCTTCTAGTAAACTTGCCAATGGCATAACTTTCTGAATCATAATGCTTTGGTTTGATCATTTGCTTCTCTACAGCATTAAGAGCAACAATGGGACAAACTGGAGGAATATCTAGATTGTTAGTTATATGTAAAGACTTTCTTAGAAATAAGCAGCATCAGTATATTCTAGATTTACACATTAGCACAATTCTTAACTGGCTGAGTATCCAAGGGTTTAAAATGATTTAAGTAGAGGAATGACTGATGTCAAACTCTCCTTAATGCTGTAACACATGTGCCTAGGAAAGGAAAACCTAACTTCATGTATCCTGCTGAACTCAAAACTAGATGACTATTATGAGGTGGGTTTGTGAGTAACATTTTAAACTAATAGAAAAATTGATTGAACCCAAATAGTTTGGAGAGTCAAGAAATCTACAAAATACAAGAACATTGTGTTTAAAGAATACAATAGGAAAAACAGAGCACATTTTCTGTATAAAATATGTAAGAGGAGAAAAAATTGGGTTATTGACATATTTTACATATCCTGGGAATACTGATTCAGCTGGGTATCAAAATAAAGAAGCCAAACAATTTGTTATTTGCATGAGTTGTCATGTATCTTTTAACTGTTTTCTAGATGGGGCATGCCAGGAGTCAAACTGAATGTTTTAATTCATGTGGCAGATTGTAACAGAGATGGAGAAAACATCTGGCTACTATAATCTCTTTTTTCACCCTGTTTGCAGGGTTTGGTCAAGAAGATCAAGAAGGCAATCATAACAGTGCAATCCAAGTTCTGTTTTTTTAAAAAATGTGCAATTACTTTTTTTAAAAAAACATAATACTTTCCAGATGCCCTAGTTAGCTCTGCTAGCCAATCCCATCAGTATGGTTATCTATCCCTTATTATCTTTTCATCTGCCTCAAAGAAGCAACGACAACAACAAAAATCCATATGGACTTTCAAAAAAACCCTGTAGTCTTCTTTTCATTCTAATAGGTTGCTTGTTTTCTTGCTTTGTGCAAGTTTCCTCACTGGAATGCTGTAAAAGTTCCACAGCTATTTCTTTGAATGAGGGATTTTATATTTTATTATTTCTGTATAGATTTCCTCCTGAGGGAATCTCAAATGGTGCATTAAAAAAGAACAATATTCATTACAGCAATTCAATATAGCAGTCAAGAGCAATAAAAGTGGAGTACTGTATTAAAAAATCATTTAAAATTCAGTTTCATCCTGGAACAATGTCTTCCTAGCAAATGAGGAGTTGCTCGATGGTGATGGGTGGCATATAAATTTAATAAATAAATAAATAAATACCCATGTGAATAAGTATTGCTTTATGTTTCTGGAAACTATGCACCAAAAGGGCTATCTGGCTCTCCCCCTTCTGATTATGCAACTCTTAGAACATATAGAATAATAGAGTTGGAAGGGATCTTGGAGGTCTTCTAGTCCAACCCCCTGTTTGAGCAAGAGAGTCTATATTATTTCAGATAAATGATTTTCCAGTAGCTTTTTGAAAGTCTCCAGTGATGGAGCACTCACAACTTCTGAGGGCAAACTGTTCCATTGGTTGATTGCACTCACTGTTTGGAAATTTCTCCTTAGTTCTAGGTTGCTTCACTCCTTGGTTAGTTTCCATCCATTGTTTCTCATCTTGCATTTTGGTGCTTTGGAAAATACGTAGTTTGACCCCTTCATCTTTGTAGGAGCCCCTTAAATATTGGAACACTGTGATCATGTCTCCTCCAGAAAGAGTGACTGCCCTCTCAGAGCACCACACTGAGAAGATCCTACTTGTAATCAACCCTAGACTGCTGGGAGGACTAGGAGCAGAGGCTTTCCAGAAAACATGTATTGGAGGGTATTTAAATAAGAAAATATATTTGTTTTTGTTTTGCTTTGTTTTTTGCTTTGATTCTCCTCAACTCCCCTCTGTCTCCTAAATTAGTGAAGATGTATCCTCTTGTCTCATGACAGGTAGTGAAGTTTATCAACGTTTAAAAGACCCCTGCCACTCTGCCAAAAGCCCTTTTCAGTTGGCATCTAAGCAGATAAGGGTTGTGGGAACCAAGAGAAGGTGGTAAGAGGAGTGTGAATAAGGGCCTGAAAGTCTCTACTCTCCACTATAATTCTTCGTTACAACACTTAAATTTACACAGTTACTTCTTGACTTACATTTACAATTGAGCCTGACATTTCTGTTGCTAAGGGACACAGCTGTTAAGTGAGTTTTGCCCTATTTTACAACCCTTCTTGCCACAGTTGCTAAGTGAATCACTGCAATCGTTAAGTTGGTAACACTTGCAAGTATGAAAAATGGTCATAAGTCACTTTTTTTGAGTAACCTTGAATGGTCACTAAATGAACTATTATAAGTTGAGGACTACCTGTAATGAAAAGTACCTGCTATACTTTAGTACCTGCTGTACTAAAAAGAACATGTCTTACAGCAAATATTATACTACTATTACTTCTTCCTCTTCCTCTTCCTCTCCCTCTCCCTCTCCCCCTCCCCTTTCCACTCTCCCTCCCTCTCCCTCTCTCTCTCTGTCTCCCTCTCCGTCTCTCCGTCTCTCTCTCTCTCCCACTCCCTCTTCCTTTCCCTTTCTCTCTCTGTCTCCCTCTCCCTCTCCGTCTCTCTCCCTCTCCCTCTCCCTCTCCCTCTCCCTCTCCCTCTCCTTCTCCTTCTTTTTCTTCTTCCATATCTGACATCGGACATTGGCAATCATGTTGGCAATCCTATTTTTATCAAAAGCCGCACAAAAACTGCTGTTGAATTTTGTCCAAGCCAGTCCAGATGAAAATATTATACAATATATTATTTTGTGATTTTGAGGGGTAAAATGCTAACTGATGAAAAAAAGCAAAGAAGAGCAAGAAATGGACCATGGATGAAGAACATGACCCTAGCCAATGATGATTAAACTGAGAAAAGAAAGAAGAGCAGAGGCAGTAATTTCTTTTCAGTGATGTCTTCCTTTGATTTCCATAGCAACAGTTAGTTATCAAATGTGTGGCATTTTTCAGATGAATACCTGAATAAACAAGAAAACGTTCTAAAATTTATAGATCTGCATATAGTACTTATGTTTCTGAGTTGTTATCACCAGAGGGCACTACAGTACTAAAATATATATATCATCAATCCTTCAGATGTGGACCTTATTCTGCAAATTTATTGAATTGAAGCTTTTTCTGACATTGAAAATTTTTAATCCTTAATTTTCCAAGGATATTTCATCAATGAGAGTTACTGAATGCACAATATTTCCTGCTACTAAACCACTATTTGAGATAAAACATTAAATTTTGAACTTTTCCTATGTGATGTTTACAGAATCTTAAAATATAATGAAAGTAATAGTATCTAAAAGCAAGTAGTGAAAATGAATTTTGCCCTCATGGGTACTGGAATCTTAGCTGTGATTATGTTATCATATACATCGACATTGATAGATAATGGTTTCTGAGCAGGAATACATTTTATTCTGTCCACCATACTGGTGCTACGATTCAGAATGCAGAAACACTTATGTTCAGAGTATTTCTTTTCTCTTCATGATCCCAAATAAGATTTTATTTGATTAGGGTTGTTTTAGGTCTGTGAGAAACAAAGAAGCAGCTGTAAGACACAGAAGGGAGACCAAAAACTGGGCTGCATTGAGGTGGTCTCCCATGGAAAGAATGAGACACAAGCGTGTGTACTCAGGATGGGAGCCCAGAGTAAAATTCCAGTGCTCCCTTTTATTGAGATTTTTGTACATAGTAAGCATTCACATTGTGGATTACAATAATTAGATATAGTACACAGAATTGTTTACAGTTGTCTGAGCTGCTTAATTGTTTCTGGTGTTTGCTTTTAATTTCCTTGCTTTATCTCAGTGACCTTTAGGCAGACATGTATGTATAAGGTCTTAGACTAATCATTACCCAATCATTACCCAAGTCAAAGTTTATTCCCACATCTCCCCTGTTTTAGTTTTTTGATGATTGCGGATGCCTCGGTAGCTTTTCGCCATTTGCAACAGCAGTTCTCCTTCCGTAGTCTTCACCCGACACATTCCTAAAAGTCCAGGGAGACATTGAATACAACAGCATACACAAAGAGAAAACATAATAAGCATTGGCTGCAGGGTGCGCAGGCGAAGTGAGCACATGTCAGATACCGCGGTCAGCCAGGTACTGCTCAAAGGACAGCGCAGTAAATTGGGGCCCGTTGTCGGATACCAGAACGTCTGGTAATCCGTGGGTTGCAAACAGTCTTTCCAGTCTTTTGATGACCGCTTCAGTGGTCGTGTTCCTCATGCGGTAGATCTTGAGCCAATTCGAGTAGGCGTCTACGATTAACAAGAAGGTGTGGCCTTTGGTCGGCCCAGCAAAATCTAGATGGATACGGGACCATGGTGTCTCCCATTCAGTTGGGGTTGCTTTTGGTGGAGCGTTGCTTACTTCTTGGCATCTCTGGCAAGTTTTGACCCATGATTCGATTTGTCTGTCGATGCCTGGCCACCACGCGTAGCTTTGTGCGAGGGCCTTCATGCGCACGATGCCAGGGTGGCCATCGTGCAAAGTTCTTAGTAGTGCCTGTTGGAGTTGTTCTGGGATAATGACTCTATCGTCCCAGATGATATAGCCCTTTTGAGAAAACAACTCTGTTTGACGACTTTTGAATGGTGCGAAGTCGTCTGGTACTTGGTCCAATGGCCATCCACGTTCTACCCACGTGAGGACTCGTGCTAAGATGGGGTTGCATTTTGTTTCTCTCACGATATCACGGGCAGTTAATGGCGGTGTACGAAGTGTCTCGATCTGCAACGTTGTCATCGTTGTCATCGTTGGCGCGGGATCGTTGATGGTTTCTGGAAGCGATGCACGGCTCAACGCATCAGCGTGGGGAATAGCTTTACCGGGGCGGTATTGTAACTGATAATTATAGGCAGCCAAGAATTCTGACCAGCGGGTCATCCTGGGAGATAGTATATAGGGGGTCGGCTTATCCCCAGCGATTATCCCCAGCAAAGGTTTGTGGTCAGTCACTATAGTAAAAGCCTGGCCGTACACATACTCATGGAATCTTTTAACAGCCGATACAATTGCCAGGGCTTCTTTATCAATCTGGCTATAATTTTGCTCGGTTTTCAAGAATGTTTTTGAAAAATAAGCAACAGGGGCTTCGCTACTGTTAGGCAATACATGGCTCAAAATGGTGCCCGCTCCGAAAGGCGATGCATCACATGTGATATTTAATGGTAAGGTTTCATTGTACTGTATTAGTACAGCGTCAGAAGTCAGTAGCTTTTTTACATTACGGAACGCCTGCTCTTCTCTATGACCCCATACCCAATTTGCTTTTTTGTCTAGTAGGCAATGTAAAGGTTCAGCAGGAGTCACCTTGTGCGGCAAGAATACGTTATAGAAATTGATGAGGCCTAAAAACACCTGGAGGTCGGCCTTGTTCCGGGTCTGGGAGCGTTTTTTATTGCTCTCAATTTGCTATCGGTAGGGTGAATACCCTGACTGTCAATTAAGTACCCTAAGAATTCAACACGATCTGTACACAGCTTGCACTTATTTTTCTTCACCTTAAGGCCTGCTTCTTGGAATTTTTGTAGAACCAGTCTTAAACGATCCCGTAAAATTTTTTGAGTGGGGGCAGCAATTAGCACATCGTCAAAGTAGGGGACAACACCTTTGATCCCCTGCAAGAGTCTCTCCATTAGGCTCTGAAAGATCCCCGGGGCTACACTGACTCCGAATTGGAGCCGCGTACACTTAAAGGCACCTCGGTGCATTACAATTGTCTGTGCCTGTGCCGTTTTTTCATCAACCGGCAGTTGCTGATAAGCCTGAGCTAAGTCCAGTTTAGCGAAGACTTTTCCACCCCCCAGGGAATGGAGGAGGTGTTGCACCACCGGCACCGGATATGGATTTTGTTGCAGGGCGTGGTTTAGGGTGGCTCGGTAGTCCCCACAAATTCTAATTGAGCCGTTTGGCTTAATTGGTGTCACGATTGGGGTTTCCCAGGGAGACTGATCGGTTGGCTTTAACATTCCCTGGGCTATCAACTTATCAAGCTGTTCGTCGATTTTTGGCTTTAGGGCGAACGGAACTAGATGAAGCTTAAGGCGGATGGGAGCTATTTTTGGATTAAGGCTAAAGGATATCGGGGTCCCCTTGTACTCACCTAGCTTTTCCGCGAAGACCTCCTTGAATCCGTGGGCAAGGTCCTCCTCCCAGACACTGCCGCCGATTCGGTTAATGCCTGCCACTTCAATGCCGAGTGGTGTGAACCATTGCAGGCCAAACAGGCTAGGCCGGTCCTTGTCGATTACTGTCAGGGGTAAGTACGCTGTGTGGTTCTTGAATGAAACCCGGACTCGACTGGATCCGACGACTGGAATCCGGTTCCCCTGGTAGTCTTTTAGCACGAGCCTTTGGAATTGAAGGTCTTGGTGCCGGATAGTAGGGATGAGTTGCTTGAGGGTCTTCCAGGAGACCATTGAAAGAGACGATCCTGAGTCAACTTCCATTTGGCAAGGCTGATTTTCGATGTCCACTTTAACTCAAATTTTCTTGGCATCCAATGAAGAGGTGTGGCCGATAGTGATTGTTTGGTGAGCCTCTTCCTGCCTCGTTAGGTGATTCATGGGCCTGTTTCTGTAGGAGTGGTTTGCTGGTTCTCGCCTTACAGGACGGTTTCCTGTCAATTGGTGAAGATTGGTCCCCTCCGAGGTCTGGCTGGGACCGAGGAGACTTCTGCAGACCCGTCTGATATGGCCTCGTTTCCCGCACTCATGGCAGAGCGCGTCGTGGAATTTGCAGTCAGAGCGGTAATGGTTGGCCCCGCAGCCAGCGCACGGTTGCTGGGACTTTGGGTAACGGTCCCGATCAGACCGCAGTCGATGGACCTCTTCTTCGTCGCTGTCTGATGACAAAGAGAGGTCCTTATGGTGGGCCATTGAAAGCTGTCCTTCCGACTTAGGTGAAAGTTCGCTGGCTGGTTGGTGCGTTGGAGCGTGATTTCAGCGTAATTGGGCAGCCGACTTCTTGGTCGCTTCCGTTGCCATAGCCTCAGCGATGGCATCGGCAAGGCTAATGTCGCCCTTAGCCATTATTTTGCTCTGCACGTTTAGAGCATCTAATCCTAGAACTACTCGGTCTCTCAAAGCCTCTTCTAGGTCAGTGAAATCGCAGAGGCCTCCCAAGTTTCGGAGGTCCGCAATGAAATCGGCAACGCTTTCTCCTTTCCGCTGGTTTCTTTGGTAGAACTCGTGCCGTCTTACGAGTGTTGGAACGGTCAGTGCATAGTGGGTCCTTAGTAGCGGTTCGAGGACGTCCCAGTCCATGGCCTTCACTTCAGCTGGTTTTGCTAGCGTCTTGGCCATCTTGAATACGGTCAGCCCGCAATGCGTCAGGAATACCGCCCGTTTCTTCCCGGTTGTGGCATCCTTCAGATTATTCGTTTCCAAGAACATTTGAAAACGGTCTATGTAAGACTCCCAGTCCTCTTGCGCTGGGTCAAACAGAGCGGGTGGTACTACGCCGCCGGACATGGTTCGCCGTTCAGCCCCATGCTCAGTTGTCTTCTTCGTTGTTTAGTCAGTTCTGATGTCTCCACATCCCACCTTCATCGCCAGTGTTAAGTCTGGAGCATGGGTGCGAATAATAGAGATAAGCCGGTAGAAACAGTGAACTTCAAACTCTTTATTTACATGGTGTGACAGCTCGAACTGGAGGGCTGCTATAGCCTTCCTTATATAGGCAACTTATTAACTATTCAACCAATAGCAATTCGGGAGCGCTAGCTCCGTTAACCAATGAGAATGGCCTGTTAATGGCCAATCAGATTCTCCTGAATGCACCAATCCGATCTTGCCATTAACAGCCAATCAGAAGTGCAGGGCCAGAACCCTGCACTTGACTTCAAGCTCAAGATAACTTTATTTAACATTTATTCATTCACAACAGCTTCATATTAGCATTCCCAGCTAATGTCATCTGCCAGAGGGAAAAGCAACTACTAAGAACTCTCTTTTATGTATAAAAGGATGGGGATGGCCAAATGCAGACAGGTGCTCAAAGGCTTCCTGTGTGAATTAACCCCTCAGGAAATTCATGAACCTGGATCTACCACTCTTTTGAAAGAATACTAAACCAGCACTCAAAATGGCCAAGCTGACAGGTCATGGGGATGAAGAAGGAGCATTGGATTAAGTGGGAGAGGGCAATCAGTTGATAGTAATGAGTACCCTTCATTTTCACTGGTGTTGCAAGTGAATGGTATGATCAGAAATACCCAGAAATAGCTTGGGAAGTAGGTCAAATGGTATAGTCAAAATGTCACCAACTCCAAACACTAAAAAGAATTATTGTGTGAAATGTCATATTGGCAGAAACAATAGATAGTTGTGATACACTGATAATTGACTGAGTCAACAACATGTGATTAGTTAACCCAGTTCTATTTTCCAGTTTAAACTTGCTTTTTGTGCAACACTATACCGTCCTCATTCAAGAGTTCAAGATTTAGAACTTTTAGCACTAAGCCTGTGCTTAAAAAACAGGTCTAGCATCCTTTCAAAAGATGACTCAACTTATGTATTGAAGAGCCTTTACTCCTTTTGAGAAGGACTGAAGCACTCACTTCCTGGGGTGAACATCTGGACAACAGCAGAAGGGTCCCCAAGACGTTTTAAGACCCTTGATGACTATCTTTTTTTATTAATCTCCTGGGAATCAGTGCCACAGCCAGACATCATCTTGAAGACAAGCTAAGGGATGATGCAGTGCTGAGCTGGAAAAATCTGGGGATGTAGGTTGGTGGTTTTTTCACTCCTCCCTGCTAAAGGATGTAGTCCAGAAAGAAGAATACTGGAAGTAACAACTGCTAATATCCCTGGTGCAAATAGGAACAATTTGGATTCATTGATGCTGGGTGATGTTCTTTTCCAACCTTACATTCTATTATTCTAAGTCAGATGATGTTTTATGCCATTTGTTAAAAATGTTTCTAATATCAGAGAAATCCCATCATTTGGGTAGCTATATATGTACAGAGTTGTAACCTAAGAATGATCTCATATTTCTTTTTCTACTTTTCTTTGGCTTGGAAAAAATGTCGCAAAGGACATGTGACAAAGAACAAGCCAAGAAGGTCCTCAAATGCACAGTTTGATGAGATCTATCTAAATTTATCCTGCTATTATACACTGTTTCCCGCAGTCAGCAAACATTTCCAAAGTTCTTATTTCCAAAATTCTCATTTATAGCTGGTAAAGCTTTGGAAATCATTGGATACTTCCCAAATCAACATGCTGTAGGCAAACATTTTGTGGAGACACAACTGCACTTGATGAGGCAGTTCCCCTCCTAAAGTGGAGTCAGAATCTTTAGATCTCATTCTTAACTAACCCAAATGTTGTCACAACCAGATTAGATAATAATCTGTAGTTTTTAACACTTACCTTCTGAGAAAAGATCTAAGAGGTGGCAACATAAAGGCAGTTCAACACAAAAAGCCAAGAGGCCAATGAGGAAGATGTTTCTCATGGTGCAAATGTGTCTCAAAAGCTCAATATGTGAAGTCAGGAGAGTTTTTATACTAGTTTATTTCCAATCTACAAAGTGGGGGGAGCATCTTGACAAAATATTGAGTTTCTAGCTTTTCTGGTATTTTTTGTTTGCTGATGAGGTAGATTTAAACTGAGGACCCATTACTCACATTTAACTCCCATTCTTTCCTACAGTGAGTCTAGAAGCTCTGTTGGGGGCTAGTATATTAACAGATAAAATCTCTGAATCTTCACCAAACAATTCCTAAGATTCTTTGGAGAAAACCATAATAGCAGTTTAGCTGGTCCAGCATTCTATACATTTCTATACATTTATAACATTGATTTATAGTGCTGGACTGTATTCTCAGTGCTCCTAAAAGTACACATATATTGAGCTCTGTGGTTTGAAAGCCTCTTATTTTAATTTTTGTTTCTTATATCATATATAAACTGTGGTGGTCTCCCATGGAAAGAATGAGACACAAGCATGTGTTCTCGGGATGGGAGCCCAGAATAAATTCCAGTGCTTCCTTTTATTGAGATTTTAGTACATAGTAAGCAAAATTACATTGTGGATTACAAGTTACATTGTGGATTACAATAATTAGAAATAGTACAGACTTGTTTGCAGTTGTCTGAGCTGCTTAATTGTTTCTGGTGTTTGCTTTTAATTTCCTTGCATTATCTCAGTGACCTTTAGGCAGACATGTATGTATAAAGCATTAGATTAATCATTACTTGAGCCCAATGCCAAAGTTTATTATTCCCACAATAAACCTCAGGATAACAGTATCTTCTTTTGTTCTTCATTGGAATGTAGTCACAGGAAAAAAAAACTTTTGAATACCAAAAGAACAAGGACTCCAATTAATGGCACATCAGGTCAAATGAATTATAATTGTGGCAAAGCCATGATTTATTTAAACAAAGGTGGCATCATTGGCCCAAATTTATTTTGGAGACATAATAGTATCTTTAAAATCTCACTGCCAGCATTCCCAAATGGTACATATTGTCTTCTTATTTTGAAATACTAATGTTGTTTCTCTTACTTTTCCTGATAACAGAGCATCAGGGAAATACGAAGAGGGGTGTTCTTATATTCCATCTTCAGAGGACAATCTGATCAAGGGTTACAATTTAAAAAATGTTTATTTTGTAATAGCATTATATTAACATGAAACTTCCTTCTCCCATTTTATTTGTCAATTGAAAAAAAAGTTATGAATGCAATCTATCAGACTGAACTGTTGAACTGAACTGTTGCTATATTACCCAACTGAATTAATTGTAGATTTGAGAATGGGGAAAAAATACACCGCCCTGAACAGGAATTGGCTGTTTTGTGGGCATTGTGCCTCAAAATCTTTATATTGTTCCAAATGACTTGACAATTAAAGGTCATTCCAAATTGGACATGGTAATAAAATCAACTGCAGATATTTCCTGTCAACACTTATAATAGGGAGACTTGCACAGTTTTGATATGGAAAATAGATGGCTTTATAAATTAGAGTAATGAATGAATGAATGAACAAACCAACAAATGAAAGAATACATAAATTACATATATGAATACAGATAATATGATTTCATAGTGCTTTAGACATTTCATTTGTTTTATTCATTAATTCTGAAGTTTATCCTGATCTTTCCTCCAAGTAGGAAAGTATGTGTGATTTTCATGATGTAATCAGATCTTGGTTCCAAATCTTCATAACTAATCCAGACATAAATATAAATGAAGTGTTTCTGAAAGGGAAACTTTGGACTACAAGAGAGACAGTATGCTTCTCTTACAGTGACTATGTTTTAATTTTTTAGACATAAAGAGCATATTTATTCCATAATTTCAAATTTTAATGTGGAATGTTTTTCAACTGATTCATATTTATATATCAAATTTGCCCGAGTGGTCAGAAAGCTTTAAACTTTTATTACATTTGAGACCTTCTTACAGTAATCAAAACAGTTATCTGTTGCTGGATGAATTGTCTGAAAAATATCCTCAGGCATCATAGAATGATTTCTTTTCAAAAGATGCTTGAGTGAATTTAAGCTACAGTCCTGGTCATGTCATTTTTTCCCTCTATTTCAGGATGTTCTTTGATACATTAATACACTTGGAGATTATTCTGTTGGGGAAAAAAGGGAGAAAAAACTTCTGATTAATAGAGAAAATGAGATTTTAGATTCAACTTTCCCCCTAAAGTGTCTCTACGTGTCTTCATACAGTGCACAAAAGTCCAATAAAAACCTAGGGCCACAGAGATATTAGAAACAGAATCTAAGCATGCATAGAAATTCCCATTTGCTGGTTAGCATACATGTACAGGCAATGCCAGCATACTATAGCTGCTTTCCCAACTTCTGATGATTCATTCCTCTTTCTCTCTCACCTGAACTTATATTTGCCCATTTATTGCAATTTTTACTAGTGGTAAATGATACAGTACTTGGTTTTCCCCAACCTCTTGTCTCCCTTATATTTTTGAATGAAATCAAATTAGAACTTTCATCCCCTTTAGCTTACATGGTGTTGTGGCCCACTGGCAGCTGGCAGAACTGGCAGCAGAGTCGGACAGTAGTGGGGATGTTGGGGAGGAACCTGGTCCAGTCCTGGAGGCTATGGAAGACTCCGATGAGGGCTCTGTGTCAGAGGCAGAGAAGGGGCCAGGGCAGGCTGGCAGTCATCAGCTGCCTTTGGGCTCGGACAGCCGTGAGGGGGGGTAGTTTCTGGAGCCAGTTCCAGCTCGCGCATGCGCAGAGCTGTCAAAAGGAAGGCACAATTAAGAACTCAGGGTCAACGTGGGAGTAAGGCCGCAGGTGGATGATGAATGCTCCTCCTATTAGGATTAAAAGAGAAACAAAAGGGGGGGGGGCTTTTGCAGAAAACAACTCGCTCATTCAGTCATCTGTCCTTTCCAGCCTCGTGAAGATTTGCTTGTATAACCCAGCCCTTCCCTGTCAGCATTGAGTGTGGAATTTTACTGGGCAGTTTCAGGATTGATAAAGGTCTGAGCTAATTAGTATACCTTTGCAAGACTGTTTGCGAAGCCGTTGGCTGACCGTGAATGAAATAAATTCACATTAATGTAATAAAAGAGGTTTTTGCTGGGACTCAGAACTTAGTGCTTTTTGGGGAGAACAGAGATGCTGATATTCTCCAGTTCTCACCTTATTCCCTTTCTCCTTTCCTGTCTTTATTTAAATTTTTTATTTAATAAGGGTTGCTTTAATAGTTATCACACCTTCTACACTAATCATTTCCAATACAATATTTTATTATTTTAGTAGTCCAAGTCATAATTGTCTACTTCTCTGGTACATTTGTTTACTGTACAAAATGTTTATATTTCTGTTTAATGTTGTTTGTTATAAGCTGAACGCTGAGTTTTGTCTGTGTTTGTTTTTGTGCTTTCAAGTCAGCGTTGACTCCTGGTGATTGCCTGGAGATGTTCCTGCAATTTTCTTGGCAAAGATTTCAGAAGTGGTTTGCTACTGCTGGCTTACTAGAATTGGCAGAGAGTGACTATCTTTAGGTCATCTAGATGGCGTCATGCCTAGACTAGACTCACAGTATCCTGGTTTTGGTCTGATGCATTAATCAAAATGGCTCTCAACACACTGAGTAAATACATTTCCCCCTCTTTTTGTGTAGTTTTTCAAAGTATAAAATGAATATTTTTAGATACCTTCTACCAGATCCACACAATGTTTTGCACATTGATATAGGCAACAAATCTGGATTCCTTTGCAATCAGAGTTAATTTCACATTCATTAGGTTCAGCAGGTTTGCATATAGGTAGGTGTCTTGTTTCTGTTCTGTAATTGAAAGATGCAATAGCATAATAAATTGTTTCTAGGAGGGATGCATATTGGCACTTAAATTTCTACTCTTTTCATTTCCTCATTGTCCAACATAATTCTACGCTTTAAAAATTACCAGTAATATAAAATGTACATTTAAAAATGCACTTAGGAAAATTTACTTTAAAAAAATATGTCACTTTAGTTATATGATTCTATAAACTGCATACCCTTAAATAAAGTGAAAAAATATGTATTTTTTTCAAAATGAGAATAATTTATTATTGAATAAATATACAATAATGCCATATTGAAAAATAAAGAAACAAATAAAACAGACCTACCAAAACAATTTGGAATTAATTCTAAAAATCTTATTTAGTAAGAGAGGGGAATATACCTTCTGGAATCTATCCTTCTTCATGGGGTTGAAAAAGTTGGGAATTTGGAAACCCAAGGCCTATTGCATGGTAGGATTTTCATAACAATATTTTCGCATGGAAGGATGGAAAACGGGGAGGTTTTAGAACTGTAGAGAAATGTGTATAGAGTGAAATGATTATACCTACAACCTCTGCCATTTTGTAACTAAGCAATGTTCAATCTGCTCTTTAGAATTTCATCTAAATATTCTTCTTCATTAGGTAAAAAGAGATTGGACAACCATTTGTATTAAATGACCAGGGGGTTAGACTAGAAGATCCCCAAGGTCTCTTCCAATGCTATTATCCTGTAAAAATGAAAGCAATGTCTTTGTCAAACACTGCATAACATATTGTATAACATAAGCTAGCAATATTCCTCTTTCCTGGCTTAAGCCACTCCTGGATTCTTACTGTTTCTACCCTGTCCCATTTCTCCAAATAGTTCAAACACAGCCCATAAACAGTCCAAATGCCCAACAGAAAAGAAGAAAAAAAGCATTCAGTTAATATTATTTGTCAGGCATCTGAAATTCTGAATATAGTAGTTGCAAACAGAAAGATTGGTAAGGTCACCTTTTTCTGAGCAGAAGAAGCTTCTTGGATGGAAATGTCTCCAAGGAAAAAAACAGTCCAATTGCCTTTTGAAAAAAACACCTTTGGGTCACCTTTTCTTCACTATAATTAGGAGACCATGTAGGTTGAAATGGCAAAAACAACCAACTAACCTCATGGCAGCATATTGACAACTTTTCACTTTTATGGTTGCATACTGTTGTGAGAATTGGAATACAGGTGAATGAAGATAATAAATAATGCCCTGAAGCTTTCCATGCTGCTTATTTTGTACTTATATATAGCAAATAATATAAAGCAAGAGGTCCCACTAGTAGGAAAATAAGCTGATTATAAGATGCAGCAATGCAAAGGAAATTAAAAAAAAAAAACTTGTTCTAGGGAGTAACTTTATTTTTCTTGCAGGAAGAGCCCATATCATATCTCAACAATCACCATTCCTGTCAAATGCTTTGTTCAAGAGAATATTGCAAACTTGTTGATTATAGTACCAAATACTGGTGGGATGCTTACTTTACCTCAGGAACCTTATAATACATGGGAAAAATCTGGGAATGTATTTTTCTATAAATGAGAAAATATGGAGTGGACACCAACTGAGCACATTATTAAATAAAAATTGGCACTCCCGATTAGTGGGGATGAGTAATGGAATCTAGGAATAAGGTATCTAGGAAGTCACATATCAGCTGTCTCTGATGCAGATTGCAGAACCTGTTTATCCTCCTTCAACTACATATAGAACATCTAATTTATAAAAGTTAGATTCCTGGTTTAATAGATAAATATTGTTTTATGCATGCACCTTCAAGTACGAAGCTGGTGTGGTTGTGGATCAGATAGTTTTATATTCCCAATACTTTCTTTTCAAATTTAACATCAGATATTCTACCGAACACACATTTATGGAGCCTTGTGCTAAAACATTATCTGTTTGCCCAACATCTTGATCTATAACATTTAACCACATCCTTGATTGCCTTCAAACACAGACTAAAAGATCCTGATTTATAAGGTGCCAAGGGCTGCATTTTTGTATATTAATCCCATCAATCTCATCCCTCATTTATGGATGCTTGAAAATTGTATACATTTGCATAAATAGGGCAAAAAAGATAGGTTCCTTCAAATAAAATTATAAATACTCAAGGATTAGATGATGGCTTTCAAAAATACATTGAGGAAAGGTTTAAAACAAATGTATGGAGCAGTCTTCCCGAACCTACTACCCTTCAAACATGCTAGAAGAATTTCCTAAATTCCCAAGTAACAGCCATGGTATAATGTTACCAGTCTGCAAATCATTGCATTTCATGAAGTCCTTTCCTTGGTTATGTTCTTTCATAGCTGCCAATAACCGCACTCTGGATTATAATCTGTGGTACTGTATATTATGTAGACTACCATAGTCTACATTATATAAGTGTCATGTAGACTCCCATTGTCTACATAATATACATTATTTGTCTATAGTCATTTTAACATTGGAGGAGCGTATGTAATGGATTAACCACCACTACTTATCTTTAATACATGATGCAGTGTGTTCTTCTGTCCATTTCCATAGAATGCTATTTAATTAAAAATATACCTGCATGTGCTTTACCCAATGTCTGAGAGAAGAACTAGGAGACCTACAAGAATGACACTTGGTATCTTCATGGTAATAGCAAATCTTAGATCTAATTATTTTCAAGCATTAAACTGGCATCTATATTACCTAGAAGAACTGTTATGAACTAATAAAACACTTAAATAAAGTTTATCAAAAGCTTAAAGAAAAAGCAGGGTTCTAATCCTGCACTTCTGATTGGCCGATAATAGCGATATCGGATTGGTCCGTTCTGGGGAATCTGACTGGCTGTTAACGAGCCACTCTCATTGGTTCAAGGGTTTAATACTTCCATGTTCTCATTGGTTAATAGGTCAGCAGTCTGCCCTATAAAAGGACTGCTGCTGCCCCAGGTTTTTGCACTGTTCACGATGGTTAATAAAGAGTTGAAGTTCACTGTTCACTGACTCGTCTCCGTTCTTTGCACCCATGAGCAGAACTTAACACTGGCAACAAAGGTGGGATGCGGAGACATCAGAGCTGACTGAACACTACAGAGCACCAAACAGATCACGTGGCTGAAGGCACATCGACAACGGAACCATGTCCAGAGGCGCCATACCACCCGCTCCATTTGACCCGGGACAAGAAGACTGGGACGCGTACATAGACCAGTTCCAGATGTTTCTGGAAACCAACAACTTGAAGGATGCTACTACGGGGAAAAAGCAAGCAGTGTTCCTGACCCATTGTGGGCCTGCCCACTTTAAGATGGCCAAGGCACTAGCGAAACCGGCTGAGGTGAAAACCATGGACTGGGACGTCCTCAAGCCCCTTCTATGGGCCCACTATGCAGCCACTGTACCAACACTTATCCGAAGACATGAATTTTACCAGAGGGACCAGCAGAAAGGAGAGAGCATTGCAGATTTCATCGCGGATCTCCGGAACCTGGGAGGCCTCTGTGGGTTTACAGACCTCGAAGAAGCTCTGAGAGACTGAATAATTCTGGGATTAGATGACCAGATGGTGCAGAGCAAGATCATGGCAAAAGGGGACATCAACCTTGCTGATGTCATCAAGGACGCTACTGCAGCAGAAGCAACCAGGAAATCGGCCACCCGAATGCGCCGCACCAACACACCGCTCCGTCAACTCGTCAGTGATACTTCACCTTGCCTAGAGAGGCACACAACAGCGACCCACCACGAGGACCTCGAATTGCCATCAGAAAGTGATGAGGAGGAGGTCAACCGGCTCCAGTCTGAATGTGACCAACGCCACCAGCGAAATCAAAGACTACCGCACCAATGTGCGGGTTGTGAGGCAAACCACCCGCGATCAGACTGCAAATTCCTCAATGCGCTCTGCCATTTCTGTGGGAAAAGAGGCCACATCGGAAAGGTCTGTAGAAGCAAGCAAGGATCCAGCCCATTTCAGAGGGGAGACAACTACCGCCAGACCACAGAAAATCGCCCTGTGAGTCAGGAACATTTGAACCGCCAATGGAACAACCACTCCTACAGAAATAAAACACCAGCCATTTTATTGAGAAGAGAAGAGGCACACCAAACCATCACAATTGGTCACACCTCATTGCTAGACGCAAAGAAGATCCAAGTGAAGGTCGCCATCAAAAACCAGTCTTGTGTGATGGAAGTTGATTCAGGATCGTCCCTCTCAATGGTTTCCTGGAAGACTCTTAAACAATTAATCCCTGCCGTCTGGCGTCAAGACCTCAGAGCGCAAAGAATCATACTCAAGGATTATCAGGGGAACCGAATTCCGGTCGTTGGATCCAGCCAAGTCCAAGTATCATTCAAAAATTGTACTGCGTCATTACCACTGACTGTCATCGACCGTGACCGGCCTAGCTTGTTAGGCCTTCAATGGTTCGCCTCACTCGGGATCGAGGTAGCCGGCATTCACCAAACCAGAAGCGACGACTGGGAGGAGGCCATTGTCCAGGAATTCCAGGACATTTTCGCAGACAAACTAGGTGAGTACAAGGGGACCCTGATATCATTTAACCTTAACCCTGAAGTAGCCCCCATCTGCCTTAAGCCTCGTCGGGTACCTTTTGCCCTTAAACCAAAAATTGATAAGCAGCTCGATAAGTTAATAGCCCAGGATGTTTTAGAACCAACTGACCACGCTCGTTGGGAAACCCCAATTGTAACACCCATCAAACTGGATGGATCGTTAAGGATTTGTGGGGACTACCGGGCTACCCTTAATCACGCTCTTCAACAGAACGCTTACCCAGTACCAGTGGTACAACACCTTCTCCATTCCCTGGGGGGCGGAAAAGTCTTCGCTAAATTGGATTTAGCCCAGGCATGCCAACAACTGCCTGTAGATAAAACAATGGCAGAGGCACAAACGATCGTTACGCACCGAGGCGCCTTTAAGTGCAACCAACTCCAATTCGGAGTGAGAATAGCCCCAGGGATTTTTCAAAGTCTGATGGAGAGACTCTTGCAAGGGATCAAGAGGGTCATGCCATATTTTGATGACGTTTTAATTGCTGCCCCGAATAGAGAAATACTAGAAAAGTGGCTTAAATTGGTTCTCCAGAAATTTAAAGACTCTGGCCTAAAGGTTAAAAAAAAAAAAGTCAACTGTGTACAGACAAAGTAGAGTTCCTGGGGTACCTAATCGATAAACAGGGTATCCACCCCACTAACAGCAAACTAAGAGAAATCAAAAATGCGCCAAGACCCAGAAATAGAACTGATCTCCAAGCCTTTCTGGGGCTCATTAACTTTTACAACATCTTCTTGCCCCAGAAAGCGACCGTAGCTGAGCCCCCCCATAGACTTCGCAACAAAAAAGCAACCTGGGTCTTGGGACACCGCGAGGAGCACGCATTCCGACAAGTGAAAAACTTACTAACCTCAGATGCTGTTTTAATGCAGTATAACGAGACTCTGCCTTTAACAATTACATGTGACGCGTCACCGTTTGGAGTAGGAGCCATTTTGAATCATGTGTTACCAAATGGTAGTGAGGCCCCTATTGCCTATTTTTCCAGGACCTTGTCAAAGGCTGAACGTAATTATAGCCAAATCGACAAAGAGGCTCTTGCTGTTGTATCTGCTGTGAAACGGTTTCAAGAATATGTGTATGGATGAGTTTTTACTATTGTTACCGACCACAAACCGTTGTTAGGGATTATAGCGGGAGACAAGCCACCCCCCTATATATTGTCACCGAGAATGACTCAATGGTCGGAGTTTTTAGCTGTGTACAACTATAAATTACAACACCGTCCGGGGAAAGCCATTCCCTACGCTGATGCATTGAGCCGCACCCCATTTCCGGAAACCATCGACAACCCAGCTCCAACCCTTATGACACTCCAGATTGAAATGCTACAGTCACCACTGCTAACAACCAGAGACATTGCAATTGAAACAAAACGAGATCCTGTCTTATCGCGAGTTCTTAGCTGGGTCGAAAGAGGATGGCCAATAGAACAAACCTCTGACGATTTCACCCCTTTCAGAAACCGGCAAACAGAACTGTTTTCTCAAAAAGGCCTATGGGGAGATAGAGTCGTCGTCCCAGAGCGGTTACAATGAGCAGTATTGAAAACATTGCATGACGGTCACCCTGGCATTGTGCATATGAAAGTGCTCGGATGACGGACTCCGTTGTAGTATTCTTCATTTCGTGGATCTCGAGCCAGTTGGAATAGGCATCCACTGTTAGGAGGAATGTATGTCCTTTAGTGCTCACACGAAGCTACGCGTGGTGGCCGGGCATCGACAGACAAATCAAAGCCTGGGTGAAGACTTGCTTAAAGTGCCAAGAAGTCAGCAGTGCCCCACCTAGAGCAACTCCAACAGAATGGGAAACCCCCCAGGGGCCGTGGTCCCACATCCATGTTGATTTTGCGGGACCTACTAAAGGACATACATTCCTCCTAACAGTGGATGCCTATTCCAACTGGCTCGAGATCCACGAAATGAAGAATACTACAACGGAGTCCGTCATCTGAAAATTGAACAGGCTATTCGCAACGCACGGACTGCCAGACGTCCTGGTCTCCGACAACGGACCCCAGTTCACTGCCCTGGCATTTGAACAATACTTAGCGGATCGGGGCATCCACCATGCGCTAACTTCGCCTGCGCACCCTGCGGCTAACGGCAGGGCCGAGCACATGGTACAATTTGTTAAAAAATCTCTCCATAAAATGGACTATGGGGACATCAATGAAAAAATAAACAAAATACTCCTACTCCAACACATCACTCCGCACAGCGTCACCAACAAGACTCCAGCTGAACTATTTATGGGACGCAAGCTCCGTTCCCACCTCGACCGGCTTCATCCTTCCTACGAGCCAGAGAAACCCTGCGGATCCGGGACTTCTGGTTTGTCGGCTTCGCCAGCAGCAGGGTTTCACAATCCTGCACGATCCCTGCCACGCTAGCCATTTTGGTGCCTCCGATCCAGATGGGTTTGGAGGCTAAGGCTGCCTTGCAGAGGCAGCCGAAGATAGGGGGGAGCTGGTGAGGGGTTTGGGGGTGTTGCAGACCCCCTCTCCAGCCGGCAAAACCCTCTTTTCTCAAGGCGGTTGAGTGGCGGTCTGCAATGGCCGCCACAAAGAAGCCGGCAGCTGGGTAAGACTGAGCAGGAGGAAGAGGGGAGAAAGTTTACAAGAGAAAGTTTTTTGGCTGATCCAGGACTTTAAGAGGCGTTTAATCTTGAGAACTATGACTTTTTGAAAAATACTTTGTTTCCAGAGGAGGATTTCAAGCGGCAAAATTGAGGTGCTGAAAGGAAAGTTTACTCTCCTTCCCTATGGAATCAACAAATGGCCATTGAGAAACCTGTTGTTTTTTATAAAAGGTAAAAACTTGGCTTCTTGTTATAAGTGGGAAGGGAGAGGACAAAAAAAAATATTAAGATCTTGCTGGAGGAGATGCCTTGAAGATCTTGAGACTAGAAATTGATTGCAACAAGGCTGTAAAATACAGATTGGGCTTTTTTTCTTTCCCCTTTTACTGATACCACCCCAGGAAGAGAAAGCGAGAACTTTGTGCATTGTTTGGACTGATTGATGTCTTTGGGACTTTGAGGAATTGTTTTAACTTTTGAAACATTTTGGTTGCTCTAAGAAGAACAAAGAATGGCTTTATCTGATGATGAATTTAGAAAGGAATATCAAGAAAGTAAGGACGCTGTGAAAGAAGCTTTCCTTTCTTTAGAAATGGCGCTTGCTATTTATCAGCAAACACAACAACAGATGGAGGAAATAGAAGAAGAAAAAGAAGAAGACACCATCTTCAGTGAATCTAAAAAATTAATTAAGAGAGAAAGGAGAAAGAAAGGAAGGAAAATGAAGGACTTAAGACTTAAAAAAACACTTAAGAAAAGAAAAAATAAGATGCAAAACCAACTTAATGTTACTGAGCAAAAGGAGAAAGGATTACAACAGAGAGGGAAAGCTAAAAAGGTGGAGGTTAGTGGGGGGGCGGTAAAAAGGCCAGGGGGGATAAGAAAGGGAGGGAAAAGCCATAAAGGTATGAAACAAGATGGGAAAAAAGGATTTTTTTTTTAGGGATAAAAGGTAAGGTATAATTTCTTTAAAAAAGAAGATTCTGCAAGGTACATAAGATGGTACTATGTATTAGAAATAGAAAACTAGAATGTTATAAGAATTAATAAAAGATTAAAATATTGAAATGTTTAGTAATGACAGATTTTAAAATTTAATAAAATTGTAGCACTTGTTTTTTGAAATAGACAATTGGAATGTTATAAGAATTAATATTTAGATTTATTATCTAATTTTATTAATTATTATTAATTTATTATTTTTTCTCTTTGAAGGTTAGTAGGTAGAATGTACTAAGCAGAATCAGATTGGGTATCAGACGTTATTTTAAATATTAATTTAGGGGGAGGATAGAAAGGCATCATACTCTGAACAGTGATTTCAGGAGAAATTCTTTTATTTTTTTTACTATAGGGAATGAGATAAATGGATAATTTGGAAAGAATGGACAAAAAATACAAATACAATGATTTAAATTAAAATGAATTCAATAAAATAGAAATAAAAAGAATGAAAAGCGGGGAGAAGTTATGTAGAAGATATAGAATGGTAAATAAGATAGGTAATGGTATATAAAATGAGCACGAATTTAATTGAAGTCCATACAAAGAGAGGTAATCTGGGGCCAAACTACTTTCTTAAAAGAAGTTTTATATTTTTGTGTTTTGTGTATCTATGTTTTGTTTGAGAATTAATAAAACCTCGGAGGAATGTTGGATGAGAATAATGGTAATCAAGTCAGAGAGGAATGAAGATGATGACTATAAACTGGATAAATATAGAAAATAATAATAGTAACAATGAAATTGAATACAAAAAGAGAAATAATGAGAAATTTGTTGAGAGATATCTATATGTTTATATTGAAATGGTGTAAAACAGAATTATGTTGCATAAAATAATATTCTACTTGACTTGTAAAATTAATAATGGAAAGAGGTTTTATGTATTTAATGGTTAATGATGGTTTGTTTGTCTTTAAAATCAATAAAATTTGTTCCAAAAAAAAAAAAAAAAAAGAAACCCTGCGGATCCAGCTGGAAATGCCGCGAGTTCAAGGTAGGCGACTTAGTTTTCGCTAAAAACCTCTCCAGTGAACCATTATGGATCGAAGCAACCGTAATTCAAACCCCTGGGCCCAGATCATACCGTGTGCAAACCTGCGACAAAAAAAATATGGAAACGCCATATAGATCAGCTTCGCTCTAGCCTACAACCCAGTTCCCGCGACTCCTAGGACTCCCAAACTGAGGGGGGAGGAGATGTCGACGAAACCAAATTCGAGATGGGGGAGAGCAGAAGCGAAGGAAGTCAGCGAGCAGGCGCGATTAATGAAGAAGAATCAGGGAGGGGTGTGGTCTCACCACAGAGGAATACCTCAACGGAGGCTAGCCTGCTAAGATCAGAGGACAACAACAACGACAGTTAGTGGCACCGAGTCGTCCAGTGAGAATGAGGAACCGCTGGTACCAGATATGTCCAAAAACATCCCACCAAAGCTGGACTGCAGACGGGAACCAGTGGGACAGCACAAATCTAATAGACAGTTAAAACAACCCACATATCTTAGAGATTATGTCACCGCGCCCCTCAAACAGAACCCAGGGGGAAGGGGTGTTATCAACTAATAAAACGCTTAAATAAAGTTTATCAAAAGCTTAAAGAAAAAGCAGGGTTCTAATCCTGCACTTCTGATTGGCCGATAATAGCGATATCGGATTGGTCCATTCTGGGGAATCTGACTGGCTGTTAACGAGCCACTCTCATTGGTTCAAGGGTTTAATACTTCCATGTTCTCATTGGTTAATAGGTCAGCAGTCTGCCCTATAAAAGGGCTGCTGCTGCCCCAGGTTTTTGCTTTGTTCACGATGGTTAATAAAGAGTTGAAGTTCACTGTTCACTGCCTCGTCTCCGTTCCTTACACCCATGCGCAGAACTTAACAAGAACTATGCTAGGAAAAGATAGTGTCTTCTCCCATCCTCATACCTAGCATTTTCTCTTTGTGAAGTTGAGCTAACCTGTATTTTCAGTCTGCTTGTACATTGCAGATGACTGCTTTAACTCATTTTCATTTCTATACACTGCTTCATCATACTGGAAGATGTCTGGGATCCCACTGATAATTGCATTTGTTATATACATTCATTTAAGAATTGCAAATTTGATTGGATCAGATTAAAATATGAACTTGTTCAGTTGCAGAAGTAATAAGAAAACAAAGCCAAAGTGTGTGTGTGTGGGGGGGGAGGATAAAATTAGAACTGCATATCAGTTCAATGAAATATAGAGGCCAGGCAGGGTTAAACACAAAAATCCATATTGGAAAAAGAGAAACAAGCAAACTCAGAGTCTAGATACAGTTCAGGGAGTCAAGTATCAGAGACTCAAAATTAATGCTTAGAACAACCAAGTATGTGTATAGTCAGTCCCAATGAATTCACTATAGAAGGAAAGCTTCTTTGTTGAAGATTATGGATGATAGACTACCACACTGATTAACTGAGAGTTGGTAGACAGATTTAAACATTAAATTAAAAAAAAATCACAGTTTAGGGCTGAAAGATTGACTGGACTAAAGTAATGCAGTTGGTTTCTATGCCTAAGGGAGAACTAGAACTTGGATCTTCTGTTCTGATCTAGCATCTTGACCACAACACCTCACCAACTGTCCACTAGATGGGCATGTTAGTTCATAAATGCCATTCCAGCACTGACACACAAAATAGAGGATTTAAAAGACATAAAGTTTAGCCTGCTGCTTTCCAGCTAAGAATCAGGATTATGTGGAAAAAAAATTATCTCCATATATAACCAAAACTCCTTACCTCTGAGAAACATTATACTTATAAGAAGGTATTTTGCTCAGCCATGTACTTCGTTGTTTATTCTTACACTTATGAACTTCCTGAACTCTTAAAACTTCTGTGTCCTCTGTTATGTTGTGGGAAAGATGACTCGAGACCAGTTAATCTTCAGTTGTCTTTATTTTACTTTCTGGAATTGAGCAACAACGGAGCCGCAGCAGCCTCTTTTATAGCAGCTGCTCGCGGCTCTTGGTCAATGATGGTTATTCAATTTTCCCGCTGTTGGCCGAACCAATCAGAACGGAACATTCAAACATTCAAATATAAAACACCCCTCCCTATGTGGTACAGTCCCACCAATCAGGTCACCCCTATGTTACGTAGTCACGTAAATAGGTGGGGCTTTTATGGTTCCTACTGGATCTGCGCAATTCAATCGTGGTGTTGTCTTCGGGCTGCTTGGACAGATTCGCTGTTCCTCCCGTCCTCTTCTGTGGAACCTCCTGGAAGGTGGAGTCAGCCATGCCGCTCCTGCCTGGCCTTTCCGGGCTGGTTGAGTTGGCTTGGTTGCTCCTGCCAGGAGTGGCTTCGTGATGGTTTTCCAATGCCTGCTCCAGTCCTTCGAAGTTTTCTTCTTCAGGTACATGATTTTGATTTTCCCTTGGGGCTCATGGTGGTGTTAGTTGTTGTGTTGTTGTTTGGGTTTGTTTTGTTATTTCTCGTGCTTGTGGAGGGTCCCCCCTTCCTTCTCATTTGTATTTGAGGGGTCTCCCCCCTCTCTGGTTTGGTTATTCTTTTGGTTTAATGTTTTATTTGGTTCCTGTGTTTGCGTGGGCTCTTCCCTTTGGTTATTAGTGTTTCTTAATAGGGCCCTTGATCTGACTTGGTCTATACGTCTCCTCCAGCTCTTTCTGTCGTCTGTCTCTACCCTGTATGACTGGGGTCCTGTTACTTGGATTATTTTAGCTGGTATCCATAATGGCTTCCCCGTTAGGTTTTTTGCATAGACCAGGTCCCCTGTTTTAAATGTACAGCACTAGCTGGAGGAGTCTGTTGGCTTTTCTGTGCTATATGTGGGGTGTAGTCTATCTAAGCTAGATCTTAGTTTTCTTCCCATCAATAGTTCTGCTGGACTTTTATTAGTTGTGGCAATTGGCGTGATGTGCTGTATTGTTAGCAATTTATATATTTTTTTTTCCTGGATATCTCCAGCTTCTAGGCTGTGTAGTGTTTCTTTGGTAAAATGAACCATGCGTTCCGCCCGTCCATTTGTAGCTGGCCGATGCGGCGCTGTTAAAGCATGTCTTATACTTAGTTCGGCTAGGAACCTCTCAAATGTTAGTGTAGTGAATTGCAATCCGTTGTCAGATACAACTAGATCCGGCAATTCATGCATTGCAAAAAGCTTTCTTAATTGTCTAATAACAGCTTCTGTTGTGGTTGAATGCATAATGCTTACCTCTAGCCAATTTGAGTAAGCGTCTACTACTATTAGGAATGTATGCCCTTTTATTGGTCCAGCAAAATCAATGTGTATTCTAGACCATGGGCCCCTAGGTGTTTTCCAGTCAAGTACAGGTGCAGAAGGGGGTGCAGGTCTAGATTCTTGGCATCAATTGTACGTTGCTACCCATTTCCCTATATCCGAATCCATCCCTGGCCAACATACATAACTCCTAGCCAGGAAGTTCATTCGGACAATGCTTGGGTGCCCTTCATGTAATAGTTTAAGTACTTGTTCCCTTAATCTGTCTGGTATAATCACTCTATCCCCCCATAGTACAAATCCTTTTAAAATTGACAGCTCAGTTTGTCTGTGCCAAAATGGTTTAACAGTCTCGTCATTTTCAGTGTCTGGCCACCCTTTACCTACCCAATTTAAAATACGCACCAAGATTCTGTCTCTCGCGGTTTCCTTCGCAAAGTCTGTTGTGGTTATGGGTAGGTTTGCCAGTGTCTCAATGTTCAGGGTTGATGTGGTTGGTGCAGGATCATCCTCTAACTCAGGTAGGGGGTAACAGCTCAGAGCGTCAGCGTGTGTTATGTTCTTTCCTGGCCAGTAGATTGATTCGTAGTTGTATGCAGCGAGGAATTCGGACCACCTCATCATTCACAGTGACAAAAAGTTGGGTGTGGTTTTGTTTCCTGCGAGTATTCCTAAAAGAGGTTTGTGATCGGTGACCAGTGAAAATTTCCTGCTGTAGATGTACTCGTGCAACTTTTTAACTCCTGTTATTGCGGCCAACTCTTCTCTATCCAATTGGCTGTAGTTCTGCTCCGCTTTTGATAGGGTTTTTGAATGGAATGCGATTGGTGCCTTTCTTCCATTGGGTAATATGTGGCTGAGTATGGGCCCGACGCCAAACCGTGACACATCGCAGGTTAAAGTTAGTGGCAGGGTTTCGCTATATTGGATTAGTACACAGTCTGATGTAATCAGGTCTTTGATTCCCTGGAATGCAGTTCCTTCTCAGGTCCAGGTAGCTTTCTTATCCAGTAACCTGTGTAGCGGTTCTGCTATCGTTGCCTTCTGTGGCAAAAATACATTGTAAAAATTAATAAGTCCCAGGAAAGCTTGTAAATCTGTTTTATTTTTGGGACGAGGAGCTCCCTTGATTGCTCTGATTTTCTTTTCAGTGGGGTGGATCCCTTCTTTATCTATAAGGTATCCCAGGAATTCAACTTTGTTGGTGGCTAATTGGCATTTCTCTCTTTTAACTTTAAGTCCTGCCTCTTTAAATTTTTGTAAGACCTCCCTCAAATGGTCTTTGAGTTGTTCTTCATCCTTGGCTGATACCAGCACGTCATCAAAATATTGCACTACCCCTTTAAGTCCTTGCAGTAGGTGCTCCATTAGACTCTGAAATACACCTGTGGCCACGCTAACTCCAAATTGTAGTCTTTTGGATTTGAATGCCCTTCTATGAGTCATTATCGTTTGGGCTTCCGCGGTCTCTGAGTCAACTGGCAACTGTTGATAAGCTTGCGCAAGGTCTAATTTCGTGAAAATTCTACCTCCCCCCAAGGAGTGGAACAGGTGCTGTGCCACCGGAACTGGGTATGCACTTTGTTGTAGCGCATGGTTGAGGGTGGCCTTGTAGTCTCCACAGATGCATACGGACTCATCTGGTTTGATAGGAGTCACAATTGGGGTTTCCCACCTTGCGTGGTCTATTGGTTCTAATACCCCCTGTGCGATAAGTTTATCTAATTGTTCATCGATTTTTGGTTTTAATGTGATTTGCGTGGTCTATTGGTTCTAATACCCCCTGTGCGATAAGTTTATCTAATTGTTCATCGATTTTTGCCTTTAACCTTATTGGGGCTATCTTAGGATCCAAATTAAATGAGATAGGGGACCGTCGGTACTTGCCCAGTTCTCCATTGAAGACGTCCTGGAATGCTCTCATCAGGTTCTCTTCCCAGCTTGTCTCAGCGATGTTTATTCCGGTCACTCCGATTCCTAGTGGTTCAAACCATTTGAGTCCCAGTAGGCTGGGGCGATCCCAGTCGACTATGGTCAATAGAAGGACTTTTGTGTATTTTTAAAATTTGATCTGGAAATGTCCATTTCCAACTATGGGAATTCTGTTTCCCTGGTAGTCTTTAAGTGTGAGTTTTTGTTTTTCTAGTTCCTTTCTTTTCATGTCAGGTATCAGGCTTTTGAGAGTGTTTCATGATACCATTGATAGATACGAGCCGGAATCCACCTCCATCTCACATGGCTGGCCTTCTATGTTGACTTGATTGCGCTCAAGTGTCCAATAGTTATTATCTGGTGTGTTTCTTCTTTTCTGTTGGTTTCCTTCCACTGCTTGTTTCTGCTTTCTTTGCTCCAACGGCTCCCTGTCTGCCTTTCTCTCACTCTGGGGGGGGGGGTATTTCCTCTTCCTCTAGGGTTATAGTTATTTCTGTTTCGGCATGCCCTAGCTATATGTCCCCACCATTCACAATGTCTGCAAATAGCATTGAAGAAACGGCATTCGGACCGTGGGTGGTCCCCTCCACACCCAGCATAACGAAACTCCGACTTTCTTTCCCTGTGCTCCCGTCTGCCTTTCTCCGACTGAAGTTGATTTATTTCTTCTTGTTCCTCATCGGTTTCAGATAGGGATTCAATGTCCTCATGGTGTGTCGTGGTGGTGGTTTTTTGAGTTTCCTCTTGCTTCTTGTTTTGAGCTTGGTTAGTGTCTTTTGGGGTTTCCTGTGTTACTTTATTCATCTGTTGCATGGTGACTGCTGATCTTTGTGCTGCTTCTGCTGTGGTGGCTTCTTCTATTGCCTCAGTCAATGTTATTTGGGGTCTGGTCAGTAGTTGGCTCTGTAGTGTAAGGTCTCTTAATCCAAGAACCACGTGGTCCCTCATAGCCTCGTCCATGTTTAGGAATTTGCACGCTCCTCCAATGTCTCTTAGGGCTGCAACAAAATTTCTGATGCTTTCGTCTTCCTTTTGGTCGCGCTTGTAAAATTCATGTTGCTTGATAAGGCATGGTTGGTGTATAATGGGCTCGTAGTAACTTGTCTAAATCCGGTCACGTCATTTTCTTTACATCGTGGGGTGACGCTAATGCCTTTGCCATTTTGAAGACTGTGGGTCCGCAGTGGGAGAGGAAAATGGCTCTCTTCCTATTGTCGGAGATTCTTTGGAGCTCGTTCCCTTCTAGGAACATGAGGAATCGGTCAATGTACGATTCCCAGTCTTCTCTTGCTGGGTTGAATGGTGCGGGTGGCGAGTTGTTGCTGGCCATCTCGTCTAGCTCGGTTATCATTGCCACGTGCTCAACTGGTCTCCTTGTTTCAGAATCCCATCCTCGTCACCAGTGTTATGTTGTGGGAAAGATGACTCGAGACCAGTTAATCTTCAGTTGTCCCTATTTTACTTTCTGGAACTGAGCAACAACGGAGCCGCGGCAACCTCTTAGCGGCTGCTCACGGCTCTTGGCCAATGACGACTATTCAATTTTCCTGCCATCGGCCGAACCAATCAGAACAGAACATTCAAATATTCAAATATATAACATCCTCAAAATCATGTTCAGAGTTTTGTGGATTAGATCCTTCCTTATCCTGAAACTGGCAGAAAACTATATTGGTATGAAGTGCCATCTCCATTTCCAATCCACAGTTTTCATTGGTTTTTTAAAACTCACAAGTATCTCAGGAGGGGATAACAATGCAAATTGATTTTATACTCCTAAAGGGGAAATATTGCTTTAATACTGCTATAGCCATAGTTTCACTCATAGACTGGGGATGAGATGAAGGCAATGGCCTGGAGGTATAATGTTTGCCAGGGCATGTTTGTGCTTTGGTGATGAGTTAAAGAGAAAAGTCCAGAATTCTAGTTCCATCTAGTGTAGGAGGAAGGCATAATTGTGTATGAAGATTGGCATCTGATGGGCACCAAACTTTATATATTTTGATGCTGTCAATTTTGAATTTATTCTTTTTGAGAGGCTTGCTTTTTATTAATGCTGGATTGTTGTATGTCACCTAGATTTACTTTCTATGAGGTGGGTGACATATACATTTTGATTAACAAATAAAATAAATCCATGGTGATGCTGATTGATAGCCACGATAGTCTTTGGCAGATTATGACAAATAATACCACATAGTAATGGAAGTTGGTTTGTGTGTGGCCTGTACAGAAGAAATTTTAAAAACATGTTTAATTAAATCACTGTTTATGCACCTTTCATTAATTGCAAAGCAATTATACAAAGGAAAGGAAACATTAGATTGCTACTTGTCGTGTCCGCGAAAAAAGGTTCTGAGTCGGTGACTTTCATTAACAGCTCTTTATTTCTATTAGTTGAACCGAACCGGCAAAAGGCAAAAAGCCTCCGGCTTTTATACCTTTTGCCGCGGCGGCCGCGACCAATGGCAGCGATTCAAGTCTCCCGCTCTCGGTTTGAACCAATCGCGGGAGACTTCAATCGGGCCAATCGGCGCGGCTCGCCTGGCCAATCAGAAATCCCCGCGCCTTAGCCAATCAAGGCGCAGGGATTTCGAGTAGTCCATTTTAATACATAACACCCCTCCCCTCTTGGTACGGTCTTTCACGTGGTGTAATCACGCAGGTAGGCGGGGCTCCGTTGGGTCCTAGTTGACCTGCGCAGCTCACTTCCTTGTTGTAACTCGGCCGGAGCGGTCATCTTTTTGGCTGCTCCTGGCTCTGTGAGAACCGGCTGGATGATCGGGCCGGTTCTCTCGCCGTGGCTCCCGCCTGGGCCTACCGGGTCGGTTGAGTCACGGATTTCGCTGCTCCCGCTTGGCTTCTCCGAGTCGGTAGAGTTGGCCGGACGGCTCTTCTCTGGATGGGACTCGCGAAGGCTGCGTTCTGGTGAGTTTTTAAATTTAATTTTCTCCTGCGTTTGTCTTATCGGGTATTCCCTCCCCCCTTGGTTCGTGTCTTGGGGGTTGAGGTCAGTCTTTGCTCGCGACCGGAGCTGGTCGATGTGTCGTTTCCAGGCTCGCCCATCGATGGTTTGGAGCCGGTACGACCGTGGGCCGGTGATTTGGGTTATGACGGCTGGGATCCATAGGGGGTCCCCCGTCATGTTTTTGGCGTAGACCAAGTCGCCTGGTTCAAAAGTCCGGTACCTGGAGCTTGAGTCCGGGGGTCGCTCCGGGTTATAGGTTGGGTGCAGACGATCGAGTGGGGACCGCAGCTTTCTGCCCATCAGGAGCTCTGCAGGGCTTTTGTTGGTTGTGGTATTGGGTGTGATGTGCTGTATGAAAAGTAGTTTGTTGATTTTTTCGTTGATCTCCCCGTGGTCCATTTTCCGGAGGGTCTTTTTTGTAAACTGGACCATCCGTTCCGCCCTACCGTTCGCCGCCGGATGCGCCGGTGCTGTCAATGCGTGGCGGATACCCTTCTCGGCCAGGAACCGTTCGAATTCGATGGAGGTGAATTGGGGCCCGTTGTCTGAGACAATGACGTCTGGGAGGCCATGTGTGGAGAACAGTTTACCTAGCTCTTTAATGACAGCCTCTGTGGTGGTGGATTTCATGTCAGCCACCTCTAACCAATTTGAGTATGCATCGACTGTGATTAGAAAAGTGTGTCCATTTGTAGGGCCAGCAAAGTCTAAGTGGATTCTGGACCAGGGTCCCCGTGGTATTTCCCAGTCCCGGATAGGTGCTGTGGGTGGGCTGGATCTGGTTTCCTGACACCGGTGGCATTTGGCCACCCATGCTTCAATTTGTTTGTCCATCCCTGGCCACCAAGCGTAACTCCTGGCCAGGGCTTTTGTCCTGACGATGCCAGGATGACCCTCGTGTAACATCTCTAGGACCCTGTTTTGCAATTTACCCGGAATTACCACCCGATCACCCCACAGGATGCAACCTCTTAACAGTGAAAGTTCAGTCTGGCGCTGCCGGAATGTTTTAAAAGTCTCGTCAATGTCTCTTTCCGGCCAGCCTTTTTCTAACCAATGTAAGACTTGCGCCAATTGTCTGTCCCTAACGGTTTCTCTGGCAATATCAGATGCAGTTATGGGCAAACTCTCGATACTCAGGGTGTTTGTTGTAGGTGCGGGGTCAGGGTCAGAGTCCGGCAAGGGCGAGCGGCTTAAAGCGTCTGCGTGTGATATTTTCTTACCTGGCTTGTGTAACAGTTCGTAGCTGTAGGCTGCCAGGAATTCAGACCATCTTGTCATGCGGGGCGACAAGATGTTTGGTGTAGCACGGTTTCCAGCGAGGATGCCCAGCAGTGGTTTATGATCAGTGACTATTTTGAATGGGCGGCCGTACAGGTACTCGTGGAAACGCTTAACGGCGGCAACTATAGCCAAAGCTTCTTTGTCCAGCTGGCTATAGTTCCGTTCCGGTTTAGTCAGAGTTCTGGAAAAAAATGCGATAGGTGCTTCTCTCTGGTCTGGGAGGGTATGGCTGAGGACAGCGCCGACGCCGAAAGGTGATGCGTCGCAAGTGACAGCTAAGGGCAAAGTCTCACTGAATTGCATCAGGACGGCGTCGGAGGTGAGGAGGTCTTTGGTTTTCTGAAAAGCGGCTTGTTCTCGTCTCCCCCAAGTCCATGCTGCCCTCTTGTCTAGGAGTCTATGTAAAGGTTCCGCCGCCGTTGCCTTCTGAGGTAGGAAGACATTATAAAAATTTAGTAAGCCTAGGAATGCTTGTAGTTCTGTTTTGGACTTCGGGGTGGGGGCTTCCTTGATGGCTTTAACTTTTTTAGTTGTAGGGTGGATGCCCTGCCGGTCTAGGAGGTAACCCAAAAACTCTATTTGCTGTGTACAAAGTTGGCATTTTTCGCGTTTGACTTTAAGTCCTGTTTCTTTAAATTTTGTTAAGACTTGTCTTAATCGGTTTTCTAATTCGGCTTCGTTTGGCGCCGCTATTAATACGTCATCGAAATAGGGCACCACCCCCTTGATGCCCTGTAGTAAACGTTCCATCAGGCTCTGGAAGATGCCTGGTGCCACGCTGACTCCAAATTGGAGTCTGTTACACTTGAAAGCCCCCCGGTGTGTCACAAATGTTTGGGCTTCTGCCGTTTCCTCGTCCACAGGCAGTTGCTGGTATGCCTGGGCGAGGTCGAGCTTGGCAAAAATTTTTCCCCCTCCCAGTGAGTGCAGTAAATGTTGCACTATTGGAACTGGGTAGGCGCTTTGCTGTAGCGCGCTGTTTAGGGTGGCCTTATAGTCCCCGCAGATTCTCACGGACCCGTCTGGCTTTACTGGGGTCACTATAGGGGTCTCCCATCTGGCGTGGTCTACCGGTTTTAATACCCCTTGTTTGACGAGTTTGTTGATCTGCTCGTCAATTTTTGGCTTTAAAGCAAAGGGCACCCTTCTAGGTTTAAGCCGCTTGGGGGGAACCCTTGGGTCTAAATCAAACGAGATAGGGGGCCCCTTGTACTTGCCCAAGCCTCCATCGAAGACCTCCTGGAACTCCTGGACTAGCTGCTGTTCTCAGGCTTCAATGGAGACTTGGTTGACACCTGTCAGCGCGATGTTAAGCGGGGCGAACCATTGCAGACCCAGCAGGCTCGGGCGGTCACGATCGACTATTGTGAGTGGCAGTTGTTCGGTGTGGCCTTTGTAGGTTATGTTAAAGTTCTTGGTGCCCACTACCGGAACGCGATTACCCTGGTAGTCTTTTATGATGATTTTCTGGGCAAGCACGTTTTTTCTTTGTAGAGTAGGCACTAGTTTTTTTATTTCGCGCCATGCAATCATGGAAAGGTAGGACCCGGAGTCCACTTCCATTTTGCATGGCCGGCCTTCGATGTGGACTTCTACGTGTACCTTTCTGGCGCCGTCGGAGATGGCGTGGCCGATGGTCACCGTCTGGTGGGTTTCTTCTTTCCGCCGACCGTCGCTGCTTCTTTGAGGTCGTTGCTTCTGGTCCCATCTACCTGCTGGCTGGCGCTCTCTGGCTCTGGGCGGGGAGTTCTCCTTTCTTCTGTCCTGCTGTTCCCATCTTGGCGGGCTGCGGGTCTTCTTTTGGCGGCAAACTCGAGCGATGTGGCCCCTTCGGTCGCAATGCCTGCAGATAGCATCAAAGAAACGGCATTCAGACCTGGGGTGGTCGCCGCCGCACCCGGCGCAGTTGGTCCTCGACCTACGACTGTTTTGGCTTCGTTGGTTTCCGCGTCCCGTCTGCACGCGATGTATGTCCTCCTCATCATCTGACGTGCTGGAGGTTGACTGGTAGTCGCCGTAGTGTGCGGTTGCTTCGTTTCTTGCGTCGGCCGACCTCGCGGGGTTGTTGTTTCCGCCCTTCGCGTCGGATCTTCGCATGGTGTCTGCTGACGTGCGGGTTGCTTCTGCGGCTGCGGCTGCGGTGAGGGCATCGGCTAGGCTGATGTCGCCTTTGGCCATAAGTCGGCTCTGGAGTGTCGGATCCCACAATCCGAGTACAAAACGGTCTCTTATGAGACTGTTCAATCCTTCAAACTCACAGAGTCCACCTAGGCGCCTTAATTCAGCGACGAAGTCGCTCAGTTTTTCGTCTGGTCTCTGGTTTCTTCAGTAAAATTCATTTCGTCGTATTAGGATGGGGACCTCGGGGGCGTAATGGCGCCTCAGTATGGGTTCGAGGACGTCCCAATCCATGGCAGTCGCGTCTGCCGGTTTGGCCAATGCCTTGGCCATCTGGAAAACCTCTGGTCCACAATGCGTAAGGAAGACGGCGCGTTTTAGCGGGCCCGGGGCGTCCTTCATGCCGGCACATTCCAGGTACATACGGAATCTATCCGAGTACGATTCCCAGTCCTCGGCGGCGGGGTTGAAGGGGGCGGGCGGTGCTATCTTCGCCATTTTGCTGTCGCTAGTTCTTAGATGGACACGGGGTTCGGTTCAGGGGCGAGATCCCATCCTCGTCGCCAGTGTCGTGTCCGCGAAAAAAGGTTCTGAGTCGGTGACTTTCATTAACAGCTCTTTATTTCTATTAGTTGAACCGAACCGGCAAAAGGCAAAAAGCCTCCGGCTTTTATACCTTTTGCCGCGGCGGCCGCGACCAATGGCAGCGATTCAAGTCTCCCGCTCTCGGTTTGAACCAATCGCGGGAGACTTCAATCGGGCCAATCGGCGCGGCTCGCCTGGCCAATCAGAAATCCCCGCGCCTTAGCCAATCAAGGCGCAGGGATTTCGAGTAGTCCATTTTAATACATAACACTACTGGCCTATTCTTTCCTTATCATACACATATTGTTCAATCTATAAACAGTAAAACATAGCACATAAATGATCATCTGGCATCAAAAGGGCTTTGCCTTGCTAATCTAAGTACCAGGACAAATAGAACATCCTAATCAAATACACAGCCTTCCTCAACTGTGTAATTCTCAGGAGATGCCAAACAGCTCACTCCAATTAGTAATTCCAGAATATATCAGTTTATGAAAGAGAACCTGCGTCATGACACTTTAGATGAATGACAGTCTGAGTCATGGCACTAAGTGATTTGCTATATCACCAAGCCAATAATAGTTCTTCTCTTGCCACATTTCCACAAAACAGCAGCTCATCATATAATTTCTGTGTTGTGTTGTGTTGAATGTTTCAGGATAAATATTTTGGTTCGTAACTGTTGACTACTGTAACTCCCTTTTTGTGGCCCTGTAATTTGTGGTAGAGTCGGGGTGACTGAATTGAGCTGTGTGCTTACAGGCCGGATGCCCTATGGAGTTTGCAGCAGATATTCTTTTCTTCACACCCTAGAATAGTGGTTCGCAAACTTTTTCAGTCCACCGCCCCCTTGGTGCTACAAACTCATCCTTGGTGCCCTCCACCCAGGGGTGGGATTCAAATTTCTGGGGCATGGCCTAATATGAGGGTGTGGCTTGCTGGTCACATGACTGGGTGGGTGTGGCTTGCTGGTCATGTGACTGAGTGGGCGTGGCTTGCTGGTCACATGGCTGCCTGGTGTTGCTTGCTGGCTGGGCATGGTTTGTGGTTACGTGACCAGGTAGGTGTGGTTTGGTGGTCACGTGACTGAGTAGTTGTGGCCAGGTGATCGGCAAACCAAATACAAGTGGTCCTCACTTAATGGCCAATTGCTTAGCAAGTGTTCTAATTTATGACTAGCCTCCCCAGAGCTACTTGACCTGTTTTTGGAGTTTTGACATCCATGCACACACACACACACACACACTCCTTTCTAACTCTGCTGGACCAGGTCATTGGACTAGAATCGGCAAAGCACCTCTGATTAGATTTTAGTAGTGAAGAGAATCTAATCAGAGATGCTTTACCAATTCTTGTTGATTTTTTTTATTTGTATTTCTTTATTTTATGTTGCTGAATTGCATTGACGTGTGTGTCCCTTCTTGTGCACAGCCCAGAAACTTTTATGATTATTTGCACCAAAAATTACTGACCTCTGGCTTTGCTCTACTTTTCAAACGCTTCGCCCCTGCCGCCTTTGTCTAGGTGCCGGCCACACAGCTCCACCCCATTGAGCCTGCTTCACTGGAGGGACCTGCCCAAGCAAAGCAGTGCACCAAGTCAATGGGGTGAGCCTGAGAGAGGGAAAGAGAAAGAGAGAAAAGAAAGAGAGAAAGAGAAAAGAAAAAGAGAGAGAAAGAGAGAAGGAAGAAAAGAAAGAGAAAAGGGACAGAAAGAAAATGGGACAAAGAAAGGGGGGGGAAGGAAGGTATAGAAAGGAAAAGAAATAAAGGAGGGAGAAAGGGATGAGAAGGATAATATCTATTCTAATCCAATCACCTGTTCCAGCAGGGTTAGAAGGGGGTGTGGGGGTGTGTGCGTGCGTGCGCACGCACGCGTTCTCCTTGTAATTTACCAATACATTTTGGTTTTGTCTACTTCAAAATTGGCACTGTAATACATTAGGGAAAAGTAGTTTTTTAGAGTGGAGATCTGGTCCAGTGGATCCAGTTTAAAGCCTCAACAAAATGTGAGAGCTTCCTGATAGTCTTGACCATGTTTTCTCCACAAAACCTTTAATTAGAAACCAAAGATGTTTAAATGTGCTGGCAAAGATGTTTCAAAGTGGAAAAGGGCCTCTAAACTAGGCCTCATTTCAATCTGATACATCAGCTATCTCTCTTTCTCTCTCTCTTGTTCCCTCTCTCTCTTTCCCTCTCTCTCTTTATCCCTTCCTTAACCTATCTACCTATTTTCTGCCCAGACAGGCCTGGGCTAATCCTGCATCATCCCATTTCCTCTTTCAGAGGTCCCGGCCCTTAATCTCCCTGTTTCCTCAACCACAACCACCTCTTTCGTCGTCCCATGGTCATGACTTTACCTTCCTCCCGCGGCTGGTTGCCAGAGAAGGCAATCCAGGGCTGAGCCATTATTGTCGCTGGGCTCCCCACCAGCCTATGTCATCCTTGTCATGAATACCTGCAGCGGCCACATTTTTTTTTTTTTTTTGGTGCAGCTGGACTGCATAAATTAGATATGTGATAAGTAAAATAATGTAATGCTACTTTTTGCTTCTGTAAATTTGCTTACACTTAAAATTGCTTACAAAAGTATGTATCTTGTAGCCTTCCGGAGAATACAATATGAATCATTTTGTATATGTGTGTTTCAAAAGCAGCATCAGTACTTTTCCAGAGGAAATAGCCAAACCACTAACTGTCAGTTAGTAGCCTGGAAAGTACTGATAAGCAATGGGTGTTCCCATAAGGATGAAGTCTGATAAAGTTTGTAAGCCAAGCCCTTGTATAGTGGGGCGGGAAATGGGGTATAAGTATGTTGAATAAACTATGCTCAAGGTTCCATCCTGCTGCCTTGGATGTGAACCCGCTTCTGCAGAATCGCAATAAATCAGAGAAAACTCAGATCCGTGTCGTGTCAGTCTCTCGTGCGAGTGCAATCTCACAGATATGACTCACTTAATCATCTTGTTTAGCTACAGCATTTCTGGGAGCAATTGTGGGAGCAATTGTGGCCATAAATTGAGGACTATCTGTGCTGTTATTTGCTGTAGCAAATAGGAAAGGGTATTTACACTGGTTCAATTGCTGAACCTCATTGATAGAAAACCAGAGACACTGTGGAATGAAATCAATTTTATTTATTTCCTATATTTATAGCACACCTTAATTGTAAATTACTGAAAGCTATGTTCTCTCTCCTTTCTTACCTGCAACAACCTTGTTAGGTAGGATGGCCTAAGAGAAAGTGACCTAGGCAGCTTTAATCCCCAATTGAGCAATTCATGGTTTACCAGTTGCTAAGTCAAAATAAAGGACAAAGACCATCGAATTTCAGAGAGCTGTTAGCAGAGACAAGCAGCATTAGAACAATATCTGTAGAGACACTGAAGAAACAGACATGGAAAACCAAGGAAAGTTATCCAAAAGTTCTCTGAACTCAGGAGGTCACAGCGACAAATTGGGTAGTAAAGGATGCTAATGGACAGATAGTAACCAGTTCAAAGGAGATCAAACAAAGATGGAAGGAGTACGTGAAAATACTATACTGTACAGTACAAATGTCATCATCCTTAGAAGATATTCCTGATATACCCTTTCTTTCTATGATTGATAATAATTTATGAACTTTGAATGCTGCCCAGCTCTCAATGCCACTCTACCACGCATCTTGAAATCTAGCCTGGTGTAAACTGGAAATGCTGAAGGTGTGGTTAATGACTTAAAATTTGGTGTAATTTCACGATGCAAACCTAAATCATCAGGATGGTTAATAGGTTACCTAACCCAGATAATTAGGTTAACTTATACTGTGCTTCAGCTAACCATGATTTAGGGTGAAATCTGGCTGCCTTTTTGCTGGAAATCTTGGCGTATTGAGGGGGGGCGCACATACATCTTACCTTCTTCGCATCCCACCACTGCCCCCTGAGAGAACCCCCTTCACCCTCTTTCGGAGGAGGCTTTGTCTCTGGTCACTGCCAGAGGGCTCTGGGTGGTGCCGCGGAAGAAGTCTAGCTTTCCATCTCTCTCGTTCCATGGCTCTGGGCATCACTTATTTAGCTTTCTGGGTGAGCTGGAGGCAGCGGCGGGCCGGGAGAACCGCCCCATCACAGGTCCATCCCGTCAGCCACCAGGAGATGTCCTTGCAGCCGGCTTGACCCAGCCCAGGTGGGGACCTGTTGTGGCTTGGTGCAGGTAGCGCTTCCGGGATGGGAAGGGTGAATCCCGCCTGCAGCGCTGCGCTGATTCCCTGTGCCTGCAAAAAACCTCCAGCCACCGCGTGTTTTTTTCGGTGTGGCTGGGCTCCAGCCGCACCGGAAAAACACACAGCGTCTGTATGCTTTTTGGAGCAAAAATTACCAACCTCCGACTTTGCTTGCTCTGCTTCTCCAACGCAGTGCTGTGACCGTTAGCGATTGTTGTGCAATGTGCATGATGTCGCATATGCGCAATAAGGACTGACTGGCCAGGGAATGGAGGAGCGGGCGGAGAGGAGAAGGGCCAGGCAGGGGCTCGTTTTACCAGTTCTCCAATTTCCGGAATCCCACCCCTGGATTGCGCCCTGCAAGGGGGCAACCTCTGGTGCCCGCTGGCACCTCTTAGTGCTCCCTGGCACCTGCTGGCCCCCTTGCCTCTTAGCACCCCCCTAAGGCATCCCACCGCCCCCAGGGTGTGGTACCGCCCACTTTGGGAACCACTGCTGCTACTAAGGATTGAACTCTCAACCTTCCGAGTGGGAGGTGAGCATCTTCACCACTGGGCCACCATACCATTCAACTGTTAACCACCATATGACTATAAATTGTATTGGGGACCACTTTACAGCATCATTTGAGTGATGTCCTTCTCTTTTTCCATAGTCTTTTACCGTACCAATTTGAAATGTTACTGTGTATATGTTCAAATATATCTTCTTGTGAAATATCCCAGAAAATTAAAAATAAAACAATAAGGAAGAGGAATTTAGTTCAGTTCAACTAAATTGTCTAAAATGGCAGGATTTCCCCCTAACCTGCTTTTTGATTGTACTGGTTACATTTAAACAGAAGATTGATGCATTGCTAGTAAAAAACTGTAAGGTATGTTAGAAAAACCCATGAGAAATGGGGCTAGGAAATGCTTCCCAGGGAAGGGTTAGATAAGAGAAGGCATAGTCCACAGCTACATAATTGGCAGAGAAAAAGACTTTGGAAAAACCTTTCCTACCTTCTTTGGCTGTTAAGGAGAGTGCAGGAGATTTGTACTTTCAGGCTTGCAAGATTTTGTTAGCGTAACCTTTCAGTGCTGCAAGTAGAATGAGCTTATCTGGTAATGTTTCCTATCTGAAAAGGCGGACAAAGCCTCAGTAGAATATTAATCCTTTTATTCATGAAGGTCTTTTATTTGTCTTCTTCTAGAGAACAAACCAAGGACTCCTCCAGGGATGTGATTCAACTGGTGTAACAACCAGTTTGGTGAGTGCACACTTTGTGCCTGCACATGTACTTTGCTTGTGCATGCACCAAATGTGCGCTCTGCGCATGTGCTCCTCATTGAAAAAAGCTCTAATACTTACCTTCTATTGCGACCCCTGTGAAGAAAACACTTTGCTGCGTGAATCAGCTGTGCTCTAAAACCAGGAAATAAAGAACTGGAAAGAGCAGGGGTGGGCAGGTGGGTCCCCACATGCGAACTGGTTTGGAGCCAGCTGATCAGTGGAACAAAGGGTTCCCTTGAACCAGTCCAAACTGGGAGAATCCCACCCCCTGGACTCTTCCAGAACCACATACCAGTAGACTAAATCAGGTTTTGATTCAGATACTGTTCTCTCAAAGCGTGGGCATAAAATTAGAGTTGTACAACACTGCAATGTTTTATTTTACAAAACACTGCTTTGACCCAAATCATGAAATAGCACCAAAAACACAGACGAATGAAGGAGTTTACTTCTAAGGGGAGTGTTAAGCTGAGTCAGTTTGTTTTGCCTTGCTATATCACTTCAATTGAAACGTCTCTTGTGTATCTACATGTATGCACAGAAGATTAGTTAAAGCACATACTTCAATATGGTGAAATAGTTTCATTGTGTTTCTTTGACAAAAACAGCCACATTATTTTGTGCAACTGGATCCTCAGCTTGGGAAGTAGATACTTGTGTTAAGCATTGATTTGTTACTGTTAGATTGAAAAAATATAAATAGGTGCTTTCTAGTTGTTTTTTCCAAGAAATGGGGTGATCTTTGCAGAAAAGTTCAACTATTATGTATATGGTAACACTCCTTTTCCCTAAGTTTATAGAAACCAGTACAGGAATCTTTGTGTTATATGCCTTTAAGCATATTCTCTTCCTTCCTTTGGGTTTTTCAAATCAAATTTGTATAAATGTTTCAAATTATTCAGTTGCGGAGGATGAAGACAACCTGAACTGAGGTATCATAATCATAATCATAAACAAATAAGAGGTTTAAATTCACCCAGATGGCTATATACTTAAGGGAGGATGAGAATTTAGATTTCTCTCTCTTTGTCTGGTTCCTTTAACTACTACAGCAAACAGGCTCATAGAAATGAATACCTGTGGTGAATTATAGGCAAATAATTTGAGTGGTCTTTGGAGAAGGGGAAGAGATAATACAAAGGAACACTGGTGCTTTTCAATTAACTGGTTGGAAGTAGCTATGAAGAACAGTATCTAGGGCAGGGGTGTCAAAACTGTGTAGACTACACCCACCCCAGCTCCATGGAGGGAAAAAACCATCACAAAATGTGATGTGACAGCAATGTGACACTGCAAGTTTGACACCTGTGATCTAGGGAGAAGTTTATTGTAGCCCTTAAACCAATCAGGTAGGTAAGATCATTCTTACGGCCCCTAAAGATGTAGGGTGGAAAAAGCAGGGTGGGCAAATACTTAAACTAAGGTCACCCATCTCTTTCTCATCTTATTTATTATTTATTTATTTAGCATATGGCAAATACATGGACTTATAGTGGTTCAAATGTTAATGCTCAGTCCACCCAGCCATTCAAGGACAGGGTGGTTTATGTCTATGTTGAAAAAAAATCAGTCATTGGGCCAATGTAAACTCTTGATGGGCATTTGGACACAATGTGATGGATATTTTGTCGAGGTGCACCACAGTCACACTGAGGGGTAGAGACAAGACCCCACTTAAGTGATGAGTCCTGGCAGATACCATTTTGGATACAGGTCCTGTTCAGAGTTGACCAATGTTGGCGAAGAAGGTCAAAACCTGGCACCTTTTATGCCCTAAGGTGGTCACAGCTGTCACCAACTCCTTAGACGGAAGTCATGAATCTAGAGAACCTTCAAATTGCATACTGGTTGTGTTTTTGATAATTTGTTTGGGCTGGCCAGTACTAAAGATGTCAAATCTCCAGATCTCTTTTGGAGTAAGGCAGCCCCTTGCAGAGTAGATTGTAGTAGTCTACTTGGGAATTGACCAAGGAATAAGTGCCTCCCGATATCTCTTGCAACCTGTATGTCAATTGTTTCCTTTCTAGATCAGGAGACACTGATCACAGTCACTTATTCTTGCCCTTGAAGAGCATCTGGATCCAGATAAAGTAGCTTGATCAGTTATGGGAATATCTCACTATGCTCTTGAAATCTCTGCTCTTCTGCACAGGCTTCCAGTGTTCTTCCAAGTGCAGTCCAAGAGCATAGGATCAGATTATTTGTGGAATGATCTTGTTTTTATTTTTATTTTAACCTGGTTCACTAGGCTCAACAAGAAGCATGCTCCATGTTCCATTTATTAGGGAATGTTACCTGATGGAAGCAGGAAATGGACTTTTTCTGTTGCAGCACTTGTCTTCTGGAATACCAGAGTCCCTAAGATCTGGTTGGCCCCAACTCTGCTAGTATTCCAGAAAGCCTTAAGACAAAGCTGTTTTCCCATGCATGGGAATCTCCAGGTTAAGGATGCCCATGGGAAACTTGTTATGGATGTAACCATTGTTTTTTTGGCTGTCATTGTATGTATATTACAATTATTAAGTCTTTTAAAACTTATTTTAATTCTATCAGCCACCTAGAATCACTATTTGCAAGATAATCGATCATACAAATGCACTTAAATAAATAAACACAATCACAGGTCAATCAGACCTTGGTTTGTAGAGGAGCCATAGAAAGTTGAATTACAGTTGGGAAAGGAGAAAAGTGGAATGGAGTACAATGGAGTTGGGAGTGCTAGAATGAAATATTGAAGAATTAGAAATGGGCTGAGGTTAGGGCTGCCAAATATCAAAGCATCAAAAAGTCCTCCTTTGTGTCCTTATGTTCTTTGTCTGGCCAGTATAGGCTTAAAAATAAAATATCATCCTGCTTTTTAAGTATCTAACAAGGCATTTCTTCTTGAGCAGTTTTTCTCCATGATGTAACGCTTCCCTAGTAAGCAAGGTAAAGTTAAAGGTTCCCCTCGCACTTATGTGCTAGTTGTTTCCAGCTCTAGAGGCGGTGCTCATATTTGTTGCAAAACTGAAGAGCCAGCACTGTCCAAAGACATCTCCGTGATCATGTGCTGGAATGACTGAAATGCTGAAGGTGCATGGAACGCTGTTACCTTCCCACCAAAGTAGTCCCTATTTTTCAACTTGCATTTTTACATGCTTTTGAACTGCTAGGTTGGCAGAAGCTGGGTCAAATAATGGGAGCTCACTCCATGATGCAGTGCTTGGGATTCGAACCACCGAACTGCTGACCTTTCTGATCATCTTAGCCACTGAGCACCACATCCCTATCCCTAATAAGTATTAACTGCAAGTTAACCAGCTTTGCTTGTGATCCTAACTAGTTGATTAGTACCCTCCCATTGGTTTGCTGCCTCAAATGACAAGGCCTTAATATTATACCCTTAAGGGTTTTGCCTTTAACTGGTTCTACCACATTTCTAAGGCTAAAAAATCAGTTTTTCTGATACTGGAAAAATAAGTTCATTTACCAGTAGGCCTTTTTTTTGTTTCTCACTATAATTTTTGTTGCAGATTCTAAGGAAGTTAAATAATTAGTATGTCCTCCTTTTCAATTGCTCATGTCCTTCTTTGCCTGTTCAGCTTCCTGGCAACTCTATTTCAGGCAGAATAAATAATTTCTAGATTATTTATGATTACTATGGAAGACTATGTCCTTTTAACCTAACCCTTAAAAATATTCCCTAACCAGAAAATATATTTAGAAACTGAACAAAGGATACTCCAAAAAGAATCCAAACGTATCAATGACAATGAAATTCTGGATAAAATGGGATGAAATGGAAGTAGAAAGGGTATTTTAGAGAAGGGCATTATAGACTGACTGAAACCAAATACTCCTTACCACAACTTTGTTAAGAAGTGTAATTTAAGTAGAAAACAAATAACTAAAGTTAGTTTCTTTAAAACTTACCGTATATACTCGAGTATAACCCAAGTTTTTCAGCACATTTTTTGTGCTGAAAAAAACCCCCTCGGCTTATACTTGAGTCAGATTCCCCTCTGAAAAAAAAATGGTGTGGAGCTCCAAAGCTGGGCAGCCGCTTCCCTGCTTCCATGTTTCCTTTGCAACTTTTAAGCATGGGAGGGGGAGGCTTTTCTGAGCTCTAGGCTGAAAAAGCAACGCGAGCCGAGGTCGCTCCACTCAGTTTCATTTCCTCAGCTCCAGCTGCTTTCAGTCCACTCGGGAGGAGGGGGAGGAGGAGGGGGAGGCTTTTCTGAGCTCTAGGCTGAGAAAGCAACGCGAGCCGAGGTCGCTCCACTCAGCTTCATTTCCTCAGCTCCAGCTGCTTTCAGTCCACTCAGGAGGAGGGGGAGAGAGAGAGAGAGAGAGATCATAAGAATGGCTCTTGGTTTTTTCTTGCAAGGGAGAGAGTGACTCCTGCCTACCACTGTCATCATCATCATCTTTTGGGTTAGTGAATCAATCAAACCTTTCATGATAGTGAGATCGTTTCCCAAATTTCCCTTAAATCAGGGAAGAAATCAGAAACAAACCTTTGGGCTGAGAATAAGCTTGTTCCTATGATGCCATTTTTGTTCACTTCAGTGTGAAAAGTGTGAAAAAAACACTTCTTTTTCTTCATCTTCTTGTTCCCTATTTACTGGTCTCTTTCAAAGAGGAAATTGTGAACATCAAACTTATTCTCAACTGTCCTAGTGAAAGTTTTTATTGGCATCTATTTTTATTTTTGAAATTTACTAGTAGCTGCTGCATTTTCCACCCTCGACTTATACTCGAGTCAATAAGTTTTCCCAGTTTTTTGTGGTTAAATTAGGTGCCTCGGCTTATATTCGGGTCGACTTATACTCGAGTATATACGGTACCTTTTGGAGGAATGCTAGAAGCAGATGGCAACTGTGTACAAAGGGTCAGGAATCCCACAAAGAGGAAAGCACATGTGATCTTCATAATGTATTCAGAGACTAGGTCCAAATGTTTCAAAATTGAACCAGGTTTATATTTAAGTTTCTAAAGGGGTGGGATTGATTCATAAAAGGAAAGAATCATATTTCATCTTTGTCAGAAATACTTCCTTCAATCTCTTATTTTTACTTCACCTATATCCCATTTATTTTTGAAGAATTGATATCTGATCTATGACCTAAATTGACCAAAAATATGGCCAGTTCCCTATTATTAAATAGTGTTAATTATGGGTTTGAGAACAGGGATCAGCTGCCTTTTAGATATCTGGCCTTTGACAATCACTGCATTGTCAAAGTGCCTTAACAATTAATGGTTATTCCCAGTTAGACCAAGGATAGCACAGATGATAGTATCTCCTGTAGAAAGACCTTGGCTTATCCTTCAACATACTTCAGAACCTTGCAAAATCAGAAGACCAAATATATGCATGAAACAGAATGATTCCATAAAGTTTTATGTGTTTCATTTATTTTATTCATTAATTTTGAGATTTGTCCTAACATTTTTTCTAAAGTATACAATCCTATTAAGATTGTGTAGCATGTATATAAATAAACTAGATAGAAAAATTTTCTTAATTTGCTTGGTAGAAAAATTATTTTAGCGATGTGGCTACAATGAATTTTATTTGTTTGCATTATTTATATTTTAACTGAGTCAGAATCATAGCCTTGGAAAAAGCTTTCTAGACTGCTGAGTACAATCTATGGGTCAATACAGTAATCCAAATTAATTTTTGTCCTTTCTTTATTAAAAAAAAATACTTACAATGTTAACAATAGCTAAAATCAACCTGTTCCCCAAACCAGAATAACTCCTTAGTACAATAATTCAATTTAAATTGGCTATACCCAGACTTTCCTTGAACTTATCTAGTTTCTCCATTTGTAATTTGTTAGAAATTTTCTTGATGGTCAAGCAGAATTTTCTTTTCTATGACTTAAAATGATTTTTACATTTGATCTTTTACGTTTGATCTTTTAAGATCAGCCATGTGCAGTCAATAAATAAGCAATCAAGAAACACACCATAGGTTAGCACTCAGTAAAGCAGTCTTGAAGGCCTTGGAAAAAATAGTTAAATTCTATTATGGTCAATACCTGCAAAGATCAGAATCATGCAAATCATGAATTCCTTGTGATACTGTATGAAAGTGAAAGTTGAACTTTAAAGAAACAGATCTTTGGATTTGAGAAGATTCATGAGAATATCATGGACAGCCAAGAAAACAAACAAATGATCATTGAATAAATCAACCCAGAATTCTCAGTCAAAGCCCAGATGACCAGGTTCATTTGGAAAAATTATAGAAGATCCAGTGCTCTGGAAAAATCTTCAATATTGGGAAAGATGGAAGGAAAGAGAAGAGGATAACCAGCAACAGCAATTACAGTGGCAATGGAGGCCCTGTTGGAACATCTGAAAGAATAAGTTAGGAATAGATAACCATCAAAAAATATAGATATATAGTTACTAGGAGTTGAAAATCATTTGATGGTAATCACTTTGCTTCTGTAAAGTAATAGAGAACAGTCTTGATCTGTTCTCTATTACTTGATCATATATGACATTCCTTTAAGCATTTTCAAATGCCCTTGTCTTTGTGTCTAACCACCAGAGATGGTATTCAGCAGGTTCTGACCAATTCTGGAGAACCGGTAGCGGAAAATTTGACTAGTTCAGAGAATCGACAAATCCTACCTCTGACTGGAGATTTTACAGTATCCTTCCCCTGCCACGCCCACCAAGCCACGCCCAGTAAAAAAAACAGTAGTAAAAAAATCCCACCACTGCTAACCACGTATTGTTCTTCTTTATACTTGTTCTGATCATAGTTACACATAGTTAGGTGTTATGTTATGGTTCCACATCTCTGCCTAAAAACTGTGTTTACCAGAGAACAATAATTTATTCCCTCCCATATTTACTGCCTGTTTTATCAGGCCGTGAAGATAAGATCATAAGCAGTTCAACCTGAAGTTCCATGAGCTTAATAACAGAACATTTATAATGAGACTAAAGGTCTTGAATAATCGTGTCAACGTTTATCTAATGATCACATCCTGCTTTTAAAAGGCATAATGATGTTTAAATGAATGCTTAATAATTTTGCTAGGTATCCTTGAAAACACTGTAACTCAAACTTAATCAGCATTTTTTTTTCTAGAGAGGATAAAGAACAATTTAGTGTTTCAGCAAGCAAGGAAGAATAATTAGAGTCAAATAATGATTTAGAGAGCAGAGTCAATCCTACATCAGCATAATTGTCTTGTGAAATATTATTAAAGTCAAAATTAATTTAATTGTAGGTAGCAAATAAATTGGCACATGGTTACAAAATTTTATGACTAGTTCTATGAATATGAGTCCACTTATATTGTCAAGCATTCGCCTTTCTTTCTCTTAACCTCACACACTGTTCAGTGAGACTTCTTTCTCTGTTTTGCCTTAGGCACCAAACAGAGAGCAGCATGAATCTTTCAGAAAAGTTATGAGCCCACAATAACTCAAAGGCTACAAAGCTTTATTAAAAAAAGAATGTTCTTTGCCCTCGTCTCATTCCTCCTTTCATTCAACAGGCTCTTGTGACTCTCTAGAGTTGACCAACTATCTATCTCAAAAACAGACAGAGCAGCTCCATTTAAATCCCTTGTTTTAAGTCTTTTACAGTGTAGCTGTTAAGTCCTGCGCATGGGTGCAAGGAGCGGAGGCAGTGAACAGTGAACTTCAACTCTTTATTAAACATACTGAACAGAGCCAAAACCCTAGGGCAGCAGCAGCCCTTTTATAGGCTGGCCGCTGTCCCATTAGCCAATGAGAAATATGGAAGTGTTAAACCCTTGAACCAATGAGAGTTGGCCCGATAACAGCCAATCAGACTTCCCAGAAAGGACCAATCCGATGTCGCTATTATCGGCCAATCAGAAGTGCAGGATTAGAACCCTGTTTTTTTTCTAAGGTTGTTAAAATTTTATTCAACGCCTTTATTAGTTCATAACACCCCTTCCCCCAAGGTTCTGTTTGAGGGGTGCGGTGACGTAATCCCATAGATATGCAGGTTGTTTTAACTGTCTATTAGATTTGCGCTGTCCCACCGGTTCCTGTCTGTAGTCCGGTTTCGGTGGAACGTTTTTTGATTTATCTGGTACAGGCGGTTCCGCATCCTCACTGGACGACTCGGTGCTGCTAATTCTGTCGTCGTTGTCCTCCGGTCTCTGTGGGCTCGCCTCCATTGAGGTATTTCTCTGTGGTGAGGCAACCCCTCTCCCTGATTCTTCTTCATGTAATGCGCCCGGCTGCTGACTTTCTTCGCTTTCGCTTTCCACCATCTCGAATTCAGTTCCTTCATCATCCCCTCCCCCCTCAGTTTGAGAATCACAGGAGTTGCGGGAACTGGGTTGTAACCTAGAGCGAAGCTGATCTATATGGTGTTTCCATATCTTTCTGTCCAATGTTTGCACACGGTACGATCTGGGCCTAGTGGTTTGAGTTACAGTTGCTTCGACCCATAATGGTTCACCAGAAAGGTTTTTAGCGAAGACTAAGTCGCCTACCATGAACTCGTGGCATTTTCTGCTAGATCCACAGGGTTTCTCTGGCACGTAGGACGGGTGGAGACGGTCGAGGTGGGAGCGGAGCTTGCATCCCATCAACAGTTCAGCTGGAGTCTTGTTGGTGACACTGTGTGGGGTGTTGAAGTAAGAGTATTCTGTTTAGTTTGTCGTCAATGTCCCCATAGTCCATCTTGTGGAGAGTTTTTTTAACAAATTGGACCATGCGCTCGGCCCTGCCATTGGCCGCAGGGTGCACCGGTGAGGTTAGCGCATGGCGGATACCCCGGTCCGCCAAGTATTGTTCAAACACCAGGGCGGTGAACTAGGGTCCGTTGTCAGAGACTAAAACATCTGGCAGCCCATGTGTTGCGAATAGTTTATTTAATTTGTGGATGACTGAATCGGTTGTAGTAGTCTTCATTTTGTGGATTTCGAGCCAGTTGGAATAGGCATCCACTGTTAGGAGGAACGTATGCCCCTTAGTAGGTCCCGCAAAATCAATGTGGATGCGGGACCACGGCCCCCGGGGGGTTTCCCACTCTGTTGGAGTTACTCTAGGTGGGGCACTGCTGATTTCTTGGCACTTTAGACAAGTCTTCACCCAGGCTTCAATCTGTTTATCGATGCCCGGCCACCACGTGTAGCTTCGTGCGAGTGCTTTCATACGCACGATGCCAGGGTGACCGTCATGCAATGTTTTCAAAACTGCTCGTTGTAACCGCTCTGGGATGACGACTCTGTCTCCCCATAGGATGCAGCCTTTCTGCAGAGAAAAGTTCTGTTTGCCGGTTTCTGAAAGGGGTGAAGTCGTCAGGGGTTTGTTCTACTGGCCATCCTCATTCGACCCAGCTGAGAACTAGCACCAGGACAGGATCTCATTTTGTTTCGATAGCGATGTCTCTGGCTGTTAGCGGTGGTGAATGTAATGTTTCAATCTGGAGTGTCATAAGGGTTGGAGCTGGATTGTCCACGGTTTCCGGAAGTGGGGCACAGCTCAATGCATCAGCGTGGGGAATGGCTTTCCCCGGGCGGTATTGCAGTTTACAATTGTACGCAGCTAAGAACTCCGATCAGCAAGTCATTCTAGGTCACAATATATAGGGGGTTGGCTTGTCTCCCACTATAATCCCCAGGAAAGGTTTGTGATCGGTAATGATAGTAAAAGCTCGTCCATACACATCTTCATGAAACCGTTTCACAGCAGATACAACAGCAAGAGCCTCTTTGTCAATTTGGCTATAGTTGCATTCAGCCCTCGATAAGGTCCTTGAAAAATAGGCAATAGGGGCCTCACTGCTATTTGGTAACACATGACTCAAAATGGCTCCTACCCCAAACGGTGACGCATCACATGTAATGGTTAAAGGCAAAGTCTCGTTATACTGCATTAAAACAGCATCGGAGGTTAGCAAGTTTTTCACTTGTCAGAATGTGTGCTCCTCTCCGTGTCCCCAGACCCAGGTGGCTTTTTTGTTGAGAAGTCTATGTAGGGGCTCAGCTACGGTCGCTTTCTGGGGCAAGAATATGTTGTAAAAGTTAATGAGCCCCACGAAAGCTTGGAGGTCTGTCCTATTCTTGGGTCTTGGGGCAGTTTTGATCGCTTTTAGTTTGCTATTAGTGGGATTTAGTTTGCTATTAGCCTTGCTTATCGATTAGGTACCCCAGGAACTCTACTTTCTCTGTACACAGTTGACATTTATTCTTTTTAACCATTAGGCCGGAATCTTTAAATTTCTGGAGAACCATTTTAAGACGCCTCTCTAGTACTTCTCTATTCGGGGCTGCAATTAAAACATCATCAAAATATGGCACGATGCCCTTGATCCCTTGCAAAAGTCTCTCCATCAGACTTTGAAAAATCCCTGGGGCCATGCTCACTCTGAATTGGAGTCGGTTGCATTTAAAAGTGCCACAGTGCGTAACGATCGTCTGTGTTTCTGCGGTTTTTTTATCTACAGGCAGTTGTTGGTACGCCAGCACTAAATCCAATTTAGCGAAGACTTTTCCACCCCCCAGGGAATGGAGAAGGTGTTGAACCACTGGCACCGGGTAAGCGTTCTGTTGAAGGGCGTGGTTAAGGTGGCCCGGTAGTCCCCACAAATCCTTCATGATCCATCCAGTTTGATGGGTGTTACGATTGGGGTTTCCCAACGGGCGTGGTCAGTTGGTTCTAAAACACCCTGGGCTATTAATTTATTGAGCTGCTCGTCGATCTTTGGTTTTAGGGCAAAAGTTACCCGACGAGGCTTAAGGCGGATGGGGGCTACTTCAGGGTTAAGGTTAAATGATATTGGGATCCCCTTGTACTTGCCTAGTTTGTCTGCAAAGACGTTCTGGAATTCCTGGACGATGGCCTCCTCCCAGTCATCGCTTCTGGTTTGGTGAATGCCGGCTACCTCGATCCCGAGTGGGGTGAACCATTGAAGGCCTAACAAACTAGGCTGGTCGCGGTCGATGACGGTCAGCGGTAACGACGTAGTACAATTTTTGAATGACACTTGGACTTGGCTGGGTCCGACGACCAGAATTCGGTTCCCCTGGTAATCTTTGAGTATGATTCTTTGGGCTCTGAGGTCTTGATGCCAGACAACAGGATTAATTGTTTAAGGGTCTTCCAGGAAACCATCGAGAGGGATGACCCCGAGTCGACTTCCATCATGCAAGGCTGGTTCTCGATGGCAACCCTCACTCGGATCTTCTTTGCATCTAATGATGAAGCATGACCGATGGTAGTGGTTTGGTGTGCCTCTTCCCATCTCGTTGAAGTGGCCAGTGTTTTATTTCTGTAGGAGTGGTTGTTCCATTGGTGGTTCGAGTGTTCCCGACTCACAGGACAATTCCCTGTGGTCTGGCGGTTGTTGTTTTCTCTCAGAATTGGGCTGGATCCTCGCTTGCTTCTACAGACTTTTCCGATGTGGCCTCTTTTCCTACAGAAATGGCAGAGCGTGTCGAGGAATTTGCAGTCTGATCGCAGGTGGTTTGCCCCACAACCTGTGCATTGGTGCGGTAGTCTTCGATTCCGCTGGCTGCGTTGGTTGCGTTCGGACTGGAGCCGGTTGACCTCCTCCTCCTCACTTTCTGATGGAGATTTGAGGTCCTCGTGGTGGGTCGCTGTTGTGTGCCTCTCTAGGCGAGGTGAGGTGTCGTTGGCAAGTTGACGTAGCGATGCGTTGGTGCGGTGCATTCGGGCAGCCGACTTCCTGGTTGCTTCTGCTGCAGTAGCATCTTTGATGACATCAGCAAGATCGACATCCCCATTGGCCATGAACTTGCTCTGCGCCGTTTGGTCATCTAATCCCAGAATTATTCAGTCTCTCAGAGCTTCTTCGAGGTCTGTAAACCCACAGAGGCCTCCCAGGTTCCGGAGGTTCGCGATGAAATCTGCAATGCTCTCTCCTTTCCATTGGTCCCTTTGATAAAACTCATGTCTTCAGACAAGCGTTGGTATGGCGGGTGCATAGTGGGCCCGTAGAAGGGGCGCGAAGACGTCCCAGTCCATGGATTTCACCTCAGCCAGTTTCGCTAGTGCCTTGGCCATCTTAAAGAAGGCAGGCCCGCAATGGGTCAGGAACACTGCAAACTTTTTCCCGTAGTTGTGTCTTTCAAGTTGTTGGTCTCCAGAAACATCTGGAACCGGTCTATGTACGAATCCCAGTCTTCTTGTGCCAGGTCAAATGGAGCGGGTGGTATGGCGCCGCCGGACATGTTTTCCATTGTCAAGTTGCCTTCAGCCACGTGCTCTGTTTGGTGCTCTGTGAGTGTTCAATCAGCTCAGATGTCTCCGCATCCCATCCTCATCACCAATGTTAAGTTCTGTGCATGGGTGCAAGGAGCGGAGACAAGGCAGTGAACAGTGAACTTCAACTCTTTATTAAACATACTGAACAGAGCCAAAACCCTAGGGCAGCAGCAGCCCTTTTATAGGCTGGCCGCTGTCCCATTAGCCAATGAGAAATATGGAAGTGTTAAACCCTTGAACCAATGAGAGTTGGCCCGATAACAGCCAATCAGACTTCCCAGAAAGACCAATCCGATGTCGCTATTATCGGCCAATCAGAAGTGCAGGATTAGAAGCCTGCTTTTTTCCTAAGGTCGTTAAAACTTTATTAAACGCCTTTATTAGTTCATAACAGTAGCTATTTGCTGGGCTAATTGCTTGGCACAATCTTGATTTTCATGGTGTCTCTTTAAATCCAGCATCCTCACTGTTCTGGGATCTGTTTTTCTAATCTCAGGAGGTTGGTTACGCAACCTTTCTGATATGAGTGTCTTTGTCAGTTCCAGATAATGACTTCTTGGGCTCTCTTTTATAGACATGAACTCTAACAGTTGTGTGACTCTTAACTTCTTTTAAATGTCACATTTGTTGATGCATTAAACTTCAAATTCCTGAATATATGCAGGTGTATTAGAGTTACCCTAGCTTGGTGGCAGCATTGACAACACTAGTTTAGCTTCTTTTTCTCTGGGAAAAGTACAGTTTCTCAGTTCCAACATTTTATGATTTATGGCAGCATGTAAGCTGAAGAATTCTGGGAGTTGAAATCCACACATTTTAAAGTTGCCAAGTTTGAAAAACACTGCTTTGTATGCACATGCACTAGTCGGTAATCAGTTTATTTCGAATAGAGAATTGGTTAAAGAGAACTTTATTGGTCAATGATTCCATCTTGATAGACCCAGAAGATCTTTAATTTGGAATAAAAAACAAAAGAATATTTTGGTCAGTTATTGATCTTTGTATATCTATAAATTCATGGAGGTAATATAGGCTGAATCTAATTATTGCCTGCTTCATGTGATCCCTGCAAAGACCCATTAGCTTCTTCAACATATACAACGCAGGTCAGTTTAGGACAAGTTGATCTAAGATTTATCTGTCTATTGACAGGGTTGTTACCTTGGTCACCAGGGAAGAGAGCCATGGCCAGGTTATTAGATCTTTTCTGTTGTCATCATTGACCTCTGTAATGTTTTTCCACTCTTAAGATAAAAGACCCTTTTTTGTAACACTTTTGACTACTATCTCCTTGTTCTAACTTTCCAGTGATATTTAACAATGTTTTAACATTTTCTTTTAAATGTACAAGATGCTTTTATTGGTAATTTTTCATACCATTGTTTTATTTTGCCTTGTATTTTAAATTATTGTGGTTTGCAGTGGCTATGGATCAATGAATATATTCATGGTGGATGTGTTATGCATATATGCATATGCATATGTGTTGATTTATTTAATTCCTATCTCACTTTTCCTTTGGTAATTCAAATATAGTTCCAATATATATAGGTGTGTGCAGGTGTGTGTTTATACATACATACATGTACATTATCATTTCTTTCTGCACAACAGCCTTTTGAAGTAGATTATCCCGTTAGCATTAAGTAAACATCACTTCTGTTTGAATCTAGTCCACCACTTTAAGTACTACAACATGTTGACTATTTTTTGAAGATGCCAATCAACAAATCATCCAAATGAATTTTCCTTCTGCAGATGAGATGACTGCAAGAATGTGCGTGGGTGTTGATGTTAGGTATCCTTCAGAGTAGCAGGTCATTATCCTAAAAGGAAAAAACAAGGCATCTGTTGAATTAAAGGCTATCATTACACTCCAGAAATATAGGTTGGAAACTAGTCTAAATTGATTGGGTGGGTTATGCAGTTTGCAAAATCTGTTTGAAAGGTATGGTTTTTATTTCTAATCTGTAACACTGAATAGCAAAAACTGTCCACAGGAAGAATACGCTTCAGGTTGCTTCTTTTAAAACTTGTCAATTTATGGGACTTAGGAGATATTACTTTTCGGTGGTTGCCCTTGCTCTTCTCCCAAGCATTAGGGAACATTTGAATGAGAATCCCCTTTATTTGGTGGTTGCCTTTTTATGCTTTACATTTTGTATTTATTGTTGTATGGTGATTTTTTTCTTTTGTGATTTATTGTTTGTTTTTTATGTTGTACACGACCCAGAATCCCATTGTTTAAGCTGGGTGGCTTTATAAATCTTGAAAACAAACAATAAAACAATAAAAAAACACAAATAAATAAATAGTGACATAACTAAAAACTTATTCTAAAACAATAAAAAGCAAAACACCTGCCTAAGAGCAGTTGAGGCTAAATATAGTAGAAGTATAGTAGAACTACTAAAAATGTTACTGATACAAGCAAAAAAAAATGAGCTTTTTTTTTTTAAACCTTTGAAGAATGAAAGGGTTTTGAAAAGATAAAGGATCTTTTCAGACCTGGTTGTGACATGGACACATCCAGGTTGTTTTCCTGGGAAAAATATGGAAGTGATTTGCCATTGAGTTCTTCCAGGATGGCTTTCTAACATCTGGTCAAGTCTATTCCCAATGGTTTCTTGGTGGTATCCCATCCAAATACTAAGGACTTTGTTGCTTCTTTTCCTTTTTGAGTTTATCCAAGGTGCACCTAATGCACGTGTCTCTTGAACATAGCAAATGTATTACACAAACTCAAAGGGAACAAAACTGTACAAGGTTGTGAGTCTGTTACTGGAAAGACCTGCTCCACATAGCCACTTACCGTGGTTTAATATGTTTTCCAGTGAATCCAGTGCTCAGATAAGATTATATTATTGATTTTTAGCAGTCCCAGTACATAAAATATGGATTATTTTTGTAACATCTTACAGTTCTGGAAAATACCTGAGAAACTAGAAAACCACAAAAGCATAAATGAAAAATTTAAATAATAACACATTTGGATTCATAACTGTGTTTATTGCAAAATAATCTGGAATAAATTACAACATAGTAGCAATAAACTTAGATTTATGGACTGCTCCATAGTGCTTTACAACACTCTCTGAGCAGTTTACAATGTCAGCATATTGACCCCAACAATTTGGGTCATCGTTTTACCGACCTCAGAAGGATGGAAGACTGAGTCAACCTCAAGCCCCCTCAGGATCAAAATCCAGACTGTGGGCAGAGTTAGTCTGCAATTTTGCATTCTAAGCACTGCACCACCACACTGCAACATTTCTAATATACTAGGTCAATGAACAATAATAAATTGCCCTATAAGGAAAATCCAAGATGAAGTCAGGTTAACACTGGGATACCTCTTTTTATATTTAGTTTGGTAGTAGCTAAGCTGGCATTAGCCTTAAATATGTGTTCTTCCCTGAATGTGAGAACTAATTATACATCTTTAGGTGTAATAACATTTGAAATCATATCACTCCAAAATATGGTTGGCCCTACTTTCAAATACTTTCAAAGGAACAATTCAAATGACTCATTATTAAAAAAAAAAATCCTTTGGGATGGACCACATTTTTTTGCTATTAGGTATATTGTCCATGTTGAATTTCATAGTCCTGACTCTTATACTAATGGTTTAGGGCTCTAAGTTTTTATTGTACTTATTTAATACTCAATTTTAAATGTAAGCAATCTCAAGGACCCTTGTCAAAATGAAAAGACAGGTTGTAAATACTTTAAAATATATTTCTTAATTAGAAATATATCAATTGCTTCATTTTTGCAGTATTGTGCCATAATCAATAACAGTGACTCTGCTGATCAAGATTATATGAATAATATGAATGTGAATTACTCATTTGTCAATGCAGGCATAAGACAAAGATTAACACCTAATCCCAAGCTTCCTTGGAGTGATTATGTGCATAGTGGCTATTTATGCTCATGGAATTAATGAGAATTCACAAGAAACATTACTGGTAAGGAAAAACTCACACAAATCAAAATACCTGATAGGTCATAAACTATGATGCCCATGATAGGCTTTAGAAGTATGATGTTCAAACAGCATGTCTTGTTGTCATAGTGTAAAGCTCATAAAAAGTACTCTTCTGAACCAATAGTTATACACCATTGTATACTATTATGTCTCTTCTACTCCAGTTAGAATTGCACTTTGGAACTTCCTATTTTCAGGCTCATTTTCCTTTGTAGGAATAGTCTATGTCTTTCATGTATAGATCAGTCCTAGAATCATTGACAAAATCTTGTTTTTCTCATATCTTATAATACCATAATCTCAGTGCACAACGTACCGTATACTGGTGGAAGACACTCTCTTCCACATATCCCTTCGCAACACTTCAGGTTACCACCGCATTCGAAGTCATAATCACAGTCATTGGGTGGATTGAGCATCCGACATTTTTCACGAAAGAATGGACACAATCCTGGTTTCTCTACAGTACAGTACAGGGGAAAAAAAGATGCAACATTGAACACAAGGTCGCATGTTAATGCTTCTTGAATTCAACTTGAGTGCTAAAACCTGTGCCAGAAGTATTCCATCTTGAAGCTTTCCTCACATAAACCACAAAACCTTCAACCTTAAGGGCAGATTATTTTGGGCTGTAATTGGAGTCCCCAAAACACCTCATCAGTGGAACGTACATTCATGTTGAATGCCAATTTCATAATGAAGATAACATTATTTTGTATGCTATATTATAATTTCCAGAATATCAGACTAGGACATTCTAGCACTTCTGTTGTTTTGTTCCTCCCTAAAACCAAAACTGGAGAAAAGCTAATCCTTTTCAAGCCCTCCCAGAGTGTTACTATTACAGAATAGTAACTTTATTTTTTTAATTATCTTGAACCCAGAATAATTAAACTTCTAATAACATACTCCACCCATACAATGCTATTCCCTAATCCATCAAATTATACTAAATAAAGGGAATTTAATTCCTGTCAAGGGTCATAGCAGGCATGAGGTGGCACATTTTGGCAGTGGAATTCAGGAGTTTCTGGTGGTTAAATGCATTTTTTTTTAGCATATAAAAAACTTAATTCAACTATTTTACAGTTTGAAATACAAAACAGGTCTCAGACATATGAGCTCATCAACTGAGATGGATCTGAAGCTGCAAAAGGGATGCTAGCAGGTCACATTTTGTGGTAATATTCTTGCTTCTATCTTCCAAAACATACCACCATGATTTCAGGTCTAAGCATAATGGATTGATATTTTTTCCCCAGAGCCCATCTACAGTTTTACATTAGCTATATATTGACTACTCACCATATCTACATCTTTAATTGAAACAAACACAATACTCTGACCTAAGTTTGGAAATGTAGGTTTTGATACTTACCTCTGAAAATCCTTGTTCTAGATGCAGATGATATCTCTGAGCAAAGGACAAGAAAGCCTATAAGAAGGAAGCTACCAAATGTCTTCATGGTACTGTACCAAATGTTGATGCCTAAAACAGAGATAGGCTGTTATTTATATTGGTAGGACTGGATCAGGTGATCATGATTGTCTTCTCCCATTTAGATAATAATTAGCTTTTCATATCCTCATAACTAGCCAGTGCATCTTGCACATTTAATTCCATTGTTCAGAGTTTCCATGTATACCTTTTTTCTACAGCCATTGATAATGGAATAAATGGAGGCTTTCCAACTAGTTTTGGATCAGTGTGGCCAGCAGCAAAAAATGATCTAAATATAGGTCTTCAGTTATGTAGATATTGTGGTCAAAATAGAGGTATACCATATGAACATTTAAAGGGAAGAAATATTAAAATATAAACTTTTCTTTAATTCAGTGCCAATCTGGAAAAGACTGAACCATAATCATCCTTTTATTTTGGTGAAAAAAGCAGGTACACAGGAGAAAAAAATTTCTAGGTTTCTGAAAATGACACAGAACATATGTGGAAAAACAGGAATCCATAGAATATTTTGCAGAAGACAAACAGGATGTAGTAAATAGGCACGAGAGAATGACAACTATCAATTGGTATCCCAATCTTGAACTTCATACCGCAGGAAAAGAAGGAGGGAAATTCCTGGGGGAAGTACTAAAAAATCTGGCAGGAGTTTGTCAGAATAACAGAGCCTTAATACCCAGCAATGTAACATGAACATATAATCATACAATAGAATCAACAGGTTGAATTTTCTGTGGCTTCTCTAGGATGCAGCAGATTATAAGAAGATTGGTGCCTGATTGATTCTCTGAACCCAGAACACAACAGCAAAGACGTATTCATAACAAGTTGTGATGCCCAAATATGGACTAGAGAGGATTGTTGCTGATTTAATTCTTGATTGGGAGCCTCCCAGAGTTGGCCGAAAGATGGGCAGCTATATAAATGACAAACGTCCCAGGATAATGTTGCAGGATCTGTACTATATTAGCATACTCCAAACCCTCACAACTGATTGGTCTGGATGGACAGCGACCCGATTGGTTGAAACCTCGGCCGTGATTGGAGTGCTAGGAATCTACCACGATTGGCTGCGCCGATTGCGGGAGATTCAAAGCGCTGCCATTGGCCGCCGAGCCGCTAGCCAGCCCTATATGAAGGGCTGCCGGGGCTTGTATTCCCCAGACTGTTCTTATCCTAAATAAAGAGCTGAACTCACTAAGATGGTCTCGTGTCTCCTTCGAACTGATCCACCCCAGATCTAACACTGGCGATGAAGGTGGGATCGTGAGACAAGGAGACCACCCAGCACGTGGCAAAGCAGCACGCGGCAGCAGGCAGCATGGCCGGCATCAACTCACCACCCGCACCCTTCAACCCTGCTACAGAGGACTGGGAATCCTATACTGATAGGTTCCAGATGTTCCTCGAGAGTAGCAATCTTAAAGACACCAACGGCCACAAGAAACGAGCCATGTTTCTCACACACTGCGGGCCCACAGTGTTCAAGATGGCCAAAGCCTTGGCCAAACCAGAGGACGTTAAGACCATGGAATGGGGCGACCTCGAGCCCCTACTGCGAAGCCACTACACCCCCGTCGTGCCCATCCTTATCTGGCAGCATGATTTCTACAGACAGGATCAACGCGAGGGTGAGGGGCTTGGCGACTTCATGGCGGCACTACGAGACTTGGGCAGCCTGTGTGAGTTCGCCGACCTGGACAAGGCCCTGCAAGACTGTGTCGTCCTAGGACTCCGAGACCCTGTCCTCCAGAGCCGCATCATGGCAAAGGGCAACATCTCCCTTGCCGATGCCCTCACCAAGGCAGCTGTGGCTGAAGCATCCAAGAAATCAGCGGCTCAGATGTGACAATCGAGCATCATGCCACAACTGGTGGCCGGAGAGATGAATTTGACCCCCGAGAAGCAACCCAAAACCGACCATCAAGACACAACCATACACCACAGCAACATCGACTCCTTCTCAGAGACCGAGGACAAGGAGGAGGAGATCCACCACCTTCAAGCAGTGCAGGAGCGGTGGGAACCGCGAGGTTGTAAGTCGAGGTTGCAGTGTGCCGGCTGCAGCGGCGATCACCCCCGGGCAGACTGCCATTTCCTCGATGCCATTTGCCGGCATTGCGAGAAACGGGGGCACATCGCCAAGGTGTGCCGGAATAAAAGACACTACAGCCCCCGACAACGAGAAGGCAGCCCCAGGTGACGAGATGGCAGCCCCCGACGGCGAGAGAGCACCCCCATTAGAAACTGCGATCGCCAGACAGAGAACCGCTGGAGCCGAGAGGGTCAGAGACAACACAAAGGGAGGAAACACACCAAACCATCATCATCGGCCATTCCTCCACAAGCAACGCCAGGAAGGTATACATGATGGTGGGGATAGAAGACCAGCCATGCAACATGGAGGTGGACTCCAGGTCCTTCCTCTCAATGGTCTCATGGCGCACACTCAAGCGCCTGGTCCCCACCATCCGCTGCCATGAACTAGAAGACCAAATACTAACCCTCAAAGACTATCATAGGAACCGCATCCCTATAGTCGGCAGAGGCCATTTTAAAGTCACCTTCAAGGGCCACACCAAAGTGCTACCCCTGACGATCGTCAACCGAGATCGACCAAGCCTATTGGGACTACAGTGGTTCGCATCCCTGGGCATCGAAGCAACCAGCATCCACCACATTGGAGAGGCGGACTGGGAAGCGGCGCTTGTGGGGGGCTTCCGGGAAGTCTTCGATGACAGCCTAGGCAAGTACCGGGGATCCCCTATCTCATTCAATATAGACCCGAGCATCGCGCCAATCCGCCTTAAGCCTAGGCAAGTGCCATTTGCACTCAAGCCGAAAATCAATGAGCAGCTAGATAAGCTCATCGCGCAGGGGGTACTGGAACCAATCGATCACGTCCAGTGGGAGACCCCAATTGTCACTCCCATCAAGCCAGATGGGTCCGTGGGAATTTGTGGTGACTACAAGGCCACCCTAAACCACGCGCTCCAACAAAGTGCATACCCCGACCCAGTAGTACAGCACTTTCTGCACTCACTGGGGGGAGGCCGGATTTTTGCAAAACTCGACCTGGCATAAGCCTACCAGCAACTGCCGGTCGACGCCACAACTGCAGAAGCCCAAACCATTGTAACACACCGGGGAGCTTTCCGCTGCAACCAGCTCCAGTTTGGAGTCAATGTGGCACCCAGAGTCTTCCAAAGCCTCATGGAAAGACTCCTCCAGGGCATAGAAGGAATGGTGTCCTACTTTGACGATGTGCTGGTGGCCGCAAAAAATGAAAAACAACTGGAAGCCCAGTTAAGGGAGGTACTAAAGAAATTCAGAGACTCGGGACTCAAAGTTAAAAAAGGGAAATGCCAACTACGGGCAGAGAGGGTTGAATTTCTAGGGTACCTCCTAGATAAGCAAGGGATCCACCCCACAGAAAAGAAACTGAGAGCCATAAGGGAAGCACCACGGCCCAAAAACAAAACGGAGCTACAGGCTTTCTTGGGACTGTTAAACTTTTACAATGTCTTCCTACCTCAAAAGGCAACCGTGGTAGAACCATTGCATAGGCTGTTAGATAAAACAGCAACCTGGACTTGGGGAGCACGGGAGGAGAGCGCCTTCACCAACACAAAGAACCTGCTAACATCTGACGCGGTACTAATCCAGTATAGCGAGACCCTGCCGCTAACAGTGACATGCGACGCATCGCCCTTCGGAATTGGCACCATCCTCAGCCACCAGCTACCGGATGAGAAGGAAGCACCCATCGCCTTCTCATCAAGGACACTTTCAAAACCAGAGAGAAACTATAGTCAGCTCAACAAAGAGGCCCTAGCAGATGTTAGGGATAACATTGTTTACCCTAACTGGTTTAGGTAAATAATAATATGTAATCATAGTTTGTATGTTAAAGTGTCTGCAACTTTAACTGTGGGATAGTAATTAAGGGAGTGGTTGTGAAAGCACTTTAAAAGAAGCAAGACTGCAGCTTGCTCTCTCTCTGGCTTTGATGATCCCTGATTACTGCTTGGAATCAAGACTGCATTGCTCGAACGGGAGAGATAAACAAAGGACTGATTTGTAAGTGAACTGACATAGGATATTCTACATGGACTTTGCTAACTGAATATCCCTGAATGGACTGACTAAATGATACATGACTATTGGACTGTTATTTTGACTATGCTATGAACTCATAATGGAATAAACTATATTTTTGATAGCACAAGCGTATCTGTCATTTTTACTGTATGTTAATAAACATACAAGCTTAGCTCACTCATTTATCTGTGTGCCTATCTGACTAACGCTGCACATTCTGTTTAGCTTGTCTCCCTAACCCTGGTTGGGGAAACCAGGCTTAACACTGGTTATGGGCCCAGAGGCTGCAAAGTCAGTTTAACTAGGATAAAACAGATTTATGTAAAAGTGAGAGTTTGTGTTGTTATACATTACAGTAAACAGACAGCTGTGTTTTATTAATTATAGTTTTATATCCATATAAGAAAACATGGCACAAGTCAATTTACAAAGTTTGTCCCTTATATCCAAGCTGGATGGAACAAACTATGTATCATGGTCTATGAAATGTAGTCTGCTTCTACGAAGAGAAGGTTTGTGGAACATAATTGAAAATCCACCAAACGTAGAAGAATGGGATCGAGAGGATGATGAAGATAAACTAAAGATAGAAGAATTTATGCATAAAAATCAACAAGCTATTTGCATAATTGGGTTAACCTTAACTGATCAACAGCTTGTTTATATCCATGGAGAGAAAACGGCTGTTGGGTGTTGGCAGAAGCTGAAGAGGATTTATGTTCGAGATAACGTTGGTGCTCATATAAATCTAACACGGAAGCTTTTCAGGATGCATCTCCAAACAAATGGTGATATGCTGAGTCATTTGAAAACTATGCAAAGCATTTTTCAAGAACTGCACGAGAAAGAGCTTATTTTCTCTGAACTACACCAAGTCTACATAATTCTATCTTCCCTTGATGAAAGTTATGACAACTACGTAACTTCCCTTGAAATATTGCCAAAGGAAAGCCTAACTTTAACTGATATAACTGGCAGATTGATTGAAGAGGCCAGAAGAAGGCTTGAAAGAAATGAATTAAGGAGGCAGCAACCTCAAAAAGAAGATAATGAATCTCCTACTGCATACGCAATTAAAAAGTGCTTTAATTGTGGAGGAAGAGGACATTTGGCAAGATTTTGTAAAAAGGCAAAACGCCAGAACGCTGGCCAGAATACTAAAAGTCATCAAAAGATAAATAAAAATTTAGAGTTAGCCATGTATACTAACGGAGCTGTAAAAAATAATGTATGGGTGGTTGACAGTGGAGCATCCCATTGTATAACAAATGATAGCAAAAATTTTATTAAAATGTCCAAGAGTACACAGCAGATATCATTAGCCAATGGCTGGAAACTGAAAGCTAAAGGTCAAGGTATAGCATATTGTTCTTTTATAAAAGAGAATGTAAAAATGTTATATGTACCACAACTTAAGTTTAATTTAATTTCAGTTAGAATTTTGGTTAAACTAGGATATGTAGTTACATTTAGGGGAGATAACTGCATAATTGAAAAAGAAGATAAGAAAATTACTGCATCTTTAAGAGGTGAATTATATGTGTTAAATGATAATGGTTTAAAGGTGGCTAACATGGTTTATGAAAATAAGAAACCTCATGATGAATGTATTCACTTGTTACATCGAAGGCTAGGGCATTTAAATTTTAAAATGCTTAAGAGAACTGTTGAATTATCTAAGGGAATAAGTTTGAAACCTTGTAATAAGTATTTGCAATGTAATGCCTGTAATCAAAGTAAGAGCAGGGTCACACCGGCTAATAGAGTTGATGGATTTACTACCAAAGAGCCTTTAGAAGTAGTATTTGCAGATTTAATAGGTCCGAAAAAACCAAGTGTAGGAGGAGCTCGTTACATACTAAGCATAATGGACCACTATTCTAGATATGGGTTTTGCTATTTAATGAAAAGCAAAACTGAAACGTATCAAAATCTCTTTAATTGGATAAAATTTGCTGAAAGGAAAACTAAAAAGAAATTAGTAACTCTTATAACAGATAATGGTGCGGAATTTACAAATAATAAATTCCAGAATAGACTTAGAATGTTAGGTATTCAACATAAAAAGTCTGTACCATATAGGCCACAACATAATGCCTTTATAGAGAGATGAGGCCAAACATTACAATCAATGACACGTACTATGATGTCTGATTCAGGATTACCTGACAATTTGTGGGGAGAAGCAATAATGTGTGGTAATCATATATTAAATAATGTTGTTAATTCAACAACAGGTGAATTACCATTCACACTGTGGCATGGTACAAAACCTGATTTAAGTTATATGCACACATTTGGAGCACCAGCATGGGTGCATATCCCTACACAACTTAGACACAAAGGACAACATAGAGATAAAAGATTATATTTTGTAGGATATACATCTAATCATAGATCTTATAGATTCTGGGAACCAGGTACATCTAGAGTTTACACCAGTGCTAGTGCTAAATTCCTAGAACATGTAGGATGGAATAGATTAGAGCAAGATTTAAATAATGAAGTAATTATTGAACCCTACAAAAGGCAGAAAGATCAGACTAGTTATAAGAAGAGTCCAATTAAAGAAGAAGTCCACGAAGAGCAAATAGGACCAGAACAAGAGGAAACAGTTGATCAAGAAGAGTTAGATAATCAAGAAGAGTTAATAAATGAAAGTCCACCTGTAAGTCCTGTAATACCTAGACGTACTGCACGTATAACTAGACCACCTGATAGGTATCAAGCAAGTATAGTTTGCCAAGTAACTAAAGTTCCAACTAGTGTAGATGAACTTAGGATGTATCCTGCTAAGGATCAGGAGAATTGGCAAAAGGCAATGGAAAAAGAACTAAATTCATTAAAGGTAATGAAAGTTTATGAAGATGCTAAATTACCTCCAGGAGAAAAATCCATTGGGTGCAAATGTATATTTAAAGTAAAAACAGGAAATGATGGGACTGTTACCCATAAGGCTAGGTTAGTAGCTCAAGGATTTAATCAAACTGCATCTGATTACGATGAAGTTTTTGCACCAAGTCTTAAAGCAACATCTTTAAGAGCAGCATTAGTGTGGGCAGCTAAGAAAAACTATGTCATTAACCATTTAGATGTAGAAACTGCTTATCTACATGCACCATTGCAGCACACTATATATTTAAGAAAACCAGTAGGTATAAAAGACAATAAAGTAAATAGTAATGATTGTTGGAAACTCAAAAAGAGTCTTTATGGGTTGAAACAATCTGGGTTTGAGTGGAACCAATATATTGTGAAAAAGTTAAACAATATAAGTTTTAAATCTGGTTTAGCAGATCCATGTGTGTTTAAAAGAGAAAATAATGGAACGGTGTCATTATTGTTATTATTTACAGATGATATTGCTTTGATAACTAAGACTAATAATGAAGCTAATGAGATTATATCATTATTAGCCAAAAAGATAAAATTAAAGCATTTAGGTGAAATTAAAAAGTATCTAGGATTGACAATTAACAAAACAAATAATGGTTTTAAGATATCTCAAGAAGATAAAATTTGCCAATTAATTAAAACGTATAAAATGGAACTTTGTAAACCGGCAAAGACTCCAATGAGTCAGGAAGTTTGCCAAACTGATGATCAAAGTCCCAAATTTGATAAGTCAATATATCAATCTTTGATTGGCAGCTTATCATATATAAGCAATTGGTCTAGGCCTGATATAGCTTATAGTGTAAATCAGCTGGCACGTTTTAATTCAGATCCACATCAATGTCATTGGCAATCATTAAAGAGAATTTTAAGATATCTTAAAGGAACAATGAACCATGCATTGTATATAGAACCAAAGGGTGATTTGAGTCTTAGTGCCTATGCAGATGCAAGTTTTGCAACTGATATAAACACTAGAAAATCAACATCTGGGATGGCTATATTATTTGGTAAGACAGTAATAGGGTGGAGGTCAATCAGACAACAGCATATCAGCTTGTCCACGATGGAAGCGGAATTTTCATGTCTGTCATTACTATGCACTGACTTGATTTTGTACAAACAGTTATTATTAGACATGGGTATAACTGTAAAAGATTCCATTATTGTGTACGAGGATAACCAAGCAGCTATACAGTTAGCTACTAATATAGCTGTAAAAACTAGATCAAAGCATACTGATTTAAGATACTTAAATGTTAGAGAATCTGTAAAGAATGGGCTAATTAAATTGGAATACTGCATGACGGAAGAAAACATTGCAGACCAATTTTCAAAAGTTCAAGGAGTAATTAAGTTTAAAGAGAGTTGTAACAAATATGATTTAAAGATGTAAATAGTTATATTTATTATTATTTCCTAAAAGGGGAGAATGTTAGGGATAACATTGTTTACCCTAACTGGTTTAGGTAAATAATAATATGTAATCATAGTTTGTATGTTAAAGTGTCTGCAACTTTAACTGTGGGATAGTAATTAAGGGAGTGGTTGTGAAAGCACTTTAAAAGAAGCAAGACTGCAGCTTGCTCTCTCTCTGGCTTTGATGATCCCTGATTACTGCTTGGAATCAAGACTGCATTGCTCGAACGGGAGAGATAAACAAAGGACTGATTTGTAAGTGAACTGACATAGGATATTCTACATGGACTTTGCTAACTGAATATCCCTGAATGGACTGACTAAATGATACATGACTATTGGATTGTTATTTTGACTACGCTATGAACTCATAATGGAATAAACTATATTTTTGATAGCACAAGCGTATCTGTCATTTTTACTGTATGTTAATAAACATACAAGCTTAGCTCACTCATTTATCTGTGTGCCTATCTGTCTAACGCTGCACATTCTGTTTAGCTTGTCTCCCTGACCCTGGTTGGGGAAACCAGGCTTAACAGCAGTCATCGCCGGCGTCAAGAAATTTCATGAATACCTTTATGGTAGGACTTTTACAATCATCACAGACCACAAGCCACTGCCAAGAATTCTGGCAGGAAATAAGGCCACACCGAACATTTTATCACCAAGAATGATGAGGTGGTCCGAATTCCTAGCAGCATACAATTACCAGCTGGTACACAGACCCGGAAAAGACATCACCCACACAGATGCCCTGAGCCATTCACCCCTGCCTGACCTGGAAGATGACCCGGCACCCATGACAGAGGTACTTCAAATAGAAACAATATCCAACCCACTCGTGACCGCGCCAGACATTGCCAGAGACACAAATAAAGACAAGCGGCTGGTGTGAGTCTTGAGTTGGGTTGGAAAAGGGTGGCCGGAAGGGGACAGGGACGAACTATTCAAACCCTTCTGAAACAGACAAACTGAACTTTTTACCGAGAAGGGCTGTATACTTTGAGGGGACAGAGTGCTAATTCCGGAAACATTACAAGAAAGGGTATTGGGGATGCTGCATGAAGGACACCCAGGGATGGTCAAGATGAAAAGCCTGGCTAGAAGCTACGCATGGTGGCTGGGAATGGATAAACAGATTGAAACCTGGGTGGCCAAATGCAGACAATGCCAAGAATCCAGATCTAATCCTCCCGCCGCCCCAACCCAAGAGTGGGAAACGCCAAGAGGCCCATGTCTAGGATTCACATAGACTTCGTGGGGCCAACCAAGGGACACATGTACCTTATCACAGTAGATGCTTACTCTAACTGGCTGGAGGTAAGCACCATGAAGTCTACCACAACAGAGGCTGTAATAAAGAAACTGAGCAAACTCTTTGCCACACATGGCCTGCCAGACGCAATAGTTTCAGACAACGGGCCCCAGTTCACCGCACTAGCGTTCGAACAATTTCTGGCACGCCAAGGAATACACCATGCGTTAACCGCACCAGCAAATCCGGTGGCAAATGGAAGGGCGGAACGCATGGTCCAAGACACGAAGAAAGCCATACAGAATATAGAAGAAGCCAACATACAGGACAAAATCAACAAAATGCTCCTCATTCAACATATCACACCTAGGGCAACCACAAATAGAAGCCCAGCAGAGCTAATGATGGGCAGGAAACTACAGTCAACACTAGATAGAATGCATCCCACATACAACCCTGACAAACCCCCGGGCTCCTCCAGCAAACACAGAAAATTTAATATAGGGGACACAGTATACGCGAAAAACCTGTCAGGGGAACCACTCTGGGTACCAGCAAAGATCACCCAAATAACTGGCCCCTTATCATACCGATTAGAGACAAGTGACAGGAAAAAGTGGAAGCGGCACATTAACCAGCTAAGATCAAGAATAGCTGTCACCAACAACCATACACCTGAGCAAGAAACTAGAAGGGGGGGGGGAAATGGCAAGAATTAAAGAAAGAACCAAAGTGAACCCCCTAGCGCAAGCAGAATACCCCCCACCCAGAACAAATAAACCACAAATAAACCGGTACTACTCACCTGTAAATGCAGGACCAACAGAACATGAAACCCCAGAATCTTCACCTGGAAGGAGCAGCCAAGCCAGTTCAACCAGCCTGGAAAGATCCGGTGGGAACAACAGGAGCGGCAGCTCAACCAGCCCGGGTAGATCGGGAGGGAGCTACCAAGAAAGGCCCAGCTCAACGTTCCAGGCAGTTCCCTCCCAAGGAACCGGAGCGACAGAGAAGCCATCCAAACTGGTCGACGACCATGCTAGAACTGAACCACGCAGGTCGACTAGGCAGGTACGAAGTCCCGCCTACCTACGCGACTATGTCACGATGCACCGACAGACGAAACCAAGAGGGGAGGGGTGTGCTATATTAGCATACTCCAAACCCTCACAACTGATTGGTCCAGACGGACAGCGACCCGATTGGTTGAAACCTCGGCCGTGATTGGAGCGCTAGGAATCTATCACGATTGGCTGCACCGATCGCGGGAGATTCAAAGTGCTGCCATTGGCCGCCGAGTCGCTAGCCAGCCCTATATGAAGGGCTGCCGCGGCTCGTATTCCCCAGACTGTTCTTATCCTAAATTAAGAGCTGAACTCACTAAGATGGTCTTGCGTCTCCTTCAAACTGATCCAGCCCAGATCTAACAGGATCCAATCAAAGGTGGTCACTGGGACCAGAGGTTTAGCATTTCAAGCTTTCAATTTCATGCTGAAGCCCTCCTTGGCAAACTTCTCTCTCTCTGCAGAATGTGCTGTATAAATGTTTTAATAATAATAAATAAATTTTGAGTGCTGAACTTTAGAATTTGGTAAAGATGCCTATTTTGAAAGAGCCAGACTTTCTCAGGTTTATAGTGTGACAGCTATTCTAATATTAATATTGGAATTCCTGGCCCCAGGCCCAGGGCATGTCATCGTTCAGAATCCTGAGAGTGGGTTTCCTCAGTTCTCTGGAGAAAGCTACCCAGAGATAAGGGGAGCTCCATCGCTGTTGGTGTTCAGGCTGGCTGAATCTTTTTTTATTTATTTTTAAATATTTATTTATTTGATTTGTCAATCGCTTACAAGATAATAGGTATAAGTATATACATAGTTATGAATACATGAAATGGGTACATAGAAGAAAAATAAAAGAAACAATAGGACAGAGACGATAGGCACGTTGGTGTGCTGATGCACACCCCCTACAGACCTCTTAAGAAAGGGGTGAGGTCAATAGTAGACAGTCTAAGGTTAAAGTTTTTGGGGTTTGGGGAAGAAACCACAGAGTTAGGTAGAGTATTCCAGACATTGACCACTCTGTTGCTGAAGTCGTATTTCCTGCAATCAAGTTTGGTGCAGTTAACCTTGAGTTTGTATCTATTGTTTCCTCTTGTGTTGTTATGGTTGAAGCTGAAGTATTCATTGACAGGTAAGTCATTGCAATGTATGATTTTATATACCATACTTAGATCACACCAAAGACGGTGTAATTGAAGGTTTTCTAGGTCTAGAATTTCAAGTCTGGTGGCATAAAGTATTCTATAATGAATAGAGGAGTGGAGAACTCTTCTTGTGAAATATTTCTGGACTTTCTCAACTGTGTTAATATCAGATACCTGATGTGGGTTCCAGACTGATGAGCTGTATTCGAGTATTGGTCTAGCACAGGGGTGGGCAAACTATGGTCCGCGGGCCACATCCGGCCCGTTGGTCATTTTAATACGGCCCGCCTCTGGAAAAAAAAAATTCCCCTCTGAAAAAAAAAATTGGAGCCGGCCAAAAGAGACGCCACGCCACACACCAAAAAATTGCACACACAACACGGAGCTGGGCAGCCGCTTCCCTGGTAGCGGGGCCAAGACTGCCGCCCAGGCAATGCCCACTGCTTTCCCTCGCCAGGGCTGGGTGGTGGCGTGTTGCCCTGCGCTGTGTGACCCCTGCCTGGCAGCGCATTCTCGGCTGGTCTTCTCCTCCTCTTCCTCGGCCATACAGAACAAACAGGCAGAGAAGGAGGAGACCAGCCGGCTGGTTGGGGGGAAGCTTTCTGCACCAAAAGAGGCAGCTACTAATCTCTGGCTTTGCTCCGCTTCTCCAATAGTCCGGCACCACCCTGTTCTAAGCGCCGGCTGCTCGGACTTGCTGGGCCTGACACATAGAACAGGGCGGCGCCGGATGTTGGAGAAGCAGAGTGGAGCCGGAGATCATTAGCTGCCTCTTTTGCAGCACAAGAAGCCTCCCCCAACTGGCCAGGTGCTCCCCTCCTTCTCTGCCTCTCCCCTCTTGCTTCTCACAGTTGCCCTGAGCTGGTGCGGTTCTTTACTTGGGCAGCTAGACGCCCGCAGCAGTGCCCGCAGCAGCAACAGGCAGTTCTGCCCGGGCTCCACTCAGGTGTCCGGCTGGGGCTGTCAGGAGTTGCTACCGCCGGTGCAACTCCACGCGGCTCCAGTCCCACATTGCCTTGGGAAGGGAAAGGCAAAACCAGGAGCCGCTAAGCCTGAGCCTCCGGTGCTGCTGCTCCCTTTGCAAAGCACCGCCACAGCTCTTCCTTTTTGCCTTTCCCTTCCCGAGGCAACGCGAGACTGGAGCTGTGTGGAGCCACGCCAGCGGTAGCAACTCCTGACAGGGGGCCTCCAAGGGGAGGAGAAGGAGGAGAAGAAGGGGGGAAAGAGGGGGAGATTCCCAAAACATTTTGTGCTGACCCGGCCCGTCTGTTAAATTTTAAAAGTCAATGCAGCCCCCGAGCCAAAAAGTTTGCCCACCCCTGGTCTAGCAAATGTTTTGTATGCTCTAGTTAGTAGTGTGATATTACCAGAGAAAAAGCTATGTAGGATTAGATTAACAACTCTTAATGCCTTTTTGGCTATGTAGTTACAGTGGGCTCTAGCACTTAGATCATTAGAGATGAGTATTCCAAGGTCCTTTACAGAGCTTGGATCATCAACAAGATCTTGACTATTCAGCTTGTATTTTATTTTCTGATTTTTTTTTTTTTGCCAATATGTAAGATAGAGCATTATTTGTTGAGATTTGAAGTTGCCATTTGTTTGACCCTTCTGATACATAGTCAAGATCTTTTTGAAAGGTAGCAGTATTGTCTGTGGTATTGAACAATTTTATATCATCAGCAAGAAGAATGCAGTTGCTCTTAATATGATCATTTATGTAGAGTATGAAGAGAGTTGGTCCTAGAACACTGCCTTGGGGGCACCACTATTGATAGATACAGATTTTGATAGGACACTCCCAATTTTGACAATTTGTTGTCTGTTTGACAGGAATGCTTCTATCAAGTTATGCAGTTGTCCAGATAAACCATAACATTTTAGTTTTTGGAGTAGTTTGTCGTGTACCACTGAATCAAAGGCTTTACATAAGTCTATCTAGATTGTGTCTATTGCTTTGCCCCGATCGAGTTGTGTAGCCCATATGTTTTGCAGTTGTAGATTACAGGTTGGTTTTTTTCTGAAACCAAATTGTTTATTGGAGAGTAGGTTGTTTGTTTCAAGTGGAGGATAATGGGTTGGTTAATAATTGATTCCATGACTTTACAGGTGACGCAGCATAAGGAGATTGGTCTGTAATTTTCAGCTAGGCTGGGGTCTCCCTTTTTGAAGATGGGGATGACCATGGCTTGTGACCATAGGTTAGGCAAGGAGCTGGTCCTGAAAGATTTTTCAAAGATTATGCTTAGAAGTTCGGCTATGGCAGTGGATAGCTTTTTTAAGAAGTAGGCACATATTTCATCCAGTCCAATAGATGGAGATGGTTTTAGATTGCATAGTGCTTTTTCAACATTGTCTTCTGTAAAATCAATATGTATTAGATTGTAGTTGTAGTTTTCTGTGGTTCAGCTAGGAAATACTGGGCATGATCCATTGCTGTTTACAAATACTAAGCCAAAGAATGTGTTAAAGAAGTTGGCTTTAATGGTGTCGTCATTGCAGTCTTTACCATTAGGTCCTAACAGGGGTGGGATGGACCTTGAGTCTTTTAGTTTGTTGTTTACAAAATTGTAAAAAGTGCAGGTGGAATTGGTACATAGAAGGTTTTCCTCTTGTTTAATGTGATAATTGGTGCATTCAGTCTTTATCTGGTGGCATAAATTTTTGTTTTGGCTTTTGAAGTTGGCAACATGACCAGATTTGTTTTTCCGCCAGAGTGATCTCTTTTGGGATTGAAGTTCCCTTATTGTTATGGGTAATATGTTTTTTTTTTGGGGGGGGGGAGTTGTTGTTGGTACATATAGTTTGATGACTCTTTTGACTTCAAGTAAAAATAAGTTGCATCCAGTGAATAGAGATTGTTAATCAAGGGATGAGAGATCGTGGTCTATAAGATCATAGTTGCCTTTTTTGAAGTTATAATTGGGGATTACGTCATTGTGATGATTTTTGTGTGGGCGTATGTTGAGACAAAAGTCAATCATGTTGTGGTCACTGCTGGAAAAGGGCTCTTTAGTTTGTATTCTGTAAATTGAATTCAAACTATTGCAGAAGATGAGATCAAGGTAATTGTTTAGTCTAGTATTGTTGGTTACTAATTGTTCCAGACCCAGATTTGTAACAGCATTGTAGAAGGTTGTGTGTATGGGTTCAGTTGTACATTCATTTAGGGTCCAGTCAATATGAGGTAGATTGAAGTCACCAAGAAAGATAAAAGTGTGTGGGCAGGATGTTGCCCATGTTAGTAGTGAATTTAGCTTGTTTACATGTTCGATGTCATAATCAGGTTCTCTGTAACATAGTAAGAATTGAAATGTGATGTTTAAGGATAGTTCACAGATGATGGTCTCAGGAAGAGCAAGCTCCTGGGTAACTTGGTTTTTTAGATGTAAGGACTTCTTATAGAAGATAGCAACACCTCCTCCTCTATGAATTTCATGATCTGATTGGTAAACATGATAATCTTGAAACCAGAGATATTTTTATTGGTAATTTTACCTGTATACAGTAAAGATTTGAAATACCTGATTGTAAATGTATTAACAGCGGCTAGGATTGTATTTGCTAAAAATTGGAAAAATGAGAAAATACCATCGCAGGAGGAAACTATTAAGAAAATATTGGAATGTGCTGAAATGAGTAGATTGACATTTGAAATTAGAGAACAGGAGGATAAACAATTTTACAAAATCTGGGACCTTTTCTATCAATGGTTAGATAACAAAATACAATAATAGAATGTGTAGAATTTTAGAAAATAATGAATATATAAAGATGTATTTCTTTTCTTGTTATTATATCTATAAAATGTCTTTAGGATAGATTTGGGAAGATTATATGAATTGTTTTAAAACAAACTAAGTAAATTATAGTTATCTCGCAAAGTATGAATGAACAAAATTACAGTCAAATGATTGTTTAATAGTGATACTAGGGTATTCAATTTTTGATTGATAATATGAGTTATTATGCAGTGTAACTGTAACTGAGACTGTGAAATGGATGCACAAAAATTTTTGTAAACCAACCGACACACTGCTTGTACACTTATGGAAGAAAGTTGGATGTTTTTATGTTTTGTTTGTTTTTGTTTGTCTTTAAAAACCAATAAAACTTGCAAAAAAAAAGTATTTTTTGAAGCTCTTAATCTTTCCTTCTTGATGATACTGAAATATGAGACCAACTCACAGTTTAGTGGAATCTATTCTGCCATGGATAAGTTATCTTTTAGGGGAAATATTGGAATTAAATTTTGTACACTAGAGATTATTATAATGTATTCTGTAGGTAAATAAAGAACAGAAAAGTGAAATTTGAGATGTTAATTTTATTTATGATAAACAACAATTTCCATTACAATGAATCATCTTTCTTTATTTTTCATATTTCATTATGATTATAATAAACTGTGCCCACCCAAAGGAAGGAAGGAAAGGAGAAAAGAAAGAAAAGTACTCTGCAATAACCAGGAGTAAAACAGTTGTAGCAAATATCTTGCTGTTTTCATCTCTTGATCAAGAAACACTTCTGAAGCTGATGAAGGGATCAGAAAGATGCTGTAACATTGTTGGAGTTTTACATGGAGTTGCCAAACCACTTTCATCAATGGGGAAGCCTGTTAATGGATTACAAATTAGATGTTAAAATTTAACAATACAATAGTAGCTAAACAAGCACCGATGTTTCTAAATACTAAACCAGTTCAAGAAGAAACATTTTGCTGGAGACAGCATCAAGGAAACAGTCAAATGATGTAATAAAGAAAAACTTATGTCAGCCTAGGTTGGAGGACTCCTAGTTGTCAGTAAATGGCTGAAGAATTTAAAATAAATGTTAAAGACCAGCTGCAATAGGAAGATTGATGAAGTATAACAATGCCAGCAAATTTGATTTGCATGTGGTTGATCAAAGTTTCTGGTAGCTAATCTGAAGCAAAGGTCTCAAAGGCAGTTGAAGTGAAAGCAATATTTGTAGTCACCCAAGAAAGAAGGAAAGAAAGAAAGAAAGAAAGAAAGAAAGGAAGGAAGGAAGGAAGGAAGGAAGGAAGGAAGGAAGGAAGGAAGGAAGGAAGGAAGGAAGAAAGGAAGGGTGAGAATACTAGGCTACACGTCTAAAATGAAGGGAGCATGGAGGATATTTCCTTTTTCATCAAGACTAGGATCATATGAAACCCAGTGCATCTTTGGGAAGAAAATACTACCTGAAAGAGCTTCTTATTTTGGATCCACACAGCGCATTGCACAACAATAGTTATAACATTTCTTCTTTTTTTGACAACCATAATCTGGCCGGAACTCATTAGCCAGAGGACCAGAGCAATCACAGATATTGATTGGGCACACCCCTGGCTTCTGTTTAACTGGGCGTTCTGGTAATGGCAGAGGGGAAATGGGAAAATGTTGTGTGTTGTGAATTAATAAAAGTGCTTGAATAAAGTTTGTTGAAACCTTAAAGCAAAGTGCAGGATTCTGGCCCTACACTTCTGATTGGCCGAGAATAGCGATATTAGATTGGTCCATTCAGGAGAATCTGATTGGCTATTAACGAGCCTTTCTCATTGGTTAAAAAGAGCTAATGTTCCTGTGTTTTCGTTGGCTAAATACCCAAGAGCTTGCCGATATAAAGGGGGCTATTGAGGCCATTCAGAGAGCTGTTGCACCATGTTAAATAAAGAGTTGAAGTTCACTGTTCGTCGACTCACCTCCGCTTCTTACGCCACGCACAGAATTTAACACTGGTGATGAGGATGGGATGAAAAGACGTCAGAGCTGACTGAACACTACAAAAGCGAAAACAGAGCACGTGGCTGAAACGCACCAACGGTGGAACCATGTCCGGCAACGTCATACCACCCGCTCCATTCGACCCGGCACAAGAAGACTTTGACTCATATATGGATCGCTTCCAGATGTTTCTGGAGACCAACAATTTGAAGGATGCCACTACCGGAAAGAAACAGGCAGTATTCCTAACTCATTGCGGGCCAACCGTATTCAAGATGGCCAAAGCACTAGCGAAACCGGCAGAAGTGAAGTCCATGGACCGGGACATCCTCAAACCCCTGCTAAGGGCCCGCTATGCATCGACCGTACCAACGCTCGTGAGAAGGCATGAATTTTACCAGAGAGATCAGCGAAAGGGCGAAAGCATTGCAGATTTCATAGCGGATCTCCGGAATCTAGGAGGCCTATGTGGGTTTGCCGACCTTGAAGAAGCCCTAAGAGACAGAATAGTTCTGGGATTAGATGCTCCAGGTGTGCAGAGTAAGCTGATGGTGAAAGGCAACATTAGCCTTACAGATGCCATCGCTGACGCTACTGCAGCAGAAGCAACCAGGAAGTTGGCTGCTCAAATGCGCCACACCCACGCTCCACTTCGCCAACTCTCCAGCGAAGTTTCACCTCACTTAGAAGAACTGGCAACGACAGCCCACCACGAGGACCTCGAATCGTCATCAGAAAGCGATGAAGAAGAGGTCAACCAGCTCCAGTCTGAACGAGACCAACGCCAGAGATCGCAGTACCAATGTGCTGGTTGTGGGGCAAATCACCCCCGATCAGACTGCAAATTCCTCGACGTGCTCTGCCATGTGTGCGGGAAAAGAGACCACATTGGACGGGTCTGTAGAAGCAAGCAAGGACCCAGCCAAACCCTGGGGGGGGGTAATTATCACCAATCTACAGGAAGCCGTCCTGCAAAGCGAGAACCCTTGAACCACCAATGGAACAACCACTCCTACAGAAACAAACCCCTAAACCACTCAACGAAGCGAGAAGAGGCACACCAAACTATTACGATTGGTCACGCCTCATCACTGGACGCCAAGAAGATCCGGGTGAAGGTGGCCATCAAAAACCAGCCTTGTATGATGGAAGTCAATTCAGGATCGTCCCTCTCGATGGTTTCCTGGAAGACCCTCAAGCAACTCATCCCTACCGTCTGGCGACAAGACCTCCGGTTTCAAAGAATAATACTCAAAGATTATCAAGGAAATCAAATTCCAGTCGTTGGATCCAGCCAAGTCCATGTCTCTTTTAAAAATCGTACTGCAACTCTACCCTTGACTGGAGTCGACAGGGATCGGCCTAGCTTGTTAGGCCTCCAATGGTTCGCTCCACTTGGAATTGAAGTGGCCAGCATTCACCGAACCAGCAGCAACGACTGGGAAGAGGCTCTCGTCCAAGAATTCCAGGATGTTTTTGCAGACAAACTAGGCGAGTACAAGGGGACCCCGATATCATTTAACCTCAACCCCGAAATAGCTCCCATCCGCCTTAAGCCTCGTCGAGTCCCATTCACTCTTAAACCAAAGATTGATGAGCAGCTTGATAAATTAATAGCCCAGGGGGTGTTAGAACCAATCGACCACTCTCCCTGGGAAACCCCAATCGTAACACCCATCAAGCCGGATGGATCGTTAAGAATTTGTGGGGACTACCGAGCCACCCTGAATCACGCCCTGCAGCAAAACACTTACCCGGTACTGGTGGTGCAACACCTTCTCCATTCCCTGGGGGCGGAAAAGTCTTTGCTAAACTAGATCTAGCCCAGGCATACCAACAACTGCCTGTAGACAGAAAAACGGCAGAGGCTCAAACGATCATTACGCACCAAGGTGCATTTAAATGTAACCGACTCCAGTTCAGAGTAAGCGTGGCCCCGGGAATATTTCAGAGTTTGATGGAAAGACTATTACAAGGGATAAAAGGCATTGTCCCCTATTTTGAGGACGTTTTAATTGCTGCTCCGACTCAAGAAATACTAAGGGAGCGCCTGGGGTTGGTTCTTCAGAGATTTAAAGACTCGGGTCTCAAAGTTAAGAAAAACAAGTGTCAACTTTGTACTGATCGAGTAGAATTTTTAGGATATTTAATAGATAAACAGGGCATTCACCCCACTGATAGCAAATTTAGGGCAATCAAAAATGCCCCAAGACCCCGAAATAAGGCGGATCTCCAAGCATTCCTAGGCCTTATCAATTTTTATAATGTCTTCCTGCTTCACAAGGCAACCGTAGCCGAACCCCTACATCATTTATTAGATAAAAAAGCAAGGTGGGTTTGGGCGCACCGAGAGGAACAGGCGTTTCGACAAGTAAAAATTGACCTCCGACATTGTTTTGATGCAGTATAATGAAACTTTGCCTTTAACTGTTACTTGTGATGCATCACCCTTTGGAGTGGGTGCCATTTTGAGCCACGTTTTACCAAACGGAAGTGAAGCCCCTGTTGCCTACTTTTCAAAAACACTGTCAAAAGCAGAACGCAATTACAGTCAAATCAATAAAGAAGCTCTTGCTATTGCATCTGTTGTTAAACGATTTCATGAATATATTTATGGGCAAGCTTTCACTATAATAACTGACCACAAACCTTTACTGGGAATAATAGCTGGAGATAAACCAACCCCCTATATATTATTTCCCAGAATGACTCGCTGGTCAGAATTCTTGACTGCCTATAATTATAAGTTGCAACACCGCCCAGGGAAAGCCATTCCCCACGCTGACGCATTAAGCTGTGCACCGCTTCCAGAAACCATTGACGACCCTGCTCCAACCGTCACAACACTGCAGATCGAGACACTCCAAAAACCGCCGCTGACAGCTCGCGATATCATGATTGAAACTAAACGCGATTCCGTTTTAGCATGTGTCCTCAGCTGGGTAGAACGTGGATGGCCATTGGACCAAATCCCTGACAATTACGCTCCCTTCAAAAATCGACAGACGGAACTGTTTTCCCAGAAGGGCTGCATCATTTGGAGCGATAGAGTCATTATCCCAGAGCGATTATAGCGAGCGGTACTGAGAAACTTGCACGATGGCCACCCCAGCATCGTGTGCATGAAAGCACTTGCATGAAGCTATGCATGGTGGCCGGGCATAGACAAGCAGATCGAAGCCTGGGTAAAGACTTGTTCCATGCCAGGAAGTCAGCAATGCCCCACCGAAAGCAACCCCAACAGAATGAGAAACACCCAGGGGACCATGGTCCTGTATTCATCTGTACTTTGCGGGACCGACGGATGGACACACATTTTTATTAACAGTGGATGCCTACTCAAACTGGCTCGAAATCCATGAAATGAAAAATACAACAACCGAATCGGTCATCAGGAAATTGGACAGATTATTTGCAACACACGGATTACCGGACGTTCTGGTATCCGACAACGGGCCCCAGTTTACCGTGCTTTCTTTTGAACAGTACCTGGTGGACCGCAGTATTCGCCATGCGCTAACTTCACTGGTGCATCCTGTGGCTAATGGAAGGGCTGAGCGCATGGTACAATTCATCAAAAGAACTTTACATAAAATGGACTATGGCAATATCGAAGACAAGATCAACCGGATACTCCTTTTGCAGCACATCACTCCACACAGCGTCACCAACAAAACTCCCGCTGAGTTATTGATGGGACGAAAACTCCGCTCCTACCTCGACCGACTACAACCATCATACGAACCTGAAAAACCACAGGGATCCAGCGGGAAATGCCGAAATTTCCAAGTAGGCGACTTGGTTTTCGCGAGAAACTTTTATGGCGACCCATTGTGGGTCAAGGCAACTGTAATCCAAGTAACCGGACCCAGATCGTACCGAGTGAAATGTCGCGACAATAGAATATGGAAGCACCATATTGATCAGCTGCATTCAAGGCTGCAGTCTGGGGTCTGCGATTCCGGTGATTTCCAAACTGAGGGGGGAGGAGATGCCGAGGAGGCTGAGTTTGGAATGGCAGAAGGCACAAGCAGAACAAACGACCACTCAGACTCAATATGTGAAGAAGGATCGAGGACAGGGGTTAACTCGCCTCAAAGAGATATCGAGGACATTGGTAATGGAAGTTTAGATACAGAATCAGAGGCACCCTGTTCACCAGATAACATCCTACCCCAACAAGACTCTAGACAAATACCGGGAGGACAGCATAAATCAAACAATCAAAACAACCTGCCTACCTCAAAGACTACATTTCCACACCCCTTAAACGGAACCCGGGGGGAAGGGGTGTTGTGAATTAATAAAAGTGCTTGAATAAAGTTTGTTGAAACCTTAAAGCAAAGTGCAGGGTTCTGGCCCTACACTTCTGATTGGCCGAGAATAGCGATATTGAATTGGTCCATTCAGGAGAATCTGATTGGCTATTAACGAGCCTTTCTCATTGGTTAAAAAGAGCTAACGTTCCTGTGTTTTCATTGGCTAAATATCCAAGAGCTTGCCTATATAAAGGGGGCTGTTGGGGCCATTTAGAGAGCTGTTGCACCATGTTAAATAAAGAGTTGAAGTTCACTGTTCGTCGACTCGTCTCCGCTTCTTACGCCACGCACAGAACTTAACATTGTGGAATTGAGTAGTTTGGAGAACTGGCAAGTACTACCTCTGACTGGCCCTTCCCCCAACTATTTTCTGACTCCTGAGTACCAGCTGATTGGCTGGGTCTTCTTTTATTGCACTGCACAGGGGAACGGAACTAGAAAGCAGGTTAGTGGGATGTGGAGGGAATGGAATTTTGTAGTAACTGTCATGTCCCTGTCATGTCCCTGATTCATGTCATGTCCCTCCCCCCTGATTCAGTGAGGGAGGCCAAACAGCTGACAGGGAGTGGGAGTGTGGCTCCATTGGCTGTGGAACAAACTGAGGAAGGGCAGAGTCTGGCTGGGCAGAGCAGGAGAGAAGTAGAGCAGGGGAGAGGGAATTCAGAGGAAGACCCAGCCTACCCCTCTTCATCCTAGGGCATGAAGGGAGGAACAGAGAAGGGAGCAACATGTGTTGCATGGCTTACGGGAGAGGAAAGGGCCTTGATTCCCTTCATTAACTGCAACTGGGAACAGTCTTTAAAAAGAGAAAATGCACACAACAAGTTGTTGGGAGCAAATTGTGAATTTATCTGGTATTCTCGTGGCTTATCTGTGTTCCTGGCCTTTTCCCAACTGTGTGAGTGTTGCTGTGCTTTCAAGTCTGAAACTTCTTCTCCTACCCTGTCAAGTTAATTACTGCAGTTTTGTTTGTTTAGATTTTTAGTTACAGTCTGTATATACCTTGTTTTGGACTGAATTTTCTATAGTTAAAGGCTGTTCTTGGGAGAGTTTTTCTCCAGCCAAAGGTAACCTGGACATTTGGGGCGAGGTTGGAGATAATAAAGGGACTCTTCTTGCTTATTTGACTGTATTGTCTTTGTGCCATGCCCTGGGTCATCACAGTAATCTTCCCCCAGGAGTGGGGAGAGAATGGAGCTTGTACAGTATCCTTCCCCTGCCACACTTACCAAACCTCTCCCACCAAGCCACACCATGCCCACCAAGCCATGCCCACAGAACCGGTAGTAAAAAATATAACATCCCAACACTGGCTAAAATACTAATCAGAACCTCAAACTCCCAGGCCTCTGGTAAAGGATCCAATTTTGGAAAGCACCCAAAGGGGTAAAGGGGTAAAAAGGATATATATATATTGTAGTTGTGCTTTTACAGTTGTAGCAATGTTTCGGCAGAATCTCATCTGCCAACATCAGGCTTCTGAATTGTGTCCGTCTGTGAGTCAGGCCCCCACAGCTGTTTATATATATATGTTTATACACACACACACACACACACACACTGCTCAAAGGGAACACTTAAACAACACAATGTAACTCCAAGTCAATCACACTTCTGTGAAATCAAACTGTCCACTTAGCTAGCGACACTGATTGACAATTGATTTCACATGCTGTTGTGCAAATGGAATAGACAACAGGTGGAAAGCATAGGTAGTTAGCAAGACATCCCCAATAAAGGAGTGTATTAAGAGCATCTCTTATTTTTCCTGATAACAATCATGACAATAAAAGCAATATAAATTTATTCTATCAGCTCTATCAAATAGACAATTTAAAAGCAAAGATGCGGGCATAAAAACTCAGTGAGGCTTCCTTCTCTTTCCTCCATCATCTCAGTTCATCAAACAGCTACTTTTATGTCTTACCTGCTAGGAGGTCACTCCCAGTTGTGGAGGGGGATCCCATCCAAAGAGTTAGAAGGCCCACAAGGAGAAAGGTGGTGAGCAGCCTCATGCTTTCCTCCAGATTCATCAGATGACCTAGAATGATCAAAAACTACTTCTGAGTAGAGCAGCGTATGAAAAAGAATGTGGTTAGGGCTACATTTGCACAGAACTGCTATCAGAGTTTTGCCAAACTGGTTTGTACACTTCAATTCTTTCTCCTCCCCCCAAATGGAACCAATTCTTCTCAATTTTGTTGAAGCAGAAGCTAGGGTTACAATAGGTGGAAACATTAGTAACTACAATATTATGCCATAGTCCAGATCATGATCACCCTTCCATGTCTGTAAACTCTGATGACTAATAAAAGAAGATGTCCTCTTTTTTGTCCTGATATTCTCTGTCTGGCAAGCAGCGTGTTAAAATCAATTATATATTTTTTAAATTTTTGAACCTTTTTAATAAAGGTAGTCATTTAAACTTTTACCAGAGATGTCTGCTTCTCTCATGTCCTTATCTGTCAATAAATTATGAGCCAAGATGCATGTAATCTAATTTATTTCCTGATTCTAGCAATTGGCTTTAATCTGGCCCAGTTAATCTGTTATGTTCTGATCATGGGTGCAAGGATGGAGACGAGCTAGTGAAACAGTGAACTTCAACACTTTATTTACATGTGAAAACAGCTCAGCTCAATGGCCACGATGGGCCCCTTTATACTCTTAACTTATTGAACCAATGAAAACACAGGGAGCGCTAGCTCCATTAACCAATGGAAGAGGCTCGTTAATAGCCAATCAGATTCTCCTGAACAGACCAATCCGATGTCGCTATTATCGGCCAATCAGAAGTCCAGGGCCAGAACCCTGCACTTTACTTCAAGTTCTTAATGATCTTTATTAAGCATTTATTGATTCACAACACCCCTTCCCCCCAGGTTCCGTTTAAGGGGTGCGGTCACGTAGTCTTTGAGGTAGGCAGGTTGTTTTGATTGTCTATTAGATTTTCGTTGTCCTCCCGATATTTGGCTAAAGTCTTGTTGGGGTAGGACGTTATCTGGTGAAAAGGGTGCCTCCCGTTCCGCATTTGAATTTTCATCGTCGCTACTGCTTTCGGCATCTCTTTGAGGCGAGGCCACCCCCATTCCAGGTCCATCACGTGCTGCCTCTGAGCGGTCATTACTACCACTTAAACTTTCTGCTGCTTCGAATTCAGCTTCCTCGCTATCTCCTCCCTCCTCAGTTTGGAAATCAGGGGGCTCGGAGATCCCCGACTATAGCCTTGAATGCAGCTGATCAATATGGCGTTTCCAAATTTTATTGTCGCGACATTTTACACGGTATGATCTAGGGCCAGTTACTTGTACTACAGTTGCCTCGACCCACAACGGATCGCCCGAAAAGTTCCTAGCGAAAACCAAATCGCCTACCTGGAAATTGTGACATTTCCCGCTAGAACCGTGTGGCTTTTCGGGTTCATATGCTGGATGTAGGCAGTCGAGGTGGGAGCGGAGCTTCCATCCCATTAATAAATCAGCGGGAGTTTTATTGGTGATGCTGTGTGGAGTGATATGCTGTAAAAGGAGTATCCGGTTAATCTTGTCTTCTATATCGCCATAGTTCATCAAATGCAAGGTTTTCTTGACAAATTGTACCATGCACTCGGCCCTTCCATTGGCCGCAGGATGTCGGATACCGTGCTCCGCCAGGTACTGTTCGAAGGATAGCGCGGTAAATTGAGGCCCGTTGTCGGATACCAGAACGTCTGGTAATCCGTGTGTCGCAAAGAGTCTGTCCAGTTTCCTGATGACTGCTTCGGTCATTGTATTCCTCATTTCATGGATTTCAAGCCAGTTCGAGTAGGCATCCACCATCAGTAAGAATGTGTGTCCCATGGTAGGACCCACAAAGTCCAGATGAATGCGGGACCATGGTCCCCTCGGTGTTTCCCATTCGGTTGGGGTTGCTTTTGGCGGGGCGTTGCGTACTTCCTGGCATTTGTGACAGGCTTTTACCCATGTCTCTATCTGCTTGTCAATACCCAGCCACCATGTGTAGCTTCGTGCGAGGGCTTTCATGCGCACAATGCCGGGGTGGCCATCGTGCAAGGTCCTTAGTATCGCTGGTCACAACCGCTCTGGGGTGACAACTCTATCACCCCAGATAATGCAGCCCTTTTGAGAAAATAGTTCCGTTTGCCGATTTTTGAATGGGGCGTAGTCGTCAGGTATTTGGTCCAACGGCCCGTCCGATATGGCCTCTTTTCCCGCACACATGGCAGAGCGCGTTGAGGAATTTGCATTCAGACCAGGGGTGGTGTGCTCCACACCCGGTGCATTGGTACTGTGATTTCTGGTGTTAGTCCTGTTCGGACTGAAGTCGATGGACCTCTTCCTCATGACTTTCTGACGATAAGTCGAGGTCCTCATGGTGGGCCGTCTCTAGCTGTCCCTCTGACTGAGGTGAACTTCAACTCTTTATTTACATGTGAAAACAGCTCAGCTCAATGGCCACGATGGGCCCCTTTATATAGGCAACTCTTAACTTATTTAACCAATGAAAACACAGGGAGCACTAGCTCCATTAACCAATGGGAGAGGCTCGTAAAAAGCCAATCAGATTCTCCTGAATGGACCAATCCGATGTCACTATTATCGGCCAATCAGAAGTGCAGGGCCAAAACCCTGCACTTTAGTTCAAGCTATTAATGATCTTTATTAAGCATTTATTGATTCACAACATAATCTATGATCAGTAAAGATAAAGTAGATCGAACCATATGTTCCTAGGGTGAAATTTGAAAAGCACAACACAGTTGATTCTGTATGATTGCTATCCATTTTTCTTTGTTTTAACAATATTTTTGCAATTGTAAATGAGCACAGATTTTCCTACTCATTGTTCCATTGCTCCAAATGAAAACCCCGAGAGAAAGGTTGGAAAGAAGTTGGAGAAAGATGTGAAGCATGTTGTGGGTTTCTGCTTAGGAGAAGAAAGAAGAGTCCATGGGATTTTATGGAAGAAGAGAATTGAAGACCCCCAGGGAGTTCCATGCAAGACTCAACAATAGAGGGGGAGCCTGGATGGTTGAAGGAGATGGCTGGCTTGGAGGGGATGGAGGGAGATAGCTACAGGATGTGAAGTCTGCTTTTGGTATGAAAACTGTGCAGCAGACCCTGGTAGAGAGCCAGCTTTGAAAGGAGAAACAGGAAATTTTTGGCTGAGATGAATAAGGTCACATAATAGTACTCCCAGCTACTTTCTTTCTACTCTCACACATTCTCTCTTGTCTAGCCCAGAAATGGGTGAGGGAGACATAGAGAAGAAGGAGGAAACAAGAGACACAGTGGGGGAAAGTTTCTAGTAGGAAGATGTGAAATCTAGAGTTCCCTGACTTCCAGCAAAAGCAGAAAATGCCCTTCTTTTTGACAAAATCTCCTTCTTTCCCTCTCCTTCCCTCCCATCTCTCCCCTTCCCTCTCTCTGTTTCTCTCTGTGTTTCTTACTCTATTTCTCTCTCTGTGTGTGTGTGTGTGTGTCTCCCCCTCCCTGAGTTGATGAGCAAAATGGCAAAACTACTTAAACTACTTTCAGGACTTTCAAGGACACAGTTCATCCTTAAAATACACAACATCTCTCTCTTTTTCTGTCCTTCCCTCCCTCCCTTTCTTGCATCCAATTCACTCTCCCTCCCTCTCTGTCTCTCCCCTGGCAGGAAGGAACCCCGGATGGTGGGAATCTGACATCCAGAGGCTGATGAGCCCAGGAGCAACATGCTGAAGACCAACTGGCCGGCAGGGAGGCAGGGCATCACAACACCAGCAGTTCTGCAGGAAAAGCAACTGATATCTGAGAGGCAAGAGCGGGCCCAGGACGATGCTGCTCTTGCCAGGGGTGACTGAGGCAGGTGTTGTAATGGGATCCAGGAGGAGGAGACTCTGTTTCCCCCATTGTGAAGTGTGCTAAATTTTACTGTGTTGTGCAAGGCGCTACAAGCAGGCAACAGCAAATGAACCGTGATGAAGGTAGAGTACTTGTTATGTCTGGTGCATGGGTGCGAATTGTTCTGTCCCCTCATTAGCATTCTTGAGATCCCCGCGCTTTGATTGGCCAAAGCACGGGGCACTCTGATTGGTTAGGTGAGCCGCGCCGATTGGCTCGCTAAGAATCTCCCGCGATTGGTCTATTCGAATCGCGGGAGATTCAAAGTGGTGCCATTGGCCGCGGCCGCCGCAGCTAAAGGAATAAAAGCCGCGAACCTTTGCCATAGCGCCAGTTCGGTTCCTACACGAATAAAAGAGCATGATTTGAAGTCACCGACTCCTGGCATCATTTCCGAGGATACGACACTGGCGACGAAGATGGGATCCAGACCCTGAACCGAACCACGTGTCCGACGGAAGCCAGACGAATCTCCACGATGGCGAAAATCACCCCCCCCGCACCCTTCAACCCCGCCACCAAGGACTGGGAATCGTACTCCGACCGATTCCGCATGTTCCTTGAGTGCAGCAATCTGAAGGACGCCACTGGCCACATGAAGCGCGCCATCTTCCTGACCCACTGTGGGACCGAGGTATTAAAGATGGCCAAGGCACTTGCCAAACCCGCCGACGCGACCGCGATGGACTGGGACGTCCTCGAGCCAATACTTTGGCAGCACTACGCTCCAGAGGTACCCATCCTGATCCGACGCAACGAATTCTACCGTCGGGACCAACGGTCGGGTGAGAGCTTCAGCAACTTTGTCGCCGAACTACGGCACCTAGGGGGACTGTGCAAATTCGACAACCTGAACGACACCCTGCGAGACTGAATCGTGCTCGGCCTGTGGGACCCCGTCCTCCAGAGCCGGCTGATGGCCAAGGGCAACATCAGCCTTGCAGACACCCTCACCGCAGCCGCAGCCGCCGAAGCGACCCGAACGTCCGCTGACCGCATGCGCCGACCGAACGCTGGGGACTGCAGCGGAAACAACCACCCTGCAAGGTCGGCCGAGGCCCAACCCGAGACGACCACCCACCAGGGTGAATTCCACTCGGCATCGGGCACTTCTGACGAAGAGGAGGAGATCCATCGCCTCCAGGCAGGCCGCGACCCACGGAACCGGCGGGGTCATAAGTCGAGGACCAACTGTGCCAGTTGCGGAGGCGACCACCCCAGGTCCGAATGCCGGTTTTTCGAGTCGATCTGCCGGCATTGTGACAAGAAGGGACACATCGCCCGCGTCTGCCGCCTCAAAAAGAACCGCAGCCCACCCCGATGGGACATACAAAGGGCGCACTGAAAAGCTTCCCCTGACAATCGTCGATCGCGACCGCCCAAGCCTACTGGGACTGCAATGGTTCGCCCTGCTCGGCATCGCAGTCACGGGAATCGACTCCGTCACCGACGACAGCTGGGAGCAACAACTGGCCCGGGAATTCCAAGAGGTGTTGTAACTATGTATCATTCATATGTTTGCAACTATGTATCATTGCAACTATGTATCATTCAAGCGTTTGCAACATTGTATCATTCACGTGTAATCATTAACTTCTGTCTCTTCAGTGACCTTTGCAAGGCACGTACAAAAGACAAGGAGATAGACGTTTGTTAATAAGATTATCCACTTTGTAAATAATCTGTCCGGTATGCAGCTTTGTAAACATGCACATCCTGATGAGATTAACATGTTTGACTTGAGTTTTTTAATTAAATCATTTTCTTGTAAAAAAGCACAATAAAAGAGCATGTGCCAAGACATTCGGGGCACGCTCATCAAGAGGAAACTTCGCTTCCTGTCGTTTCTCTTCCCTTCGCTCCCTTTCATGAGCCGCCCATCAGATGCGGGATGGCAGATACCGCCTTCTGGTGACCCTGACGTGATTCCCTAAGGGGGATATGCAGCGACGCGCCCATATCTTATCAGCTTGATGGGAGCTGTGCATCGCCAGGCCTGAAGCGAATTGCACGTCATCAGATCTGAAACACAGTCTCGACTTTTCTCAACAGCAGACGCAGCATCTGAAGGAATTGAGGAGTTAGTCGCTTCTTCTTCTAAATACTCTGCTAATTTAAAGGGCTCTCCTGTAAAATAGAAACCTATTGCTACATTATTGGCTTATGTGTGGCAACATTGTCCCAATTATCCAGAGAAAGGGTCCTTAAAAATTTCCGTTTGGGGGAGAAGGCGGAGCTTCGTTTCGGCGATACAGCTGCGATCTCGGGGCTCTGAGATCGTAGCCGATATTTTCGCCCATGGTCGGTCCTAATGGACCTAAACCATCCCGTAGAGACGGTGATCGTGAAGGGCACTGTTCCAGGATCCCAGAGATATCGCAAAATCTCTGGTTTGATCCGGAAGAAGCCCTTTCGCTGGCGGCGGAGAGGCAGCCTCCATAGCTGCTGAAGTCGGGACAGCTCCGGAAAGAAAGTGATTGGAGTGAAGTGTGTCGGCTGGGTGAGAAAAACTCTTTGGTGTTGTAAATTCGCTGAGGTTGGAAAGTTCATTCTGAAGAGAGAAGAAAGCTGTGAGATTTTTTTTTTTGACTGAAATTGTTTGAGCGGCGTTTTTTAAAGTGATGTCAAATTGAGGCTTGGGGTGTTTTTTTTTTCTTTTCTTTTCTCTATATTTTTCGGGAAAGATTTTACTGTGACTTTGTAGGTAACCGGATTGAATTTTCTCTTATATATATTTTTATGCTCCCTTTGATTTTTTAACTTTCTTTAGGATAGAGGCTCCCTTTGGCTATTTTTTCTTTTTTTTTCTGTATATATTATTCCTTTTTTCCGGCTGGGGGGGAGAAAGAGCATTAAGAAACTTTGTAACACTGCCAACTAGAGGCTTGAAAGCATTTTATTTGAATTGGAGAGAATTGCAAAAAGACCTCTTCTCAAGGACATTTTAACATGATAAGATAGAGGGAGAGCACAGCAAAATATTATTGCAGGTGCTTTCCTGGACTGTTATCAACAACACTTGAGGTTTGGCTTTGAAGCTGCTGGAGAAGAGAGTCATAACAAGAGCCTTGGATAAATAAACAAAGTGCAGTGTGTTTTCTTATATATACCCCATTCGCTAGCCTTTTTCTAAATTTCAATTCTAGTAATATTTTTATTTTTGCCTTTTATTTTAAAGGGAAAGCCTCAGAGTTTTTACTTTTTTCTTCTTTATTTTTCTTTTCTTTTTTATTGGGACTTTTTTGCTTTTCCTATTTATAATAGATTATACAAGAAAAAAGAATATTAGGAAAAGGCAAGCTTCTAAGGCCTTGGAAGATGAGTATAAAATTCTTGAAAAAGAATTACAGAAAATGCCACAGAAAAAGGATATTAAATTGAAGCTGGATGTAATCAAACATAAAATGGAATTAATAGAGAAAGAAGAACTGGCACAGAAAATTAGAAACTCTAAACAGAATTATTTTGAAGATGCAAATAAACCAGGTAGATGGCTAGCATATAAATTGAGAAAAGAGAAGGAATCAAGAAAAATATTGAAGTTAATAGATGAACAAGGCCAAGTTTGTTATGGGAATAAGGAGAAAAAAGAAATTATTCGAGATTTTTATGGGCAACTATATAAACAAGAGAATATTGATGAAGAAAAAGTCAAACAGTATTTACAGGAAGCTAATTTACCAAAGATACCTAAAGAGACTGAAGAAATGCTAGAAAACAATATAACAATGATGGAACTAAATGAAGCATTTAAGAGACAAAATAATGGGAAAGCTCCGGGTCCAGATGGGCTTCCAGTAGAATTTTATAAAACATTTCAAGAATTATTGAGCATCCCATTGTTGGAAGTTATGAATGAAGTTATGTTAAAAAAGATGATACCTAAAACATGGTCAGAGGCTTATATTACACTCATACTGAAGGAAGAGACTGACCCATTGCAAATTAAGAATTATAGACCTATTTCTTTATTGAATGCAGACTATAAAATCTTTGCTTCAATCTTAACAGAAAGACTTAAAAAATATTTAAATAATTTTATTCACTCAGATCAAAATGGATTTCTGCCAAAGAGACAAATTAGAGACAATATGAGAGTAATCTTGGATACTTTGGAATACTATGAGGCTCATCCTGAAAAGCAAATGGCTTTGATATTCCTAGATGCTCAAAAAGCATTTGACAACGTGAACTGGAGATTTATGTTATTATTATTGGAGCAGATGGGTTTTGCTAAAAAATTTATTCAAGCAATAGAAGCTATATATAATAAACAGACAGCAAGGGTAATGATGGAGGGGGAACTTACAGATTTTATTAATATAAGGAAAGGCACAAGACAAGGATGCCCCCTATCTCCTTTGCTATTTGTGTTGACCTTGGAAGTGTTGAATAGAAATATTAGGGATGATAAAAGCATAAAAGGAATGAAAATTAAGAAGGAAGAATTTAAGCTACAAGCTTTTGCTGATGATTTAGCTTTTATTTTGGAAGATCCGCTAGAAACAGCTCCAAAGTTACTGGAAAGGATAGAGGCATATGGAGAGGTGGCTGGTTTGAAAATAAATAAAGATAAAACAAAGATTTTGACAAAGAATATGCTATTGAGACAGAGAGATAAACTGGCAGATCTTTTGAAAATTCAAGTTACAAATAAGGTTAAGTATCTGGGGATATATTTGACAACAAGATGTAGCACATTAAAGGAGAATAATTATATTAAACTTAAACAACAGATAATTACAGATTTGAAGAAGTGGGAAAACTTGCAATTGTCATTAACAGGGAGAATTTCAACAATTAAGATGAATATCTTACCTAGAATTTTATTTTTGTTTCAAACAATACCAATTAGGCTTGGAAAAGACTATTTTGAAGATTTAAATAAAATTATGTTGAAGTTTATATGGCAAGGTAAAAAAGCGAGAATAAAGCTAAAGCTTTTGCAAGATGCTAGAATTAGAGGAGGTTTTGGCCTGCCTAATTGGGAATTGTATTATCAAGCTGCAAGTTTGATGTGGGTCAAAGAATGGATAACATTAAGGAAACATAGGTTGTTGACATTAGAAGGGCATGATTTGCTGTTGGGCTGGCATGCTTTTTTATGGTATAAGGGAACTAAAACACAGGGTTATTTTAGAAGACATTATGTACGGGAGTCTTTGTGGTTAAATTGGGAGAAGATAAAAAGACAATGTTATTTGAAAATTCCAGTTTGGTTATCGACCATTGAAGCATTTTCCTATCCTATAATCTACAAGAAGGAACAAACAGTTAGATATGGGGAACTTTTAGATGAAAAGGGTGAACTTAAATCGATCCAAAACTTAGAGGAACAAGGTATAAGGATGAATTGGTTTTCATATGCACAAATACATTCAAGGTATGATGAAGATTCCAAAACGGAGGGATTTTATGATAAACAGACTGATTTAGATAAGATCTTGATGGGTACTGATGAGAAGGTGATTAAAAAACTATATGGTTATTTACTGGGAATGAAATTAGAGGAAGAACAAGTCAAAGAAACTATGATTGTTTGGGGGAAGAATTTTGGATATGGGATTGATTTAGAGAAATGGCAGAAATTGTGGTCTCAAAATTATAAAATGACAATGTCAACAGCATATAAAGAAAACTTGTATAAGATGTTTTACAGGTGGCACTTTCCCCCGACAAGAATAGCAAGAATGTTTAAGAACAAATCTGAAAAATGCTGGAAATGTCATCAGATACCCGGCTCGTATTACCATATGTGGTGGACTTGTGAGGATGCTAGAAAATATTGGACTATAATTCGCATGTGGTTGGAAAAAATGACAAAGAAACATATAGACTTGAAACCAGAGATCTTCTTATTGGGAATTTTACCTGATATATATAGTAAAGATTTGAAATACCTGATTGTAAATGTATTAACAGCGGCCAGGATTGTATTTGCTAAAAATTGGAAGAATGAGAAAATACCATTATAGGAAGAAATTATTAAGAAAATATTGGAATGTGCTGAGATGAGCAGATTGACATTTGAAATTAGAGAGCAAGAGGATAAACAATTTTACGAAATTTGGGATCTTTTTTTATAAATGGCTAGATGATAAAATACGACAATAGAATATTTAGAATGCTAGATAGTAAGGAATATCTTTATTTTGCTATTATTTTGTTATTTGATATTATATTTATAAAGGGTTTTTTAGGATTGATTTGATATGATTATATGATTTGTTATAGAGTAAATTGGTTTAAAGCATTGTTAGCTCATAAAGCATGAATGATTAAAAATATAGTCAAAAACTTCTTTTTTTAGTGATATTAGGATATATAAGTTTGGATTGATAATATGAGTTGTTATGTAACATAATTGTAATTGAGACTACAGAATGAATGCACAAAAATGATGAACCAACTGACACACTGGATGTACATATAAGAGTTGAGGTTTTTATGTTTTGTTTGTCTTGTTTGTTTGTAGAAAATTAATAAAATCTTTTTCAAAAAAAAAAAAATTCCGTTTGGCAAAAAATTGGTGAACATCTCCATAGTCCTCCTCGTGCACCTATTGACATTTTGGTCACTTGGAGGAAAATTATGGAGGCTTTAAAAGTCCATTATCAAATAGAAACAGGGAGTATGTTTGAAACTTCCCCGCCAAGTTATGATAACTTTTCTGTTCTTCAACCCTCCGCTCCCGATGATCATAAGTCATTACGGGAGCCTCCCTCCATTCAATCCACTTCCACAAATGTAGAGCCCCTGTGTCCTCCACCACCCTCCCGAGGTGGAGGGGGTGTTGTAAAAGCCATTCAACAAGCCTTTTATGAAGGGGAAATGGATGAGGACACCCTTGCAGTTGCCTCCCTTTATCCTGTCATACAAGCCGGCAATCCCCCAGCTCCTCAGTATACCCCAATGCCGTACAAAATAATTAAGGATTTAAAAGCAGCTTGCAAGGAAAATGGTATTCAATCTCGCTATGTACAGGGTCTTTTAGGATCAATAACCCAACCAGGCGCTGACTTGATAAATGCTGATTGGCGTACATTATTTACCATGATTCTCACGCCTTCACAATTTTTGGTCTGGGAGTCAGAATTTCATAAACGTACCGCAGCCGCAGCCGCTAGAGGCTTGCCGGCAAATGTCACTTTAGATATGCTTAACGGTACTGGCACTATGCTTACCATTGCCCAGCAGACTGCCACAGATGCAGCTGCTTTCCCTATATTACAGGATTGTGCTTTGGCCGCGGCTCGAAAAATTGATAATGCGGGATGCATGCCCAAATCTTTCTCTAAGATTATTCAAGGACCTTCTGAGCCTTTTTCCTCCTTTATAAACCGTCTCACAGAAGCCTTGGAGAGACAAATTGATAATGAGGAGGCTTGTAATGAATTAAGTTTAAAACTTGCCTATGAAAACGCAAACACTGATTGTCAGAAGGTTTTGCAACCATTAATTAATAAGAAAAATGTTACCTTGGCAGATTATCTTACAGCCTGCCGAATCATAGGAACCACATCCCATTCCATGTCTACTCTGGCTACAGCCATTACTGAAGGCATGCAGCAGAACATGGGCTCTCTTCTTCCCATTTCCCAACAAAATACTCGTAAAATAGGTAATTGTTTTAATTGTGGCAAGCCAGGTCACTTTAAGAGACAATGCAGAGCCCCGGGGTGGGGGAGCAAATATGTCAAAAAACCAGTTAGCTCACCCAAAAATGCCATGCCCTCGATGTAAAAGGGGCTATCATTGGGCTAGTCAGTGCAGAGTCCAAAAGAATGAACAGCAGAATAACTCTACAATCATTCAAAAACCTTTTTTGAATCAGGGAAACTAGAAACGGGGCAGGCAGCCAGCCCCACAACAAAGGCTGCTGAAACTTGCAACTTTTCTTCTTTCGCTTACGATCTTGTTGCTAATGAAACTGTTACTTATCTCCCTGGTGTCGCTGACTTTCTCTTTGTACATCCTGTTCAGCCTTTTCATTTGCCCCCCGAAATTCCAGTGCTAGTCTTTCCTGTAAGGGATTTAGCTGAACAAGGTATTCTTGCCTCTCCTTTTCTGCATGACCCCACTCTATTGTCTGATGTCTGTCTGTCTGCACTAGCTAATACAGAAGTTACTATAAATGAGGGGGATGTTGTGGCAAAAATGATTGTGCTCTTAGACCAACAACAAGAGCAACTCTATGCAATTGAAAGACCAATTAGTCAACCGAAACCTACGGTAACATTCTTATTGAATGGTCGATCCTTTCTTGGTCTTTTAGATACTGGAGCGGATATTTCTGTCATCCGAACTGCTGAGTGGCCGGACACCTGGCCTGCTGATGTGGCACCAGCGGTGAGAGGAGTGGGGGGACTCCAGGAGACTCGCATTAGCAGAAACTGGGTAAAAGCCCATTCCCCTGAGTCTCAATGTGTTGCTTATATTAAACCAGCTGTAATCCCTCTGTATACTAATTTGTGGGGAAGAGACCTTATGTCACAGTTTAATGCGCAACTTACCCTCCATTAACCATGCTTCGCTTATATTTGACTAACAATAACCCTGTGTGGATTGATCAGTGGCCTCTCCCTTCTATAAAGCTTGAAGCCTTACATTCTCTTGTTCAAGAACAATTAGATAGAGGTCATCTAGAACCCTCACTGAGTCCATATAATACCCCAGTTTTTGTTATCAAAAAGAAAAAAGGCGCTTGGCGCCTCCTTCAGGATTTAAGGGCTGTGAATTCGGTCCTTCTTCCAATGGGACCCCTGCAATGTGGTCTTCCAAATCCTAACATAATTCCTCAAGAGTATGACCTTGTCATTATCGATTTAAAAGACTGCTTTTTCTCCATTCCATTACACAAGTCAGATAGAAAATTATTTGCTTTTACAGTACCAACTTTAAATAATCAAAGACCTACCAAACGATATCAATGGAAAGTCTTACCGCAAGGCATGTTAAACAGTCCAACTATGTGTCAAGTTTTTGTGGATTTAGCCTTGCAACCATACAGGGACAAATATCCTCATTTTTTAATCTATCATTGCATGGAAGATATATTGGTATCTGCACCTGGCCCAAAGGGCACGGTATTAAAAACTCTGCCGTGCCTGACCTCCATTTTAGGTAAAGCAGGGCTCATTATAGCCCCAGAAAAAATACAATCCAAACCTCCCTTTTCCTATTTAGGTCACAAGTTACTTGCTTCAGCTGCTGTTCCTTCCTTTCCCCTCCCAACACTTCCCCCAAAACCAACACTTGTGATTTTACAACAGTTCCTGGGAACCTTAAATTGGGCACGTCCTTATTTGGGTTTGACTACAGCTACATTAGCTCCTCTCTTTAATGCTCTCACGCAAGGTAAAGCCCCGTCCGATGTTATCATTCTAAATAAAGAGCAGTTGCAGGCATTAAAAGACATTTCCCATTTACTGGCTACTCAATAGGTGGATCGAGCTATAGAAAATTGTCCTTTATCAATTGCTTTATTAAATACTGTTCAGAGACCCACAGCTGTCATTATGCAATTTCATCAGACACAGGTTTTGATTTTAGAATGGCTGCATTTGTCTCACACCCCACGGACCACAATCACTAGTAAAGCCTCTGCATATTCCCAGTTGATCTTTAAAGGTCAACAAAGATGTAAACAACTTATGGGATGTGAGCCTGTTTTAATATTCACTCCTTGTTCATTGGCTACGTGGGAAATGCTATGGTGTTATTCAGAAGAACTACAATACGCTTTAGTAGAGTGGCCAGGGCAAATTTCTTGCCATTTACCAGCTGACCCATGGTTCACTTTTTTAAAAACTCTCCCTTTTGAATGGCATTCCCCCCTCTCAATATCTCCATTAGTAGATGCACCTACACTTTATGCAGATGGGGGAAAAATATGGTGCTTGTGCATGGTACCAGGAGGGAGAGTGGAAAACTAAAATTACCCCTCCGCAATCTTCTGCTCAACAGGCAGAACTTGCTGCATCTCTTATTGCGTTTCAACAGTTTCAAAAAGCTCAAAAATTTAATAGTAGATTCCTTATACGTTTCTCAGATTTTGAAAAATATATATCAAGCCTATTTATCTCCTAGCATATCTGTTTCTTTGTTAAAGTTGTTGCTTCCTCTACAGCAATGTATCAACAGTCATACGCATTCATTCTTTGTAGCACATATCAGGAGCCATCAACCTCTTCCTGGTATATTACAGGAGGGAAACAAGGTGGCAGACGCAGCTGCAGCAGCTGCATCCGGTAAATCAATTTGTAATCTGACAGCAGCCGAAAGCCATGATTATTTTCACCAAAATAAAAAAGCATTACAAAAACAATTTTCCCTAACTCAGGCAGAAGCTGCTGCCATTATTCAACAATGCCCCACATGTAGTAAGCAAGGACATTCCATTCCCATAGGAGTAAATCCTAGAGGATTAAAAGCTTGTGAAATTTGGCAAATGGATGTAACTCAGTATCCATCTTTTGCCCCTTGGAAATATTTGCACGTTTCCATAGATACATATTCAGGGTTTATTCTGGCTACTCCTCAAAGGGGAGAAACTGTAAAACATGTCATCAATCATTCAATTCGTACCTTTGCCTCGCTGGGACGTCCAAAAGAAATCAAAACAAACAATGGATCTGCCTATACAAGTTCTGCTTTCCAGGACTTCTGTAACAGATGGGATGTAACCCACAAGTTTGGGATTCCCTACAACAGCCAGGGGCAGGCTATTGTGGAACGAGCGAACTTTTCTCTGAAACGTGCTCTTGATCGATATTCGTTGCGGGAAAACCCCCCGAACTTCCCAGCATTGCAAAATTCTCTTAACATTTGTCTTTACACTTTAAACTTTCTCAATCTGACTGGCATTCCTCCCACTTCTGCTGCTCACGTCATTTTTCCTCCCCCTCACCCCCGCCTAACAGACCTCTGGTATATTATCGCAGATTGCCAGATCCTGCCTGGCAGGGTCCCGCTGAGCTTCTCACCTGGGGACGAGGCTACGCTGCGATCTTACTGCCAGACAAAACCACTTGTTGGATCCCTGGTCGGGCAGTAAGACCCTATCATGGGAATTCCTCTGCTACATCTGTATCTTAAAACTCTTCCTGATATTCTTGCCTATATCTTCTTTGCAATTTCTACCTTACTTCAACAAAACCTATGCTTCCTGTCAAAAGACTATTCGTGTTAAAACCATTTCATTAACAGAAGGCTATTATACTTGCTCCATGTGGGTACGTCATGAAAATGCTACCTGTAGTTTTCACTCTGTCACTTCTGTTTTGTTTAAAGAACACTCTACCACTCGCTCTTTTGTTCTTTCTTTACTCTTCCTATGGAAAGGAACCTTAAAATCTTTTCCTCTATTCAATCTAAAACATAGGGGGACCTAAATGTCCTTATATTGTATTATGGGTTTCCCCACCCCAACTAACATCCTTGATGAATTACCAAATTAATCTTTATTGTCATTATTGTAATTATTATCCTTTTTCTACTAATTGAATTCCCTCCTCATTTCGCAAATGTTCTACAACTAACTTGTCCATAGCCCCCTCTCCTGCTTGTGATGTTTTTATATACCCGAACTCTGATCCTGTCAACAAACGACGCTTCAAAAGAACTGTCCATGACGATCCGCAGAAGCCTCATAGAAGATATAATATTACTTGGACTATAACTGATTTTCAAGGCGTTCGTTTAAGTTCTACAACCAATTCTTGCATAGAAGACTTCTACCCACCACTTCAATTTGATTTGGCAGACGCACCCACACAACCAGGGGATATCCTGCAATCTACACCACTTCAGGAGGAACTTTAACATCACACCTGAAAGGAATGTATTTTATCCCTGGCAATAATTTTGTTTGGACTTGTTCCACCGGTTTCATGACATGTATCCACGGGGATGAAATTGTTAAATCCAAATCATTTTGCATTCAAGTATGGCTTGTGTGTATAACACTGATGATTTTATATCCCTACAGGTACCCATGGAATACCCCCTCTTGCAAAATCGTAGAGGCTTAGATCTGTTATTTTTTAAAACAAGGGGGATTGTGTGCTGCACTTAAAGAAGAATGTTGTCTTTATGCTAATAGCAGGGGGGGGGTTCGTTTTCTATTTTGCCATGGCTTACAACCTTTTTAACTGCATTGGCAGGATCGTTAATAATCACTATATTGATATGTATTATAGGACCTTATTGTTTTAATAGAATATTACAATTTTTAAAAATTAATTATCCTCTGCTGATGTTAATGTGCTATTGCAAGCTCATGTTATATCCTCAACACCGGACGAAAAAATGTCATTGCTGAGTTACCGCTCCTTGGACAACCCTGACGCTGACGGGTCGCACTCTTGCCTAGATGACGGGGACGGCGAATATTTCAGAAAAATGGTTCCTGTTTTCTTGGACGAGGAAGAAGACTCATCATAAATAATAAAAACAGAGGAGATGTTGTAACTATGTATCATTCATATGTTTGCAACTATGTATCATTGCAACTATGTATCATTCATATGTTTGCAACTATGTATCATTGCAACTATGTATCATTCAAGCGTTTGCAACATTGTATCATTCATGTGTAATCATTAACTTCTGTCTCTTCAGTGACCTTTGCAAGGCACGTACAAGAGACAAGGAGATAGACGTTTGTTAATAAGATTATCCACTTTGTAAATAATCTGTCCGGAATGCAGCTTTGTAAACATGCACATCCTGATGAGATTAACATGTTTGACTTGAGCTTTTTAATTAAATCATTTTCTTTTTAAAAAGCACAATAAAAGAGTGTGTGCCAAGACATTCGGGGCGCGCTCATCAAGAGGAAACTTCGCTTCCTGTCGTTTCTCTTCCCTTCGCTCCCTTTCATGAGCCGCCCATCAGATGCGGGATGGCAGATACCGCAAAGAAGTCTTCGACGGAAACCTAGGCAAGTACCGAGGGCCCCTTATATCATTCAACCTAGACCCAAACGTTCCCCCAAAACGCCTAAAACCAAGGCGGGTGCCATTCGCACTTAAACCCAAGATAGACAAGCAAATTGACAAGCTCGCCAAACAAGGGGTCCTACAGCCAATAGACCACGCCCAGTGGGAGACCCCCATAGTCACCCCGATCAAGCCCGATGGATCAGTGAGGATCTGTGGGGACTATAAGGCCACCCTAAATGGCGCGTTGCAACAAAGCGCCTACCCCGTCCCAGGAGTGCAACACCTACTGCATTCACTGGGAGGGGGCAAGGTTTTCGCCAAACTCGACCTTGCCCAGGCATACCAACAGTTGCCAGTCGATGAGGAAACGGCAGAAGCGCAAACCATAATCACCCACCGGGGAGCATTTAAATGCAACCGGCTCCAATTCGGAGTCAGCGTGGCACCGGGAATATTCCAAAGCCTAATGGAAAGGCTATTACAAGGCATCAAGGGGGTGGTACCGTACTTCGACGACGTCTTAGTGTCGGCAACCAACCAAGCCGAACTAGAGGGTCGCCTAAGGGAGGTCCTAACCAAATTCAAAGAGACCGGGCTCAAGGTAAAGAGGGAGAAATGCCAACTATACACGGAACGGGTTGAATTCCTAGAATATCTCCTAGACTGTCATGGCATTCACCCCACAAACCAAAAAATCAAGGCCATCAAAGAAGCCCCCACACCCAAGTCAAAGACGGAACTACAGGCATTCCTGGGGCTACTTAACTTTTACAATGTTTTCCTGCCCCAAAAGGCGACGGTGGCGGAGCCTTTGCATAGGCTCCTGGACAAGGCGGCGACCTGGACTTGGGGGAAACGCGAGCAAGCCGCCTTCCAGAAAACAAAGGACCTCCTCACTTCGGACGCCGTCCTTATACAGTACAACAAGACCCTACCCCTGGCCGTCACATGTGACGCATCACCCTTCGGCGTCGGCGCTGTCCTCAGCCATACTCTCCCCGATGGAAAAGAAGCACCCATCGCGTTCTTTTCAAGGACCCTCACCAAACCGGAGCGGAACTATAGCCAGCTGGACAAAGAGGCTCTGGCTATCGTTGCTGCCATAAAAAGATTCCACGAGTACCTCTACGGCCAGACATTCACCATCATAACCGACCACAAGCCGCTGCTGGGAATCCTTGCAGGAAACCGGGCCACCCCGAACATTCTGTCTCCCCGAATGACAAGGTGGTCTGAGTTCCTGGTGGCCTACAACTACGGACTCATACACAGACCGGGTAAGACGATCTCCCATGCAGACGCCTTAAGCCGCTCGCCGCTACCGGAACCTGACACCGACCCAGCACCCACGACGACCACCCTCAGCATAGAGATTCTGCCCAACCTGCCCATAACTGTGTCAGACATTGCCCGAGAGACTAATAAAGACAAACGTCTGGCGCAGGTGTTGCATTGGGTAGAGAAAGGGTGGTCGGAAAGGGACAACGACGAGTCCGTCAAAACATTCCGGAACCGGCAAACGGAACTCTCGTTATTAAAAGGGTGCATACTATGGGGGGATAGGGTGGTCATTCCAGAAAAACTACAAGGGAAGGTTCTGGAACTATTACACAAGGGGCATCCTGGCATCATTAGGACTAAAGCCCTGGCCAGAAGTTACGCTTGGTGGCCAGGGATGGACAGACAAATTGAGACATGGGTAGCAAAGTACCAACGATGCCAGGAAACTAGGCCAAGCCCACCCACAGCACCCGTCCTAGAGTGGGAAACCCCAAGGGGACCTTGGTCTAGGATCCACATAGACTTTGCCGGGCCCACAAAAGGACACACCTTCCTTATAATAGTAGACGCTTACTCCAACTGGCTGGAGGTAAGCAACATGAGGACAACAACCACGGAGGCCGTGATCAAGGAACTCAGCAAACTCTTTGCAACGCACGGCCTCTCAGACGTCGTCGTTTCCGACAACGGGCCCCAATTCACCTCGCTAGAATTCGAAAAATTCCTAGTGGAAAGGGGCATCCGACACGCGCTGACAGCACCGGGGCATCCAGCGGCGAACGGTAGGGCGGAACGGATGGTGCAATTCACTAAGAAAACCATCCGGAAAATAGACCATGGGGAGATCCAGGAGAAAATAAATAAATTGCTCTTCACCCAACACATAACCCCAAATACCACAACGAATAAGAGCCCAGCCGAACTGTTAATGGGGAGGAAATTAAGGTCCCTACTCGACAGATTACACCCCACGTATAACCCGGAGAAGCCCCCAGACTCAACCAGCAAACACCGAACTTTCGTACCAGGCGACCCCGTGTATGCAAATAACCTGACGGGAGACCCATTATGGGTACCGGTCGTCATCACACAAATAACAGGCCCACACTCGTACCGGCTACAAACAGCAGACGGACAAGCATGGAAACGCCACATCGACCAATTAAGGTCGAGGACAACCAACCAAAAGACCACCGATGCACAAGCAGGCGAAACCAACCCCCACAACACAAACCAAGGGGGGAGGGAATATCCAGGGGACCAAAACCAAAGAAGAATAAACCAGCCATACTTACCGGAAAGCAGCCAGCACGACCCCTCGCCAAGAAGAGACAGCCAGGCCAGCTCGACCGACCCGGGGAGACCGAGCTTGAGCGACGAAACCCGCAGCTCAACCAACCCGGGAAGCCCAGGAGGGAGCTACGGAGAGCGGCCCGGCCCGACCGACCAGCCGGTTCCCACGACGGCATCCGGAGAAGCAGAGACCCCGACCGAACCGGCCGGGATCCAACCTACGACTGAGCTGCGCAGGTCCAGTAGGCTAAGACGGAGCCCCGCCTACCTATGGGACTACGCGACATAAGGACTAAACCAAGAGGGGAGGGGTGTTCTGTCCCCTCATTAGCATTCTTGAGATCCCCGCGCTTTGATTGGCCAAAGCGCGGGGCACTCTGTTTGGTTAGGCGAGCCGCGCCGATTGGCTCGCTAAGAATCTCCCGCGATTGGTCTATTCGAATCGCGAGAGATTCAAAGTGGTGCCATTGGCCGTGGCCGCCGCGGCTAAAGGAATAAAAGCCGCGAACCTTTGCCATAGCGCCAGCTCGGTTCCTACACTAATAAAAGAGCATGATTTGAAGTCACCAACTCCTGGCATCATTTCTGAGGATACGACACGAATGATGGAGACGAGCCGTGGGAACAGTGAACTTCAAACTCTTTATTTACATATTGTAACTGCTCAGCTCAAAGGCTGTTCAAGCCTTATTTATGTAGGCAACTCATTAACTACTTAACCAATAGCGAACCTGGAGCGCTAGCTCCTTTTAACCAATAGGAAGGGTCTGTTGGTGGCCAATTGGATGCTACTAAATGGGCCAATCTGATCAGGCCGTCAACAGCCAATCAGCAGTGCAGGGCCAGAACCCTGCACTATACTTCAAGCTCAATAATAACTATTAGTAGAATGCATTCACAACACCCCTTTCCCCTGGCTTCTGCCCACGGCGCACGGTTACATAGTCCTTAAGGTAGGGCAGTTGTTTAATTAGTCTTTTCAATTTTCGCAAGGTACTAGTCGGTTGGCTGCACTCTTGCTGAGGTAGATCATTGTTAAGCGGTATGGTTGTCTCTGGTTCAGAGTTCGCGTTCTCATTGTCATCAATATCACTGGCCATTTCCTGAGGTGTGTTCACTCCGGTCCCAGGTTCCTGTTCCTGCGTTTCCATTCCCATATCAGTCTCTTCGAAGGGGTTTCCTTTGAATAATAATTCACTTTCTTCTGTATCTCCCCCCCTCAGTTTGATCAAAAGGGAGTTCGGAATTGCGAGGTGGTAGCCGCGATCGTAGCTGATCTATGTGGCGCTTCCAAAGTCTATCGTCAGGGCACTGAATGAGGTATGATCTAGGGCCAGTTACGTGAATTACGGTCGCTTCCACCCACAGCGGATCACCCGTAAAGTTTTTAGCGAATACGAGATCGCCTACCTGGAAGGTACGGCATCAGCTGCTGGACCCGAGTGGCTTTTCAGGTTCATAGGCTGGGTGCAACCAGTTGAGGTGGGAGTGGAGCTTTCGTCCCATTAGAAGTTCGGCAGGAGTTTTGCTGGTGATGCTGTGAGGTGTAATGTGCTGTAGGAAAAGTATTCGGTTGATCTTTTCGTAGATGTTATCGTAATTGATCTTTTGCAGGGTCTTCTTGACGAATTGAACCATGCGCTCAGCCCTACTGTTTGCAGCAGGGTGTGCAGGCGAAGTGAGCGCGTGTCGAATGCCCCGGTCAGCCAAGTACTGCTCAAAAGGTAGCGCGGTAAATTGGGGCCCGTTGTCAATACCAGAACGTCTGGTAATCCGTGGGTTGCAAAAAGTCTTTCCAGCCTTTTGATAACTGCGTTAGTGGTCGTGCTGCTCATTCTGTGAATCTTGAGCCAATTCGAGTAGGCATTAACGGTTAGCAGAAACGTGTGGCCTTTGGTCGGCCCAGCAAAGTCCAGATGGATGCGGGACCAGGGTCCCCACAGCATCTCCCATTCGGTTGGGGTTGCCTTTGGTGGAGCGTTGCTTACTTCTTGCCACCTCTTGCAAGTTTTAACCCATGATTCGATTTGTCTATCGATGCCTGGCCACCATGCGTAGCTCTGTGCGAGGCCCTTCATGTGCACGATGCCAGGGTGGCCCTTGTGCAAGGTTCTTAGCAGTGTTTGTTGGAGTCGTTCTGGGATAATGACTCTATCACCCCAGATGACACAACCCTTCTTTGAGAACAGCTCTGTTTGACGACTTTTGAATGGTGCAAAGTCGTCTGGTACTTGGTCCAATGGCCATCCACGTTCCACCCACGTGAGGACTCGCGCCAAGATGGGGTCACGTTTTGTTTCTCTTGCGATGTCACGGGCAGTTCATGGCGGCATGTGGAGTATCTTGATCTGCAACGCTGTCATCGTTGGTGCAGGATCGTTGATAGTTTTAGGGAGCAGTGTACGGCTCAGTGCATCAGCGTGGGGAATAGCTTTCCCCGGATGATACTGTAGCCGATAATTGTAGGCAGCCAAGAATTCTGACCAGCGGGTCATTCGGGGAGATAGTATGTAGGGAGTTGGTTTGTCCCCAGCAATGATCCCCAGCAATGGTTTGTGGTCAGTTACAATGGTGAAATTCCGACTGTACACATATTCATGAAACCTCTTAACTGCTGCCACAATCGCCAAAGCCTCCTTATCAATTTGGCTGTAATTTCGCTTGGTTTTCGAGAGCGTCTTTGAAAAGTAAGCAACAGGGGCTTTGTTACCGTTAGGTAACACATGACTCAAAATGGCGCCCACTCCAAAAGGCGATGCATCACAGGTTATGTTTAATGGCAAAGTCTCATTGTACTGCATAAGCACGGCGTCTGAAGTCAGTGGTTTCTTTACATTAAGGAATGCCTGCTCTTCTTTGTGACCCCATACCCAGTTTTTGTCTAAAAGACGATGTAGCGGTTCAGCAACCGTAGCCTTGTGCGGCAAGAACACGTTATAGAAGTTGATGAGGCCTAGGAACGCCTGAAGGTCGGTCTTGTTCTGGGGTCTGGGAGCATTCTTTATTGCTCTTAATTTACTATCAGTAGGGTGAATACCCTGACTGTCAATTAGGTACCCTAAGAATTCAACACGGTCGGTACACATTTTGCATTTATTTTTTTTTAACTTTCAGGCCTGCTTCCTGAAATTTTTGTAATACTAATCTTAAACGCTCCTGCAAAATTTTTTGAGTGGGGGCAGCAACAAGCACATTGTCGAAATAGGGGACAACTCCCTTGATCCCCTGCAATAGTCTCTCCATTAGGCTCTGAAAGATGCCTGGGGCTACACTGACTCCGAATTGAAGCCTTGTACACTTAAATGCGCCACGGTGTGTTACGATAGTTTGTGCCTGTGCTGTTGTTTTGTCAACCGGCAATTACTGGTAAGCCTGAGCTAAGTCTAATTTAGCGAAGACTTTTCTGCCCCCCAGGGAATGGAGGAGGTGTACTACCGGCACCGGGTATGGGTTCTGTTGCAGTGCGTGGTTCAGGGTGGCCCGGTAGTCCCCACAAATTCCAATGGAGCCGTCAGGCTTAATGGGTGTCACAATAGGCATTTCCCAAGGAGAGTGATCCGTTGGCTTTAAGACTCCCTGGGCAATTAACTTATCTAGCTGCTCGTCGATTTTCGGTTTTAGAGCGAACAGAACTCGACGAGGCTTAATATGGATGGGCGCTATCTTTGGATTCAGACTAAAGGATATTGGGGTCCCCTTGTACTCGCCTAACTTTTCCTCGAAGACATCCCTGAATTCGCGGGCAAGGTCTTCCTCCCTGTCACGGCCGCCGATTCGATTAATGCCTGCAACTTCGATGTCGAGTGGTGCGAACCACTGTAGGCCCAACAAGCTAGGCCGGTCCTTATCGATCACTGTCAGGGATAAGTATGCTGTGCGGTTTTTGAATGTGACTCGGTCTCGGCTGAATCCTGCAACCGGAATTCGGTTTCCCTGGTAGTCCTTCAGGATGAGCCGTTGGAATTGAAGGTCTTGGCGCCGGATTGTGGGGATGAGTTGCTTGAGGGTCTTCCATTAGACCATTGAGAGGGACAATCCCGAGTCTACTTCCATTGGGCAGGGCTGATTTTCAATATTCACGTTGACCCGAATTTTCTGAGCGTCTAGTGAAGAGGCATGGCCAATAGTGAGTGTTTGATGTGCCTCTTCTTGTCTCGCTAGACGATTCACGGGCCGGTTTCCATAGGAGTGGTTTACTGGTTCTCGCCTTACAGGGCGATTCCCTGTCGGTTGGCGGAGATTGGTTCCCTTCGAGGACGGGCTGGGTCCAAGGAGGTTTCTGCAGACCTGTCTGATGTGGCTTCGTTTCCCGCACTCGTGGCAGAGTGCGTCGTGGAATTTGCAGTCAGAGCGAAAATGGTTGGTCCCGCAGCCTGCGCAGGGTAGCTGGAACTTTGGGCGTCGTTCCCGATCAGTCCGTAGGCAATGGACCTCTTCTTCATCGCTGTCTGACAACAAAGAGAGGTCCTCATGATGGGCCGTGGAAAGCTGCCCTTCTGCGCTAGGTGAAATTTCGCCGGCTGGCTGGTGGGCGTGAGTGCAATTTCGGCGTAGTTGGGCAGCTGACTTCTTGGTTGCCTCCGCCACTGTGGCCTCAGTTATGGCGCCCTTAAGGGTGATATCACCCTTTGCCATTATTTTGCTCTGCACGTTTAGGGCGTCAAGCCCTGGGACTACCCTGTCTCTCAAGGCTTCCTCCAGATTGGTGAATTCACACAGGCCTCCCAGGTTACGGAGGTCTGCAATGAAATCGGCGACGCTTTCTCCTTTCCGCTGGTTCCGTTGGTAGAACTCGTGTTGTCTCATGAGCGTTGGAACAGCGTGTGCATAGTGGGCCCTCAGCAGCGGTTCGAGGATATCCCAGTCCATGGTCTTTACTTCAGCCGGTTTTGCCAATGCCTTAGCCATCTTAAAAACTGTTGGGCTGCAGTGTGTCAGAAACACTGCCCGTTTCTTTCCGGCCGTGGCATCCTTTAGATTATTGGTTTCCAAGAACATTTGGAAACGATCCATGTAAGACTCCCAGTCTTTTTGGGTCGGATCGAATGGAGTGGGCGGTATGCCACCGCTGGACATGGTTTTCCTTCAGTCATGTGCTTAGTTGGCTCTGATGTCATCCAATCCCACCCTCGTCGCCAATGTTATGTCTGGTGCATGGGTGCGAATGATGAAGACGAGCCGTGGGAACAGTGAACTTCAAACTCTTTATTTACATATTGTAACTGCTCAGCTCAAAGGCTGTTCAAGCCTTATTTATATAGACAACTCATTAACTACTTAACCAATAGCGAACCTGGAGTGCTAGCTCCTTTTAACCAATAGAAATGGTCTGTTAGTGGCCAATCGGATGCTACTAAATGGGCCAATCCGATCGGGCCATCAACAGCCAATCAGAAGTGCAGGGCCAGAACCTTGCACTAGACTTCAAGCTCAATAATAACTTTATTGGTATTATGCATTCACAACAGTGCTGTTTTGTGCAAAGGCAAGTGCAGGGGCGCTTCGTTCCTTCACTAAGGCTCTGCCCATTGCCACTGCTGTGACAGGGTGACAGCTCTTGCATCCTTCTGCTGTGATATGGCGACAGGAAGCCACAGCAGAGGGATGAAAGAGCCACGGGTTGCCGACTCCCAGCCTAGATCCTTGTTGATACTGATCTTTGCCCTTTGGAACATGCTTCCTATGATTTCAGCAAGCCCTTTTTAGCCTTCCAGAAAGCCTTGAAAACCTTGTCTTTTCCCACAAGTCTTCAGATAGTGTGAGGTTGGAGCCCAGTAAAGCTCTTTGTGGATATGTAGGAATGTGTTACATTTGGCAGTGCCAGGAGTTGCTGTATTGGCTTTTTATGACTTTTTTGTTGTTTTATTGATTTTATTGTTATTTGTGAAGCTATCCAGGGATATATTGCATATAAACCTTCTAAATAAATAAAATTAAATGCCCCAAAATAAAAATATTACAATTCTGATGTTTATTGAGCAATAGAGCAGAAAGTTACTTCTGAGTATTTACATATATGGCATCTCTGACCAAAGGACTAGAGGTTCTACAAAAATTGTCTTCAGGATGCTACTGGGTAATATTTCTTGATGCTTAGGACAAAGTCAGAATCAATTATATGAAGAGGGTGGTGTCAATATACTTTAATAATAATTTCACATCTCACATACCTACTTGATATCTTACATACTGTTCATACCTGATACCTCTTCAGGGTAAATTGCATTTTTCAGTATTTTTCAACATTACCTCTTTTTTCCCCTTTCCTTTGATGAAGCAATAGCTATTGCACTAGGGATAAATTGCAGTAACCTTTCCCAACCCTGTAAACAGCTGTGTGTGGAAACCGTTCTACTCTTTGTGGCTTATTGAGCCAGATTCCAGATGCACGATACAGAATTCTGTGTGTGTGACAGAAACTCCAGGAAATTTCAGTGCATAGCCTCTGGCAAGCTAGAAAACCCTTAGTCTATATTATCTTGGCTTGGCTTTTTGGAATGAACAATACACCAATCAACTTTCTCTTTTAATTAGATCCTTTGTCAGTTTGTGGTTAGTTTCAGTTTTAGAATATTAACGATTTCCTGTCAATTACATCTTGTTTTCAGCATCTGAAGGAAGGTTTTGGCTTTTATAAACTGGGGAAATATCTGATTTGGGGAACAGATGGATATGATACAGTATTCAGTTTGCTAATAAATATCACATACAAGGGAAGATGTACCTAATGGACTTCAGTTGTTACAGGGTACACTCAGCTGAATATCAGGAAAATATTCTTAATAGAGTTGACCATAGTGGCATTTCTCTAGAATGTCCTCATTTTGTCAAAACTGTGAGAATTCAAAGCCCCCCAATGTGGAAAGCAGGTGCTTAGGAAGATTAGTCCTGTGCATGTATAGTCAATCATTCCTTTGCCATGTTTTTCCAAGAGTCAGTGAGAAGGTTCCAGGCTATCAGTGCTGGGACATTAACTCCTATCTACAAGATGACCTTCATTTAGATAAATTACATTTTCCCCTTTTTCAAAGTTTCACAGATACACAATCTGCCTATTTTTCTTCCTCTTCATCCATCAAGAAGATCCACATTCCTACTATGCAATGCAACAGATTAGAAAGACAATCTCTTTTGGACAGGAGCAACGCTTTTGTGTCTTTTTCCCCCTTCCTGTTAACAAGCTGAACTGTTATTATGCTGATCTCATATTGATATCTGCCTACCAGCAATTAGGTGGCACAATACATAGTACTGGCCGAGACTCTAGGTTGATATAGAACTGATCAAGTGACTCCTATGGCTGTATCTGTTGCTATGTAGGGGCTTTTAAATATTGTTGTGGCTTTTAAATATTGTAAGCCACCCAGAGTCACTATGAGTGAATTGAATGGCTATATTAATTTTTTTAATAAATAAAAGATAAATAAATAACAAAGAACTTTGTTATTCCTTCCTCCACATTCAATCTTTCAATTCTTCTGCAGCCTTTCTGGCTATTCTCATTCATAATCTTTGGAATTTAATTGAAATATCATAGTAAGAGAAGCTATCAATCACTCAAAATGTATAAACACTCTCTTCACTCATCTTAGGAATAAGGGAAGGTAAGAGTACTACTATGTGCCAGATATAACAATTTCACCCACCACCAATGTAAAAAAAATTAGTACAATGTAAAAATTTAGGCATAAAAAGGGAGCAATACAAAAAAAGACCAGAAAAAATGACAACAATATTTGAGAAATCAAATATCCAACAGAGATTTAAAAAATCAATGTTTAAAAATTGATTTAAATAATGTCAGAATGAGGTTTATACAAATATCTGGGGATATTATTTCAGAGGGTAGCATAAGAATGGAAAGTTGAAAATGGGTCAAAATTGTCCAAAATTCTTGGTTCAATGAATTCATGTTGGGGCAGAAGTACCTCACTGCTGCCTAGCTTGGAATTCCTTTTCAGAGCAGTTCTTGGGTAAGCTTAGCATTGTCTTCTTGTCTTGGTATTCTTGGATTTCACATCGCTGCTGTAAGGCTATTCTCCAACAGGTTTTAATCTAATGTGCAAAACAAAGGGAATCAGGAAGCAACAAAAACACCTTCTTCCACTTTCTTCCTTGTTAAATTGCATTTCTTTACATTCCAAGTTATTAGGATGCTGGTAATGTTTTTGCTTTTTAACAGCTGAGCTGAAATGTGCAATCTGTATCTTTGCCTTTGCTTTGGGGCATGAATACACCGTGGCTTTTTTTTTTCCTAATTAGCTCTCTTGTCAGTTTGTGGTTAACCAATAATTTCTTGCAACAATAATGTGGTTAGCTCATTTCACTTTCAAACCATTAGCAATATCTTGTCCTTTTCCTTTCCCGTTCAACAACTCAAGCAAAGTAATTCTTGTTTCCTACTTTCAAATGTGAGGTCCAATTGGAAGAACGAAACAACATAGTAAAGCTCTTGTGGTTAATAGTTCCCATATTTATTCTGGTAATAACATTCAGAATTTCCCAAATGCAATCCAGTTTGGAATACATAACATTTCCCAAGGATAAAAACAAACTTTCCTGGACCTGTAAAGTCAATATGTAGTAGATCACTGCAGTTTGTTGTGGTACGACTAGGAAATGTGGGGCATGAGCCATTGCTGTTTACAAAGAATGAACTGAAGAACATGTTGAAGAGGTTGGCCTTGACAACTTCATTACTACATTTGGTCCTTTTAGGAATGGGAAGGTCCTTGAGTCTTTAACATTTTGTGTTTACAAAATTGTTCTGTCTCACCGATATCAACAAAGTATTAAGTCCAAATTTCAAACTGAAAACACAAATAAGCAAGCAAGTTCAGGAATTACTGGGTAAAATTACTTGAGCTGAGAAAGTTCTTGGCAGTCCCACGCAAGCTGTCAGCCAAGTCTGATAAAAGAGCAGGAAGGTAAATAACAAACTGACGCCACACACAGAATATACAGGAGCTTCTTTCACTAGTTAAGAAATTGTCCTGAACAAGTTTCCAGGGCTAACACACCCACTTTTATTCCCTGTGGGGCGTGTCAGTCCCTCATCTCATTCCCTGATTTGTCCTTTCTTCCTGCATTGTATCGCACGCTTTTGCCTACGGCATTGCCTCGCATCAAACCAGCATTCCATAGCTTGATCCTCAGTCAGAGGCTCTGATACGCCTTCCTGGTTATCTGCCGACACCTGAGGCACAATCAGGGAGGAAGGTTTTGGGGAGGAAGGCAACTCCAAATCCTCCAACAAAGCAGGCTCAAACCTCAGAGCCAAATTGTCCTCTTCCTCTGTGTCCTCTAACAAAGCAGGCTCAAACCTTAAAGCCAAATCTTTCTCTTCTTCATTAACTAAGTCCTCCAACAGAGCAGGTTCAAACCTCTGAGTCACAACACAAAATTGTAAAAGGTGCAGGTAGATTTTATGTGTAGGAGGTTTTCCTCTTGCTTGCAGTGGTAATTGGTGCATTCTGCCTTTATCTGTTGGCATAAGGTGTTGTATCTGTTTTTAAAGTTTGCTATGTAGCTGCTTTTGTCTTTTTGCCATAGCGATTTTTTATTGTTTTCTTATTGTTATGGGTAATTTGTTTTGTTTTTTTTGGGTGGGGGGTTTACTAATAGTACATATAGTTCAATGACTCTTTCGAGTTCAAGCAAGAATGTGTTATAATGGTTTTCTGTAGTATTACAGCCAGAATATGCCAATCAAGAGATGATAGGTTGGCAGCTATGAGATCATAGTTGGCTTTTTTGAAATTGTATTTTGGGGAACCATCATTATGATCCTCTTTGTGAGACTGTAAATTGACACAAAAGTCAATCATGCTGTAGTCACTGTTTGAAAAGGGTTCTTGTATTTGTAGGCCATAAATTGAGTTTGAGTGGACTTCTGGTTTGGGCTTCTTTGGCGATGGATCAAAATCCATGATCGATCCATGCTTGCCTATGGAGTGCCCCAATCTTTTGGATTCAGGGCTGAAGCCACCCCGTAGAGGTGGCGAAGAGGGCGGAGACTGCCAGCTGTGTTGAGGGGAATGGCATCTCTCCTCCTCAGATGGCCATTACTCCCTTTCCCAAAGGCGGTTGCAGCAGTGGTCAGAAATGACCACCTCAAAGAGGAACCCGACTGAGTAAGATTGAGCAGGACAGAAGACAAAGGGGAGAGCTTGACAGACCAGGCTAAGCAGAGACAATATCTATGCAAGGTACCCTGGAACTAAAAATATTAAGAGTGTTATTCCTAAAAGATTTTTAAAGCGGCGGAAGAGAGGGGAAAAGGAAAAAAGAATTTTTTTCTTTCTCATATTGACTGTTACAATCAGCTTTGAATGTTAAAAAGAAGAAATTTAAGTAAGAAATTTGTATTAATTTACTTTGACTCTTACAGGCAATTTAAAGCTGAAATTAGTGTCAAAGGAAAAATAAAGATTTTCTGGATACCCTAAAGCCCTTAAAAGGAGGAAAGTTGGGGGAAAAAAGAAAGGGTGGAATGTGGGAATAACAGAGAGTGCCACCTGGAAATAAAAGGAATTAACAGTGAAACTTTAAAAAGACTTCCAAAGGATATGCTGTAACTGAAACTTTGTTAAAAGATAACAGAGCCCCCAGAAAGGAAAAATGGAACAAAGAAGCAAGAAGAAACAGTTTTGGATTATTTGGTGATTTTTGGAATTTTGGGTGTTGGATTTTTAGTGGTTTGAATTAAAATTAATCGGGTGGTTGTTTAAAATGGCAGTAAGTACTCCTTGAGGAATTAAAAATGGAACTTTAAAAAATGAAAGAAGAGTCGCAAGAGGGAGGAGGATCCTTTGGCTTCACACTTCAATTCTTAGAAATGGAGATTTTGAACTATGAAAAACAACAAGAAACTTGAAGAATAAGAAGGGTTGGACAAAGGAGAAGCCATCTTTAATGATCAAACAATGCAATGTGGGGTAAAATGGGAAAGGGGGGGAAAGTAGTTAAAATTCAAGATTTGAGGAAACAACTAAAAAAAGGAATAGTTTGAAAAGTAAACACAACATTAGGAAGAAGCAGAAGAGAGGATTACAGAAGGGATAATCAGAGAGAGGGGGGGGGACAAAAAGGGTGGTAAGAAAAAGGGGAAAGATAAAAAGGGAAAGAAGTTATAAGGTACAGAAACAAGAAATAAAGAAACAGGGGAAATGTAGAAGAATTAAAGGTATTAGCCTACTTAAAAGACATAGAGATAATGGTTAAAAATATAAATTAAAAGAGAGGATTCTGCAAGGGTACAAGAGATAGTGTTGTTATATTAGAAATAGTAATGAGCTAGAAAATATGAAACAGGTGATTAATTGGTATTGTTATGTAATGGAATGCTTACTAATAATTAAATGTAATAAAGAGAAAAAGGGAATAAAAGTAAAAGAAGTGGAAATAAGAGGAATGAATGAAAATATTTAATTGTTCTTAATGATTTATAAAATACAATTGAAAAGAAATGCAAAAGATTTATAATGAAATCAATATCAGTTACCAGGATGAATTTGAATAGAATAACCATTTCATTCATTATTTTTATATATTTTTTCTTTTTTTAGAATTTAATGTATATTCTTAAGGGGAAGTACCAAGCGGAATTCTGTTGATAAGAGTTATATGATATAAAATAGATATTAGAAATTGAATGTTATAATTGTATAATGTATAAATTAATGAGATTTGAAAGGATAATAACTATAAGATTTAAAGGTGACATACTCTACTTGGTAATCATAGGGGAAATCTTGCTTTTTGATGCCTGGAAGGGGAGGGAATTATCCTTTTTCCTTTCCCTTTTGGGATGATGATGGAAAAAGAATATATGAAATTGTAAACAAGACAGACAAAAGTACAAATATAATGACTAGAAAAATATAGAAATTTAGAAAAAGATATGTAATTGAATTAGAAAGGAATGAGACAATCATAAAATAAGGTTGAGGAAAGTAAGAGAAAAGAAAAATTATTGAGAAATTGATAAAATAGTAACACGATATGAAATTGAATATATGTGATATATGTGATAACCTGGAATCATGCTGTTCTCAAAAAAAGATGTTCTTTTTCATTATGTTTTGTGAAAACCCAAATAAAACTTTTACAAAAAATTTTTTGAGTTTGAGCTGTTACAGAATATGAGGTCGAGGCAGTTGTTGAGTCTAGTGTTCTTTGTTACTAATTGATCCAGCCCCAGTAGTGTAGTAACAGCATTGTACAGGATTGCATGTATGGGTTCAGATATACATTCATTTAGGGTCTAATTTATAAGAGGTAGATTGAGGTCACCAAGGAAAATAAGAGGGTGTGGGCAAGAGGCAGCCCACATTAGCAGTGAAGTTAGCTTGTTTGCATGAACTATGTCATAATCAGGGGCTCTGTAGCACATAGTAAGAAGTGGATTTTGGTATTTAAGGACAGTTCAAAGCAAGCTTCTGTGTAATTTGAATATTTTTTAGATTTAGAGACTTTTTATAGAAGATAGCAACTTCACCTTCTTTACGGATTTTGCGATCTGACCAATAAATGTGACATTCTCGTACTGTGGTAATGGAGTCTGGAAAAGATGCATTCAACCATGTCTCACAAATATAATGTTGAATGTGGCCATGCTTAGTAAGGTGAGGAATTCATGCATTTTGTTTGTGAGGCTTCTTGCATTGAGTAGTTTGCATTTAAGATATGTAGTAGTGGGTCTGGAGGTAATCTCATTATTTGTATTGAACATTCTAATCAACGAATCAATCAAACAATAAATCAGCTAATCAATCTAATCAATAATCACTAATCACTAATAATCTGTAATAATCTTGGCGATATCAAAATATGAGACCAAGCTCACAGTTTAGTGGAATCTACTCTGCCATGGATAGTTTTTTTTTTCCTAGAGGAAATATTGTAATTAAATTTTGTCTACCAGAGATTACGAAGATGTATTCTGTAAGTAAATAAAGAACTAAAAACTGAAATTTGAGGTGCTAATTTTATTTATGATACAGAAACAACAATTTCCATTAAGATGAATCATGTTTCCTTATTTTTCATCATATTTCATTATAATAAGCTGTACCCACCAAAAGGAAGGAAAGAAAAAAGAAAGAAAATTTCTCAAAATAACCAGAAGTAAAACAGTGTAGTAAGGTCTTGCTGTTTTCATCTTTTGATCAAGAAACACTTCTGAGGCTGATGAAGGGATTAGAAGGATGTTGCAAAAAAGTTTTACATGGAGTTGCCAAACCACTTTCATCAACGGAGAAGCCTGTTAATGCATTACAAATTAAATATTAAACTTGACAATATAATAGTAATAAACTAGCATCTATGTTTCTCATTAGCAAACTAGTTCAACATTTTGCTGGAGACAAACTCAAGGAAGCAACCAAATTATAAAATAAACAAAAACTTCTGTCAGCCTAGGCGGGAGGAACCCTAGTTGTCAATGGATGGCTGAAGAATTTAAAATAAGCATTAAGGACCAGTTACTACAGGAAGATTGATGAAGTATAACAATGCCAGCAAATTAGGTGTGCATGTGGCTGATCAAGGTTTCTGGTAGCAAATCTGAAGCAAAGAACTCAAAGGCAACTGAAGTGAAAGCAATAACTGTATTCACCCAAGAAAGAAAGAAGGGAAAGAATGGGGAGAAAATTAGGCTAAAGGGCTAAAGGGAAGGGAGCATGGAGGATATTTTCTTTTTCATCAAGACCATGATAATATGGAATCCAGTGTATCCTTGAGAAGAAAGTACTACCTGAATCCTGGAGCTTCTTATTTTGGGTCCACACAGCGCCGTGCACAACAAGAGTAACAACATTTCTTCTTTTTTTGACAATGATAATCTGACTGGCACTTATTAGGCTGAGGACCAGTGCATCTGCAGAGATCAATTGGACAAACCCCTGGCTTCTGTTTAACCGGACCATCTGTTAATGTCATAAGGGAAATATATTGTCAAATTATTATATCATATCATGTCATATATCATATCATATATCATAATTATTACATTTATTATTATAATTAATTTTAATATATCAAACATATACATATGCACATGTATACACACACACACACACACACACACACCATCAGTCAATTTCAAAAGGCAGTTTTATATAAGAGCCATGGTCTTTCAGTGATGAAAAGACAGTATTGCAGGCTCACTCTGCTCACTGCCAGCAGTTTGATCAAGGTTGACTCAGCCTTCCATCCTTCCAAGGTCAGTAAAATGAAGGCCTATATTGTTGGGGGCAATATGCTGACTCTGTAAATAACTTAGAGAAGGCTTTAAAGCACTTTGAAGCAGTATATAAGTGCTATTGCTATGTATATGTGTGTGTATGTAAGTACATGTAATTAGCAGACAAAAAATCCTCATTGTTTTCAATAGCCAAATTATTACCAAAGATTGTTGAAACCCATTTTCCGGAAGACTAATAGCAATAGCACTTATCAAAATGAATTGTAATTTTCTCCAACCTCAAAGGCCTGCAATATGTTATAGGTTAAAAATGTGTCAAAACACTTTTGTGAAGTTGATTAAGAAATCAATTTCAACTTTAGAGTTCTTTATCATTCTTATTTCTTTTCAGGTAATATAAAATTAATATAGATTGATTGGAAATAAAATTAATATAGATTGATTGGAAATGTGCACCTTCAACTTACTGAGGGAAAATGAAAATTATAGTTGAAAAGATTGCTATGTATATATATGTGCACACACACACACACACACACACATATCTCTAGATGGCAATCTTTCTTTTCAAATATAATCTCAATTTTCCCTCAATAAGATACACACACACTGGAGTTCCAGTTTGCAGCACTTTGGGGCAGGCAGGAATCCGCGATCTTGCATGGTTTTTGCCTGCGCTCACCGCTGGAGTGCCCTGAGCCATCCGGCTTCAGGGCTAAGCCACCTCCATAGAAGGTGGTGAAGACAGGGGGGATCTGGCAGGGTCGAGAGGATCGCACCTCTCCTCCCTAGCTGGCTAAACTCCCTTTTCCGAAGGCGGTATGAGCGGCGGTCAGAAATGGCCACCACAAAGAAGCGCTTAGCTAGTAAAGAAAGTGCAGGAGAAAGTTAAGAAGTGAAAGGTTTTTTTGGCTGACCAGGACACAGTAACAACGAAGGTACCCTGGAACTTAAAATTTGCAAAAGATACATCGTTCCCAGAAACTTACAAGCAGCGGATGAAAGTTAAAAGGGAAAGTTCTTTTTTTTTTTCACTCTCCTTCCTAACGTTGACAGCGAACAGAAAGAAATCGGAAAAACCTGCTTTGGGTTAATAGGAAACTAAACTGGATAACTAAATGTTAAAGGGATAATAAGGATTTCTGAACATTTTAAAAAATCTTTTTTTGCTGTAAGTGGGAAGGGAGAGGAAAAGAATTGGAGCAGGATTTGGAAGTAAGGAGGAGATTGCCTAGAACTTTAAAGAATTATTAAATACTAACAAGACTTCTAAAAGATACATTTTAACTGGAATTTTGTAACTAAACTGTAACCCCAGAAAGAGAAAGTGAAGAAAGAAGAAAGTGCTAAAAGAAACAGCTTATTTGGACTGTTTGGTGACTTTGGGACTTTTGGAAATTATCTTTGAAGGACTAAAAACATTTGGATTGTTGTTTTGAAAAAAGATTCTTTCTACAATGGCATCACTTGTGGATGAATTGAAAATTGAATTCAAAAAATACAAAGAAGAGGAACAAGAAGGGAAGGGCTCCCTTGGCTCTTTTTCAATTCTCAGAAATGGCGATTTGCACCTGTGAGAAACTGACTGCGCAACAAGATGATTGGGACAAAGAAGAAGCCATCTTTGATGAACAAGTAACTTTACTTGGGGAACAAAGGGAAAAGGAGGAAAAGAAAAAGGAAACTTTAAGATTTTAAAAAACAACAACCAAAAAAGAGAAAAATAAGATGAAAAGTGGATATAATGTTAGAAAACAACAGAAAGTGGGAATACAGAAGAGGGAAAGGGAGGTGGAGAGACAAGGGGGTAAAAAGGGCAAGGAAAAGAAGAAGCAAGGGAGGAAGGAAGGGATGAGAAGCTTCAATGGTGTGGAACAAGATGTAAAGAAACAAGATTCATTTCAAGATAATGGGTAAAAACTTAATTGAAGGGATTCTGCAAAGGTACATAAGATTGTATTGTTATATTTGTACTTAGAAATAATGTTAGAAAATTGGAAACAGCATGTGATTAAAAAGTGGGATAAAATATTCAGTGTAACTTAGTGAAATTTTTGTGAACAAAAGGAAGGCAATGAAATAAATGAGAGAATTGAAGTAGGAAGGAATGGGAACATTTTAATGATACAATGTTTTTAAAATATAAGTGATGTGAAGTGGGGGGGGGGGAAATAATTATGGAGTCTATAAGTGTTCCCATAAAAGCATGATATTCAATTGAAAAGTAATGTGTAAAATGTTTAAGATTCAAATGAATATTAATATTAATGATAGATTTGAATTGGTATGGATTGTTGTTTTAATTATATTACATATTTATAATTTTTTTCTTTCTTTAAAATATAATGTGTAACTTTATAATGTACTAAGCAGAATCCAAATGGAAGTTATGTACTATACTAAGTGTTATAAATTTAGGAGAAAGAGATAAAGGCGTCATACTCCAATTAGTGTACAGGAGAAATTTTGTTTAAAGAGAAAAGATAAATAGATAGCTGGAAACAGAACAGACAAAGAATAATAAGCATAATGATCTGAACTGAGATGAGATAAATAAAATAAATCTAAGAAAGTCAAAAGATGGGAGAAGCTATATAGAGAATGTAAAATGGTAATAAGATATGGAATGATATATAAAATGAACATGAATTTGAATTTGTGTCTGTAGGAAGAGATGTAACCGGGGACCAAGCAGCTTTCAGAAAAAACGTTTTATGTTTTTTATGTTTTATGTTTTGTTTGTTTGTGTATTGTCTGTGAAAATCAATAAAATTTGTTTTAAAAAAAAGATACACACACACACACACATATACACACACAAATATAACTCTAAAGATCCAAAGATTGGTTTAATAATATCAACACTACAGTAAATTGTATGAAGAGCATCTCCAACAAAATTTAAATATTTGTATTTTTGAAACTGCATTACAGTTTAACATATGTTATCATATTTTCCCTAATAATAATAGTAGTAAAAGTTCTGTCAAATAGACAATTATCAGCTCTCTCAAATAGACAGTTTAAAAGTAAAGATGAAGACATAAAACTCTGTGAGGCTTTCTTCTCTTTCCTCCATCAAGTCAGTTCACCAAACAGCTACGTTTATATCTCACCTGCTGGGAGGTCGCTCCCAGTTGTGGAGGGGGATCCCATCCAAAGTGCTAGAAGGCCCACAAGGAGAAAGGTAGTGAGCAGCCTCATGCTTTCCTTCAGATTCAGCAAATGACTTAGAATGATCAAAAACTACTGCTGGGCAGAGCAGTGTAGGAACACAAATGTGGTTAGGGCTACAGTTGCACAGAACTGCTATCAGAGTTTTGCCAAACTGGTTTGTACATTTCAATTCTTTCTCCTCCCCACAAATGGAAGCAATTCTTCTCATTTTTGTTGAAGCAGAAGCTAGGGTTACAATCGGTGGAAACATTAGTAACTACAATATTATGCCATAGTCCCGATCATGATCACCCTTCCATGTCTGTAAACTCTGATGGCTAATAAAAGGAGATGTCCTCTTTTTTGTCCTAATATTCTCTGTCTGGCAAGCAGCATGTTAAAATCAATTATATATTTTTTAAATTTTTGAACCTTTTTAATAAAGGTAGTCATTCAAACTTTCATATATAAAATGTCTGCTTTCATTGTAAAATGTCTGCTTCTCTCATGTCCTCATCTGTCAATAAATTATGAGCCAAGATGTATGTAATCTAATTTATTTCCTGATTCCAGCAATTGGCTTTAGTCTGGCCCAGTCAATCTATGATCACTAAAGTCTGTAGATCACATCATATGTTCCTAGGGTGAAATTTGAAAAGCACACCATGGTTGATTCTGTATGATCACTCACAAGTTTTCTTTCTTTTCATAATAAAGTTGCAACTGTAAATGAGCACAGAAGGTTTTCCCACTCATTGTTCCATTGCTGCAAATGAAAACGGCTGCTACTATGTCACAGAACATCTGGAAAACATTTGAGGTTATAATCTGTCAGTGGCATATGAAATTAGTGTGCTGGCCTGGCTCTGTTCACCTGGAATGAGCCCACCTTTAGAGTGAAGAAAAGGAGAAAAGCCAGGTGCCCTTTGACCTTGAAGTCCAGTTGTGCTGTTACAGAGCCTGATGAATTGCATAGGCCAGGGCTGGTATGGGGAGATTTTTAGTCTGGTATAGCAAGGTATGTAGGTTATGGGACTTCAGCACAGGTGAGGTGGTGATATCGACATCCTCCTGTGCACGCATGCCTGCCGGAATGGTGTGGGCCAGGCCTGTGCATGTGTGTTCCCGCTGTCTCCTGTGTGCATGTGATCATGGCAGGATTGGGTGGTCCTGGCCAAAGCGATGTGGGCGTGCCCCTTACTGTTTCTGGGATGGCCACATGGTCTGGATTCAACCATATCGTGGGCTGGCTTTGGCCTGCGGGCCTTGAGTTTAATGCCCCTGCTCTACATTGTCCATTTTTGAGTTCTTCTATGGAAGTTTTTTACAAGGGCAGTCATTCAAACTTTTGTGCATGGTGACCCTGTTAATTGTTTGCTTCTTTCTTTCCCTCATCTTCTTTCCTTCCTTCAACAGTCAAGATTTTAGCTACTTTTTTTTTGACTCCGTAAATCACACAAATAATTATAAAGTTGTAGAGTTAAATTTGAAAAATACATCATGATCCATTTTGTATTTAGCTAGCAGGTTTTCTATCTCTTAATATTTATTATTTTCAGTACTTTGACTGAAAAGTTGATGGAATCCAGATAGAAATTCTCAAAGTAGAAAAAGCTTCAGCTCCATGCAAGACCCAAGAAAGGGAAGGAGGGACTCAAATGGCTGCAGTAGGCAGCTCAGCCAAAACCCTGGAGGGGATGGAAACAGACAATTTATGATGGAGAAACCTGGTGTTGGCTGGACAACTAAGTGGGAAACGTTGAGATAAGTTAATTCCACAATAGAGAAACAGGAGGTGTTGAACTGACCTCGAAAAGATGAAGCCACACTGAGTACAATATACTAATCTCTGGCATTTTTTCCTTTGCACAAGTGATTTCTCTCTTGTTAAGATAAAGGGGGAAGAAGCAGAAGAAACAGAGGGGGAAAGTTACTAGAGAGACAAATCAATGTAGTAAGAATGTGCCCATGCTACTTGTAGTCAATAGTTCCCATATTTATTCTGGTAATAATACTTAGAATTCCCTAAATTTAGAATATCATAACATTTCCAAAGGATATAAACAAATTTTCCTGGACCTGCAGAGGAAAACAGGAGGTGATATGGATTAGGAAAATAAACGTGCTTAAAAAGAGAAACGGGATCAACTGGATAAAAGCTGATTGAAAGGAGGATTGAAATGAATGAGTTAGAGCCCTTTCAGTCAGGGTTCAAACTGAAAACATGGGATGCAAGCATATATTTTTGCTCTTGTGAATGGCCTAAGTTGTAACTTAGATGCTTGGAGTACAGCTTTCCTTAAAAAAGCAGGAGTGTCAAACTTATGGCGGCACATTTTTGTCATGTAAAATTTCACAACTTTTTTCCCCTTTGCTAAACTAGGAGTGGGCATGGCCAGCGCGTGACACATCCAGCCAGCAGGTGATGAATTGGGCACCTCTGCCTTAAAGGAAATCTTGTAATTAAATTACCACTATGGCATTCTGTAGGTAAATAAAAGAATCTGAGAAGCTAATTTTATTTGTGATAGAGAAACAACAATTTTCATTACAATGAATAATCTTTCTTCATTTTTCATAATATTTCATTATTATAATATGCTGTGCCCACAGGAAGGAAGGAAGGAAGGAAGGAAGGAAGGAAGGAAGGAAGGAAGGAAGGAAGGAAGGAAGGAAGGAAGGAAGGAAGGAAGGAAGGAAAGTTCTCTGAAATAATCAGGAGTATAACAGCTGGCAAATATCTTGCTGTTTTGATATCCTGGTCAAGAAAAACTTTGAGGCTGATGAAGGGATCAGAAATATGCTGTAAAATAGTTGAATACATGGAGTTGCCAAAGTACGTTTGTCAACCAGAAAGCCTGTTAATAGATTACAAATCAGATGTTAAACTTGAACAACAATGGAGAAGTAGCCAAACAAGCACCTACTGTATGTTTCTAATTTTAAAACCAGTTCAAGAGGAAACATTTTGCTGTGGATAGAGTCAGGGATGCAGCCAAATGATATAACAAAGAAAAACATCTGTCAACCTGGGTTGGAAGAATCCTAGTTGTAAATGGATGGCTGAAGAATTTAAAATAAAAATCAAGGACCAGCTGCCATGGAAAGTTTAATGTACTCTAAAACAGGGGTTGCCAACCTTTTGGACCTCAGGGACCACCAAACTCATTATTTTAAATCCTGCAGATCAGAGTCCCTGGGAAAATCCCCAAAAAAGTTTGCAGGAAAATTTCCTACCCCGATTGATCATTCTTTATTTGGGATCATAGGATACCATTTCTAGCTCCATTCTCGGGGGCGGGGGAGAGAGAGAGAGAGAGACTTTTGGCTTCATGCAAGGAAAGCAGCAGAAGCAGCAGAAGTCTTTCTCTCCCCCAAACTCCATCAGAAATAAGCCTTTGTGAGACTTGTCACACCGGCGCAGCCTCTTGAAGCAGGATGCCTTGCAGGGTCCCAAAGACTCATTTCTGACAGAGATTGGGGGAAAGAAAGAAAGACTTTTGCTGCTTTCATTGCGTGCAGCCCAAAGCAGAAGAAGAAAGAAGCAGCCCGGTGGCCAGGTGAGGCATGTGGGGTGCGTGGGGCATATCCCTCCTCTGCCCTTCCCCCCTCCCCTCACTACCTCATGTTGTTCCCAATGCAAACGTCTCAAGCCTTGTGTTCCCACGGGCCATATGGGCGGCGCAGCTTTATGTTCCCACACAGCCTGGATTAATTGCTTTTGGGGTGGGTGGTGGTGGGGTGACATTTCTCTGTGGACCACCAAAATTTTCTCCCAGACCACCAGCAGTCCCCAGCCCACCGGTTGGCAACCACTGCTCTAAAAAGGCAAGTAATTAAGTTTGCCTGTGGTTGCTCGAAGTTTACGGCAGCGAATCTGAAGCAAAGGGAATAAAAAGCATGTGAGGTGAAAGCAGTATCTGTATTCCCCAGAGAAGGAAAGGAAAGAATGGGCTACATGGCTAAAATGAATGAAGTGTCAATGAATATGATAATATTGGATCCAGTGCATCTTTCAGAAGAAAGTATATGCAAAGTACTACCTGAATCCCAGAGCTTCTTATGCTGGGTTCACACAGTTCATTGAACAACAGTAGTAACAACATTTCTTCTTTTCTTCACAATCATAATCTGTCTGGCACTTATCATCTTCAGGTTGAATGCAGTTGCAATCATTGATTGGACACACACCCGGTTTCTGTTGGATTAGATATTCTGGTAATGGAAGAGTACAGTACAGAGGAAAAGAAGTGGAATCAATCAATATGTATTTCTCTCTCTCTCTCTCTCTCTCTCTCTCTCTCTCTCTCTCTCTCTCTCTCTCTCTCTCTCTCTCTCTCTCTCCCTTTCTCTCATCTGTCTGTCTATCTATCTATCTATCTATCTATCTATCTATCTATCTATCTATCTACCTACCTACTTATCTATCTATTTATCTATCTTTCTATCTCTTTTACCCTTATGGGTAAGAGGCCTGGGAGTTTGAGGGTTCTGCCCTTCCATTGATCCCTTTGGCTTCTAGTATCCATACCCTCTCCAGTTTTTCCTTCAAGCCCTGATACTTCTACAGTTTTTTATACTCCTTTCTGATGTTGCTATTACTTGGTGGTAAGAGCTCTTGGGGCTGTGACTCTTGGGGCTGGGCGAGAGATTCTCCAATATTGGAGTTTGCTCTCCAATGGGTGTAAGCTAAGAACAGCTAAGATCCAGCAGAGAACTTTTAAACTCCCAGCATCCTCGAGTAGAGGACCAGAGATTGAGGAAGACACAACCCACCATAGGAGTTAGAAGGGATTTTTTGTATGTATGCATGTATACTTGTGTGTAAGTATGTATATAGCTATAATTATATACCTTGCATATTAAAATATAATGTACTGGTAGTGCTAGATTAACCACTGCCTTGTTTAGTGACCGTGCACAATTAGCACCATAAGGAAAAACTAACTTTATGAGCAATCCATGCATTTACGACCCTCACAGGCCTATAAAGCAAAGAAAAGCTGACAAAAGTTTAAAAGCATATTTCACTTGGTGCTTGCTTTGCTTATCAGCCGAACTGATGGTCCCAATTTTAGTTGCTCAACAAGGACTACTTATATTCAGTATATATTAAATTAACAGCCAAAAAACCCATAGTTTTAAAACCCATAGCAAAAGAGATCATTGAAAAAAAGAACTGAACATATTTTCTGGGGACTAGCAAAGAGGAAATTAATTTGCCTCTGTGTTTGTCCCACACATTCAGAGCTACTCAGAAAGAGTTTCTATCCACTGTGAGACTTACACCTCCCAGAAGGGAAATTCTTTACAATTCCTTCTTCCTAATTGAATCCAGAACTTCTCCTTTTAGGATTAATGGATAAACAATTGGAAAAAAAGCCAGGGAAAGTTATTTCAATATATGATTACTATTACAAGTTTGTTATATGCAGAGAGAAAGATTCAATGCTACCCACTTTGGAGGAATGATCGGTGAAGTTGACAAGAGCTGCAGGAAATTTCCTGACAAAAATTGTTCAACACCTTGATAAAATTCCTAATTTCATCTTTGTTTCAAAGGCCAATACAATCCACTGACTTTTTCAGGCTTCCCAGTGCAAATTTCTTGGTTCTTCAGCCATCATCATTATTTTCTTTTCAAATATTTTTCAATGTAGAGAAAAGTAAAGTTCTACACTTAGGCAAGAAAATCCAAAAGTACATATATAGATTGGGTGAAACCAGTCTTAATAGCAGTAACTATGAGAGGGATCTTGAAGTCTTAGTGAACAACCAGCTAAATATGAGCCAGCAGTGTGCAGCAGCAGCCAAAAAAGCCAATGCAATCCTAAACTGCATTAACAGAGGGATACAGTCATGATCAAGGGAGGTATTAATACCACTCTATAAAGCCCTAGTAAGACCACACTTAGAATACTGCATCCAATCCAGAGACAAGTAACCAGGATGATTAGAGGACTGGAGACTAAAACATATGAAGAACAGTTACAGGAACTGGGCATGGCTAGTCTAGTGAAGAGAAGGACCAGGGGAGATATGATGGCAGTGTTCCAATATTTGAGGGGCTGTCACAGAGAGGAAAGGGACAAGCTATTTTCTAAAGCACCTGAAGGCCAGACAAGGAATCATGGATGGAAACTGAACAAGGAGAGATTCAACCTAGAAATAAGGAGAAATTTTCTGACAGTGAGAACAATCAACCAATGGAACAGTTTGCCCTTGGAAGTTATGGGAGCATCATCACTTGAGACCTTCAAGAAGAGATTGGACTGCCATTTGTCAGAAATGGTGTAGGGTCTCCTGCTTAGGTGGGGGTGGATTGGACTAGATGACTTACAAGGTCCCTTCCAATTCTGTTAATCTGAATCTGAGCCTGGAGGCAGGGTCCTTGGCGTATGTGTTGCCCCATGCTTAGGAACATAGCCAGGTGTTTAGATCTTTACAAAGAGCCTGTATGGTTCATCAGCTTCTATGAACAAAGCCACCTAGCTTTCAGCAATATAGGCTGTTCTTCATTCCCTCCTTGCTTTCCACACTGTCTGATGCAAGCCCTACAAACCTTAACAAAATGAATTGTACTTTTCTCCACTTGTCAAGTTGTTCAAGTGATCAATCACAATTTTAGATTTTTTTATCATTCTTATTTCTTTTCAAGAATTATAAAATTAATACAGATTGATTTTACCTTGGAAATGTGCATCTTCAATTTATTGAGAGAAAATGAAGGTTATTTTAAAAGGTTGCCATCTACAGATGCAGCTATTATCTGTAACATGGAGCACACTGAGTTTAAAGTCACTGACAGAATCGTGAATTGGCCTGACATGACCTAAAACAAATTCTACTGGATAAATTGATGTATGGAAAAATTTTCAAGGTTCACTGGTTGAATAATATAAAGACTATAGTAAATCATATGAAGAACATCTCCCACAAAATTAAAATATTTGCATATTCTATTTCTGAAACTGCATTACAGGTTAAAATATGTTAACATATTTTCCCTGATAACAATAATGGTAGTAAAAGCTATATAAATTAATATTCAATCAGTTACATCAAATAGACAATTTAAAAGTAAAGATGCAGGAATAAAACTTGGTCAAGCTTCTTGCTCTTTCCTCCATCATCTTAGCTCACCAAACAGCTATTTTTATGCCTCACCTATTGGGAGGTCGCTCCCGGTTGTGGAGGGGAATCCCAGCCAAAGAGCTAGAAAGCCCACAAGGAGAAAGGTGGTAAGCAGCTTCATGCTGTCTTTCAGATTCAGCAAATGACTTAGAATGATCAAAAACTACTTCTGGGCAGAGCAGTATATGAACAGAAATGTGGTTAGGGCTACAATTGCACAGAACTGCTCTCAGGGTTTTGCCAAACAGGTTTGTATGCTTCCCATTTGTCTCCTCCCCACATATGAAGCAATTCTTTTCATTTTTGTTGAACAGAAGCTTTGGCTACAACAGGAGGGAACATTAATAATTGCAATATTATGGGATAATATAGATCATCATAACACTTCCATGATTGTAAATCTTAGGTTCCCTGATGTCCAACAAAAGGGAATGTTCTTTTTTTGTCTACATGTCCTCTGTCTGGCAACCAAAGTCTTAAAAACAAACAATATATTTTTAATATTTTTTAATATTTTTGATAAGGATAGTCATTCAAACTTTTATACATTGTGGTCTTGTAAAACATCTGTTTCTTTCCTTCCCTCAACAGGCTCAACCCCCAAGATTTATATAATTTATTTCCTGATTCTAGCAACTATCTTTAATCTGGGTCTTTCAGTCTATGATCTCTATTCTGTAGGTCACTGTAGAGTTGTATTTGCAGGAATATTCCAATCTCGGATGGCAAACCTCAGATAAAGAATGTTTCCAAGCAAATACAACTCAGGCAAACAAAGTCACTAAGCTATGGATAAAGGAGGATTAGAGAGGGGAAGTAGACATAAGTTAGACGTTAACTAGAGATAATTAATTGTATGGATTACTGTACTAAACAGTAACCAAAGTTAAACAGTAACCAAAGTTAACCAATGATGGAGGATAACTAAAAATGTATATAAATGCAAGACTATACTCCAGTAAAGATCATCATAATTCAGTTGTTCATGATCAAACAACTCGACTGCCTCATCATTACAACAATCACCTCATATATTTCTAATAAATGTATTGAATACAACACAGCATTGTGTTGTATAACTGTGTTGAAAATACCTGCTGCAAATAACTGTAGATAATATACTAAATAATATAAAAGCCTGTTCTCTGTTTTCACCCCCACTGCCAACATTGCAAATGATACTTTCCACAATTGCATTGTGCATTGTGCTGATTTGTTGAAAGTCAGTTTTGAGTCAGTTGAATTGCAGATATTCAATTAATTTACTATATATACAGTCAAGGCAGAAACTTTTTAAAAAAAGTTCTGAATGTACCGATATTACACAATCAGGTATTATTGTATCACAATAAAATTATATGACTTAGTGCAGGGGTGTCAAACTCACAGCCCATGGGCTGAATGTGTCACGTGATGACCCCGTCCCCACCCGGTTTAGCAAAGGGGAAAAAAGTCTTGATATGTCACGTGACGCCGCTGTGATGAAGCAAGTTTGACACCCCTGACTTAATGTATTGTTACTATTGAGAGATTAGTCAGGTTGCTTCCAGCACTGAATAAGTATTTTTTTTCTGTAAGTCAGCCATTTATTTTCTGAGCAACTTAGCAGAAGTTTATATTTGGTTTCTGCATTCATTGAAGTCTGTCTTCCAGGGTAACATTGCCTCCAGGAGCTATTATTTCCACTTCTTATGAAATATCCTGGTCATTCTGTTTTATTTTACCTTAAAATGTTATTATCAGATCAATCTGACTCCACCTCTCTGTTCACATCCAAGAACTGCTCAATAATTTGCTCTTGTAAGATTGGTTCTAAACCCTTTTAGATATTTAGACATTTTAGCATGTATATGCTACAACTTTTCTAATTTTTCTGTTTTAAGTAACTATGATTTCAGTATTTTGTCTGTGCTGGTCTGTGGCAGTTGAAAGAAAAGGACTGATAATAATAGAGGTGATGAACCTCCTGCAACTCTTAGCTGAACTTCTTAAATGTTGATTGAATGCCAACAAAGGTTAGAGTTTGTGAAGAAACTGTGTGAAAGAGAAAAGACAGAAAGAGAAAAAAAAATAAATTCTTGTATTTCCTGCAAGAGATTAAGCTGGTTCATGAAGAAGACATTAAATATTTGGCAAAGGGATTAAACCCTTTTGTTGAACTTCACAGTATTTTCTGGATACGTTTATACACAAGGAAGGGGTCAAGCTATTTTCTAAAGCAGGGGTCCCCAACCACCGGGCCCCGGACTGGTATCGGTCCATGGAACATTCTTTACTGGGCCGCAAAGAAGTGGGCGCCGCCATCTTGTTTCAATGGCGCTTCTGGGTGAGCTTGTCGGCCGTCGGTTGGAAAGCGGCATTTGGGTGCTGAATCCTCATGCCTTAGTTTCATCGGGGGCGGCGTGGCTTCGAACGAAGAACCATCCCAATGGTGGTGGAGTCTCGCGTTAGGAGGAGATTAAGAAAGAGCCTGAAAAGCCCATCGACAAAGGTACAAAGGAGGAGTTGAAGGTGATGGGGAGAAGCGGGGACGGCTGGCTGGCTGGTCACTCAGCTTGTCTTGGCCGTGCGTGCTGATGCCGGTACTGGTCCATGGATCATTTTGTGATGCCGGTACTGGGCCGTGGGACAAAAAAGGTTGGGGGCCACTGTTCTAAAGCACCTGTAGGCCAGACAAGGAATAATAGATGGAAACTGAACAAGGAGAGATTTAACCTGGAAATAAGGAGAAACTTTCTGACAGTGAGAACAATCAACACCTTGCCCTCAGAAGTTGTGGGAGCATCATCACTTGAGACTTTCAAGAAGAGATTGGACTGCCATTTGTCAGAAATGGTGTAGGGTCTCCCGCTTGGGCAGGGGGTTGGACTAGATGACCTACAAGGTCCCTTCCAACTCTGATTATCTGTTAATCTGTTAATCATTTCATCCTCTGTTACCTTGCATTCTGTACCTGAAGGAAAAGGCTATGATAGTGGATAATGTATAGCAGGAGTCTCAAACTCGATTCCATTGAGGGCCGCATCATGGTTGTATTAGGGGTGCCTCTGGTGGCCCAAGTGCTCTGCCTACAAAAACAGGCTCCAGAACTGCATTTTTGGCCTCCACTGCCTCTTGCAACCCTCTGACAGTTAAAATGGAGCTCGGGAGCCTGTTTTCTCTGGCAGAAACACTGCGCGTCAGTCTTTCACTATTTCTAGGGTAGCCCCATGGGCCAGGTCTAAGCACCCCATGGGCCAGATCTGGCCCCAGCCCCTGAGTTTGACACCCCTGGTGTTATGTTCTGAGCATGGGCACTAAGAATGGAGACGAGCCGGTGAAATGGTGAACTTCAAAACTCTTTATTAGCATGGTGTAACAGCTCAAAACAATGGCTGCAATGGCCCCCTTTATATAGGCAAGCCATTCAGCCTTTAACCAATGAAAACCAGGGAGCGCTAGCTCCATTTAACCAATGAAAGGGGCTCGTTAGCAGCCAATCAGATTTACCTGAACGGACCAATCCAATGTCACTATTATCGGCCAATCAGAAGTGCAGGGCCAGAACCCTGCACTTTACTTCAAGCTTTTAATAACTTTTATTAACACATTTATTCATTCACAACACCCCTTCCCCCCGGGTTCTGTTTAAGGGGTGCGGTTATGTAGTCCTTGAGGTAGGCCGGTTGTTTTGTTAGTCTATTTGATTTTCGTTGTGCACCCGGTATTTGGCTGCAGTCTTGTTGAGGTAGGACATTGTCTGGTGAAAAGGGTGCCTCTAGTTCTGTATTTGACTCTTCGTTGTCACTAACGTTTTCAGCATCTCCATGAGGCGAGCTCGCCCCTATCCCTGATCCTTCTTCACCTGTTCCCACTGTGCTGTCATTCCTTTCGTTAAAGCTTTCTGCTATTTCGAGTTCATCTTCCTCCATATCTCCTCCCCCCTCAGTTTGGAATTCAGGGGACTCGGAGATCCCTGATTGCAACCTTGAGCGCAGCTGATCAATATGGCGCTTCCATATTCTATTATCGCGACATTTCACGTGGTACGATCGGGGGCCAGTTACTTGGATTACAGTTGCCTCTACCCACAACGGATCGCCCGAAAAGTTCCTAGCGAATACCAAGTCGCCTACCTGGAAGTTAGGCCCACTGGATCTGTGTGGTTTCTCAGGTTTGTACGATGGGTGCAGCCAGTCGAGGTGGGAGCAGAGCTTCCGCCCCATTAGTAACTCGGCAGGAGTTTTGTTGGTGATGCTGTGCAGAGTGATATGCTGCAAAAGGAGTATCCGGTTAATCTTTTCTTCAATATTGTCATAGTCCATTTTTTGTAGTGTTTTCTTGACGAACTGTACCATGCACTCGGCCCTTCCACTGGCCGCAGGATGTCAGGCGAAGTCAGCGCATGGCGAATACCGTGGTCCGCCAGATACTGTTCAAAGGACAACACGATAAATTGGGGCCCATTGTCGGATACCAGAACGTCTGGTAATCCGTGTATTGTAAATAGTCTATCCAGTTTCTTGATGACCGCTTCGGTTGTTGTATTTCTCATCTCATGTATTTCAAGCCAGTTCGAGTAGGCATCTACTGTTAACAAGAATGTGTGGCCTTTGGTAGGTCCCGTAAAGTCCAGGTGAATCCAGGTCCCCTCGGTTTCCCATTCGGTTGGGGTTGCTTTCGGTGGGGCGTTGCTTACTTCCTGGCATTTGTGACAAGCTTTGACCCATGTCTCGATCTGCTTGTCGATGCCCAGCCACCACGCGTAGCTACGTGCGAGGGCTTTCTTGTGCACGATGCCGGGGTGGCCATCATGCAAGGTTCTTAGTACCGCTCGTTGTAGCCACTCTGGGAGAACGACTCTATCACCCCAGATAATGCAGCCCTTCTGTGAAAACAGTTCCGTTTGTTGACTCTTGAATGGGGCGTAGTCATCAGGTATCTGGTCCAATGGCCATCCGCGCTCGACCCAACTGAGGACTTGTGCTAAGATGGGGTCGCGCTTCATTTCCATCGTGATATCTCGGACTGTTAATGGAGGTGTTCGCAGTGTCTCGATCTGCAAGGTTGTCACTGTTGGAGTGGGGTCATCAATGGTCTCTGGAAGTGGTGCTCGGCTCAATGCGTCGGTGTGGGGAATGGCCTTCCCCAGGCGGTGTTGCAACTTATAATTATAGGCAGCCAAGAATTCTGACCAGCGAGTCATTCTGGGGGATAATATATAAGGGGTTGGCTTATCTCCCGCTATTATTCCCAGCAAAGGTTTGTGGTCAGTCACTATAGTAAAGGCTCGGCCGTACACATACTCATGAAATCTCTTAACAGCAGACATGATAGCAAGGGCTTCTTTATCAATCGGACTGTAATTGTGTTCTGCTTTTGAAAGTGTCTTTGAGAAATATGCAACAGGGGCTTCTCTACCGTTTGGCAAAACGTGGCTCAATATGGCGCCCACTCCGAAAGGCGAAGCATCACACGTGATCGTTAAAGGCAAAGTCTCGTTGTACTGCATCAGCACAGAGTCAGAAGTCAATAATTTTTTTACATTACGAAATGCCTGCTCTTCTCTGTGTCCCCATACCCAGATCGCCTTTTTGTCCAACAAGCGGTGTAGGGGCTCGGTTACGGTTGCTTTGTGAGGCAGGAAAACGTTATAAAAATTGATAAGGCCTAGAAACGCCTGGAGGTCGGCCTTATTTCGAGATTTTGGGGCGTTTTTGATTGCCCTAAGTTTACTATCGGTGGGGTGAATGCCATGACTATCAATTAAATATCCTAAAAATTCGACACGATCCATGCACAGTTTACACTTGTTTTTCTTAACTTTAAGACCTGCGTCTTTGAACCTCTGTAGAACCAACCTCAGGCGATCCCTTAATATTTGTGGAGTTGGGGCAGCGATTAACACATCATCAAAATATGGGACAACGCCTTTTATCCCTTTTAATAGTCTCTCCATTAAACTTTGAAATATTCCCGGGGCTACGCTTACTCCGAATTGGAGTCGGTTACATTTAAACGCACCTCGGTGCGTAACAATCTTTTGGGCCTCTGCCGTTTTTTTGTCTACCGGTAGTTGTTGGTATTCCTGGGCTAAGTCTAGTTTGGCGAAGACTTTTCCGCCCCCCAGGGAATGGAGGAGGTGCTGTACCATTGGTACCGGATACGCGTTTTGTTGAAGGGCATGGTTCAGGGTGGCTCGGTAGTCCCCACAAATTCTTATTGATCCATCCAGCTTGATGGGTGTCACGATTGGGGTTTCCCAGGGAGAGTGATCGGTTGGTTCTAACATGCCCTGGGCTATTAATTTATCAAGCTGCTCGTCAATCTTTGGTTTAAGGGCAAATGGAACTCGATGAGGCTTAAGGCGGATGGAAGTTATTTTGGGATTGAGGTTAAATGATATTGGGGTCCCCTTGTACTCGCCTAGTTTTTCTGCAAAGACATCCTGGAATTCTTGGACGAGGTCCTCTTCCCAGTCGCTGCTGCAGATTCGGTGAATGCCGGCTACTTCAATTCCAAGTGGAGCGAACCATTGGAGACCTAACAGGCTTGGTCGATCCTTGTCAATGACAGTCAGTGGTAAGAATGCTGTGCGGTTCTTGAACAATACCCGGACTTGGTTGGATCCTACTACTGGGATTCGATTCCCTTGATAGTCCGATATGGCCTCATTTCCCGCACACATGGCATAGCACGTTGAGGAATTTGCATTCTGATCAGGGGTGGCTTGCCCCACAACTAGCGCATGGGTGCTGAGATCTCTGGCATAGGTCTCGTTCGGACCGCAGTCGGTGGACCTCTTCTTCGTCGCTGTCTGACGACAAAGAGAGATCCTCGTGGTGGGCCGTTTTAAGCTGCCCATCTGACTTGGGTGAAATTTCACGGGTCGGTTGGTGTGCGCGGTTGCGGCGCATTCGGGCAGCCGACTTCCTGGTTGCTTCTGCTGCAGTAGCTTCATTTATAGCATCGGCAAGGCTGATGTTGCCCTTCGCCATCAACTTGCTTTGGAGGTGCGGTGCATCTAGTCCCAGAACTATTCTGTCTCGCAGGGCTTCTTCGAGGTCGGCAAACCCACATAGGCCTCCCAGATTCCGGAGGTCAGCTATGAAATCAGCAACACTTTCGCCCTTCTGCTGACTTCTCTGGTAAAATTCATGCCGTCTAACGAATGTTGGCACGATCGGTGCATAGTGGGCTCTCAGTAGGGGTTCGAGAACGTCCCAGTCCATAGACTTGACTTCTGCCGGTTTCACTAATGCCTTGGCCATCTTGAATACAATGGGTTAGGAATACCACTCGTTTCTTCACGGTAGTGGCAACCTTCAAATTGTTGGTTTCCAAAAACATTTGGAAACGATCCATATAGGAGTCCCAGTGTTCTTGTGCTGGGTCGAAGGGAGCGGGTGGTATGACGCCACTGGACATGGTTCCGCCGTTGTGCGTTTCAGCCATGTGCTCGGTTATCATTCTTGTTGTTCAGTCAGCTCTGACATCTCCACATCCCATCCTCGTCACCAGTGTTATGTTCTGAGCATGGGCGCTAAGAATGGAGACGAGCCGGTGAAACGGTGAACTTCAAAACTCTTTATTAGCATGGTGTAACAGCTCAAAACAATGGCTGCAATGGCCCCCTTTATATAGCCAAACCATTCAGCCTTTAACCAATGAAAACCAGGGAGCGCTAGCTCCATTTAACCAGTGAAAGGGGCTCGTTAACAGCCAACCAGATTTACCTGAATGGACCAATCTGATGTCGCTGTTAACGGCCAATCAGAAGTGCAGGGCCAGAACCCTGCACTTTACTTCAAGCTTTTAATAACTTTTATTAACACATTTATTCATTCACAACACCTGGTGTACAGTTATTTGCTACTATTGCAAAATCAAAGTAACTGTAAGGAGCAGAATGATCACTGTCTGGAGGATCTCTTGCAAGTGCAATGGTGTTCCTGCTTCAAAAGCTCAAAAATGCAAATTGTTTCACTGATTTCCTAAAAATCTGAGAATTCTCCTTCTGGACACAATGCTAATTTGAAGGGGTATTATCTTTTATCAATGCTCAGTGGACAAAAGAAACGTTATCTGTTGAATCTGTCAAAGGAATCATTATGAAGAATCCTATCTCTGAGAAAAGCATACATTATAATTGAATAAGCAGTCTTGCTCAAGGTGAAAAAAATAATTTAATATCCATGTACATATAATTTTTGCTGTTTTAACTGTGCAAGGAAGGCAGGATTGAGAGCTTTGAGGTTTAGGTTCAAGCAAGGAGATATTGCATTGTCTACCATAGGTGCCCGATTGTTTCCAACTGGTTCCAGCCTACATTTACATTGGGGAAGGATGTTGTTGAATAACATACAATAACCTGCTTCTCCTAGGTGGCACCATGTAGGTCCCCATAGATCCTTATTTCGGACACCGCCATTCCCTCCAATGGGATCTTTCCATGTATTAACCTGGAAAGGTAGAAAACTTGAAATAAAAAAGTCAATGCTTCCTAACCATACTGAAGTGCTGTGAATTTATTGGCGACATCCATTTTGCTTTACAAGATCACAGGGATGTAACCCTAACCCTAAGTGGGTTTACCCTCCAATGGATAATTTCAATGTCTTTTATCTGGAAATGTGAAAAGCTGGAATGAAAACTTAACCCCTTTCTAACCATACCGATATGCTGCAAATTCACTGGTGACATCCATTTTGCATTATGAGTTCATGGGGACCTAACCATTATCCGTAAGTGGATTTATTCTCCAATGGGATTTATCCCTTTATTTTACCTGGAAAGGTAGAAAAGCTGCATTCAAAAATTCAACACTCTTCTAATCATACTGAGATGCTGTAAATTCATTGGTGAAATCTATTTTGCTCTCTGAATTCCTAACCCTAAGTCAATTAATCCTCCAATAGGATACTTCCATATATTTTACCTGAAAAGATAGTAAGGTAAACACACTTGGCATTAAGGTTAGGTCCCCATGAACTCAAAGAGCAAAATGGATGTTGTTAAGCCTGGTTTCCCCAACCAGGGTTAGGGAGACAAGCTAAACAGAATGTGCAGCTTAGTCAGATAGGCACACAGATAAATGAGTGAGTTAAGCTTGTATGTTTATTAACATACAGTAAAAATAACAGATACGCTTGTGCTATCAAAAATATAGTTTATTCCATTATGAGTTCATAGCATAGTCAAAATAACAGTCCAATAGTCTTGTATCATTTAGTCAGTCCATTCAGGGATATTCAGTTAGCAAAGTCCGTGTAGAAATATCCCATGTCAATTCACTTACAAGTCAGTCCTTTGTTTTCTCTCCCATTCGAGCAATGCAGTCTTTAATCCTTGCAGTAATCAGGGATCATCAAAGCCAGAGAGAGAGCAAGCTGCCGTCTTGCTTCTTTTAAAGTGCTTTCACAACCACTCCCTTAATTACTATCCCACAGTTAAAGTTGCAGACACTTTAACATACAAACTATGATTACATATTATTATTTACCTAAACCAGTTAGGGTAAAACAATGTTATCCCTAACATTCTCCCCTTTTAGGAAATAATAATATAACTATTTACATCTTTAAATCATATTTGTTACAACTCTCTTTAAACTTAATTACTCCTTGAGCTTTTGTAAATTGGTCTGCAATGTTTTCTTCCGTCATGCAGTATTCCAATTTAATTAGCCCATTCTTTACAGATTCTCTAACATTTAAGTATCTTAAATCAGTATGCTTTGATCTAGTTTTAACAGCAATACTAGTAGCTAACTTTATAGCTGCTTGGTTATCCTCGAACACAATAATGGAATCTTTTAACAGTTATACCCATGTCTAATAATAACTGTTTGTACAAAATCAAGTCAGTGCATAATAATGACAGACATGAAAATTCCGCTTCCATTGTGGACAAACTGATATGCTGTTGTCTGATTGACCTCCACCCTATTAGTGTCTTACCAAATAATATAGCCATCCCAGATGTTGATTTTTTAGTGTTTATATCAGTTGCAAAACTTGCATCTGCATAGGCATTAAGACTCAAATCACCCTTTGGTTCTATGTACAATGCATGGTTCATTGTTCCTTTAAGATATCTTAAAATTCTCTTTAATGATTTCCAATGACATTGATGTGGATCTGAATTAAAACGTGCCAGCTGATTTACAATATAAGCTATATCTGGCCTAGACCAATTGCTTATATATGATAAGCTGCCAATCAAAGATTGATATATGGACTTATCAAATTTGGGACTTTGATCATCAGTTTGGCAAACTTCCTGACTCATTGGAGTCTTTGCCGGTTTACAAAGTTCCATTTTAAACGTTTTAATTAATTGGCAAATTTTATCTTCTTGAGATATCTTAAAACCATTTTTTGTTTTGTTAATTGTCAATCCTAGATACTTTTTAATTTCACCTAAATGCTTTAATTTTATCTTTTTTGGCTAATAATGATATAATTTCATTAGCTTCATTATTAGTCTTAGTTATCAAAGCAATATCATCTGTAAATAATAATAATAATGACACCGTTCCATTATTTTCTCTTTTAAACACACATGGATCTGCTAAACCAGATTTAAAACCTTTATTGTTTAACTCTTTCACAATATATTGGTTCCACTCAAACCCAGATTGTTTCAACCCGTAAAAACTCTTTTTGAGTTTCCAACAATCATTACTATTTAATTTATTGTCTTTTATACCTACTGGTTTTCTTAAATATATAGTGTGCTGCAATGGTGCATGTACATTTTCTTAGCTGCCCACACTAATGCTGCTCTTAAAGATGTTGCTTTAAGGCTTGGTGCAAAAACTTCATCGTAATCAGATGCAGTTTGATTAAATCCTTGAGCTACTAACCTAGCCTTATGGGTAACAGTCCCATCATTTCCTGTTTTTACTTTAAATATACATTTGCACCCAATGGATTTTTCTCCTGGAGGTAATTTAGCATCTTCATAAACTTTCATTACCTTTAATGAATTTAGTTCTTTTTCCATTGCCTTTTGCCAATTCTCCTGATCCTTAGCAGGATACATCCTAAGTTCATCTACACTAGTTGGAACTTTAGTTACTTGGCAAACTATACTTGCTTGATACCTATCAGGTGGTCTAGTTATACGTGCAGTACGTCTAGGTATTACAGGACTTACAGGTGGACTTTCATTTATTAACTCTTCTTGATTATCTAACTCTTCTTGATCAACTGTTTCCTCTTGTTCTGGTCCTATTTGCTCTTCGTGGACTTCTTCTTTAATTGGACTCTTCTTATAACTAGTCTGATCTTTCTGCCTTTTGTAGGGTTCAATAATTACTTCATTATTTAAATCTTGCTCTAATCTATTCCATCCTACATGTTCTAGGAATTTAGCACTAGCACTGGTGTAAACTCTAGATGTACCTGGTTCCCAGAATCTATAAGATCTATGATTAGATGTATATCCTACAAAATATAATCTTTTATCTCTATGTTGTCCTTTGTGTCTAAGTTGTGTAGGGATATGCACCCATGCTGGTGCTCCAAATGTGTGCATGTAACTTAAATCAGGTTTTGTACCATGCCACAGTGTGAATGGTAATTCACCTGTTGTTGAATTAACAACATTATTTAATATATGATTACCACACATTATTGCTTCTCCCCATAAATTGTCAGGTAATCCTGAATCAGACATCATAGTACGTGCCATTGATTGTAATGTTTGGCCTCTTCTCTCTATAAAGGCATTATGTTGTGGCCTGTATGGTGCAGACTTTTTATGTGGAATTCCTAACATTCTTAGTCTGTTCTGGAATTTATTATTTGTAAATTCCGTACCATTATCTGTTATAAGAGTTATTAAGTTCTTTTTAGTTTTCTTTTCTGCAAATTTTATCCAATTAAAGAGATTTAGATACGTTTCAGTTTTGCTCTTCATTAAATAGCAAAACCCATATCTAGAATAATGGTCCATTATACTTAGTATATAACGAGCTCCTCCTACACTTGGTTTTTTAGGACCTATTAAATCAGCAAATACTACCTCTAAAGGTTCTTTGGTAGTAAATCCATCAACTCTATTAGCCAGTGTGACCCTTGCTTTGCTTTGATTGCAAATATTACATTGCAAATACTTATTACAAGGTTTCAAACTTATTCCCTTAGATAATTCAACAGTTTTCTTAAGCATTTTAAAATTTAAATGCCCTAACCTTCGATGTAACAAGTGAATACATTCATCATGAGGTTTCTTATTTTCATAAACTGTGTTAGCCACTTTTAAACCATCATCATTTAACACATATAATTCACCTCTTAAAGATGCAGTAATTCTTTTATCTTCTTTTTCAATTATGCAGTTATCTCCCCTAAATGTAACTACATATCCTAGTTTAACCAAAATTTTAACTGAAATTAAATTAAACTTAAGTTGTGGTACATATAACATTTTTACATTCTCTTTTATAAAAGAACAATATGCTATACCTTGACCTTTAGCTTTCAGTTTCCAGCCATTGGCTAACGATATCTGCTGTGTACTCTTGGACATTTTAATAAAATTTTTCTTATCATTTGTTATACAATGTGATGCTCCACTGTCAACCACCCATAAATTATTTTTTACAGCTCCGTTAGTAAACATGGCTAACTCTGGATTTTTATTTATCTTTTGATGACTTTTTGTATTCTGGCCAGCGTTCTGGCGTTTTGCCTTTTTACAAAATCTTGCCAAATGTCCTCTTCCTCCACAATTAAAGCACTTTTTAATTGCGTATGCAGTAGGAGATTCATTATCTTCTTTTTGAGGTTGCTGCCTCCTTAATTCATTTCTTTCAAGCCTTCTTCTGGCCTCTTCAATCAATCTGCCAGTTATATCAGTTAAAGTTAGGCTTTCCTTTGGCAATATTTCAAGGGAAGTTACGTAGTTATCATAGCTTTCGTCAAGGGAAGATAGAATTATGTAGACTTGGTGTAGTTCAGAGAAAATATGCTCTTTCTCGTGCAGTTCTTGAAAAATGCTTTGCATAGTTTTTAATTGACTCAGCATATCACCATTCTTATGGAGATGTGTACTGAAAAGTTTCCGTGTTAGATTTATGTGAGCACCAACATTATCTCGAACATAAATCCTCTTCAGCTTCTGCCAACACCCAACAGCTGTTTTTTCTCTGTGGATATAAACAAGTTCCTTATCAGTTAAGGTTAAAGCAATAATGCAAATAGCTTGTTGATTTTTATGCATAAATTCTTCTATCTTTAATTTATCTTCCTCATCCTCTGGATCCCATTCTTCTACGTTTGGTGGATTTTCAATTATGTTCCACAAACCTTCTCTTCGTAGAAGCAGACTACATTTCATAGACCATGATACATAGTTTGTTCCATCCAACTTGGATATAAGGGACAAACTTTGTTGATTGACTTGTGCCATGTTTTCTTATATGGATATAAAACTATAATTAATAAAACACAGCTGTCTGTTTACTGTAATGTATAACAACACAAACTCTCACTTTTACATAAATCTGTTTTATCCTAGTTAAACTGACTTTGCAGCCTCTGGGCCCATAACCAGTGTTAAGCCTGGTTTCCCCAACCAGGGTTAGGGAGACAAGCTAAACAGAATGTGCAGCGTTAGTCAGATAGGCACACAGATAAATGAGTGAGCTAAGCTTGTATGTTTATTAACATACAGTAAAAATAACAGATACGCTTGTGCTATCAAAAATCTAGTTTATTCCATTATGAGTTCATAGCATAGTCAAAATAACAGTCCAATAGTCATGTATCATTTAGTCAGTCCATTCAGGGATATTCAGTTAGCAAAGTCCATGTAGAAATATCCCATGTCAATTCACTTACAAGTCAGTCCTTTGTTTTCTCTCCCATTCGAGCAATGCAGTCTTTAATCCTTGCAGTAATCAGGGATCATCAAAGCCAGAGAGAGAGCAAGCTGCCGTCTTGCTTCTTTTAAAGTGCTTTCACAACCACTCCCTTAATTACTATCCCACAGTTAAAGTTGCAGACACTTTAACATACAAACTATGATTACATGTTATTATTTACCTAAACCAGTTAGGGTAAAACAATGTTATCCCTAACAGATGTCACCAATGCATTTGCAGCGCATTGGTATAATTAGGAAAATGCTGAATTTTTGAGTCCAGCTTTTCTACCTTTCCAGGTAAAATGCAGGGAGGGTTCCCATTAAAGGGAAAACCCAACTCATAGAGCAAAATGATGTCACCAATGACTTCTGAATGCATTGAAATGGTTAAGAGAACTACCAAACTAGTTTTCAGAGGAAACTATTCACTGGACATTTTGTCAAAGAAGAAGCCAAATGATATAATAAATAAAAACTTCTGTCAATCTTGGTTGGAGGAACTTGAGTTTTAAATGAATGGCTGAAGAATTTAAAATAAGAGTCAAGGACCAGCCTTGGGAATTGAATAATGTATCACATTTTTTTATTTCTTAAATTTATAACCCACTCATCTTATTATCAAGTGACACTGGGCAGTTTCCAATATGATAAAAATTACACAGTAAAACAATGTGTTCTGTGTTAAAATTTAAAATGAACAAACATTACTTAAGATAGGAATTTCAGTACACAAATAGGCAGAGGTGAGGTCATTTTTTAAAATCCATTCACCACCTCCAGTATGGAACATGCCCGTCAGGGCCCAAGGGCAATTGGAAGAGGCAGATTTTGAGTGCCTTTTCATAAACATAACAGAATGCATACAACCCTTACCTTGAGGGATACAGTGTTCGAGGGGGAAGAACCATAGCAGAGAAAGCTTTTCTCCTAGACCTTGCCAGCCAGAATTCCTTCAGCAATGGGGTCCACAGCATGCCCCACCTGCCAGAGTCAGTGGGGTGGACCAATGTTCCTCAGGCAGCCTAGCCCCATGCCATAAAAGGTTTGACAGTGATAACTAAGAGCTTGAATTGGACCAGGAAGCAAACCTGCAACCTATGCAGCTCATGAAACACCTATGTCATCTGGGCCACTATGGGGACCCCAGAACTGCCACTCAACTGCATTGGGTACCACTCAACTGCATTAGCTGTCAAATATTCTTCAAGTGTAGCCCCATATAGATTGCACTGCTGTAGTCCAAACATGAGATGAGCAGGTCCTGAATGACTGAGTGGAGGAATCCCAACCCAAGAAAGGACACTACTGGTACACAACCCAAAGCTGCACAAAGGACTCCCTAGTCACAACTGCCACCTGTTCTTTAGAACATGATAATGTGAAACCCAGTGTGTTCTTGAGAAGAATGGGCACATAAAGTCCGACCTGAGTCCAGAAACTTCTTATATTGGAGGAAGACAAATCTATTTAGTACACATGTAATTTGTTCTGTCCCCTCATAAACATTCTTGAGATCCCCGCGCTTTGATTGGCCATAGCACGGGGCACTCTGATTGTCTAGGCGAGCCGCGCCGATTGGCTCGCTAGGAATCTCCCGCGATTGGTCTATTCAAATCGTGGGAGATTCAAAGTGGTGCCATTGGCTGCGGCCGCCGCGGCTAAAGGAATAAAAGCCGCAAAGTTTTCCTATAGCGCCAGTTCGGTTCCCACATCTATAAAAGAGCTTGATACAAAGTCACCGACTCCTGGCATCATTTCCAAACACACAACACTGGCGACGAGGATGGGATTCAGATCCTGAACCGAAGCACGTGTCCGACGGAAGCTAGACGAATCTCCACGATGGCGAAAATCGCACCCCCCGCACCCTTCAACCCCGCCAGCGAGGACTGGGAATCGTACTCCGACTGATTCCACATGTTCCTCGAGTGCAGCGACCTGAAGGACGCCACCGACCACATGAAGCGAGCCGTCTTCCTGACCCACTGCGGGACCGAGGTATTTAAGATGGCCAAGGCACTTGCCAAACCCGCCGATGTGACCGCGATGGACTGGGACGTCCTCGAGCCAATACTTCGGCGGCACTACGCTCCAGAGGTGCCCATCCTAATCCGATGCCATGTGTTCTACCGTCGGGACCAGCGATCGGGTGAGAGTTTCAGCGACTTCATCGCCGAACTAGAGCGCCTAGGGGGGCTGTGCAAATTCGACAACCTGAACGACGCCCTGCGAGACCGCATCGTGCTCGGCCTGTGGGACCCCGTCCTCCAGAGTCGGCTGATGGCCAAGGGCAACATCACCCTTGCAGATACCCTCACTGAAGCCGCAGCTGCCGAAGCGACCCGAACATCCGCCGACCGCATGCGCTGACTGAACGCTGGGGACCGCAGCAGGAACAACCACCCTGCAAGGTCGGCCGAGGCCCAACCCGAGACGACTACCCACCAGGGCGACTTCCACTCAGCATCGGCCACTTCTGACGAAGAGGAGGAGATCCATCGCCTCCAGGCAGGCCGTGACCCACGGAACCGGCGGGATCGTAAGTCGAGGACCAACTGTGCCAGTTGCGGAGGCGACCACCCCAGGTCCGAATGCCGGTTTTTCGAGTCGATCTGCCGGCATTGTGACAAGAAGGGACACATCGCCCACATCTGCCGCCTCAAAAAGAACCGCAGCCCGCCCCGAGGGGACCAGAGCGAGCGGAGGCGAGAGAGCACACCACCCCGGACCAGAGATCGCCCCTCTGACAACAGATGGGACTGGAACGGACGATCCCTACGAGGCGGCGAGACCCGGCAACAAGAGGAGACCCATCAGACGGTCACCATCGGCCACGCCATGACCAATGACACCCGGAAGGTGTACGTGGAGGAAGACATCGAAGGCGAGCCATGCAAAATGGAGGTGGACTCCGGGTCCTACCTCTCCATGATAGCATGGCAAGAAATAAAGCGCTTGGTGCCTACCCTCCAAAGGAAAGGCCTAGACAGCCAGAGACTAATCGTAAAAGACTACCAGGGAAACCGCATCCCGGTAGTCGGAACTGGACAGTTCAACGTAACATACAAAGGCGCACCGAAAGGCTTCCCCTGACAATCGTCGATCGCGACCGCCCAAGCCTACTGGGACTGCAATGGTTTGCCCCGCTCGGCATCGCAGTCACGGGAATTGACCACATCACCGACGACAGCTGGGAGCAACAACTAGCCCGGGAATTCCAAGAGGTCTTCAACGGAAACCTAGGCAAGTACCGAGGGCCCCTTATATCATTCAGCCTAGACCCAAACGTCCCCCCAAAACGCCTGAAACCAAGGCGGGTGCCATTCGCACTTAAACCCAAGATAGACAAGCAAATTGACAAGCTCGTCAAGCAAGGGGTCCTACAACCAATAGACAACGCCTGGTGGGAGACCCCCATAGTCACCCCGATCAAGCCCGATGGATCAGTGAGGATCTGTGGGGACTATAAGGCCACCCTAAATGGCGCGTTGCAACAAAGCGCCTACCCCGTCCCAGTAGTGCAACACCTACTGCATTCACTGGGAGGGGGCAAGATTTTTGCCAAACTCGACCTCGCCCAGGCATACCAACAGTTGCCAGTCGATGAGGAAACGGCAGAAGCGCAAACCATAGTCACCCACTGGGGAGCATTTAAATGCAACCGGCTCCAATTCGGAGTCAGCGTGGCACCTGGAATATTCCAAAGCCTAATGGAAAGGCTATTACAAGGCATCAAGGGGGTGGTACCTTACTTCGACGACGTCTTAGTGTCGGCAACCAACCAAGCCGAACTAGAGGGTCGCCTAAGGGAGGTCCTAACCAAATTCAAAGAGACCGGGCTCAAGGTAAAGAGGGAGAAATGCCAATTATACACGGAACGGGTTGAATTCCTAGGATATCTCCTAGACTGTCATGGCATTCACCCCACAAACCAAAAAATCAAGGCCATCAAAGAAGCCCCCACACCCAAGTCGAAGACAGAGCTACAGGCATTCCTGGGGCTACTTAACTTTTACAATGTTTTCCTGCCCCAAAAGGCGACGGCGGCGGAGCCTTTGCATAGGCTCCTGGACAAGGCGGCGACCTGGACTTGGGGGAAACGCAAGCAAGCCACCTTCCAGAAAACAAAGGACCTCCTCACTTCAGATGCCGTCCTTATACAGTACAACGAGACCCTACCTCTGGCTGTCACATGCGATGCATCACCCTTTGGCGTCGGCGCTGTCCTCAGCCATACCCTCCCCAACGGAAAAGAAGCACCCATCGCGTTCTTTTCAAGGACCCTCACCAAACCGGAGCGGAACTACAGCCAGCTGGACAAAGAGACTCTGGCTATCGTTGCCGAAGTAAATAGATTCCATGAGTATCTCTATGGCCGGACATTCACCATCATAACCGACCACAAGCCGCTGCTGGGAATCCTTGCAGGGAACCGGGCCACCCCGAACATTCTGTCTCCCCGAATGACAAGGTGGTCCGAGTTCCTGGCGGCCTACAACTACGGACTCATACACAGACCGGGTAAGACGATCTCCCATGCAGACGCCTTAAGCCGCTCGCCACTACAGGAACCTGACACTGACCCAGCACCCACGACGACCACCCTCAGTATAGAGACTCTACCCAACCTACCCATAACCGCATCAGACATTGCTCGAGAAACTAATAAAGACAAACGTCTGGCGCGGGTGTTGCATTGGGTAGAGGAAAGGTGGCCGGAAAGGGACAACGACGAGTCCGTCAAGACATTCCGGAACCGGCAAACGGAACTCTCGTTATTAAAAGGGTGCATACTATGGGGGGATAGGGTGGTCATTCCAGAAAAACTACAAGGGAAGGTTCTGGAACTATTACACGAGGGGCACCCTGGCATCGTTAAGACTAAAGCCCTGGCCAGAAGTTACGCTTGGTGGCCAGGGATGGACAAAGAGATTGAGACATGGGTAGCAAAGTGCCAACGATGCCAGGAAACTAGGCCAAGCCCACCCACAGCACCCGTCCTAGAGTGGGAAACCCCAAGGGGACCTTGGTCTAGGATCCACATAGACTTCGCCGAGCCCACAAAAGGACACACCTTCCTGATAACAGTAGACACTTACTCCAACTGGCTGGAGGTAAGCAACATGAGAACAACAACCACGGAGGCCGTGATCAAGGAACTCGGCAAACTCTTTGCAACGCACGGCCTCCCAGACGTCGTCGTTTCTGACAACGGGCCCCAATTCACCTCGCTAGAATTCGAAAAATTCCTAGCGGAAAGGGGCATCCGACACGCTCTGACAGCACCGGGGCATCCGGCGGCGAACGGTAGGGCGGAACGGATGGTGCAATTCACAAAGAAAACCATCCGGAAAATAGACCACGGGGAGATCCAGGATAAAATAAACAAACTACTCTTCACCCAACACATAACCCCAAATACCACAACATTAACAGCCGAACTGTTAATGGGGAGGAAATTAAGGTCCCCACTCGACAGATTACACCCCACGTATAACCCAGAGAAGCCCCCAGACTCAACCAGCAAACACCGAACCTTCGCACCAGGCGACCCCATCTACGCAAAAAACCTGACGGGGGACCCATTATGGGTACCGGCCGTCATCACACAAATAACAGGCCCACACTCGTACCGGCTACAAACAACAACAACAGCATGGAAACGCCACATCGACCAATTAAGATTGAGGACGACCACCCAAGAGACCACCGACGCACAAGCAGGCAAAACCAACCCCCACAACACAAACAAAGGGGGGAGGGAATACCCAGGGGACCAAAACCAAAGAAGAATAAACCAACCATACTTACCGGAAAGCAGCCAGCACGACCTCTCGCCAGGAAGAGACAGCCAGGCCAGCTCGACCGACCCGGGGAGACCGAGTGGGAGCGGCGAAACCCGCAGCTCAACCAACCCGGGAGGCCCAGGAGGGAGCTACGGAGAGCGGCCCGGCCCGACCGACCAGCCGGTTCCCATGACGGCATCCGGAGAAGCAGAGACCCCGACCGAACCGGCCGGGATCCAACCTACGACTGAGTTGCGCAGGTCCAGTAGGCTAAGACGGAGCCCCGCCTACCTACGGGACTACGCAACGTAAGGAATAAACCAAGAGGGGAGGGGTGTTCTGTCCCCTCATTAACATTCTTGAGATCCCCGCGCTTTGATTGGCCAAAGCGTGGGGCACTCTGATTGGCTAGGCGAGCCGCGCTGATTGGCTCGCTAGGAATCTCCCGCGATTGGTCTATTCGAATCGTGGGAGATTCAAAGCGGTGCCATTGGCCGCGGCTGCTGCAGCTAAAGGAATAAAAGCCACGAAGTTTTCCTATAGCGCCAGTTCGGTTCCCACATCAATAAAAGAGCTTGATACAAAGTCACCGACTCCTGGCATCATTTCCGAACACACAACATAATTAGCAGCTAAAAATCCTCACACTTTTGAGAAAAAGTATTTGGAAGGATCGTTGAAAGGAAGTGCTGTACTTATTTTTCTGGAAACTAAAAAAAACCCCTGTGAATTAATTAATATCTGTGTTTATCCTAATCTCTTTCTTCAGAAAAGCCAGAGCTTTTTCTTTTAGGATTAATGGATAAACAGTTGGAAAAATGACATAGAAGACTATTTCAACATATGATTACTACAACAAGATTAGTTAATGCACAGAGAAAAATCTATCCCCTTCGGAATACAATTTTGTGAAATTGATGGTTTTCTTTGAAATGATTACATTTGACTTCCTTGATTAGATAAAAGAGTGTGTCTACATTGATTAGTTTGGGAGCCTCTCACAGACTTTTTGCCAAAAAATAAAAAAAATGAACAGGATTTATACATTTGATTATTATGCAGCATAATGAATGTAAAAAAGAGTAATATAATGCAATTTTGGGAGAGATAGATTAATATACGTACAGGTTAGTAGGTTAATATATGTATGATATGTATGTAAAAACATATATTTGTATTTATAATTGCTGTTTTATTTATTTATCTTTGTTTGCTTATTAAATTTATATGCTGCCCATCTCACTCTACAAAGCAATTGGCTCACTTAACATTAAAGTCATAAATGCTAAAATATTAACAACAGAAACTAAAGGCAAGAACACTGTTGGCATCTTCCCTATTAATTCTAAAATATTATGTCTTCCTTATTAACTCCAATATAGCAGGATCCTGTCAGGACCCCAAGCCAAATAGCGGAGACTGATTTGAACACTCTTCCATAAGACCAAAAGGATGGGACCAGAGCTCAACCTGGGTGGCAAGATGTTCCAAAGATTGGAGACCATGATAGGAAAGCCTCTCTTCAGAGTCCCCACTAGCCAAAACTCTTTGATTGATGCAGTCAGCAGAAGGCTCCTTCTGCCAGACCAAACTGGCCAGACCAATTCCATTAGGGCAAGATGGTACCTAGGTAAACTGTTCCCTTACCATGAAGAACTTTAAAAATGATCACCCAAATACTGGCTTACACCAGGAAAGAAGCAACCTTGTGCATAACATTCATTTATTTATTTATCAAAATTATGTGCTACCCATCTAACTATTACAGTGACTACTAGAATGCTATATGCTCCATCTTAGTGGAAGACAAAATTCTACTTGTTGCTGCATTCTATGCCAATTATACCCTCTGCAAGGGTAGACCCAGGTAGAGTGCATTGCAATAATCCAAATTATTAAGAACTGTAAGTGAGCAATGTCAATATGTAAACAGAAATGGAGTTAGGATTACAGTTGCACCAAACTGCAATCAATAGTTTTCCAAGAGATCCTTTATAGGCTCTCCCTGCCCTACACAAACTTAAGTAGTTGCTTTGTTCTCATTTTCAAAAAAAATATACGTTCTGGTCAGGTCTGGATCTCAAGGCTAGATTAGTAACTGCAGTGTCCTGGTGTGTTGCGTTGAGCAACCGGCCCGGCAGAACTTCTTCTTCTAGTCCGTTAAGTTTTGGCGGGACCCTCACGAGGGTGGACCAGAATTTAGGCACCAAGAAAAGACACCAAACATTTAGATGCTTGAAGTGAGGAAGCACATCGCGCCTGGGGCAGATGGAGTGGTCCCGGCCCCGATTGCTCTGCTACAACCTCCTTTATTGTGTTCTTTAGGTAGGGAGGGGTTAGGAGTACAAAGAACAAAGAAATAAGAAATAAGCAGCTTATGCCATATAAGAATATCTACAGAACAAGGGAATGCATAGCTCATATATCATGACTATATATCACTGACATGTCTCAAGGATTTTTCAAGCTAGCCAGGCGTTATCTATGGCGTGATTAGCTAAAGTTGTCGTGTCCTTGCAAGATAAGTTTTCCTGTATGTCAGGGCATTTTTGTGGTTCTGATTTCCGTGTACGTGTCTTTTAAAAGAACACTAATGGCAACATTTTATAATACATTCACACTGGTGTAGTGTAGAAACTGTCCCAGTTTCTTTTATATTTCTATTGTAATGTTCAATTCTGGCTTTTTCCTGATACATTTCTCTGTACCCTCACTGATTGCCCATTCTTCCTTCATTCTCACCATGTTTTTGCTTGAGATTCACTTAAGGCCTTTTGGACACATGGACTCAAACTGATCTGAGGTTGACTATTGTTGAGGTTTGGGAAGATGAATTTACTACGTTCTTGCAGTGAGGGTAATTTAGAGCCAATCCCTTGGAGTTGCAAGGGTGACAATTTCCATTTGGTAAATAGAATCCATGTCTCATGCCATCTGGTAGCTTGAGTAATTTCCCATCTTGCAAACAACATGCTATGGCAGCTTGTCGTGAGTTTCAAGTGCAGAAATGACCCCAGGAATAGAAAAATATTCATTATCTTCAGGAAAATTCAAACATTGTGACTGACCTTGTCAACATCAGTGACATTTTCAAAATAAATTTCAGCTAATAGAAATTAGTGAAACAATAATATTTTCAGGCAAGAATAGTCACATTGAACATATTCAGTAATAACATAATACGAGATTAAACTCTCACAAGATACAAACAGATAAGCTGCTTTCTGTATTAAATATATAGTAAGATAGGATAATTCAGGACTTTTATAAAGGTTACAAATTGAGAGCACAATATTGTAGTGTCTGTCAACTTTCATTTTGATGCTCTCAAATTTTCTTCTTTGTGATACTGAAATGTGATACCAACCTCACAGTTTAGTGGAATCTACTTTGCATGAATCTATTTTTTTTGGGGGGGGGGCGGGGTGGAATATTGAAATTAAAAAAATCTATCACAGATGCCCAATGTGGCATTCTGTGGGGAGAATAAATGAAGAACTGAATGTGAAATTTGAGCAGTAAATTTTATTTATGATAGTAAAAGAAGAATAACAACTGTAGGGAAAGAATGAAAGGAAGGAAGGAAGGAAAGAAAGAAAGATCCTTTAAAAAGAAAGGGGATGTGTGGATAATGGCAACATGGAAGATATTTTGCTGTTTTCTTCTCTTGTTCAAGAAATATTTCTGAGGTCAATGAAGGGATCCGAAAGATAACGTAAAATCATTGAATACGTTGAGCCATCAAATGTTCATCAATTGGGAAACCTGTTATTAATTTAAAATAATATATTAAACTTAAATAAAGAGCAATCCAGAAGTGAATACATGAGCATCTTTAACTACCAAACTAGTTTTCAGAGGAAACCATTTACTGGAGATGTTGTCAAAGAAGAAGTCAAATGATATAATAAATAAAAACTTCTGTCAATCTTGGTTGGAGGAACTTGAGTGTTAAATGAATGGCTGAAGAATTTAAAATAAGAGTCAAGGACCAGCCTGTATGGGAATTGAGTAATGTATCACAATTTTTTTTTATTTCTTGCATTTATAACTCACCCATCTTATTATCAAGTGACACTGGGCAGCTTCCAATATGATAAAAATTACACAGTAAAACAATGGAATGTTAAATTTTAAAATTAACAAACATTACTTAAAAAAGGAATTTCAGTACACAAATAGGCAGAGGTGAGGTCATTTTTAAAATCCATTCACCACCTCCAGTATGGAACATGCCCGTCAGGACCCAAGGGCAATTGGAAGAGGCAGATTTTGAGTGCCTTTTCATAAACATAACAGAATGCATACAACCCTTACCTTGATGGATACAGTGTTCCAGAGGGAAGAACCATAGCAGAGAAAGCTTTTCTCCTAGACCTTGCCAGCCAGAATTTTTTCAGCAATGAGGTCCACAGCATGCCCCACCTGCCAGAGTCAGTGGGGTGGACCAATGTTCCTCAGGTAGCCTAGCCCCATGCCATAAAAGGTTTGACAGTGATAACTAAGAGCTTGAATTGGACCAGGAAGCAAACCTGCAACCTATGCAGCTCATGAAACACCTATGTCATCTGGGCCACTATGGGGACCCCAGAACTGCCACTCAACTGCATTGGGTACCAGCATTAGCTGTCAAATATTCTTCAAGTGTAGCCCCATATAGATTGCACTGCTGTAGTCCAAACATGAGATGAGCAGGTCCTGAATGACTGAGTGGAGGAATCCCAACCCAAGAAAGGACACTACTGGCACACAACCCAAAGTTGCACAAAGGACTCCCTAGTCACAACTGCCACCTGCTCTTTAGAACATGATAATGTGAAACCCAGTGTGTTCTTGAGAAGAATGGGCACATAAAGTCTGACCTGAGTCCAGAAACTTCTTACATTGGATTCATACACTTCATTGTGCAACAAATAAGACAGCACTTCAGGTTTCCTGGACAAGCATTATCATTCCAGCATCTCCAAATAATATTAATGCAATTGCAGGCAGCAAATGGGCACATTCCCGGCTTTGGGTAAATTATTTGTCCTGGCAATAGAAGAAAATAGTGCATGGAAAAAAGAAAGTTTTGGGATCAATGTACATATACTTGTTCTGTACCTTACACAAAATGTAATATACAGACAGCATCATGGATCAACTGCCTTGTTTAGTGTCTGTTTACAAAGGAAAGCTGAGGTAAGTTCATAAGTGTTGTGAATGCATAAGGTTTAATAAAGTTATCTTGAGCTTGGAGTCAAGTGCAGGGTTCTGGCCCTGCACTTCTGATTGGCTGTTAATGGCAGGATCAGATTGGCCCGTTCAGGGGAATCTGATTGGCCATTAACGGGCCATTCATATTGGTTAACGGAGCTAGCGCTCCTGGATTGTTATTGGTTAAATAGTTATTGGGTTGCCTATATAAGGAAGGCTATAGCGGCCATCCAGTTTGATCTGTCACACCATGTAAATAAAGAGTTGAAGTTCACCGTTCCATAGGCTCGTCTCCATTCTTTCTCACCCATGCTCCAAACTTAACAATAAGCATTGCTTCACTTATTGAGTTGACTGTCCAATTGTCCAGAACTATGGTTTTCAACAGCAAAATTATTCCTAAAACTTGTTGAAAAGAAGAGGTGCACTCATTCTGCAGATTTCTAAAGAAGTGACTTGCTTAGCTTCTGTGTTTGTGCCATAATTTCAGAGCCACCTCAGAAAGGATTTCTATCCATTGCTACCTTTGGGAGAGTGAAAACAGCCTCCCCCAGGTTCTGGAGGCTTTCCAGAAGCTGGACACGGGTCCGTTTCGCGACTTCTGGTGTTTCCAGTAGGGCCACTTTTCACCTTCCTAAGGGTCCAGAGGCTTCCCTTGGGCTTCTGGGAGCGCGAAAATGGCATCCTTGGGGCTCTGGAGGCCCTCCGGAAGCCAGAAACAGGCCCATTTCCAGACTTCCGGAACTTCCAGAAGGCCCGTCTTTCCAGAGCCTCCACCCAGACTCTGCACTTACCTGAAACAAAAATGGGTTGTATGGAGACTTCTGGGAGCAGGGTGGGCTGGGCCAGATGGTCGGTTCAAATACCGCTTCAGAGAACCATATGCAAATTTAAGATCCGGTTCACTTGAACCAGTCCGAACCATAGAATCCCACCCCTAATTGCTAGACTTACAGCTCTGAGAAAGGAAACGTTGAAAAAATTCTCCTTCCTGAGTTCTGTTGTGGTGCAGCTACTATCTTACTCATTGAATGCATAATTGTTTTTATATAGAATGTGATCTTGCTGTTTGAAATAGGGAGGATTCACAATTGGCATTGAGGATAAGGCAAATTTTGGACACATTTGCTCCACACATACTTTGTAGAATTTCTAATTTTAAGTTCCTATGAAAGGCCGATGTAATCCGTTGCTTTTTTTAGTTTCCAAATGCATTTGCCACTTACATTTATGTCAAGGAAATTCAGAATGGTTAGATAGCATGATCTATTGTTATCCTTGGTTAAATGTGGCTTGCCGGTTCAACCGTTGTTATAAACGCAGCCACCTAGTCTTAAAATGTGTTGAATGTTAGTAGCTCAGATGGGAAGTTAGGCTGTTGGTTTGAGCTCTGATCTTGGCAATTTCGCTGCAAACCTTTGGTCAGCCACTTAGTCTTCACTCTTTGGGAATTTTATCTGTTCTTCATTTTCTCCTCTCCTGCATATAACCTTTCTGATGCAATACCTATAAATTTTAACAGATGAAGCCTAGGACTAATATGGAAGAAGTTGAGTTTGAAATCCCCAACATAACCCTGAATTGGGGCCTGGCTTGGCTTAAAACAAATCTTTATTTGACAAATAAATAAAGATATGGGAAATATTTCAAGATCCATTGATTGAATAACATAAGGACTACAGTAAATTCTATGAAGAGCATATCCAACAAAATTTAAACATTTGCATATTATATTTCTGGAACTGCATTATGGATTAAAATATGTTATCAGAATTCTTTTATGATAACGATAATGCAAAAAATACAACACAACAGAAATTAATATTCAATTGTCCACCGATAATAGATGACTTTTAAGTAAAAATGCAGGCATATAACACTCAATGAGGCTTCCTGCTCTTTTTCCCATCATCTCTGTTCACCAAGCAGCTACTTTTATGTCTCACCTGTTGAGAGGTTGCTCTCGGCTGCAGAGGGGAAACCCATCCAAACAGCTAGGAGACCCACCAGGAGAAAGGTAGTGAGCAGATTCATATTGTCCTCTAGATTCAGCAAATCATTAAGAATGATCAAGAACTACAGTATACTGTAACTCAGCAAAGCCAAAAGATGAACTGAAATGTTGTTAGGACTACAGTTGCATCTAACTGCAATCAATAGTTTTGCAAAATACCTTTATATGCTTTCTCACTACCATGACCTAAAACTTAAGCAATTGCTTTCCTCTCATTTTCACAGAATATATATTAAGTTGAAAGACAAGCTAGAGCTAGAACTGACTGATAGATCAGTTATTGCAATATTCTGGTGTAGACTAGAATCGTCCTTCCATGTCCCGAGATCTAGAGTTCTCTGACCTCCAGCAAAAGGAGGAGATATCCTTCATTTTGTCTCATGCTCTGTGTTCATTTTTCAGCTTTTTGGATTTTTTAATGAAGGTGTTTTTTTTCCAAAGATGGTCATTCAATTTTTTGTGTATTGTGACCTAGTAATTTCTTTGCTTCTTTCTTACTATCATCTGACCATAGACTGGACTGTCAAAACATAAGGTATTTAATTTATTTCTTGATTCATCAATTCAACCACTCCAATTCTAACATCGCTGACTCATCATAGATTTTCTAGTGTGAAATTTGAAAATATTTATCACGGTCAGTTCTCTATTATAGTCTTCAATCTATCTCTGAATAATTATTACTTCCAATACTGGAAAGCTGGTGGAATCCAGATAAAGATTCTCACAGGAAAGAATGCTCACAATGAAACACCTGCTCATATATTACAGAGCAAATTGAAAATTTTATCAAAATCTTTCTGGCATAAGAACTTAATGGCTTAATACAGGGATTTCTTTGAGGGCCAGAACAGCATTGTACTGGTCCTCTGTGGGCCTGCTAGGGAGGGTGATAATTGAGACAGACGCCTCCTGCAGCACTCTGCTGGCCAAAATGAGGCACAGCCCCTGAGCTCCACTTTCAGCCTGGACAGCCTCCTGTAGCACTTTACCGCCCCCTGCGCCCCACTTTGGCCAGCAGAGTGCTTCAGGAGGCTGTCCAGGCTGAAAATGGAGTGATGGATGGCTGGACGTAGACCCCCACACCCTGTTCTGGCTGGCAATGTGCTGCAGAAGGCTGTCCAGGCCCCCTCCGTGCTCCATTTTGGGTGCCAGAGGCACAGTGAGCAAGTCCTTTACTATTTTCAGGCTGGCTCTGTGGATCAGATTTAAGCACCCCAGATTTAAGGATCCAGCCAGTGGGCCTTGAGTATGACACCCCTGGTTTAATAGGTGCCATTTACCTCACATGACCCAACCACTGGATTGGACAAAAAATAAAAAGCAGCTCAGTTTGGCCATGAAGGTCCACTTGCTGTCACAAGTTTGATGAGTTGCCCTCCCTATTTCAGTGCAGTCAGCACTCCCACTGGTAAAGTGTGATATATAAGTGATGGGGACTAGAGCACTGAGGGACACCCATTGTTTCATTTACTATAGGACATGCTCTTAATCTAACAAATAATAAAAGAGAAAAGTGGGGAGCCCAGGAGTTGCAAAGAATGGCTCAAGTGTGCAGAAAAGTTGTGGTTCTTGTTCAAGGGAAGAGAAGAAAAGTCTAGGGGAGTTTCTCTGGAAAAAAGGGAATAGAAGACAGAGGGAGAAAGTTTCTAGAAAGACCTAGAAGGAATTTTGAACCCAGCATTGTGTTGTGTTGAAAACACCTACTGGATAATATATTAGATCGGGGTCCCAAACCCCTGGGCTGTGGCCCACTAGTGGCCCGTGGCCTATTTGGAATTGGCCACTTGAGTGGTTGGCCAGCATGCCATTCGCACAAGGGTTGCATGCGCTGCACAGACCATTGCTCTCTGCCCCCAGCCAGGCTGCCTAGTCACAAAGGTTGGGGACTACTGTAGTAAACAGCATGAAAGTATTCAGTATTATGTTCTTCTGTATCCATTGCCACCATTGCAAAACAACATACCTCCAGTTAAAAAAAAAAAAAAAACCCTTTGGCACTGTGACACTTTCCATAAAATATTTTCATTCCCAGGGAACAATGTTAAAATCAATTTTGAAGGTGTCAATTAGAGAGAAGGCAAAATGTTTGTTGTATATGCAGATCAGGCCCAGACATGGTAAAATATTTCAGAATATATGGATATTAACAATCAACAATTGTTGTATCCCGGTAAAAGTAGATGGCTTCGAGTATTTGCTGTTATTGAGATATTAATCAGGTGGTTCCCAACTATTTATGTGTTCCTTGGTAAGCTGGGAGATACAGTCTATTACTTTAGCTTGATTGTGGGGTATGGATATGTCAAATGGCTTTCTTTTCCCTAATAATGTATCTTGTCAGTTTGTGGTTAATTGACAGTTTCTTGCAACTATATTGTGGTTAGCTCATTTCTCTTTCAAGCCATTAGCAATATCTTGTCCGTTACTATTCAAATTCAAGATCAGCCAAGGTAACTCTCATTTCTTACCTCACAATCCATGATTTAGTTGGAGGAAGAAATCAACAAAGTAAAAATCTGGCTACAATTTTGTGATTAATAGTATCCATATTTATTCTGATAATAATATTCAGAATTCTCCATACACTGTCCAGTTTTAAATATTAAAACTTTTGCAAAGGATATAAACAAAATTTTCTTGTCTTCAGATGACCAACAGGAGGTGGTTTTGGGTTTGAAAAATAATTCAACCACCCGCTAGATTAGAAGACAAACAGGACCATCAAACCTGGAGAAAAGCTGGCTGAAAGAAAGAGTGAAGTCAATTATTAAGATCCTTTTCAGTCAGGGCCCATATTGAGGCCTGGGATGGAAGCATATGTTGTTGCTTACATCGTAGGAATACTTTTTTCCTTGTCCCATTTCCTCTCTTAAGTACTTTTGGTATTATCAATTCTGGTATATTTAAAATAGTTTTAAAACAGTAGAATAACCATTTCTTTGAAGATTTTGTGGAATATAGAATGGTGCTCTTACTTCAGAAGCTCAAGAATGTAAATTGTGTCTCCTCCGCAAGATGGCAGCTGAAAGGTAAGGGACTTTCTTTCTCTTACCCATGATCTGCTGTTTTTGCTGCCAGAGCTGGTTCTTTGGCAGTGCTGCTCTCTAAATTTGAATGGGAACACTTAGGAATGACCAAGACAATTTTCGAATGGCCATGGACCCTTGTGGGAAGGGGAGTCTTGAAGATTTCATTCTCTTTGGAAATGGTCAGACATTCCTTGGCTGTATACCTCTTCCTGTCAGCAGTTTTGTTTTCTTAAGTTTGCCTGGATATTAACTTTCACTTTTTAAATTTATGCTTTTACCATTTTCTTTTAAAAGTTAGTCAGTGGTTGAATGCTGGTTTATTTCAACCCCTTGCTTGACTTTAGTTAATTTTACATCTTTTGCTTTCACTTTGATTTATGTTTTTTTCAACAACTACACATGGTGGTTTTTGGGGTGGTGGTGAAGTACTTTCATTTGACTCATATTGATACTGGATTCCTGCCAAAGGGATTTCTATTATTTTTTAATTTGCAAAATGTTGTGTCCATTGCTGAAGGGGACTCGGGAGTCAGGTACCAGTTTCAGCTCTTTATTTGGTCCCGAGATCAACTCGGGGCGGCTAGGCTAGATCACAGCTTTTATCGCCCTAGCTGGCCAAGCCACGGCCAATGACGCCGCTTTGAATTCCCCGAGATCGGTTTCCTCCAATCACGGGGGATTCACTGCGGACCAATCAGCTGCGGCCTGCCCGACCAATCGGGTCGCTGCGCGTCTTAGCCAATCAGAAAGCGTATTTACAAGAATGCAAATGAACCATACAGAACACAAAATATCCTGAGTTTATTTCTTTTGAAATTTTCTTTTAACCCTGGATTGAAATATCCAAAAATATGTTCCTTCATATTGTTTCCTTCTTTTTCAGTGTCTTTTGTTTCCTGATCAAGTTACACAGAGCAACAATGGATCAGACAACATGAGGCTTTTAGTTGAAAGCTTAATTGAACAATTCTGTGAGATGGTAATTTTCGTGGAAAATATGCAGACATTTAATTTTGGACAATTTAGATGTACAAAAAGACTTTGATTTGAACCAAAGGGATATTCTTACAGCCAGAGAACCAACTACGATAATTCCTCATGTACCTTTGCATTTCCACACAATACTAGGAGTTCAATGGAACAGGGAAGTAACAGATTTTTCTTTCCTACACAGACTGAGAGATTGGACAATGGATTTATTATACCTAATTGGAAATCACTTTTATCTAGACTTTGGTGGGAAGATAGACTTATTGTGGAGGCTAAATTTATTATACTTACAGTATTAGACAACAATTGATAAGAAGCAAAGGTGGATATTTGATGTAGAACAAATTACTTTTGGGAGGTTTTGAGATGGATAAGATATTGTGGTAAATTTCTATGAGTGGTTCACAATAGCAGTTGTTAACAGAGAACTCTGAAACCTTAATGTTGTTTTTTTATTATTATCTTTCTTCCTCTTTACCAGGGGTGGGATTCTACCAGTTCGGACCAGTTTGGGCTTACCGGATGATAAATTTGCATCTGGTTCACTGAACTGGTATTTGAACAGACTGGCTGGTGCTGCATACCTCACCCCTCCCAGGAGTCTCCATGTGGTCCATTTTCAATTCAGGTAAGTGTAGGGTCCGCATGGAGGCTCTGGGATGGGGAAAAACGGTCCTACTGGAAGTTGCAAAATGGGCCTATTTCTGGCTTCCTGAGGCCCTCCAGAGCTTGGGGAGGCTGTTTTTGCCCTCCCTGAGGCCCGAGGGAAGCCTCCGGATCCTTGGAAAAGGGAAAAACAGCCAAACTGGAAGTATCAGAAGTCATGAAACAGGCCTGTTTCCAGCCTGCAGAAGGCCTCCAGAGCCCAGGGGAGGCTGTTTTCACCTTCCCAGAGGCCTGAGGGAAGCCTCTGGACCCTTGGGAAAGTGAAAAATGGCCAAACCAAAGTTCTGGTAGGCCACACCCACCATGGCCATCCCCACCCAGCAACTGGGCAGCGAACCAATTGCTGGGATTTTTGAATCCCACCCCTGCTCTTACTATTTTGCCAATAATTTGCAAGTAGATTTACTAGTTTAAAAAAATGGGGGGACTGTTTCACAAGAGTAGGAATTAATATTTCAATAGTATATTAATTAGTACTCAGCTAGGTGGGATAATATGAGCATGTACCTTTTAAAATGTCTTTAAAGTTTTGTGTTTTCTTTTTGTTTTTTCTCATGTTGATTTTTGATGGCTTAGGTCAGGGGTAGGGAAACTTGGCTCTTTTATCACTTATGGACTTCAACTCCCAGAATTCCTGAATGAGCCAGAAAAGTTTCCCCATCCCTGGCCTACTGGTTTTTCAATTGTGGGGGAAATCAATTTTTGACTTGAATGGGACTGTTTAATATACAAATGTCCTATGTTTAGTTTCCCTACCCCTGTCCTAGGTATATAGGAAGGACCTGGGCAAGCTTCCTGTGGTTAAAAGACAATTTCTACCCATATGTTCTTAAGAATAATGATTTGTTATAAAATATTACAATTCAAAAATACTGGAAAAAATAATTTAATAATTGATTAGTTTTGTAAGCCTAAGTACAATTTTTGTTGTTTCATCTGTTGGCAACTCAACAGGGAAGGCAGGATTGAGAGCTTTCAAGATTTTAGCCCAATAGAGAAGACACTTACAGTCCCTACCTCAACTGTCCAAATGATTCCAACTGGCTTCAGTTTAACAGCATCTTTGTTGTGTTGCAGGCGGACATACGAGACAGACACGGATCTAAAGGCTAACATTGCTTTATTTGAAACATAACAGGTTGCAGCAGCTGCCCGGCTGGGCTGGCAGCCAGCTGGCGGCAGCAGCTGATGCCGTTTGACAGCTCCTTTTATAGCCGGCTGTCAAACGGCATCAACCAATGGGAGCAGTCGGTGCTCCCGCCAGGAATGCGGACCAGATTGAAGACTGCAGTTAGTCAGGGACACCACAATCTTCAAAGAAAGGAGATGCTGATGCTGAACAAGGTAACCCTATGATAGAATCCTATGAATGTCAGGCAATCCTACAATTTTCAGCCACATTTTTGTGTCACTGGTAAAATGGAATATATAATCTGTTAGTTTGGCTTGGTTCTGGGGCATAGATATGCCAAGTGGCTGTCTTATTTCCTAATATGACCTCTTGTCTGTTTGTGGTTAATTGACAGTTTCTTGCAACTATATTGTGGTTAGCCCATTTCCCTTTCAAGCCATTAGCAATATCTTGTCCATTATCAAATTCAACAGGTCAACCAAGGCAATTCTCATCTCTTACCCCACAATCCAAAATTCAGTTGGAAGAAGAAATCAACATAGTAAGGATCTGGCCACATTTTTTTTTATAAATAAATTTTATTAATTTTACAATTAAAACAAACCAACAATACATACACAAATGAAAGGAAAGAAAGAGAAAGAAAAAGAAAAAGAAAAGAAAAGCAAAAAGAACGAAAAGAAGATAGACAGAAAGAATAGAAAGCAATTTAAAACATTCTCATTTTCCAGTTTGTAAGATCTCTCTTTTTTTTTTTCATAACCCTTAATTTTTTCATAAACGCACACACCTATTCTTTACATATATCTATATATCACATAAGTTTATCCTGTCCTTTTTTGCCTTATAGTATAAAATCTATCTTCGGCCAATCCTGTTGTACCAACAGTTCCAGCTATCGTAATACATTGAGGTATCTTTGTTTTTTAGTGCCAGAGTTAGTTTGTCCATTTCTGCACACATTGAGATTTTTTTGATGATCGTTTCGTCTGATGGCGCCTGAGGCTGTTTCCAACATTGGGTGAAGGCTAATCTGGCCATTGTTAAGATGTGTATTGTTATGTATTTCGCTTTTTTGGAAATTTGTTTGTCAAAGATCCCTAACAAGAAGGACTCTGATTTGTATTCGATCTGCTCTTTTGTGATTTCTTCCAACCAAATTTTGATTTTCTTCCAATAACTTTGGGCTTCTGTACATGACCACTACATATGGAAAAAGGTTCCTTCTCTTTTTTTGCATTTCCAGCAATTCAGACTCATATTGGGGTGCATCTTCGCTAACCTCGAAGGAGGGCGATGCCATCTATAAAACATTTTATAGGCATTTTCCTCATATGCTACCGATTTTGTGATCTTGTTGTTTCTACCCCAGACCCTTTCCCATTCCATTAAGGTGATGCTGCGTCCTACATTCCTACTCCAGGCAATCATGTTCCCTTTTACAATTTTTTCTTCTAATTCAACTTCTAATAAATAATTATAAAATTTTGTTATATATTTTTTGCCTGATCCTAATAAAATTTTATCTAATTGCTGGAGATTGTTGTTGATTCCAAATTCTTTCTTGTCTTATTTGTATCTACTTTGAATTTGAAGGTACGCCCACTGATCAATTTTTTGTCCTTGCTCCTGAAGTTCTTGCCTCAAATTTCAAATTTCCTTGTGTGTCCAATAGGTCCTTATATTTAATCATTTTGGTGATATCCAAATTGTTTGGGTGAATCATCGCCTCCATTGTTGAAATCCAGATTGGTACTTTTATATATTGTTTTTTCCATATTTTCTTCCAATTAGTTAATAGTGAGTCTCTGATTAGATGTCTATGGAAATATTTTTGACTAGTTTTCCCTACATCCCATAGGAAAGCGTGCCACCCCCTTTGCAAATCAGGCTTTCTAAAAATAATATTCTCTTGTTGGTTAAATTCACCCATTCCTTCAACCAAACGAAAGAGGCAGCAATATAATACAACTCCCAATTTGGGACTGCCAATCCTCCCCTGTTCTTCATATCCTGCATTGCTTTAACATTTATTCTAGGTTTTTTCCCTTACCAAACAAATTTAAGAGTTTTTTTTTTTAAACAAATTTTATTAATTTTACTAAACAATACACAAACAAACAAGGTATCATAACATGAAAAATCTTTTCTGAAAAAATCAATAAAACATACAAAATAATTCCAAATTATAATATATATATTTACGTTATCTGTTCAGCTTCGTATCTTATCCCAACTTCTTCTTTTCATTCTATTATCCAAATTATATTTCTTGCAAATTAAAATTTTATTGCTTTCCAAAAAACAATACACAGACAAACAAAACATGGAACATAAAAACATAAAACATCTTTTCTGAAAGTTGCTTGATCCCGGGTTAAAATTCTTCGCACAGACACAAATTCAAAAATCATATTCACTTTATATATCATTCCATATCTTATTACCATTTTCAATTTTTTATATAGCTTCTTCCCTCTTTTATATTTCTTAATTTTATTTTATTTATCTCATCTGAGTTCAATTCATAATACTTACCATTTTTTGTCTGTTCTATTTCCAGCTATCCATTCATCTTTTCTCTTTAGAGAAACTTCTCCTGTACACTGATTGGAGTATGACGCCTTTAACTCTTTCCCCTAGCTTAATAATACTTAATATAACACTTAACTTATATTGGAATTCTGTTTAGTACATTCTAAAATTACACAATAAATTTTATAAGAAAGAAAAAAAATACAATAACCAAAAAAAAATGCATATGAACCACAATCAATGCCATTAAGAAACTAATCATACATATTAATACTCATTTAGATCTTAAGCATTTTATTCTAAATACACATATAAAAAACTGAATCATATGTACCTTACAGAATCCCTTTTTTTTTAAATTAAATTTACCCATTGTCTCTAAATAAGTTTTGTTTCTTTAAATCTTGCTTCCCACCATTAAGGCTTCTCTTCCCCTCCTTTCTATCTTGCTTATTCTTTTCCTTGCCCTTTTTACCCCTTTGTCTCTCCTCCTCCCTTTTCTTCTTCTATTTTCCCCCTTTTTGTTGTTTTCTAACCTTGTATCCACCTTTCACCTCATTTTTCTCTTTTTTGGTTGTTTTTTCAGGCCTTAAAATTCCCTTTTTCTTTTCCTCTTTCTCCCCCCCCCCCAAAAAAAACCTCATTGTTCATCAAAGATGGCTTCTTCTTCTTCTTTGTCTCAGTTGTCCTGCTGCTCAGTCAATTTATCATAAGTGCATACCACCATTTCTAGAAATTGAAAAAGGGTGCCCAAAGTATCTTTCCCATCTCGTTCTTCTTTTTTATATTTTTGGTATTCAATTTTTAGTTCATCCACAAGCGATGCTGTTAGGGATAACATTGTTTACCCTAACTGGTTTAGGTAAAATAATAAATATGTTATCATGGTTTATAAGTTAAATTGTCTGCAACTTTAAATATGGGAATGTAATTAGGGGAGTGGTTGTGAAAGCACTTTAAAAGAAGCAAGACGACAGCTTGCTCTCTCTCTGGTTTTGATGATCCCTAATTACTGCATGGACTCAAGACTGCATTACTCGAACGGGAGAGATAAACAAAGGACTGATTTGTAAGTGAACTGACATAGGATATTCTACACGGACTTTGCTAACTGAATATCCTTGAATGGACTGACTAAGTGATACATGACTAATGGACTGTTATTTTGACTATGCTATAAACTCTAAATGGAATAAACTATCTTTTGATAGCATAAGCGTATCTGTTATACTTTACTGTATGTTAATAAACATGCAAGCTTATCTCACTCATTTATCTGTGTGCCTATCTGACTAACGCTGCACATTCTGTTTAGCTTGTCTCCTTAATCCTAGTTGGGGAACCCAGGCTTAACACTGGTTATGGGCCCAGAGGCTGCAAAGTCAGTTTAACTAGGATAAAACAGATTTATGTAAAAAGCGAGAGTTTGTGTTGTTACACATTACAGTAAACAGACAGCTGTGTTTTATTAATTATAGTTTCATATCCATATAAAGAAAACATGGCACAAGTCAATCTACAAAGTTTGTCCCTTATATCCAAGTTGGATGGAACAAACTATGTATCATGGTCTATGAAATGTAGTCTACTTCTACGTAGAGAAGGTCTGTGGAACATAATTGAAAATCCACCAAACGTAGAGGAATGGGATCCAGAGGATGATGAAGATGACTAAAAATAGAAGAATTTATGTATAAAAATGAACAAGCTATTTGCATAATTGGTTTAACACTGTCTGACCAACAACTTGTTCATATCCACGGAGAGCAAACAGCTGTTGGGTGTTGGCAGAAGCTGAAGAGGATTTATGTTCGAGATAACGTTGGTGCTCACATAAATCTTACACGGAAGCTTTTCAGGACGCATCTCCAGACGAATGGTGATATGCTGAGTCATTTGAAAACTATGCAAAGCATTTTTCAAGAACTGCACGAGAAAGAGCTTATTTTCTCTGAACTACACCAAGTCTACATAATTCTATCTTCACTTGATGTAAGTTATGATAACTATGTCACTTCCCTTGAAATTTTGCCTAAAGAAAGTTTAACTTTAACTGATATAACTGGCAGATTGATTGAAGAGGCCAGAAGAAGGCTTGAAAGAGATGAGTTAAGGAGGCAGCAACCTCAAAAAGAAGATAATGAATCTCCTACTGCATACGCAATTAAAAAGTGCTTTAATTGTGGAGGAAGAGGACATTTGGCAAGATTTTGTAAAAAAGCAAAGCGCCAGAACGCTGGCCAGAATACAAAAAGTCATCAAAAGAAAAAGAAAAATTTAGAGTTAGCCATGTATACTAACGGAGCTGTAAAAAACAATTTATGGGTGGTTGACAGTGGAGCATCCCACTGTATAACAAATGATAACAAAAATTTTGTTAAAATGTCCAAGAGTACACAGCAGATATCGTTAGCCAATGGCTGGAAACTGAAAGCTAAAGGTCAAGGTATAGCATATTGTTCTTTCATAAAAGAGAATGTAAAAATGTTATATGTACCACAACGTAAGTTTACTTTAATTTCAGTTAGAATTTTGGTTAAACTAGGATATGTAGTTACATTTAAAGGAGATAACTGCATAATTAAGAAAGAAGATAAGAGAATTACTGCATCCTTAAGAGGTGAATTATATGTATTAAATGATAATGGTTTAAAGGTGGCTAACACAGTTTATGATAATAAGAAACCTCATGATGAATGTATTCACTTGTTACACCGAAGGCTAGGGCATTTAAATTTTAAAATGCTTAAGAAAACTGTTGAATTATCTAAGGGAATAAGTTTAAAACCTTGTAATAAGTATTTGCAATGTAATGCTTGCAATCAAAGCAAGCGCAAGGTCAAACCGGCTAATAGAGTTGATGGATTTACTACTAAAGAGCCTTTAGAAGTAGTATTTGCTGATTTAATAGGTCTGAAAAAACCAAGTGTAGGAGAAGCTCGTTACATACTAAGTATAATGGACCACTATTCTAGATATGGGTTTTGCTATTTAATGAAGAGCAAAACTGAAACGTATCAAAATCTCTTTAATTGGATTAAATTTGCTGAAAGGAAAACTAAAAAGAAATTGGTAACTCTTATAACAGATAATAATAAATTTCAGAATAGACTTAGAATGTTAGGTATTCAACATAAAAAGTCTGCACCATATAGGCCACAACATAATGCCTTTATAGAGAGACGAGGTCAACACTGCAGTCAATGGCACGTACTATGTTGTCTGATTCAGGATTACCTGACAATTTGTGGGGAGAAGCAATAATGTGTGGTAATCATATATTGAATAATGTTGTTAATTCAACAACAGGTGAATTACCATTCACACTGTGGCATGGTACAAAACCTGATTTAAGTTACATGCACACATTTGGAGCACCAGCATGGGTGCATATCCCTACACAACTCAGACACAAAGGACAGCATAGAGCTAAAAGATTATTTTTTGTAGGATATACATCTAATCATAGATCTTATAGATTCTGGGAACCAGGTACATCTAGAGTTTAGACCAGTGCTAGTGCTAAATTCCTAGAATATGTAGGATGGAATAGATTAGAGCAAGATTTAAATAATGAAGTAATTATTGAACCCTACAAAAGGCAGAAAGATCAGACTAGTTATAAGAAGAGTCCAATTAAAGAAGAAGTCCACGAAGAGCAAATAGGACCAGAACAAGAGGAAACTGTTGATCAGGAAGAGTTAGATAATCAAGAAGAGTTAATAAATGAAAGTCCACCTGTAAGTCCTGTAATACCTAGACATACTACACGTGTAACTAGACCATCTCATAGATATCAAGCAAGTATAGTTTGCCAAGTAACTAAAGTTCCAACTAGTATAGATGAACTTAAGATGTATCCTGCTAAGGATCAGGAGAATTGGAAAAAGGCAATGGAAAAAGAACTAAATTCATTAAAGGTAATAAAAGTATATGAAGATGCTAAATTACCTCCAGGAGAAAAATCCATTGGATGCAAATGGATATTTAAAGTAAAAACTGGAAATGATGGGACTGTTACCCATAAGGCTAGGTTAGTAGCTCAAGGATTTAATCAAACTGCATCTGATTACGATGAAGTTTTTGCACCAAGTCTTAAAGCAACATCTTTAAGAGCAGCATTAGTGTGGGCAGCTAAGAAAAACTATGTCATTAACCATTTAGATGTAGAAACTGCTTATTTACATGCACCATTGAAGCACACTATATATTTGAAAAAGCCAATTGTTATAAAAGACAATAAAGTAAATAGTAATGATTGTTGGAAACTCAAAAAGAGTCTTTACGGGTTGAAACAATCTGGCTTTGAGTGGAACCAATATATTGTGAAAGAATTAAACAATATAGGATTTAAATCTGGTTTAGCAGATCCATGTGTGTTTAAAAGAGAAAATAATGGAACGGTGTCATTATTGTTATTATTTACAGATGATATTGCTTTGATAACTAAGACTAATAATGTCTTAGCCAAAAAGATAAAATTAAAGCATTTAGGTGAAATTAAAAAGTATCTAGGATTGACAATTAACAAAACAAAAAATGGTTTTAAGATATCTCAAGAAGATAAAATTTGCCAATTAATTAAAACGTATAAAATGGAACTTTGTAAACCGGCAAAGACTCCAATGAGTCAGGAAGTTTGCCAAACTGATTATCAAAGTCCCAAATTTGATAAGTCCATATATCAATCTTTGATTGGTAGCTTATCATATATAAGCAATTGGTCAAGGCCAGATATAGCTTATAGTGTAAATCATCTGGCACGTTTTAAATCGGATCCACAACAATGTCACTGGCAATCATTAAAGAGAATTTTAAGATATCTTAAAGGAACAATGAACCATGCATTGTATATAGAACCAAAGGGTGATTTGAGTCTTAGTGCCTATGCAGATGCAAGTTTTGCAACTGATATAAACACTAGAAAATCAACATCTGGGATGGCTATATTATTTGGTAAGACACTAATAGGGTAGAGGTCAATCAGACAACAGCATATCAGCTTGTCCACGATGGAAGCGGAATTTTCATGTCTGTCATTACTATGCACTGACTTAATTCTGTACAAACAGTTATTATTAGACATGGGTATAACTGTTAAAGATTCTATTATTGTGTACTAGGACAACCAGGCAGCCATAAAGTTAGCTACTAGTATTGCTGTAAAAACTAGATCAAAGCATACTGATTTAAGATACTTAAATGTTAGAGAATCTGTAAAGAATGGGCTAATTAAATTGGAATACTGCATGATAGAAAAAAACATTGCAGACCAATTTACAAAAGCTCAAGGAGTAATTAAGTTTAAAAAGAGTTGTAACAAATATGATTTAAAGATGTAAATAGTTATATTTATTATTATTTCCTAAAAGGGGAGAATGTTAGGGATAACATTGTTTACCCTAACTGGTTTAAGTAAAATAATAAATATGTTATCATGGTTTGTAATTTAAATTGTCTGCAACTTTAAATATGGGAATGTAATTAGGGGAGTGGTTGTGAAAGCAGTTTAAAAGAAGCAAGACGAGAGAGAGAGCTTGCTCTCTCTCTGGCTTTGATGATCCCTAATTACTGCATGGACTCAAGACTGCGTTACTCGAACGGGAGACATAAACAAAGGACTGATTTGTAAGTGAACTGACATAGGATATTCTACACGGACTTTGCTAACTGAATATCCTTGAATGGACTGACTAAATGATACATGACTAATGGACTGTTATTTTGACTATGCTATAAACTCTAAATGGAATAAACTATCTTTTGATAGCACAAGCGTATCTGTTATATTTTACTGTATGTTAATAAACATACAAGCTTAGCTCACTCATTTATCTGTAGGCCTATCTGACTAACGCTGAACATTCTGTTTAGCTTGTCTCCTTAACCCTGGTTGGGGAACCCAGGCTTAACACATGCCATCATAAGGAGAAAAAAATTTCCAAAACAACCACCCAAGTGTTTTTAATCAAGAGTAATTCCCCAAAATTCCAAAGCCACCAAAGAATCCAAATAGACTATTTCTTTAATATTTTTTTCTTTTTTCCATTTCTCTTTCTGGGGTTGCTGTTTAATCAAAAAGTTCCAGTTAAGATGTATCTTTTAGAAGCCGTATTTATATTTAAAACTCTTTAAAATTCTAGGCAATCTCCTCCTTTTTCAAATTCTGATCCAATTTTTTTTTCCTCTCCCTTCCCACTTACAGGAGCAATTTTCCTTTAAATGCTCAGAAATTCATATCTCCAATACGAGTTTTCCGATTTCTCTTAAAGTTCTATCGCTGTCATGTTCGGAAGGAGAGTGAAAAGAAAAAAAGAACCTTTTCCTTTTATTCACATTTGCCGCTTGACACATTCTGGAAACGATGTTTCTTCAGCAGTTTTCAAAGTCCAGGGTACTTTCACTGTTGCTTGTCCCGGTCAGCAAAAATCACTTTCACTTCTTCACAGCTCCTCCTGCACTTTCTTTTTCCGGCTGAGCTCTTCTATGTGGCAGCCATTGCTGACCACTGCTCAGCTGCCTTTGGAAAAGGGGGTTTCGCTGGCTAGGGAAGAGAGGTGCGATATCTCTTGAACCTGCCAGACCCCCCCCCCTGTCTTCGCCACCTTCTACGGAGGTGGCTTAGCCCCGAAGCCAAATGGCTCGGGGCACTCGGGCAGAGAACACAGCTAGAAACCGCGCACAGTCGCAGATTCCTGCCTGCTCCAAAGGGCTACAAAACGGAAATCAAATTTAAGAGTTATTTTGTTGAGTTCTTCAAAAAAAAAAACCTATGTAATTTAATTGGGATTGTCTGAAATAGGTATAGAAATTTGGGAAGAATATTCATTTTAATGGTAGCAATCCTACCTGGTAGTGAAAGTTGGAGCTTACCCCATGTTTCTAAGTCCTTCTTTACCTGGTGCATCAATTTGTCATAGTTATTTTCTTTGAGTGTCTTGCAATGTGCTGTCAGCCATATTCCTAAGTATTTAACTTTCTTTGTCATTTGTATTTCCATAACTTCTTCTAACTGTATTTTCTGTTTTTCTGTTAAATTTTTAGTCATTAATTTAGTTTTCTTCCTATTAATTTTAAGTCCTGCTACTGCTCCAAATTGTTCTAATTCATTCGTCAATTTTTGTCCTCTATCTATTGGTTCCTCAATAAAGATCATATCGTCCGCAAATGCTTGCAATTTAAATTCTTCTTTCTTAACCTTTAGTCCTTTTATATCTGGGTTCCGTCTAATTCGTGTTAATAATGTTTCTAATGATAATATGAAGAGCAGGGGTGAAAGTGGGCAGCACTATCTAACTCCTTTTTCTATTTTTATTGGGCAAGTATATTCCCCATTTATTATAATATTAGTTTGTTGTGTGTCGTAAATAGTTGTTATAATATTTTCAAATTTGGTGCCTAAATTCATATTATAAATTTTTTGGATTAAAAATTGCCAATTCAAATTGTCAAAAGCCTTCTCTGCATCTAAAAACATAACTGCAATTTGTTTTTCGGGGTGAGCTTCATAAAATTCTAGAGCATCTGGTACTGTTCTTAAATTGTTCCTGATTTGTCTGGTCGGGAGAAATCCATTTTGGTCTTCATGTATATGCGCATTTAACATTCTTTTTAATCTGTTTGTGATAATAGAGGTGAATATTTTATAATCCGTGTTTAACAGTGAGATCGGCCTATAATTGTTTATGTATCTGGGATCCATATCCTCCTTTGGGATCAGTGAAATCAGTGCCCCCCTCCATGAGTCCGGCATCCTGGCTGCCAATAGAATGTCATTAAAAACTTCTACCATAAAAGGTCCAATTTGTACTGCAATTGCCTTGTACAGCTCCCCTGGAATCCCATCTGGGCCCGGGGTTTTGTTGTTTTTCTGATTCTCTATTGCTGATTTCAATTCCGACCAAGTAATGTCTTTGTTTGATAGTTCTACCAATTCTTCCCCAATTGCTTTGTCTTTCACTTCATCTAAATAATTTCTTATTCTATCCTCATTAACATCTTCCTTTTTATATAGATCTTCAAAATACTTATGGGCGATTTCTTTTTTCTGTTCTATCTCCTGCTGTATATCTCCCTTACTGTCTATTAGTTGATATATCAATCTCTTTTCTTTCCTTTTTTCAGTTTATAAGATTGCCATCTTCCTGTCTTATTAGCATGCTCGAAATAAGTTTGTCTCGTCAGATTCAAATTCATAATCATTTTCTCTTGTTCAATTAAGTTCAATTTATATTTAGCTATTGTTATCTGATTTTGCAATTTTGGATCCTTTGGGGTACTCTGTAATTGAGTTTCCAGTTCCTTAATTCTTCTTGTAATTTGTTTTGTTGGGCATATTTTTCAATATTTCTCTTGGCATTATAAGAGATTGTTATACCTCTTATTACTGTCTTCATTGTATCCCAAATGTTTTGTTTCGTGGTTTCTCCATTGTCATTTTCTTTTAAAAAATAATTTAATTCTTCCTTAAGTTTGCTGATGTATTCTTTTTCTCTTATTAATTGGGTATTTAACGTCCATCTTTTCTTTGGTTTTGCCCTACCCTTCCATATTATCTGAATTGGATTGTGATCTGCCCACTCATTAGGTAAAATTTCCACCTCTTTTGTCTCATTTGTTATTTCCCTGTTCATCCATGCCATACCGATACATGTCCATATTTGATGGGGATTTCAATAGAATGTGAATTGTTTTTTCTCGGGGTGTAATCTTCTCCATATATCAATCAGGTTTAACTTCTTCATCATTTCCCTACAAATCTTAGGAAGCTCTCTTTTCCCCCTTTTATTCTTCCCCCTGTTACTATGGTCTTTTTGATAATAGCAATAGAATTGAAGTCTCCTATGATATAAATATTTCTTTTTTTCAGTCCTACCATTTTTCCATACACATGTTTAAAAAACTCTTCTTGATCTCCATTCGGGCTGTAGCTTACCACTAAGAGAATTGGGATGGCGTTGATCCAGATCTGCAAACCCAGAGTTCTTCCCTCCAAATCCGACCATATTAACTCTGCTTTCAAGTCCTCTTTAACATATACAGCAATCCCTTTCTTTTTTCCCTCATCTGCTGGTGCAGTAAATAGCTTCCCTAATTTTGGGCACTCTAAGTATTTTTCATCTTTTTTCTTTATATGAGTTTCTTGTAGGCATATTATATCGGCATTTTGTTTGGTTAATTTAGCTAGTATCCTTTTCCTTTTTATTGTTGAATTTAAACCATTTATATTAATTGATAGTAATTTTTTTTCTTCTTCCATTTATTTAATTCTGTTTCGCTCTTTGTCTTGTAATGATTCCGGTCTCTCCTTGTGTCTGAAGGTGTGTAGTTTCTTCTGTTTCCTGATGTAAATAAATATTCCCTTGGTTTCCTGCAATTCCATCTTTGTTTTTGTGTCCACCATGATCTTCCTGGGAGTTTGTTTCCAATTCCTCCCTACTGCTTTGATCTTCCAGGCCCACCAGTCGTTCATAGAAATCCTGAGCCTTTTCCATGGAATCTATTTTAATTTTCCTTTCTTTCCAAAACAATAACATCCCTTCTGGGATGAGCCATTTGAATGTAATTCTTTTCTGGTTTAAATAAGCTGCTAGAAACTTGTAATCACGCCTTTGTTCTCTTACTCTTCTGGGTATCTGTTTGAGAATCATAATTTCTTTACCTTTGTATGTGATTGTTCCATCTCTAGAGATTCTAAAGATAATATCTCGAACACTTCTTGTGAATCGTATATGGACTTCTCTTGGACATTTATGGCATCTCGCATAATTGGTACTGACCCTACAGACTTCATCAAACTCCCTTAGGATGTCATCTTTGTCCTTCTCCAATAATCCAGCCAGTATTTCCGCCATTAGATGTTCCAAGTCTTCTTCTCTTGATTCCATCACATTTTGGAATCTCAGGTATGTAGCTGCCTTGTCCTTCTCTAGGAGGACCAGTGAGTCCTCCATTTCTTTGCTCGCATTCTTTAATTCTTCATCCACCCTTTCTAATTTCCTTTCTGTTCGTTCAGTCCTTTTCTCCACCTCTTTTATTGTTGCTTCATTTTTCTCCAAGGCCTGCTGCTATACTCCAACTTTGTCCTCTACTTTGAAGATGTCTGCTTTCATTTCTGCCTTTAATTTCCCCATCTCCTCTTTTAGTTCGTTAATATCTGCTCTCGTCTCATTATGATTTTTCATCATTGTTTTTTGCAGCTTCGTCATTGATTCCTGTAAAGTCAGAAACATTGCTTGGATATTGGCATTCGAGATGTTGGGTTGTTTCTCTACTGGTAATGTTTCTTCTATGGTTTTTTGTGCCATGGGTGAAGTTGTTGCCAAAGTATTGTTATGGTTGAGGTGACCTTCCTTCCAGTTTTCAAAGCTGTGGTAGTTGTGGAAGTCATTTCCTTTAAAATTTGTTTTTGTTGTTGAACTATGTTAAGTATATTATCCCAAATTAGCATTCAGTGTTATAAGCTCTATACTAAAATTGACCGGTATCTAATTACTTGATCTGTCTATCTATTGGGTAGTTGTATTCTTAACTAGTTACTGGAATGTATATATTATTTTAGATCCTGATTCTAAATCAAATATACAATTTGTATGATCTGTGCTCCACCTCTATACTTCACTTCATATAATAAATATATCAAATCCTGCTACGGCTAAATGTTATAAATCTGTATATAAGTTTATCTAATTTTATCTTAACTGTTAAATATTGTTAAACACAGATAATATTACATTCGTAATTGTAGTCACACAATAAATTGTAATATTGATATATAGAATCCTAAACTTATTAATTAACTAATACTTAATGTTCTTACTATTTCCCCTATATATCTGGTCAAAATATAACAATCTCTATTATTAATAGAGATTATTAAATCAATTAATTCAATTATTTAACAATCTAATACAACAGTCAATATTCCTTTACTCAATATGCATATTTATAATCATTATTAAGAGAGAATAAAGAAAGAGGGATAATTCATCATAACACCATCTAGTAAAAAAGAAGGAAGAGAGAAAAAATTGATCAAATATATACAAAAAAGGGGGGGTAACTGGAAAAGAGGGGAGGGAAATCTAGAGGTAGGATTTTGGTTTTCCGTCTCTCAATTTAAGAACTTTCACTCCAGACACACTGGAAGTGGGGAGGGGGGATTAATAACTACAGTTACACAGTATTTCCACTCATTCAAAAACTTCGGATTTTGTTTTGTACCTTAACGTTCCTAAGTTCAGTTGTCCTGGCTTTCTTCAGATTAGCCTCCTCCTCGAATAGATCAGTATTCTCAGTAGTCTCCCAAAGGTCTGTTAAATAGATTATTTCAGTTAAATCAGTTAAATCAGCATTTCTAAGTACCGCCTATAACGCCGCGCTGTCTTTTTTTTCCATCGGCTTTGCTCTTCTTCTCATCTCCGGTTTGATAAAGTCTGTCCAAATAGAAATCAAATGGAATAGTCTAAACCCTCCACAGCTTCCAGGCTCTTCCAAATGCTGGTCTCCCAATCTCACAGATTTCCTTTTTTACTCTTTATTGTTCTCACTCTCTTTTTTGTCTGCTGAGCCCGTTCACTTTCATGTGTCTCGGCTTCACTTTTGGCCGCTTTCTTTTAGGGCTCCAGACAGATGCTCGTAGCACTTATACCAATCTGTAACTTTCCAATGTTCCTCTCCACCACTAACTTTCTCTGCCACTCTCTTCCCAAATGATCTCACTAACTGTCACTCACTCATTTCGTCACATCGGTGGCTGTCCAGACTTCAGAGTCACCATTGACAGGAGGCTGTTCTTGCTCATTGGGTCTGGAGGGCTTCCTCTTCACTGCAGGGGGGTTGCCTTCCCCACACTGCATCCGAGGCTTCCCCACTCCAGGACTCGATCACCCTCAAAGGATTACGCCAACCACAAGAAGAGATTAGCTGAAACCACAAGCGGGCTTCTGCACCTCTGTTCGTCCTTGCCTCGCCACCGGAAGTCCAGGATCTGGCCACATTTTTATGATTAATAGTTTCCATAATTCTTATGATAATACTATTCAGATATCTGTAAGATCTGACCAATTTGGAATATCAAAACCTTTCCAATGAATAGAAACAACTTTTCTTGTCCTGAGGAGGTGGTGATATTGGCTTTGGAAAATAAGTGAAATTGAAAGAGAAACAGTATCATCTAGCATGAGGAAAAGCTGACTGAAATGAGGGATAAAAATCAATTACTTGGATACTTTTCAGTCTGGTCTCAAATTTAAGCATGGGATGGAAAGATATGTGACTGCTATTCTGGATTACATCTGTCGTGTCCATCGCGGGAAAGGAGACTTGGAGCCAGTGACTCAGTTTCAGCTCTTTATTAGGTCCCGAGATCGGCTCGGGATTCAAAGGGAAAAACAGTGGCTTTTATTCTCTGGCTGCAGTGGCCATGGCCAATGGCACCGCTTTAAATCTCCCGCGATTAGTTTCCACCAATCGCGGGGGATTTGTTACAGGCCAATCAGTGTGGCTCGCTCAGCCAATGAGATCACCGTGCGCTTTGGCCAATCACAGCACGGTGCTTGCAAGTATGCTAATGACTGTACAGAACACCCCTCCCTCTTGGTACGGTCCTACGTAACGTAGTCCCGTAAGTAGGCGGGGCTTCGTACTTGCCTACTTGACCTGTGCAGGTTAGTTGTTGCTTGGCACCCAGCCGGTTCGGTCGGGTTCTGTGTTGCTCTCTACCTCGTTGATGGAACTGCCTGGAAGGCCTCGCCAGGCCTTTCATCGCAGCTCCCTCCCGGTCTACCCAGGCTGGTTGAGCTGTGGTTGTTGCCGCTCCCTCCTGGTCTTTCTGGGCTGGTTGAGCTGGCCTGGCTGCTTCTCCCCGGTGAGGCTTCAAGCTGGCTGCTTGCCGGTGAGTATAGCTGGTTTCTTTCTATTGGTTTTTGGTTCCCGAGGTATTCCCTCCCCTCTTGGTTTGTGTTATCGGGGCTGTCTGTGTCTGTTTGCATGTCGGTTGTGTTTCCCGTGGTTGTTCTCGATCTTATTTGATCGATGTGGCATTTCTATGCTTGTCCATCGGTTGTTTGCAGCCGGCACATGTGGGGACCTGTCAGCTGGGTTATCATTGCCGGTACCCAAAGTGGATCCCCGGTAAGGTTCTTTGCGTAGACTGCGTCATCTGGGGAAAATGTTCGGTTTTTGCTTGAGGAGTTTGGGGGTTTTTCTGGGTTGTATGTGGGGTGCAGTCTGTCGAGTGGAGACTTTAATTTCCTCCCCATTAATAGTTCTGCCGGGCTTTTGTTGGTAGTTGTATTTGAGGTTATGTGTTGTATAAAGAGCATTTTGTTTATTTTTTCTTGGATTTTCCCGTGTTCAATTTTTTGGATGGTTTTTTTTTGTGAATTGAACTATCCGTTCCACCCTCCCGTTCACCGCCGGATGCGCCGGTGCTGTCAGTGCGTGTCGTATGCCCTGTTCTGCTAGGAATTTTTCGAATTCCAGCGAGGTAAATTGGGGCTCGTTATCTGACACGATGACATCTGGGAGGCCATGGGTTGCGAACAGTTTGCTGAGTTCCTTGGTCATGGCCTCCATGGTGGTGGTTTTCATGTTGCTTACCTCCAACCAGTTGGAGTAAGCATCTACCGTGATAAGGAATATATGTCCTTTCGTGGGCCCGGCAAAATCTATGTGAATCCTGGATCATGGACCCCTGGGAGTTTCCCATTCCAGGATCAATGCTGCAGAGGGGCTCGGTCTGGTTTCTTGGCAACGTTTGCATGTTGCCACCCATGTCTCGGTTTGCTTATCCATCCCTGGCCACCAGGCGTAACTCCTGGCCATGGCTTTTGTTCTAACTATGCCCGGGTGCCCCTCATGTAACAACTCCAGTACCTTCCCTTGTAACTTTTCCGGAATAACAACCCTATCCCCCCAAAGTACGCAACCTTTTTGTAATGAGAGTTCTGTTTGCCGGTTCCGGAATGTCCTGAATGATTCATCGTCCTCCTTTTCCAGCCACCCCTTTTCTACCCAATGTAACACCAGACATTTGTCTTTATTAGTCTCACGGGCAATGTCGGATGCGGTTATGGGTAGATCGGGCAGAGTCTCTATGCTGAGGGTGGTTGTTGTGGGTGCTGGGTCAGTGTTTAGGTCAGGTAACGGCGAGTGGCTCAGGGCGTCGGCATGGGTGATCATCTTTCCCGGTCGGTGTGTGAGCCGGTAGCTGTAGGCGGCAAGGAATTCGGACCACCTTGTCATTCTAGGAGATAGAATGTTCAGGGTGGCCCTGTTTCCTGCCAGGATTCCCAGCAGCGGCTTGTGGTCAGTGATGATGGTGAACGTGTGGTCGTAGAGGTACTCGTGGAACCTCTTCACTGCGGCGACGATAGCCAGGGCCTCTTTGTCCAGTTGACTGTAATTTCTCTCCGGTTTGGTGAGTGTCCTCGAAAAGAAAGCAATGGGTGCTTCTTTTCCTTCGGGGAGTGTGTGGCTGAGGACGGCGCTGACACCGAAAGGTGAGGCATCGATGTGACGGCACATGGTAGGGTCTTGTTGTCTTGGATTAGGACAGCATCCGAGGTGAGCAGGTCCTTGGTTTTGCTGAAGGCGGCTTCCTCACATTTCCCCCAAGTCCATGTGGCTGTTTTGTCCAAAAGCCCATGCAAAGGCTCCACCGCGGTCGCCTTTTGGGGCAGGAAAACATTATAAAAATTAAGCAGTCCTAGAAATGCCTGCAGTTCCGTTTTATTCCGTGGTGTGGGATGCGGAGTGGAAGTCGCCATGATGGGTGGTGGTTTCCCAGTGGCTTGCTTCTGGGTGGGCCTCGGTCACCCGGCCTGTCTCGGTGGTCGCGGTGCGTTCCCCTGTGCCCATTTCCGGGTTGCCTCAGCTGTGGTGGCTTCAGCGAGGGCGTCGGCGAGGGCGATGTTGCCTTTTGCCATCAGCCAGCTTTGCAGGACTAGGTCTCTGAGTCCGAGCACAACACGGTCCCGCAAAGCCTCGTCCATGTCCGAGAACCCACACATGCCCCCTAGGCTCCGTAGATCAGCCACAAAGTCGCTGATGCTCTCACCCAACCTCTGGTCCCGCCAGTAGAAATCATGCCACCTGATGAGAGTGGGCACGGTGGGAGCATAGTAGTTTCGGAGCAACGGCTCGAGGTCGGCCCAGTCCATCTCCTTCACATCCCTGGGTCTTGCGAGAGCTTTTGCCATCTTGAACACTGTGGGCCCGCAATGTGTTAGAAAGACGGTTCTTTTCTTCTGCCCTGTTGCATCCTTCAAGTTGCTACTTTCAAGGAACATTAGGAATCGGTTTGTGTACGATTCCCAGTCCTCGGTAGCTGGGTTAAAGGGTGTGGGCAGTGTGATGCTGGCCATCTTGTCGGTCTCACTTCCTCAGGACATGTGCTTGATGGGGTTAGTCTCAGGATCCCACCCTCGTCGCCAGTGTCGTGTCCATCGCGGGAAAGGAGACTCGGAGCCAGTGACTCAGTTTCAGCTCTTTATTAGGTCCCGAGATCGGCTCGGATTCAAAGGGAAAAACAGCGGCTTTTATTCTCTGGCCGCGGCAGCCGCGGCCAATGGCACCACTTTGAATCTCCCACGATTAGTTTCCACCAATCGTGGGGAATTCGTTACAGGCCAATCAGTGCGGCTCACTCGGCCAATGAGATCGCCGTGCGCTTTGGCCAATCACAGCACGGCGCTTGCAAGTATGCTAATGACTGTACAGAACAACATCAGTTGTGACGTAGATGGTTGGAGTGCAATCCACATTGTCCTATTAGATTGCTTAAGGATTTTTGATGTTATCAATCCTGGTATATTACAGGTCTGCTATGAAAGTTATGAGCTGATGGCATAATTATGTAGTTTACTTAAAATGTGACTCACAAACCATTTTTTCCATGTTCCCAACTTTGTCTTCTTTGTGATATCATAATGTGAGACCAACCTCACACTTTAGTGGGAAGTACTCTCTCACTGATATATTGTCCTGTTTGGAAAACATTGTAATTAAAAATGTCTATTGCAGATGATAAAGATGGCATTTCTGAAAGTAAATAAAAGGAAGAATTGAAAAGTGAAATTTGAGGTAGGAATTTTATTTATTGTGTAGAAAGAGGTATTTTCATTACAATGAATAACAAATACATATTTTTCTGCATCTTCCATGATATAAATAGATGATAGATGATAGATAGATAGATAGATAGATAGATAGATAGATAGATAGATAGATAGATGATAGGTAGATAGATAGATAGATAGATAGATAGATAGATAGACAGACAGACAGACAGACAGACAGACAGACAGACAGACAGGATAGGATAGATAGATATAGATATAGATACATATATAAAAATATTTTTATTGAACAATAAAATTGTTCTGTTATAAGGACATGTTGCTAGTCTAACAATAATAAAAGAAAGAAGGTGTGAAGAATCAAAACTGTAATTAGAGTGAGCCAGGAACTGGAAAGAAAAGCTTGAGTATACAGAGGTTACAGTTGTGGTTCCAGTTTGGGAGAATGGAGAAAAAGTCCAGGTTCTCTCTGTTGTCAAGAGAATGGTGAAGAAAGCAGGAGAACTGTTAGAGGGACCTCAGAAGAATCCCGAACTTAGCATTGTGTTGTATAGCCATGTTGAAACTTCCTGTTGCAAAGAACTATAGATAATATAGTAAATAGCACCATTATGTGTTTTTGTGTCCACTGCCATCTTTGCCAAACAAGATAACTCCAGTTCAAAAAGAACCCCATCACACTCTGATACTGTCCACAAAATGTGTTCATTTCCTGGAGACAATGCCAACATGAACTTTAAAAATATCAGTAAGAAAGATGGCAAGAACATGACAACCTGAAACCCAGTGTGCCCTTAAGGAAAATACACGCAAATTACTTCCTGAGAACCAGAATTTCTTATCCTTAATTCAAAGAGTGCATTATACAACAAATGAGACAGCAATGTTACCTCTGTCAATCTGAGTTGGAGGAATTCTCTTTTCATTCCCTCCTTTCCTAAAAAGAATCTGCCTCAGTGGTGGGTTTCAAAGAGGTTTACCACTGGTTTGGTAGGCGTGGCTTGGTGGGCACACTTTGTGCATGTGCACACACTTTGCATGCATGCACACACCAAACACACACTTTGCACACACGCAGAGGCTTTCCAACTCACCTCCTGAAATCCCCACAGCTTCAACAGCTAACATGCAGCAATTTGCTTGCCGTGCAAAGCAGCTGCGCTTCAAAAGCAGGGAATAAAAGTCAGTATGGGAGCCTGGGTGGGTCCAACAGCAGCTTGTCAGAGAGAATTGGTTCAATCTCAGCCAATCTTCGGCACTACCAATAGAATAGCATCAATGATCTGCCTGATATAACATCTACAAATGCTAACAAAACAAACAATGGTAAGTTATAGTTTACTGCAACTTGAAGGCCATGCAGTTTGATGTATGAAAAAAGGTGCTAATACAGGGGTGTCAAAGTGGCGGCCCACGGGCCAGATGCATCACATGCAGGCCACACCCACCTCAGCTCCATGAATGGGAAAAACATGGTGAAGCATCACATGATGGCAACATGATGCACTGAGTTTGAGACCCATGTGCTCCAACTAATGTGGTTTGGTTAAGTAATCCAGCTCAGCTATAGAATTATTTATCATTCCCGTCTAATTCTTTTCTATTGTCATACGATTAATAAACAGATTGGTTTTAAACAAGAAATGGGCATTTTCAACTTATGGAGATGAAATGGCAATTATATTTAAACATGTTTCTATCTATAGATTGCAGCTAATACCTGTAGCCTGGAGATAAACTTTTTTACCCTTATGTTTCCAGTCTGGCAGGCAGAGCCTCAAAATCAAATATTATTTCTTTCAGGGTTTGTTTAAATTTCTATCATTTTTCATATGGGTATTCAGTCACGCATTCTTGTATTGTGAACTTGGAAATCGTTTGCTTCCTTCTTTTCCTTCTCTGTCAATAAATATGACTGGAGATATTTATATTATATAATTTATTTTCTGTTTCTAGTCATCAGCTTTAATCCAAATGGTATAAAACAGAAAAACAGCTGCCAACCTTGGCTGGAAAAACCCTAGTTGTAAGCTGGTAGCTGAAGAATTGAAAATAAGAGTCAGGGACCAGTTGCTATTGGAAGTTTATTGAATTCTAACAATGCCAACAAATTAGGTTTCAAGATGGCTGCTCTTAAGTTTAGGTTGTTCATCCCAAACAGGGTGAATTAGAGGCCTCTAAAGTGAAGGTGATATCTGAATTCGTCAGAGAAAGAAAGGAAAGAATTGTGGGAAGATTAGGCTACAGGGCTAAAATGAAAGGAGCAGGAGGATATTTACTTTTTCACCAAGAACAGAACAATGTGGAACCCAGTGCACCCTTGAAAGGAAAATATACATAAAGTCCTTCCTGAGTCCCAGAATCTTTATCCTTAATTCAAACAATGCATTACACAACAAATGAGACAGCCATGTCACCTCTGTTAAACTGAGTCAGAAGAACTCTATTCATCATTCCCTCCTCACCTGTCTGATACAACACTTACAAATATTAACAAAATGAACTAAATTATAGTTTACTGCTATCTAAAAGGCTTGCAGTGTGGTATATGAAAAAAGGCACTAAAACAACCATTGTGGGTTGATTAGGTAATCTACCTCAACTTTAGAATTATTTGTCATTTCTATATAATTCCTTTCTATTGCTATAAAATTAATATGCAGGTTGATTTTATTCCAGAAATGTGCACCTTCAATTTATGGAGACTAAATGGAGATAATATTTGAACATGTTGCCACCTACAGATTGCAGTTAATATCACTAGCATTTTTTTTTTTTTTTTGTCTTTATGTTTCCAGTCTGGCAGGTAGAGCTTCAAAACCAAATATTATATCTTCCAGGGTTTATTTTAAATTTCTGTCATTTTTTATAAGGGTATTCAGTCAAACTTTCACATATTGTGACCTTGGAAATCATTTACTTCTTTCTTTTCCTTCTCTGTCAACAAACCTGACAGCAGATATTTATGTTACATAATTTATTTCCTAATTCCAGCCAGTGGTTTTAATCCAGCCCCTCTAAATTCAGGATTACTGTAGTCCTTAGATCCGATGACTCATCATATGTTTCTAGGGTAAAAACAGAGAAGTGTGCCACTTTAGATTCTATATTATTTCTGGCAGTTTTTCTTTTTGTTAATAATTTGGGAATTGCAAAAAATGCCAGCAAGCTCAGACCATAGAAGTCCTTCCTGTCATTCAGTACTTTGTCTGGAAAGCTGGTGGAATGAAGATCCTCATGCATGGCAATGTTTCAATCGAAATGATATGTCACAAAACAAAATAACAGAGTTGGAATGGACCTTGGAGGTCCTTTCTTTATACCAGAAACAAATGGGGTCCAATCTCTTCTTTAAAACTTGTGTTAAAACTTCCACAACTTCTAGAGGCAAGGTGATTAATTGTTCTAACTGTTTGGAAATTTCTCCTAAGTTCTAAGTTGTCTCTCTCCTTGCTAGTTGTCCTGGAGTTTATGCTTGTAGAGGTCCTAAAGATCCTAAAGTTTGGTCACCACCACCCTTAATTTTAGTTTAAAGCCCCTCTGATAAGTTGAGCCAGTCATTTCCCAAATACTTTCTTTCCAGTTCTTGTGAAGTGCAGCCCAACCCTAGCCATAAGCCTTCATGATGGTAATGCAGACCATGGTCTAGGAATTCAAACTTCTCTTGGCAGCACAAACCATTAAGCAAGTGAATCATTTCTAAAATCCTTTGTTCCTTCATTGGATGTTGATCTTTTGTTGGAAATACCACTGAATACCAGATGAAAACACCACTTGTGTTCCTAATGCCTTAACTTTCTTGCCTAGCTACTCGTAATCTATTGATATTGTTTTCAGATTCAATGTCATGTTGTTCATCCCCACATTAAGGAGAAGAAAAGAATAATAATGTGTGGGCTTGATTATTTTAATAAGGTTCTCAGACACATCTTTGATTTTTGCTCCAAGGAGACAACATGCCTGATATACACAGATCTGTAGTTTCCTAGATCCATATTTCCCCTTTTTTGAAGATGGGAACTACATCATGTTCTGACCTAGGCTTCCCAAAATCACGAAGCTGACTCCTCATCCTGACAAAACCCCTTTTATTTAGGCTAATGTGAATTCCTCACATTCACATCCAGCAAAGTCCCAGCAAGCAGTCTTTCAAGAGTGATTTACAATCACAGACCTTTATCAGGCTTGGGGAGTGAAATGCTGTAGCAGACAATACAAGTCAGGAACAAATCTTCACTCTAATTTAATGAACTAATTGTCTCCTGCAAACACCATTCCCCTTTCACTCCTCTTTATTCCCTATGGGAAGGGCCATTCACCATCCACCTGTGTTGACCTTTGTTCCTTAACCCTTCTCCTGACAGCTCTGTGCATGCGCACATTGGGGACAAGCTCAAGCTGTTCTTCTGCCCCACTGATCTCCAACTCTGAAGGCAGCTGATAACTGTCAGATGACCCTGGCCCCATTTCTTCGTCCAACACAGAGCAAAGCACGAAGCCTTCCACAGACTCCAGAATTGGCCCTTGTTCCTCCCCAACCTCCTCACTGTCCGAGTCTACTGCCAGCTCTGCTGGGCGCTGGCAGACTACAACACATCAGCCTTTAAGTTTGTGAGAGATTGTGCAAAAATGAATATTCAATTGTGACATAATTGCCTAGAGACTTAGATCCCTGTGGGACTGTTGGTTCTTTTACATTTGTCAGGTCCAGAATGACCCACATCCCATTGGTAAAGTAATGCCATCATGGTACCCAAGAGATGTGTCTTGTTTGTAGATCCTGTCTTCTAGCACAGCATTCTCCAGACATCTGCAAGGCCTTGACACCATTATGCCTTTGGAAAACAGTGGTGCTTTGTCCTTTCCAGCAGACCATCATACAGAGCAATCTGAGACCTTGTTTGTGATCTCCCACGTAACTACATTATTGTTTCCCAGATGTGAGTTTTTCCTTACTCTACATTATGCTATTTCACTGTTGGATATCTATTTCAATCTATTTCCGATGCATGGTTTTAAGGCACTTGGAGCTGCTTTAACAATTCAGGGAGGCAAAAAACTGATTATATATTTTCCCTATACTGTATTAAAGTTCTGGAATATTTTTTCTTTCAAGGAAACCTGATCTCTGTTCACATCTAGAATAGGCTGGAGCTATTTTTCAAAATAATTTGTCCTCAGTCTAAATGGCTTTTTTCTGCCCTCTGGTGGCAGTGCTTATGAACGCATATTTATGTCACTGTTTTACAGTTTTTCAAAGCATAGAAAAGAACTCTTCTTTTTAGATTGAACAATCTGGAATTAACTCTTACCTGACCAGAATTTTTGTTAGCTTACATAACAAACTACAAAATGCATAATACACCACACATTTTTTTACTATAGAAGAGGTCCCACATCTTGGAAATGTTCCATTAAAATAATACCTCATGACTCTGGAGAAGTTAATATATTGCAGAAAAATGCAAGTTTTCAAACACAATTATTAACAAACTGATATTATTCATAGCATCAAAGTTATATGGCCAATTATAATTATATTATTATTTTTTGCATTATAAATATGGAGTGAAATCTCATTTTAAAAGACTACTTGTAGGGATGGCTATCTATCAGACTTGGCTCTCCGTTAAATTCAAAAATAAATCATTGCAGTGATTTACATCATTCACTTAATTGGGTTATTATGTAAATAATGATTTTTTATTATTAGCATAATCACGTGAATGATTATTATTTGCATAGTGTTATCTCTGAAACAAACATGCCATTTTGGAGAGAGATAGTATGGATATTTGGTCTGTTGCATTCAAAGTCTGCTAATAAGGGTTTGTTAAATCAAGGTTGCACTGTATCTGCTTTTTTCTATTCTTTGCTTTTAGTATACTTTCACCCAACAAGCAAAATCATGATTTGTTTTAACCAGGGTTTATCAAATAGGTTGAATCCACACAGAAGTACAATCTATAGCTTACCAACCTCATACATCATGCCATAGCAAAGTCAAATAAACCAAATGATTATTTAATGCAATTTGTGGAATTGGTCAAAGTTTCATAGCCATAAAAATGAACAGCAGAAGAAAATAAACTAACCATCAGTTCTGAAATGATCAAAAAGTTGCTATTGCAGAGATAAATTCAAGAGTTGTATTTTTGTGAGGTGGACTGGGAATCCTATTTTATTTTTAGGTTTATATAATAGATTTCAAACCCAGAAAAACATAACCATCTATATGGGTGCATATATTTGTAATCACTGTTCATGAGAACAGTTCATGAGATTTTAAGAATGACATAAAGAAGCATTTTGCTGGCAACTGTGTCTCCTTTTCCATAAACAGGCAAACCAAAATTGATTTCTCTGGTACACTTTGATTCAATGTAAAGTAATCTCTGGTCATCCGAGTCAAATTCTGGCCTAAGCAAAAACAAACAAACAATGTCTTGGAAACTTTATAATGAATCACATGTAGTTCAGAGAAATTTTTACATTTCCTTTGATTCAATCTGTTTAGCTAATTGCTACTGTGATGTTGAATGGAAGAGAGAGAGAGTCAATTAAATGAAAGCATTTTCTAGGATGGAAGATTCAATGAATTCTACCCAATGTTGATATTGTCTGACAACAGAATGCTTGGAATAAAAAGATAGAAAAACACATTGATCATGCAAAAAAGAGCAATGCTGAGCAAATGTTCTTGGGTATATACAGTATATACAATTTCTGTTTAGATAATGTGCCAAAACCAGCTCAATTATATACTTGTACATTTGCAACAACCAATAAATGGGAGCTAAAATAAAAAAAACTGGAACTTGTAAAGAAAAACCTCACAATTTTTCTGTATTGGTATGTGCTTTGAGAAAAGTCTAGTAAAAACATTTTAAAAAAGAATGGGAACCATCCTTTCTGTAGCATTGAAAGGGCTATAATGGTCCATCTGCTTAAACTCTACTCAGGGTCCAGAGGTCTGGCAGAAGTCAGAGGTCTGGTAAGAGACATCTAAGGAAGTATAGTAGTAAAAAAAAAAACACACATTTCCACAGTGGTCCCATTGGAAGGAGAGGGTTTCTTTAAAGAGCACCAGAGTTTATTTAGAAAGCACCATTTAGAAAGCACAGAAAATAATGCCTGAAATCAATCAGAAAGTATTTTTGATTGATCTAGTAGCAAGTAAGTTAAGACTTATCTCTCAGGATTCTAGAATGTTCTGATAACAAATGACATAAAGCAAAATGATGCATGAAAAATAATTGATGCTGATACCTTATTTACAGATCCTAGAACAATTATAGTAGCAACATCTTTGTCTTCCTGGACAATCATAATCATAACGACAGCGATGTATTACTTGGCTAGTGCATTTAAATGGATTTCGTGGGCAACTCCAAGGAAGCACTGAAATGAAGGGAGGGGGTGCAAGGGAACAGAATTGTTGTTAACCATTAGTCAAACACCAACTAATTTTCATCATACTTTGGAATCTAGTGCAACCCCATAATGTCTTTCTAAGCCATGGTGATAATTAAAAAGTCCCACACTTTAAGAGAGGAGCTCCAGTTACATGTTTTGACTTTGATGCTTCTTCCCAGTTTGCAGCATATTAAAGACAGGCTCATATTATCAGTGTCAGAGCTAAAACATACCTGAAACCATTTGATGGAATCTATAAAAATGGACCCAAGTATGTAAATGTCTATTGGGAAGATTCCAAGAAAAGAAAAAGGAGCAGATCATAGAGTAAACCTTAAAAATCATATCTTACAAAGTTCCAGGAAAAGTTGGAAAAGATCCTTACTGGTTATTTTGTCTGCAAGGCTCCTAATTTCCAAAACTAATTTTCTGAATGCCTTATTGTATTAGCTGTACATATCCCACCCATGAATTCCTTTCTGACAGGCAAATCTTAGCAGAGAATTAAATTCGTCAAATTGATATTAAGATAAGATAAGCCAGTCCAGAGTCCCCAGCTTCTCTACTTGCACAGGAAACCAGGTCCAGAGCTGTAAGAAATGAGATTGTTTATTAAAATTAAGATTACCTGGTGGGATTCTACAACTGCTGCTACATCTGAAATTACAGCAACGTAAGGTTTGAGGGCAGTCATAATCATTCCTGCAACGATTAATTCCAGGTAAAGGGCACGGAAATGGATTTCCTGGGGAATTGCCACATCCTGTTGAAAGAAAGAAAAAAAAACCAATGCAAAATAACCAAATACATTTTACAATTTTTTTATTGTAATGTATTTGCCTATATCATGTATTGATCATATGAAACCTATGTTATATTTGCCTACATATACTTTATACTTAGATTCTACTTTTTTGTACCTGTTCTATTTTAATAATAGCACTGTTTCTTCTTTATTGCCCTTTGTCCAATCTGAAATATAAATGAATAAATTTATGTACCCACCAATAGGCTTTTCTAGATAAGCAAATTCCTAGCTTTCTGAGGGCACAATTCAAATATTGCAAATAACTCTTTATGGTTACTAGACACTATAGAATACACATGTTTAAAACATTGCAAGTCCACAACAATCACAGAGAACTGACAGCCAATCAGAGCTTATACTTTTTGGCCAAAAAATATATATCAAGATATCATATCCAACCACTGCTTATTTGCCAGCTAGGAAAGAGACTTTCATTTATCTCACCATAAAAAGAAAAGAGAAAGAAAATAAACTGGGGAAAAAAGCAGTTACTTCTCACAATAGCACACCCTTTGGAAGACTGATTCTATATTGGAACATTTCATATAATTATGTCACTTTCTTATCAAAACTGGACAGTAGGAATTGGTGGGGGGTTATATTGTAGAAGGCTTTCCATATAATGGCCACCCCAAGCAAGACAATGCTGTAATCACTCTTGCTTGTGCAGTAACATTTGCTGCCTGAAAACAATCTCCTCAAGATTGGAGAAGAAAAATGCCACAGACACTGCACACTAGTGTACCATGTCATTTGATCAGCAGGGTTTCAATTTAATATTGTAATTGCACTCCCCTCTGGAAGAGCCCTAACTATATTTTCTATAAGTAACATGAAAACAAAAATCTTGATCTGACAATGTGAGGAAGAAAACAGAACACCATTTCTCATCACGCTTACAACAATTTATAGCTAGTCACTTAAAATTAATTTGGGAAACCTGAAGGATTATTTGCTTGAATTATAATTTGTTGTAATTATATTCAACTTCTTTGCCAAACAGGCTCCTCTATCAATGATTTTATATCTTACCAAACAGAATCTTGGAAGATGTAGAGGGTAATCCTATCCAAAGGGCTAGAAGACCCACAAGAAGCAAGCCAGTCAACGTCTTCATGATGTCCTGAAAAGTCAGATGTGAACTCTCAGACAATAATTAGGCTCATATTTAAACAGGTGTGTGGGTAGCTTTAAGATTACACCTTTCCACATCTTCCTCATGCTTGATATAGCAACTGCATAACAGCATACAGAAACCCAAAATAATTGCTTTATGCTGTCTTCATAGGTAGCATGGACTTGCGGCACATGAGGACTAGAAACAAAGGGTGTGACATCTAAAATTAACATCCTTACTTCAAACAACTCTTGTGAACCACACCCTAATTGTAGCATCTCTCAACACGTGAAGAAAACACAGTCAACCTGAGAACGGTAGAAGGGCAGGGCTTTCTTTCTTAAAGATGCTGGACTTCCTATATTCTAACTAATAATTGGAGATAGTTGGAGATAGCTGATATTTACCAAGGAAAATTACAGAATAGCCAGAGGGTGGGGTGGGGTGTGATGAAACATAACTCAATGGTACAAAATAACAATTTTTTAAAGAAATATACTATACAATCAAGTTACAATGATCTCAAGAGGGACATCCCTTCTAAGTGGACAAGGTGAAGCAGCTGCCTCAGGCAGAAGATAATAAGTGGGGCTGGGAAGGACATGTCCTGCAACACCAAAGTCTGATTATCAACATCCAATGGATTGGAAGAAATGATCCATCATCAGTGTTGACTTATGATGTGATGATCAATATTGTTTTGAAGTCATCTTCTAATCCCTTTGAAAGTTGTTACTGGTGGAGAAGTAGGAATTAAATTTAATAAAATAAATAGAACAATCAAGATTGGAGGCCATTGCTAAATACTGTGAAACAGAATCTAATAATTTAATAGTGGTTCATACGATGGTGTCCATGGTGGGTTTTTTTTTGCCAAAATATGAATATCCCATATTCTAGTTTTATTAGATTATACTAGTGGTATCATCTAATAAATGATACCAGGAGGAGGAAGAGTTTTTCTATGTAATTTTCCACAATACACATGATTTTATAATGATTCATCTTACTCTCTTTTTTTCCTATTTAAAAACTCCAGCGTCTGCAATCTTTTTTAAATAAGAGATTTGCTTCAACTCTAATGAAAAGTCATGAGTAGGAGGCAAGATGATAGAGAAAATGGTTCATAGGAGCTTGATACCTGCAGTAAAGAGAGAGGAGAGAGATGGTAATACCACTTACGTCATTTTCTTCTTTCTCTCCCTCTTTTCATCTCTCCCTCTCTCTCTCTCTCTTTTTCATATGCATACAAACCCATATGAAAAAAATACATGGATTAGGACTGTAGGATAATTCCCATCAATGTGTCAAAGCTGGGACCATAAACATTACCCTCATGAGGAGTTTGAATGGTGATGTCCTGGTTCCCTAAAATCTGGAATCTCTATATTCATTCCTTTATAAATTTATAAAATGAATTGGCTACACTTCAACAACATGATATATTGGGGGAATGTTAACCTTGATTAACTTTGTTTCCCTCTTTGTGTTGTGATTAGTTTGTATTTCAGTACATTGTGCTCAATCAAAAAAATTGCTTAATTTAATCACTGGCTAAATATTCTGTTAATTGAGAATTTTATTAAGAAAATTTTATCCAGTCCCTTTCCTTCCACCTACAATTTTTATGCACATATTAACTTCTCCACCAACCTTTCTGTTCATGACAAATTGCTAAGCAATTGAACTAATTGATAAATGATATAATAAAGAATAGATGTTGCCAGGTAAAAGCCAAGTATTTCACAGAGCACAGGTTCTCCAGAAATGTTGCCTAGGCAGGATGCAAAACACATTGCCCAATCAGAATATTTCTTCCTGCCCACATCACTCTCAAACTCATTAGCCTCAGCATGAATGCTTCTGATACGATCTGATGGGCAGATCCCAGGTTTCCCTGTGATTACTAAGGTTCATAAAACCTATAACAGATGATAGGTTGAAGGACAGCTCTTCCCATATCCAGTAGGATAGCATTACAGAGTTCAAACTACCCAAGCCTTACTCCTGTGTGGGTTATTTGCCATTGTTTTTAATCTAAAACAAGTACCAAACGTGGATTCCATAACTGGTGATTGGAGTGGATATCTAAAACTTACCTAGTTTTCATTTAATAAAAAAAAGAGAAATAGGTACCTGTCATTCTTCCCTCTGGACTAATAAGCTGGATGAAGTGCAATAGAAAAATACATACACAAAGGTTTTGGGTTTTGGAAAGTTGCCTCCACCACACATCCTGAAGTTCAAATGTTGGTCTTACCTTCAAAAAAACATTGAAATGTCCTAGATGGAAGTGAGTTCTTCCTTGATGTGATTGGCCATCAAGACAGCCAACTATTCTTAAATGTTCCAAGTTCAGGTTTTCATATTTCATGGTGATAACCTATTACTTTAACACACACATAAAAGGGTAGCTTTTTCCAAAGATCCTGAGAACAGCACACTATAGTAGTCCTCAACTTACGACCACAACTGAGCCCAAAATTTATGTTGTTGAGTTTTGCCCCATTTTACGACTTTCCTTGCCACATTTGCTAAGTGTATCACTAAAGCTGTTAACTTAGTAACAGCTGAGTTGTTAAATGAATCTGGCTTTCCCATTGTCTTTGTTTGTTAGAAGATCGCAAGAGGTGTTTCACATGACCCCAGGACACTGCAACCATCATTAATATGAACCAGCTATCAAGCATCCAAATGTAAATCCCATGACTGTGGGGATGCTGCAATGGTCATAAGTGTGAAGAATGGTCACAAGTCATATTTTTCATTGCTGTTGTAACTTCAAACAACCACTAAGTGAGCTATTGTACCTGCAGTTTGAAAAACACAGTAAGGCTGAACTGCACTTAGTTTTCTGTTCTCCATCATCTTGTCACCATTCTGTCATCCTTTTCAAGGCTGTTTCCAAGATTGAATCATCAGGCTAAGGAGTGTCCTTGTGGCTTAAAGAGTCTATGCAAATCTTTTAGAGGTATCTGCAATATACCACACCTTGGTACCTTTTTTTTTTTTGCCTTTTCTTATCTCTCCCTCCCATTGCTCACTCTCCCTAAACTTTTGAAGAGGGCCATATCTAACAAAATGAAATTCAATGTAGAGAAAAGTAAAGTCCTACACTTAGGTTAAACCCCCCCACAAAAGTACACATATAGACAGGGTGAAATCAGGCTCAACAGCAGTAACTGTGAGAGGGACCTTGGACAACCAGCTAAATATGAGCCAGCAGTATGCAGCAGCAGCCAAAAAAGTTAATGCAATTCTAAGTTGCGTTAACAGAGGGATACAATCAAGATCAAGTGAGGTACTAATACCACTCTATAAACCCTTAGTAAGACCACACCTAGAGTACTGCATCCAGTTTTGTTCACCGCATTATAAAAAAGATGTTGAGACTCTAGAAAAAGTACAGAGAATAGCAACCAGAATGATTAGGCTAAAACTAAAGGCTAAAACATATGAAGAACCGTTACAGGAACTGGGTATGTCTAGTCTAGTGAAGAGAAGGACCAGGGGAGATAGCAGTCTTCCAATATTTGAGGGGCTGTCACAGAGATGAAGGGGCCATGCTATTTTCTAAAGCGCCTGTAGGCCAGACAAGGAATAATGGATGGAAACTGAACAAGGAGAGATTCAACCTGGAAATAAGGAGAAACTTTCTGATTTTGAGAACAATCAACCAATGGAACTGCTTGCCCTCGGAAGTTGTGGGAGCGCCATCATTTTAGACTTTCAAGAAGAGATTGGACTCCCATCTGTCAGAAATGGTGTAGGGTCTCCTGCTTGGGCAGGAGGTTGGACTAGATGACCTACAAGGTCCTTTCCAACTCTGATTATCTGTATCTGCATTGCTGGAGAAGCTGCTATAGTTGTTAGGTTTTTATATGCGTGTGTTTTTTAAATAGAGGTACTCTGTAAAACCTCGCTTCCCACTTTAAAAAAAAGGCATTGTTTTTTAAAACCCATGTAATCCGTTCTAAATATCAAAAGAAAACTGCAGTTTCCTCATAAGCTCTACCACGAGGCTGAAGAGCACAAGGGCCTCAACCTTGACCCTTCCACACAGGACTTTGTTTATGTTGTGAATTAATAAAAGTACTTGAATAAAGATTATTAAGAGCTTGAAGTAAAGTGCAGGGTTCTGGCCCTGCACTTCTGATTGGCCGATAATAGCGACATCGGATTGGTCCATTCAGGAGAATCTGATTGGCTATTAACAAGCCTCTCCCATTGGTTAACGGAGCTAGCGCTCCTTGTGTTTTCATTGGTTAAATACTCAAGAGCTTGCCTATATAAAGGGGGCCATTGTGGCCATAGAGCTGAGCTGTTACACATGTAAATAAAGAGTTTGAAGTTCACTGTTCACCAGCTCGTCTCCTCCTTAGCGCCCATGCACAGAACTTAACACTGGTGACGAGGATGGGATCTGGAGACATCAGAGCTGACTGAACGACGAAGAACGATAACAGAGCATGTGGCTGAAATGCACCAATGGCAGAACCATGTCCGGCGGCGTCATACCACCCGCTCCATTCGACCTGGCACAAGAAGACTGGGACTCATATATGGATCATTTCCAGATGTTTCTGGAGACCAACAATTTGAAAGATGCCACTACTGGAAAGAAACAGGCGGTATTCCTAACTCATTGCGGGCGGACCGTATTCAAGATGGCCAAGGCACTAGCGAAACTGGCAGAAGTAAAGTCTATGGACTGGGACGTCCTCGAAACCCTGCTGAGGGCCCACTATGTACCGACTGTGCCAACGCTTATTAGAAGGCATGAATTTTACCAGAGAATTCAGCGGAAGGGCGAAAGTGTTGCTGATTTCATAGCGGATCTCCGGAATCTGGGAGGCCTATGCGAGTTTGCCAACCTAGAAGAAGCCCTGAGAGACCGAATAGTTCTGGGATTAGATGCTCCAGGCACACAGAGTAAGCTGATGGCGAAAGGTGACATTAGCCTTAAAGCTACTGCAGCAGAAGCAACCAGGAAGTCGGCTGCCCGAATGCGCCGCACCCACACCCCGCTTCGCCAACTCACCCGTGAAATTTCACCTCAGTCAGAAGGACAGCCTACAACAGCCCACCACGAGGACCTCGAATCGTCATCAGAAAGCGATGAAGAAGAGGTCCACCGACTTCGGTCCGAACGAGACCAATACCAGAAATCGCAGTACCAATGCGCTGGTTGTGGAGGAAGCCACCCCCGGTCAGAATGCAAATTCCTCGACGCGCTCTGCCATGTGTGCGGGAAAAGAGGCCATATCGGACGGGTCTGTAGAAGCAAGCTAGGACCCAGCCAGCTAACTATCGCCAACAGACAGGAAGCTGTCCTGTAAAGCGAGAACCCGTGAACCACCAATGGAACAACCACTCCTACAGAAACAAAACCCTAAACCAATCAACGAAGCGAGAAGAGGCTCACCAAACTATCACGATCGGTCACGCCTCATCTCTTGATGCCAAGAAGATCCGAGTGAAAGTGGCAATCGAAAATCAGCCCTGCCTGATGGAAGTCAATTCAGGATCGTCCCTCTCGATGGTTTCCTGGAAGACCCTCAAACAGCTCATCCCTACTGTCCGGCGGCAAGACCTCAGATTCCAAAGACTCATACTCAAAGACTATCAAGGAAATCGAATTCCGGTCGTTGGATCCAGCCGAGTCCGGGTATCGTTTAAGAACCGTACAGCATTCCTACCCCTGACTGTAATCAACAGGGATCGGCCTAGTTTGTTAGGCCTCCAATGGTTTGCTCCAGTTGGAATTGAAGTAGCCGGCATTCACCGAACCTGCAGCAGCGACTGGGAAGAGGATCTCGTCCAAGAATTCCAGGACGTCTTTGCAGAAAAACTAGGCGAGTACAAGGGGACCCTGATATCATTTAACCTCAATCCTGAAATAGCTCCCATCCGCCTTAAGCCTCATCGAGTTCCATTTGCCCTTAAACCAAAGATTGACGAGCAGCTTGATAAATTAATAGCCCAGGGTGTGTTAGAACCAACCGATCACTCTCCCTGGGAAACCCCAATCATGACATCCATCAAGCTGGATGGATCGATAAGAATTTGTGGGGACTACTGAGCCACCCTGAACCACGCCCTTCAACAAAATGCTTACCCGGTACCGGTGGTGCAACACCTCCTCCATTCCCTGGGGGGCAGAAAAGTCTTCGCTAAACTAGACTTAGCCCAGGCATACCAACAACTGCCTTTAGACAAAAAAACGGCCTTCCTAATTGGGAGTTGTATTATCAAGCTGCAAACTTAATGTGGGTTAAAGAATGGATAACATTAAGAAAGACTAGATTGTTGACATTAGAAGGTCATGATTTATTATTGGGTTGGCATGCTTTTTTATGGTATAAGGGAACTAAATCACAGGGTTATTTCAGAAGGCATTATATACGGGAATCGTTATGGTTGAATTGGGAGAAAACTAAGAAACAATGTTATTTGAAAATTCCAGTTTGCTTATCAACTATTGAAGCTTTTTCGTATCCTATAACTTATAAGAAGGAACAAACAGTTAGATATGGGGAAATATTGGAAGAAAAGGGTGAACTTAAAACTATGCAAAATTTAGAAGAACAAGGTATAAAGATGAATTGGTTTTCATATGCGCAAATACATGCAAGGTATCTTAAAGATTCTAAAATAGAAGGATTTTATGATAAATTGACTGACTTATAGGATTTTGACAGGTACTGATGAAAAAGTGATTAAAAAATTATATAGTTATTTGTTGGAAATTAAATTAGAGGAAGAACAAGTTAAAGAAACAATGATTGCTTGGGGGAAGAATTTTGGATATGGAATTGATTTAGAGAAATGGCAAAAACTGTGGTCACAAAATTATAAAATGACAATGTCAACAGCATATAAAGAAAATTTGTATAAGATGTTTTACAGGTGGCACTTTTCCCCGACAAGAATAGCAATAATGTTCAAGAATAAATCTGAAAAGTGCTGGAAATGTCATCAGATACCTGGCTCATATAACAATATGTGATGGACTTGTGAGGAGGCCAGGAAATATTGGACTAGAATTCGCATATGGCTGGAAAAAATGATAAAGAAACACATAGATTTGAAACCAGAGATTTTTTCCTTGGGAATCGTACCTGATATATATAATAAAAATTTAAAATATCTGATTGTAAATGTATTAACAGCAGCTAGGATTGTATTTGCTAAACTTGGAAAAGTGAGAAAATACCAATAGAGGAAGAAATTATTAAGAAAATATTGGAATGTGCTGAAATGAATAGATTGACATTTGAAATTAGAGAACAAGAAGATAAACAATTTTATGAAGTTTGGGATCTTTTTTATCAATGGTTAGATAATACAATATGATAATAGAATATTTAGAAATTTAGGAAATAATGAATATGTAATTTTTCTTGGTTTTGATAATTTTTAAGAATATTTTATTATGATAGATTTGATATGATTTCATGATTTATCATAAAATAATTTAACTTAATTATAGTTATCTCGCTTAAGTATGAATTAGTAAAATTATAGTCAAATGATTGTTCAATAATGATATTGGGATATTTTATTGATGATTGATAATGTGAGTTATTATGTAATATAATTATTCTGATGACTATGAAATGGATGCACAAAAGGGAGTGGTAAACCAACCGATACACTGTAAATTTATGAAGAATGCTATATTTTTTTTATTTTTTATTTTTTATTTTTTTTTATGTCATGTTTTATGTCTTATATGTTTTTTGTCTGTTGTTAAAATCAATAAAACTTTTACCAAAAAAAAAAAAAACCCGGCAGAGGCCCAATTGTTACGCACCGAAGTGCGTTTAAATGTAACCAACTCCAGTTCAGAGTAAGCGTAGCCCCGGGAATCTTTCAAAGTTTGATGGAAAGACTATTACAAGGGATAAAAGGCATTGTCCCATATTTTGATGATGTGTTAATCGCTGCCCTGACTCGGAAAATACTAAAGGATTGCCTGAGGTTGGTTCTCCAGAGATTTAAAGACTCAGGCCTCAAAGTTAAAAAAAACAAGTATCAACTATGTACAGATCGTGTAGAATTTTTAGGATATTTAATTGATAGTCAAGGCATTCACCCCACCGATAGCAAACTTAAGGCAATCAAAAATGCCCCAAAACCCCGAAATAAGGCTGACCTCCAGGCTTTTCTAGGCCTTATCAATTTTTATAACGTTTTCCTGCCTCACAAAGCAATTGTAGCCAAACCCCTACATCGTTTGTTGGACAAAGAAGCAACCTGGGTATGGGGACACAAAGAGGAGCAGGCGTTTCAACATATGAAAAATTTATTGACTTTTGATGCTGTTTTGATGCAGTATAATGAGACTTTGCCTTTAACGATCACGTGTGATGCATCACCATTCGGAGTGGGTGCCATTTTAAGCCACGTTTTGCCAAACAGTAGTGAAGCCCCTGTTGCCTATTTCTCAAAGACGTTATCAAAAGCAGAACACAATTACAGTCAAATTGATAAAGAGGCCCTTGCTATTGTGTCTGCTGTTAAGAGATTTCATGAATATGTGTATGGCCGAGCCTTTACTATAGTGACTGACCACAAACCTTTGCTGGGAATAATAGCGGGAGATAGGCCAACACCTTATATATCCCAGAATGACTCGCTGGTCAGAATTCTTGGCTGCGTATAATTACAAGTTGCAACACCGCCCAGGGAAAGCCATTCCCCACGCCGACGCATTGAGCTGTGCACCACTTCCGGAGACCATTGATGACCCTGCTCCGAGAGTTACAACACTGCAGATCGAGACACTTCGAACACCGCCACTAACAGCCCGAGATACCGCGATGGAAACGAAACACGACCCCATTTTAGCATGAGTCCTCAGTTGGGTCAAGCGTGGATGGCCATTGGACCAGGTACCTGACAACTATGTCCCATTCAAGAACCGACAAATGGAACTATTTTCCCAGAAGGGCTGCATTATCTGGGGTGATAGAGTCGTTGTCCCAGAGCGGTTACAATGAGCGATACTAAGAACCTTGCACAATGGCCACCCTGGCATCATGCGCATGAAAGCCCTCGCACGAAGTTACGCATGGTGGCCAGGTATTGACAAGCAGATCAGGACATGGGTAAAAGCTTGTCACAAATGCCAGGAAGTAAGCAACGCCCCTCTGAAAGCAACCCCGACTGAATGGGAAACACCAAGGGGACCATGGTCCCGTATTCATCTGGACTTTGCAGGACCTACCAAAGGACACACATTTTTATTAACGGTGGATGCCTACTCGAACTGGCTTGAAATCCATGAGATGAGAAATACAACAACCGAATCAGTCATCAGGAAAATAGACAGACTATTTGCAACACATGGATTACCAGACGTTCTGGTATCTGACAACGGGCCCCAATTTATCACTCTGTCCTTTGAATAGTACCTGGCGGACCACGGTATTTGCCATGCGCTGACTTCACCAGCGCATCCTGCGGCCAACGGAAGGGCTGAGCACATGGTACAATTCGTCAAGAAAACCTTGCATAAAATGGACTATGGCGATATAGAAGACAAGATTGATTAACCGGATTCTCCTTTTGCAGCATATCACTCCGCACAGCATCACCAACAAAACTCCCGCCGAGTTATTGATGGGGCGGAAGCTCCGCTCCCACCTCAACCGTCTGCACCTATCATATGAACCTGAAAAACCACATGGATCCAGCGGGAAATGCTGTAACTTCCAGGTAGGTGACTTGGTTTTCACTAGGAACTTTTCGGGCGATCCGTTGTGGGTCAAGGCAACTGTAGTCCAAGTAACCGGCTCCAGATTGTACCGCGTGAGATGTCGCAACGATAAAATATGGAAGCGCCATATTGATCAGCTGCGTTCAAGGCTACAGTCGGGGATCTCCAAGTCCCCTGACTTCCAAACCAAGGGGGGAGGAGATACCGAGGAAGCTGAATTTGAAATGGCAGAAAGCTTAAGCGGAAGTAATGACCGCTCAGAGGCAACAAGTGAAGAAGGATCGGGGATGGGTATGAGCTCGCCTCAAGGAGATGCCGAGAACATTAGCGACAACGAAAATTTGAATACAGAACTGGAGGCATCCTCTTCACCAGATAACGTCCTACCCCAACAAGACTGTAGCCAAATACCGGGAGAACAACGTAAATCAAATAGACAATCAAAACAACCTGCCTACCTCAAAGACTACGTGACCGCGCCCCTTAAACGGAACCCGGGGGAAAGGGGTGTTGTGAATTAATAAAAGTACTTGAATAAAGATTATTAAGAGCTTGAAATAAAGTGCAGGGTTGTATGGGAATAATGGATGGAATAATGGATGGAAACTGAACAAGGAGAGATTCAACCTGGAAATAAGGAGAAACTTTCTGATTTTGAGAACAATCAACCAATGGAACTGCTTGTCTTCGGAAGTTGTGGGAGCGCCATTATTTAAGACTTTCAAGAAGAGATTGGACTCCCATCTGTCAGAAATGGTGTAGGGTCTCCTGCTTGGGCAGGAGGTTGGACTAGATGACCTACAAGGTCCTTTCCAACTCTGATTATCTGTATCTGCATTGCTGGAGAAGCTGCTGTAGTTGTTAGGTTTTTATATGTGTGTGTTTTTTAAATAGAGGTACTCTGTAAAACCTCGCTTCCCACTTTAAAAAAAAGGCATTGTTTTTTTAAAACCCATGTAATCCGTTCTAAATATCAAAAGAAAACTGCAGTTTCCTCATAAGCTCTACCACGAGGCTTAAGAGCACAAGGGCCTCAACCCTGACCCTTCCACACAGGACTTTGTTTATGTTGTGAATTAATAAAAGTACTTGAATAAAGATTATTAAGAGCTTGAAGTAAAGTGCAGGGTTCTGGCCCTGCACTTCTGATTGGCCAATAATAGCGACATCGGATTGGTCCATTCAGGAGAATCTGATTGGCTATTAACGAGCCTCTCCCATTGGTTAACGGAGCTAGCGCTTCCTGTGTTTTCATTGGTTAAATACTCAAGAGCTTGCCGATATAAAGGGGGCCGTTGCGGCCATAGAGCTGAGCTGTTACACATGTAAATAAAGAGTTTGAAGTTCACTGTTCACCAGCTCGTCTCCTCCTTAGCGCCCATGCACAGAACATAACAGTTTAGCAGATCAGTTTGCATCCCTCTGATTGCATGTCACAGGTGCCAATTGGTATCTGAGCTGATTTTTTTCCCCCAGCTCAGTTGCAATGCTGCTTAAATGACTTTACTCCCATTTTGCAATTTCTGACTTTGTTAAAAATCTGTAGAGATTCTAAGTCATCCGGATCATGGTTGTCCCAAATGTGCTTTTTCAGGAGACTGGACTTCCTTGATTTTTCTTTGAAGACATTTCACTTCACATTCAAGAAGCTTCTTCAGTTCTGACAGGGTGAATGAATTCTGACTTTGTTGTTCTGGGAAACTTGGCCGGCAGTTGGTGGGTCTCCTCCCAGTCCTTGGCTTTCCTTCCGCTCTACAATTGCTCAGCCTCAGTAGCACTCTAATGTCTGTATACTGATTTTTTTTTTTTAATCTCTACTTTTACTTTTCCATTGCGAAGATAGGGAACAGAGCACCAGTTGAAAGCTGATTTTTGCACTTCTTTGTTCCACAGAGTATTGAATATTCTGAATATTCCCAAAAGCTTCAATGAAGTCGGCCACAGGTCATCGTGGAACTGATTCTGACAATTTAAGTCAGGGGTCCCCAAACTTGCAACTTTAAGACTTGTGGACTTCAACTCCCAGAATTCTCCAGCCTGGCTGGAGAATTCTGGGAGTGGAAGTCCACAAGTCTTAAAGTTGCCAAGTTTGGAGACCTCTGGTTTAAGTCATCCTTGATGGGAAGGGCAAGGAGGCATGAAAGGATGGCTGCCTGCTCCCTGGGAGTACCATTTTTATTTTCCATATGCACCTGGCATTTCCTTACTACATGCCCAAACAGTGTTGCAGTGAAACAGCAGTGGCACTACCATGCAACAATTATCTCGGTATTTGCTCTGAAGAGGTGCCAATACCTGCTGGACCGCATTGTTTAGGAATACTTACTCTGTGTTTATCTACTAACACTTTGCTCAGTTCCTCTCCACCCCCAGTACTATGTCCATTGGGAGAAGGTGACTGATTGAAGGAGGCAGTACCTACTTTGGAAGATGGGAACATCTGAGGTTTCAGAGGATAGCTGGGGCTTCAGTGACCCCCAGTTGAGAGATTATAATTCTCACTCCAGAAATCATCTTTTGCCAGAAATTGCCACCATTCTTAACAGTGGATCTTGCCTTGGCAGAATGATAATTGGATTTCCTTCCTAGCTTAGTTCGTATATACCTAATTAATCAAGGTGTTCATTCTCATCTGATACATTTTGGCTACCTGCCTGCATAGATGATAAGATCAAGCTTAGGGAGTGTTTTTGTTTTCCACTTCCTCAAAGTACAGGAAGCAGGTAGAGAAACATCACATGTGCACGCCCAAAGGTGCTTTTCCAAAGGCAACTGGACTTTCCCGGGTTTTTCCTTAAAAACATTTCACTTCTCGTCCAAGAAGCTTCTTCATTTCTGAATGAATGGAATAGAAGGATTTATATTCTTTGTAGCCATCTGGTCATTAGCATTCTGAAGGTCTGTTGTTAGCTCTTTGAGAGTCGTTGAAACCAGAGGTGGTATTCAGCAGGTTCTGACCAGTTCTGGAGAACCAGTAGCAGAAATTTTGAGTAGTTCAGAGAACCAACAAATACCACCTCTGACTGGCCCCACCCCCATCTATTCTCTGCCTCCCGAGTCCCAGCTGATTGGCTGGGTCTTCTTTTGTTGCCCTGCACAGGAGAACGGAGCTGGAAAGCAGGTTAGTGGGATGGGGAGGGAATAGAGATTTTGCAGTATCCTTCCCTTGCCACACCCACCAAGCCAAGCCCACCAAGCCACACCCACAGAACCGGTAGTAAAATTTGAATCCCACCACTGGCTGAAACCATTTGGGGAGGGAGCTTATCTGTACATCCAGGGTCGTCTGGATCAGAGTGCAAATGGGTGTGGAAACTTCTTGGGACTGCAAAGAATATAAACCCTTCTATTCCTCACCATTCAGACAGAAGGGAAGAAGCTTACTAGATGAGAAGTGAAACATTTCAGGGAAAAAAACACGGAAATCCAGTTGCCTTTGAAAAGCACCTTTGGGACAACCAGTACCTAGATCAAGGGTGTCAAATTCATGGCATAATGTTGTCATCACATAATGTATCACAACTTTTCCCCCTTCGCTAAACCAGGGGTAGGTGTGGCCAACACATGACACATTTGTCCCACAGGCTGCAAATTTGACACTCTTTATCTAGATGATTGAGAAACTCCACATATACCTATGCATTCATTAGTACTTGAGAAGCATATGCTAATCTTAGTTAAGAGTTATAGGCCCCTATAGTTATTAATGGAAATAGAAGATTGTTTTTTTAAAGACATTAATTTTGTGGTTTTTGTTATAGATTCAGGCATGGGTAGAATGAATGGAGACAGTCTTAGTTGGTGAACTTTCAACTCTTTATTGCATAGTGACTTCTAACTTGTATAACAACAACTCTGCCTTATATAAGCAACTCTAATGTGAAATAACCAATAGGGAGCTGTAAAACGCTAGCTCCAGAACCAATAAGAGTCCTTCGTTAAGGGCCAATCAGATTCTCAGAACCCAACCAATCCGATCTAGCCGCTTAACACCCAATCAGAAGTGCAGGGCCAAAACCCTGCACTTTACCCCAAGCTTACCTTTATTCAACTATTTACATACATAACACCCCTTCCCCCTGGCTCCACAATTAATTTGTGACTATGTAGTCCTTTAAATAGGACGGTTGTCTCTTGGGTCTGTCAGATTTTCTTTGGACTGGCTGCGTGCAGTCCCGTTGAGGTAGGGTGTTGTTTTGTAGTGGCTCGGCTTCTCGTTCTGGTGTGATTTCCCTTGGAGCGTACGATTCTTCTTCCTGCTCCATTTCCTGGGTTTCACTTGATTCATCACTTTCTTGGAACAGGTTTCCTGGCATGTCGTCTTCTTCTCTTCCTTCCCTCCCCTCAGTTTGGTTGTTGGGAAGTTGTTGGCTGGCCGTTATGAGTCGTGACCGTAATTGGTCAATATGTCTTTTCCATAGTCTCTCATCAATACATTTTACAATATAGGATCTGGGCCCAGTCTCGCGTGTTACCGTTGCTTCAATCCAAACTGGGTCGCCCGATAAATTTCTTGCATAAACGGGGTCGCCTACCTTGAAGGTACGGTAGCGTCCGCTGGATCCTGGAGGCTTCTCTGGCTCGTAAGCAGGGTGCAGTCGGTCGAGGCGAGAACGGAGTTTTCGCCCCATGAGAAGTTCAGCGGGAGTTCTGCCGGTTTCGCTGTGTGGAGTGATGTGTTGTAGAAGTAGAATACGGTTTATTTTTTCGTCAAGATTATCATAGTCCACCTTTTGTAAAGTCTTTTTTACAAATTGTACCATGCGTTCCACGGCCGTTGGTAGCAGGATGCGCCGGCGAGGTGAGTGCATGGCGGATGCCGTTATCAGCAAGGTACTGTTCAAACATTAGCGCTGTAAACTGTGGTCCGTTATCGGACACCAGGATGTCCAGCAATCCATGAGTTGCAAAGAGTCTATTGAGGACTTTAATGACTGCCTCGGAGGTTGTATTGGCCATTCGACGAATTTCTAACCAGTTAGAGTATGCATCGACAGTCAACAGCAATGTCTGTCCTTTGATCGGCCCTGCGAAATCCAGGTGGATTCTGGACCAGGATCCATGTGGCGTCTCCCATTCGGTCGGTGCAGCTTTTGGCGGTGCGTTGCTGGTTTGTTGGCACTTGGTGCAGGCCTTGACCCATTGCTCGATGTGTCGGTCCATGCCTGGCCACCAAGCGTAGCTCCGTGCGAGTGCCTTCATTCGCACGATCCCGGGATGTCCATCGTGCAAGATTTGTAACAGCGTCTTTTGGAGTCGTTCTGGGACGACGACTCTATTGCCCCAGATGACGCAGCCTTTTTGTGAAAAAAGTTCAGTCTGTCTTGTTTTATATGGTGCGAAGTCATCTGGGATCTGGTCCAATGGCCATCCACGCTCTACCCAGCCTAGGACTCGAGCTAGGGTGTGGTCTCATCTGGTCTCCCTCGCGATATCTCAAGTGGTCATAGGAGGCGAGTTGAGCGTTTCGATTTGTAACGCCGATACTGTTGGTGCCGGATCATCGAGGGTCTCTGGTAGTGGTGTTCTGCTGAGTGCGTCGGCATGGGGAATGGCTTTCCCCAGTCGATGTAACAATCGATAATTATAAGCAGCTAGGAACTCTGACCATCGAGTCATTCTTGGGGACAATATATAGGGGGTTGGTTTGTCCCCAGCGATTATCCCCAGTAAAGGTTTGTGGTCAGTTACAATTGTAAATGTCCTTCCATATACATACTCATGGAATTTTTTTTACGGCTGACACAATTGCAAGAGCTTCCTTGTCTATTTGTCCATAGTTACGTTCTGCCTGGGAGAGAGTCTTCGAAAAGTATGCAATGGGAGCCTCGTTTCCATTAGGCAGCACATGGCTCAAAATAGCGCCCACCCCAAATGGTGAGGCATCACAAGTTATAACCAAGGGTAATGTTTCATTATATTGCATAAGTACAGAATCAGATGTAAGTAAATCTTTTACATTTCTAAACACTTTTTCTTCTCAGTAACCCCAAACCCACAATGCTTTCTTATCTAATAACCGGTGTAATGGTTCAGCCACAGTCGCCTTATGCGGTAAAAACACATTGTAGAAATTGATAAGGCCTAAAAATGCTTGAAGATCAGTTTTGTTACGAGGTCTGGGAGCATTTCTAATCACCCTTAATTTACTCTCAGTTGGGTGAATACCCTGACTATCAATGCGATAACCTAGAAATTCAACACTGTCAGTATACAGATGACATTTATCCCTTTTTACTTTCAATCCCACTTCTTGGAATTTTTTAAGAACACATTTTAAACGATTCTGTAAAAAAATTTTTACTAGGGGCTGCAATCAATACGTCATCAAAATACGGAACCACACCCTTGATTCCCTGTAACAATCGTTCCATTAAACTTTGGAATATTCCCGGGGCTACACTTACCCCGAATTGCAATCGGGTACATTTAAAAGCACCTTTGTGCGTTACTATCGTTTGAGCTTGGGCTGTTTTATCGTCCACGGGCAATTGTTGATAGGCTTGAGCTAAATCTAACTTAGCAAAAACCTTTCCACCTCCCAGAGAATGAAGGAGGTGCTGCACCACCGGCACTGGATACGCGTTCTGCTGGAGGGCGTGGTTTAGAGTGGCCCGGTAGTCCCCACAGATTCGGATTGACCCACCTGGTTTAATGGGGGTTACAATAGGAGTTTCCCATGGGGAATGATCAATGGGTTGCAGTACCCCTTGTTTAATTAGTTTGTCAAGTTGTTCATCTATCTTGGCCTTAAGGGTGAACGGAACTCGACGGGGCTTTAAACGGATCGGGGTGACCTTAGGGTCGAGGCTGAACGAAATTGGGGTCCCCTTATACTCGGCCAGACGATCTGCGAAGACATCGCTGAATTCAGACATAAGATCCTCCTCCCACTCGCAATCACCGACTCGGTTTACGCCGGCTACTTCGATGCCGAGTGGCGCAAATCATTGGAGGCCCAGCAAACTAGGCCTGTCCCTATCGATGATCGTTAGAGGTAAGTATGCCGTATGCTTTTTAAACGAGACGCGGACTCGACAAGACCCGACCACAGGGATCCGATTCCCTTGGTAATCTTTAAGGATAAGGCGTTGCATTCGAAGGTCTTGGCGTTGGATGGTAGGAATGAGCTGCTTTAATGTCTTCCACGACACCATCGAGAGGGACGATCCTGAATCGACCTCCATGTGGCAGGGTTGGTTCTCTATGGCTACTGTAACTCGAATCTTCTTAGTGTCCAGGGCCGAGGCCTGACCTATAGTGATAGTATGGTGAGCCTCTTCTTTCTGCAACGCTCGATATCTGTAGGAGTGGTTTGCTGGGTCTCGCCTTACAGGACGGTTTCCTGCCGATTGGTGAAAGTTGGTTCTCCTTGAGGCCGGGCTTGGTCCTGGTAAACTGCGACAGACTCGACCGATGTGGCCTCGTTTCCTGCACTCATGGCAGAGTGCATCGCGGAATTTGCAGTCTGCCCTGGGATGGTTTGCCCCGCAGCCAGCGCAAGGGCGTGAGGTTTGAGGACGAGGGTCCCGGTCGGACCGCAGTCGATGGACCCCTTCTTCGTCGCTGTCTGACAACGAAGAGAGGTCCTCGTAGTGCGTTGTCGCCAACTGCCCTTCTGAGCTGGGTGAGATGTCGCCTGTCGGTGGGTTTGTTGGGTTTCGGCTTCGCCGTAGCTGCACCGTGGACTTTTTGGTTGCCTCAGCGGCAGTGGCTTCGGCGATGGCGTCAACAAGGCTGATGTCGCCCTTCACCATCAGCTTGCTCTGCACGTTTAGTGCATCTAATCCCAGAATTAGGCGGTCTCTCAATGCTTCATCTAAGTCTGCGAACCCGCAGAGGCCTCCCAAGTGTCGGAGGTCTGCCACGAAGTCAGCCACACTCTCTCCTTTTCGTTGGTTTCATTGATAGAACTCGTGGCGTCTCACGAGTGTGGGTACGGTTGGCGCGTAATGGTCTCTCAGGAGAGGTTCGAGGTCGTCCCAGCTTATTGCTTTCACTTCTCGAGGCTTCGCGAGTGCTTTTGCCATTTTAAAGACAGCCGGGCCGCAGTACGTCAGGAACAGTGCCCGCTTCTTGGCTGGTGTGGCGTCCTTCAGGTTGTTCGTTTCGAGGAACATCTGAAAGCAATCCATGTAGGATTCCCAATCCTCTTGGTTTGGATCGAACGGAGCGGGTGGTACGATGCCGCCGGACATGGCTTCTGTTGGTGGTGCCATTTTTTGCACGTGCTCTGTTTTTCTTCCAAGTTCCTTAAGATCAGATGTCTCCAAATCCCATCCTCGTCGCCAGTGTTATAGATTCAGGCATGGGTAGAATGAATGGAGGCAGTCTTAGTTGGTGAACTTTCAATTCTTTATTGCATAGTGACTTCTAACTTGTATAACAACAACTCTGCCTTATATAGGCAACTCTAATGTGAAATCACCAATAGGGAGCTGTAAAACGCTAGCTCCAGAACCAATAAGAGTCCTTCGTTAAGGGCCAATCAGATTCTCAGAACCCAACCAATCCGATCTAGCCGCTTAACACCCAATCAGAAGTGCAGGGCCAGAACCCTGCACTTTACCCCAAGCTTACCTTTATTCTACTATTTACATACATAACAGTTTTCCTTAGATCATCCCAATGCAATATTTTTCTTCATAGTATAGATGATTGGTCTCTGTGTATGTGTGTGTTTGGGGATACATGTGCACAAGGGCCTTCAAATCCGTTTTTGACTCCTGGTGATTGCCTGGAGTTGTCCCTGAGATTTTCTTGGCACGATTTCAGAAATGGTTTGCCGTTGACTGCTTTCTTGGGCTGAAACTTTGGGAAAAGTTTCTTTTTTCATAATGGCATCGTTTGTGGATGAATTAAAGACTGAATATCAAAAATATAAAAAAGAAGATACTTTGGGCACTTTGTTTCAATTCTTAGAAATGGCATTATGTACTTATGAAAAGTTGACTACGCAGCAGAAGGACTGGGACAAAGAAGAAGAGGAAGAAGAAGCCATCTTTGATGAACAATGGGTTTTTTCCGGGGAGGAGGAGAAAAAGGATAAGAAAAAGGGGATTTTAAGAATTACAAAAACAACCAAAGAAGAGAAAAATGAGCGGAAAGGTGGAGGCAAGGTTAGAAAGCAAAGGAAAGGGAGTAAGAAAAGGGAGGAGGAAAGACAAAGGGGTAAAAAGGGCAAGGGGAAGAATAAGCAAGAGAGAAAGGGGGGGAGGAGAAGCCTCAATGGGGGGAAGCAAGATCTAAAGAAAAAAAGTTTATTCAGAGACAATGGGTGAATTTAATTTAGGATAAAAGAGGGATTCTGGAGGGTACATAAGATTGTGTTTTTTATATGTGTATTTAGAGTATAAAATTCATTGTGTAATTTTAGAATCTATTAAACAGAATCCCAAGAAAAATTGTTATATGAAGTACTTTTAAGTTAGGGTAATGAGTTATAGACGTTACTCCAATTGGTGTATAGGAGAAGTATAATAAAAGAAAAAAGATGAATAGATAGTTGGAAATAGAACAGACAAAGAATTACAAATTGAAAATGGTAATAAGATATGAAAGGATATATAAAGGTTTTGTTATGTTTTTTTTTTTTGGATGTTGTATATTGAAAAAAGGCAAAAAAAAATTAATTAATAAGAAATAATTTGGATGAAAAGGAGAAGTTGGGATAAGATATGAAGTTAAATAGACAAAGTATTGATACTATAATTTGGAATTGTTATGTTCTATTGGTTTTCTTCTATTATTTTTTCTTAGAAAAGAAATTGTAAGCTGTTATGCCTTGTGCATTGTTTATATAAAATTGATAAAAATGGTTTATATATATATATAAAAAAGAAAATGATAATAAGATATGGAAGGATATATATAGTGAATATGATGTTTGAATTTGTGTCTGTGTGAAGAGTTTCAACCCGGGATCAGACAACCTTCAGAAAAGATCTTTTAGTTTTGTTTATGTTTTATTGTGTTCTCTGTAAAATTAATAAAATTTGTTTAAAAAAAAAAAAAGTTTGAATCCTACCACTGTACTTAATGCCATTTTCTCTCCTGGCTCCCCCTAAAAGCACCCACATCCCTGTTTCTGGAGCTGGTCTGTAGGGCTCTAAACTTCTGCATACCGTGGACTTGGTTTGGTTTGCAGGTTTGCTTGAGTTTGCAGACTCTACTCCAGGGGTGTCCAATCTTGCAAACTTTAGGATTTGTGGACTTCAACTTCCATTCCCATGATTCCCCGGGGAATTCTGGGAGTTGAAGTCCACGGGCCTTAAAGTTGCCACCCCTGCTCTGTTTTTTCTTACGTTCTTTTCCTTGGCCTGCTCTCAGCTCTACCTTTCAGCAGTCCTGCACCTCCAACAGTTGAAGTTTTCTGTTACTTTCCGAAGACTAGTGTGTAATATTTGCTTTTGGGTTAGTCTCCTTTTCCCAAGTTTCTGACTTCTGATTTTGACTGTTTTTCTCAATCCACACACATTTTTTTTTTCAATTCTCTATTTATAAGAAAAACTCTACAGTTAAGGAAAGGGTGTATCTATTATAACCATCTTTCCTAGATAGCACTCAAACTCTGCATCCCTGGAATCAAAAATACCTGCTCACTCTCCCACGTATGACTGTGAAAAAATATTTAGCAGGGAATTTCTTACATACAAATAGTTTATGAGGTCAAAAAAGGTCTAGTTGAAAAAATAAGTGCCTCTAATGTCTCTGGATAAGTCCATTCACTCAAAGACTTGCTTTAAGGGCAGAACCTGACCGACCTAATTGTGGCTTGGAAGGGAAACAGGATTAATATTTAGATGGGAGACAACTGAAAAATTAAAAAAAAAAAAAACTTCCCAGAAGAAGACATGCTATGACAAATCACTGTCATATTGTTGCTAAGAAATTCATTTTCTTAGCAAAGTTAAACTGCTGATCCTTATGATTGTAGTGACAAGTTTGAAGATTTATTACAGCAGAGGGATGTTTCTGCATAACCCAGAAAGGTTTTTAGATTTAAATGTGATATCCTTTGATCTTGCAGTTGGTTTTCAGATAGGAAGAACAGTTTGTACTGATTTTTTTTAGAGGCCCTTGCATTTTATTATTGCTTAATTTATTACCTTTAATTAGCTGTATTATTTTTCTACTCCTAAAATTTCTCATCTGCTTATATTTCCCTTCCCTCTATGGTGCTCTCATGGTCAGTCAGTACTAGAAATCACCCACAACAAGCAGAGCACAGCAAAGAAAGCAAATTTTCATAAAGCTTTATTTACATGATTTGTTTTAAAAAAATTACTTTGTCTGCAAAATCATTTTAGGATCCTTCGATACTTTGTTTGAATTGCTTGATTTAGAGCTACCAGCAATAAAACCTATACAGCTGTAATTCTTCCTCTTCACCATCTGCTTGGACTTGAGAACATAGTGTGCATTATGAACAACAGGCTCTATCCATCTCATTGGTAAATCATGGGGATTAAATTCAAGGTTGTCATTCAAGGTTTTCACCTGTAAAAACAAATTTTGCTCTGGATCTGGATGAAAATATACATTTTTAGAAGTGGGGGCAGGTCCTTTCACTTTTTACAAGTTCTTATTCATTAGCACCATCAAATGCTTCAATTGTCCAATTTTCCAGAGCATGTTGGTACAGGAAATAGACAATTTGGTTGGAAGAATTATGAAGTGGCTTTGCATGTAGAGGATATTAAGGCTGTGCAATGCTTTGGAAATATTTCATTAAAAACCATTTCAGAGTGCAAATGTAGTTTTGTCTGCAACTCATTAAAGTCTCCATGTTTCTTCCTCAAACCACGTGGCCACTCTCTGCAGCTGCTGCTTGATCCCACACAGCTGTTTAAAAGGGTTGGAAGAAGATGCTAAATTCATGTTCCTATATGCTCCAGAACAATCCAATTTTGTAATCAAATTGGAAATGTTGCACTGTTTTTGAGCATGTATTAAACATATATGAACTGTTTGCAGTGTTATACCCATATCCTGATTTTGCATGAGTATACAGATGTTTATAGTGTAATATTGTTAAGGATTTCTCCTGTCTAATTTTTACACTTAAGATAAAGTTCCATTAAATATTTAAAGATGTACAATAATATATTCATTGGAAAAGACCCGGATGTTGGGAAAGATTGAAGGCAAAAGGAGAAGGATATGACAGAGAATGAAATGATTAGGTTAACGTCATTGATGCAATGAACATGAATTTGGACAAACTCTGCGGGACAGTGGAAGACATGCTATGGCATTCTATGGTCCATGGGGTCAGAAAAGTCAGTCACGACTTACAACTGAATAACAATAATATAGCTGGTTGCTTCACTGCTTACCTTAAAAGTTTTAAAGCAGATGAATTTTCTTTTTTTTTTATTCAAGTGTTTAAGCTTACTTTACTGTTACAGGTTGCAGAGAGTGACATCATTGGGGCATTGTCTGCTTTGCATCTTTCCATCACTGAAGCTTCTCCGACTATTCATATTTCTCTCCTGGTTTAGCTACAATAGCTCCTTGCATAACAAGTAAAATATCACTTCAGTCTGTGAAGTAAATGTGCATGTTCACCTTTATGGAACTGCTTTGATAGCCATCTGGCAAAGGATTGAAGGATTGAAAGTTCAGGGTACTTGGAAAAACCAGCTTGAAGAATATTCAGATCTAACGTAATACATTCTCTTTATATCTGGCATTCTTCTATAGAATGGGAGAACATCCATCACTGACAGCATGTTTGTCTCCACCTGAATGCATCTGTGTGTATTCACGAGGAAGGGATTTTATTTTTATTTTTTTGCTGGAGTAAAGATGTCTTTTTTGCTGACCCTGAAACTTTGTTCAGCTTATTTATATATGTAAAATAACTGGAGGGAAGGAAAAGAGAATTATCCAAATATAAATTATTTTCACATATTTCTAATGCAAAGAAGATAGAAAGAAGTAAGAAATCAATAACAAGTTTATTTACCAGGATAAAATTTGCATATAATAAAAAGACAATTATTTAGAAAAATTATTATCCCTACCCTCGCTTAGAAACAAAGGTACATACATATATGCAGACACATATAGAACTTTTTAAAGAATTCACTGATTTTTTAAAAAGGGAAATCATGACAAATTCTCCAGCAATTCTGTCAAAATCAGGGTGGGCCTAGGAAATGTGCCAATGAGAATCTTTTGTTTAATTTTTGAACCAACTCGTTTTAGTTGTTGATTGAAATAAAGCTCCACTTTCAAAAGCAAGTATTTTGAGATGTTTTATTCAAGCATCCCTCTACCCTGGGCACTTCCAGATGTGTTCAAACTACAAGATGCTAGCTGGGAATTCTGGGAATTGTAGTATCAACAGATGTCGAATCTTCCTGGGTAAGAAAAGCTGTTTATTAGGAAGAGTCTGAAGGTTCAACTGTTCACCATAAAAGACAATAAGTAAGAAAACCATGAACATATTCTTTTGGTCAGGGACATTAGACAGTGATGCTGTCTCTTCTGAAAATATAATTTAGCAAGGAAGGAATTTCTTGCTTCCTGCTCCCATTTTGCAAATTGAGAGTTCTGGGTTCAAATTCCATTTTTTAAAATCAATAATTACTGAATAATCCCAGCAGCTCTTGATGATACTATATATTTAACTTCCTTTTCTTTCTCCGAAATGTTCATCTACCGAAATTCAATCAGTTTCATTAGCGTTCCATCTCAAGCACTCATCTTACCAAAAAGGAAAAAAATGTAAAATACTTTTTATAATTTAAACAATCTGGAGGAAAAAGAGTTCCACCCAAGATCCTGAGTAGATAACCATTGCAACCACTCTTGATATGCCAAGGATGAAGTAGAGGAAATTTCTTTGCCTAAAATATAAGGTGTCTTTTCATGATAATCACTTTTTGTTGGCAATCTGGTTTTCCAAATGATCGAGTCTGGCAGTCATCTGAGCAAGTGCTTGCATTAAGGAAGCCAAAACAAGAGATAATGTGAAGATACACAGAAATATCAGTGTATAATGACAAATGTCAGGTTATCCTTTTTTCCCCCTTCCTTAAGTTTCCTCAAAGTGTAAACACATTATTATAAGCACTCAACTATATTCAATCCCTTACACACTGAATCTTTACTTTTTACTTGCTTTTTTAGTTCCTAGAAGTTTAGCATACTTTTTGTACTTTTATTAAATAGTTCATTGAACATTTCCCTAAATCTTCATTTTTTTAAAATACTTGAAGACATCCAACGTAAAAAGTTCAGTTTGCTAAAAGGATAGGTTTAAATAACTTTCCTATTTAATTTAATTTTTCCCAGTTTCTCCAGTCACACATTCTGTGCACTATTTAAAGGATATTTTTGTCAGTGAGGTCTTGTAGGATTTCAATAGTGTTTGACTGGAACTGTACGAGAGCTGCACATTCACATGGGCTACGGATTTCAGTTGTTCCTGTGCCCTCCTCTGAAATGCCACAAAATTCATTAGAAACATAGAAATTCAATCCCCTATGCATGAACCAGAGGCCCCATCCTAGGACAATCTTTATAAATTGATCTAATATGCCCATTTTGGAGGGTTCACACATAATAATAAACTTTGATTTATTTTAACCATGGTCTTCTTCAACCATAAGCCTAATAACTCATAGTTAAAAACTCATAAAAATGTACTTATTTAAGGACTCTGAAATACACTTAATGATGAGTATTTTTGTATGTATAGTTATACAGTACATATAATAAGACTTGCCCAAGGCTATAATTATGGTGTGAAGCAAATTTGATAAATGATTCTTTGCTGTTTCAGATTACAACATCATTTTGTAATGCTAAGGAACCTAGATCCTGAGTGATGGTTAGGATAAGATATAGACCAAGATGCAAAATAGACATGCTCCCATTGTACCCATAAAACATGTCATCTAAATACTTGAAGCTGTAATATCTTACCTGGGCAGATATTGAGTTTGAGATTGTCAACTATATGAGTCATGGTGTTGAAATCTGCTGAATATGAAAAATGTTGATCCACTGGCTCAGAAGCAATTTCTTTCAGTTCTTCCTCAACAGCTTTACCAACACCAACTGCAAACATGATGATTCCTGCAGATCCATCAACATACAGTAAATTTCAAGTTAGGTATCTATGCAAGGAATGGCAGCCTGATGCTTCAAGCTATAGTCAACCATTAATTTTGTTTTTACAGCCACTTGAAAAAAGAGGTAAATAAAATCAAGTTTCCTTCTCAGAACACTTAGGAAGAAATAGAAAATTGAAGCTTTGCAGACATGGGTGATATAAGTCTATCCTTTGCACTCTCAGCTCTCAATCTCTACTATCATCTTCCTTCCAAAATGCTGGCCGTTAATAATCAAATAATCAATAATCAAAACTCAAAAGACTTTAGAAGATTCAAGCAGTTGTATCTGATGGGATTTTCGACCATCTGCGCCTCAATAGGACAATTACTCCTAACCTGTCATCAGTTTTTAAGATCATTCAGTTCACTGAATGATTTTAAAAACTGATGACAGGTCAAATATTGTACTATTGAAGGCACCATAATAGATTCTTGGATTGCAGTTGCTTTAACTTGTGGTTTAGATGGGAATGGGAGCTCCTTCACATTATCTAGATTTTTCAAGAAGTAGCTAAATTCTGCTAAGTATAGAGAAATGAAAGATGAATAATGTGTTGGAAAAGTAAAGATAAAAACAAATTGGATATTCAGATTATAGATTTGGAAATAGTTGTTAAGAGTACCATGGAAACGCCAATAAATCAGCTCTGGGCCAAATAAAGGCTAATTGTTTCCCTGAGTCAATAACTTGCAAGGAGAAATTCCCACTTTGGATATAGAATGCAAACACTTGATGTATTGGAAAAAAATAACAACCAAACCGGTTGTTACACTGGTTGAATCCCACCACTGGTCAGGATGGATATAGCAAAAACAGGGTTTGGGTATATTACAATATCAATAGACTTCATGAACAATCTTTCAATATGATGATTATCTAGGTTTATTCTCCAATCACTGATCAGAGAAGAATAAAATAGAATTATTTATTGGCCAAGTGTGATTGGACACACAAGGAATTTGTCTTGGCGTAAATGCTCTCAGTGTACATTAAAGAAAAATATACATTCGTCAAAAGTCAAGTATCATAAGTTACAACACTTAATAATAGGCATAGGGTACAATAAGCAATCAAATCATACATACAATATAAATCGTAAGGCTGGTGAGTTTAGTAGCTTAGTAGTTACAGGATCCAGTCTGGTCCCAGTGACTGACTCAGATTGGATCCTGCAACATTATCCAGGGACATGCATATTTGCCTTCATTTGTGAGTTTAGTAGTCATATACAATTTGAAACTGACAGAACAAGATGTGCTGCTTGTGGTTAAAGGCAGCTGAAAGCAGCAATAAGGAAAATGTAGATGGACTGTATGGCCTAGCAAACAGAAATGAAGCAAAGAATGTTTTATCAGTCTTTGCCAATAAACCAACTTCTTAATTGCTAACATAATTTTCAAACCACCCAAATGACACATACATACAAATGGGTGCACAGAAATTAAATTAACTTTTATTTGTACAAGGAGGGTTTTTTTTAAAAGCCTAATAATAGCAGCAAAGCCATTCTGAGTTACCCTGAGGTAAGATGGATGGCCAATAAATTTTTCAAATAAATAAAGGTGTAACCAGGGGCTGACTATAGAACAGATCACAGCTGTTGTGTGCCACCTGAGATCATAATGTGAAACAGACAGCCATAAAAATTATTTAAATGAGTAAATAAGTGTATATCTACAAAGATCTGATCTTCCAATATAAGATGTACACAATGATCTTCCCCTAAAAATGATAGTTAGAAGAAGAATAGAAGGAGTATTGACACTTTTAAACTTTGGAGAAATCTCCTGGGAATGCACACCCAAGAAAATGGATCACAAAACAAATCAACTCACTCAAGATACAAATCACCAGACTCAAATGGTCATATTTTGGACATATGCAAAGAGCCAGCTCCTTTGAGAAATCCCTGTTCACTTTGTCACACTTAATGCTTTTGGCCATTCTTGGGGGGGAAAGCAAGGGTAGAAAGTCTGGATCAGCTTCAGTGAGACATAAGGAATAAATAAACACTAGCAGTGGACAAATATGTTTTCCTTAATTTTGAATTTAACTGCAAAACATGAGCTGTCTATCTATTTCATCACTTGGAATTTTAATAACTGCCAAAAAAGCAGTATCAGTGTCTCAGGGTGGTTTTTTTTTTTTTTTTTTACATAATATTAATCTAAAACTCTTATATATTCCTCCTTTGGCAATAACAGGAGGAAATTAGAGAATTGACTAATTAGCCATAAGCACCCAGCTCAAAAGAGATGGAAGCAATATAAGGAAACACCATCAATATGAACATAATCAATGTTACTTTTAATGGAATAAAATAGGAGGAGATATCTGAGAATCATGCTTAGACCAGGTAGGTATGATTGGCCTAGACCAGGATTGAAAACTTGTTAGAATAGAATAACAAAGTTGGAAGGGACCTTGGAAGTCTTCTAGTCCAAACCCCTGCTTAGGCAGGAAATCCTACACCACTTCAGCCAAAGGTTATCCAATCTCTTCTTAAAAGTTCCACTACTTGAGCATTTACAGCTTCTGGAGGCAAGTTGTTCCACTGATTAATTATCGTATTTAACTCCCATCATCCCTGATCATGGTGAATGAGGAACTTGAGTCCAACAGCATCCAGCTGTTGGATTCTATCCCATGCCCAGCTGGACAATCTAGTTCTAAAATAATGGCAATGTCCTATTTTCCATTTCAATTTTTTTTAAAAAAGGCTTGTCTAAATTTATATATTTGAGCATTTCGTTACTTGATGTTCTCTAGATATGTCATACACCTCTCATAAATTTCAGCTGGAATGCTGGGTAGGATTTTTCAGAGTTAGATATTTGGAAGACCATATGGAAACACTGTAACTGGCTAATTATTTTATTAAGTCCTGACATTGGAAGCTGCAGATAAATTATTTCTGCCACCTGATAAATGATCAGTGTGCTGTGCACAACTTTCAAGAAATATTTTAGCTTGAAGGCCTAACAGTAAAGCATCATTTCTGAGCTCTTCCAGGAATGATAGGAATTCCATACAATTCCTATAGTTGGAAAGGCAATAGAACTGCTGGTTGAGTTGTTGCAAATCACTTGGTTAAGAACTGCACTGCTTCTATGGCACAAAGGACCTCAATGACGTGCAACCAAACCACTTCACACAAGCTTAGTGATCAACCTGTTGTTCAAAAGAAGGCTATAATTTAGCATATCTCAGTCATGGGTTATAGCAAAATGTGTCCATTTGGGAGGAGTTTTCAAGGATTAAACCAGTTCAGAGCCATTTATTATACTATTTATATCACTTAAATCTATGCAATTATGAATAATGTTGCAGTCCATTAAACACATTTTAAACATAGAAAGAGCTGACGTGTTATAGAATTTAAAGTACTACACTGTGATAGGGCAGATCCAAGCACAATTGCACCATCAGCCACGGAAACTCAGTGGTTTACAATGGGGCAGTCATTCTTTTGCAGCTTAAATTCTCTTGCAAGGTTGTTGATGTGAAGGAAAATTGGAGAAAAGAATCAGAATAATAGGGACCTTAGAGGTCTTCTAATCCAACCCCTTGCTCAAGCAGGATACCCTATACCATTCCAGACAAGTGGCTGTCTAGTTTCTTCTTAAAAGGCCCAGTGATGGAGCATCTACAACTTTTGAAGGCAAGCTATTCCACTGGTTAATTGTCCCCACTGTTAGCAAATTTAAAGTTTTGATTTAATTTTTAATTTTTTTAATTAATTTGTTAATTTAAAAATTAAAAATAAATTTGATTTTTAAAATGTTATTGATTGATTAAAATTTAAAAAAATAATTTAATTTAAAATTAGAGAGCACTATATATGCTATCTTCATCCTCCTGGACAAAAGGCAAGATATGAACCTTAGAAACAATACAAATATATCACACTTTCCATTAATTGCCTTACCTGATTCTTTTGCTTTTCTAGCCCATTCTGAAATGTCATCCTGAGAGCGTCCATCCGTAAAGACCAGGCCAATCCTGGGAATATTCTGGGAAAATGGTCGGGCACCTTCTACCTCAGAGAAACTGTGTTCCACCATGTGCTTGAGGGCTAGTCCAGTCATGGTGCCCTTTTCCATGTACTGCACTCTTTGAACAGCTTCCTTTATATCATCTGCTGTTGTGAATTTGTTGAGTGGGAACTCAGTGCGCACTCGGCTAGAGTACTGGACCAGCCCCACATGAGTGCCTTGAGGAGACACATCCAGGAAATCCACTATCTGGTTGACAAATTGTTTCACCAGCTCAAAATTCTGGGGCCGGACACTCTTAGAGCCATCGATGACCATCACCAAGTCAATGTGCCCAGCCTTGCACTCTATTGCCCATGAAAAGAAAAAGAAAAAGCTGAGATGAGGCAGTTTTGATTTTGACTTCAAGAAAGGAAAGGAAAAGAAAAGAAAAGAAAAGAAAAGAAAAGTCCCCGAGCCTCAGAACTCTTACCAGATAGCAGAGAACTTCCTACCAATCTTGTACTTCTTACCCACCAAAGCTTTGGAGATTCTTTCTCTACTTAGCATTCAAAGGAATGTTAGCATGCAGGTCAGATACATTTATTGTTCATAAAATGACCTGAAATTTTAATTCAATGCAATTGCTTAGTTCATTTACAGTAACTAAAAATGTAATGTCTGCAGTCCTTCATGGCTTTCCCTTCTAGAAGGCCTCACTCCTTAAGTAATTCCTTCTTCTGTTTGTGGGTGTCCCTGGAAGCAGCAAAGAAGACTGAGATGAAAGGGGTGTCAGGGTGTCATAATCAGTGGTGGGATTCAGCCAGTTTGCACCACTTCAGAAGAACCGATTGTTAACTTTCTGAGCAGTTTGGCAAACTGGTTGTTGGAAGAACTCTTTAGGGCAGAAAACGGGTTGTTAAATTATTTGAATACCATCACTGGTCATAATGCAAATTCTGTAGCTATTTACTTGGATCAACCATCACAACAATCAAAGGTGGGTTCTGCATCATGGTGTCACAATGTGAATTATTGTCATTTTCAAATTATTGTGACCTACAGAAGATGCAAAGCCAAGAGTCCTCTATCATTCACAGATGCAGCTAAATAAAAAGGATTCCAAATACACAGACTCACTATTGGCATAACTTAAATCAGATTCTCTGCATCCAAATTACTGGAATTTTGTCTGACTTTCTTTGAGACACTAGTTCATATTAGATCAAGCTTTGTTTTTTCTACTAACACTTTGGGGTTGCATGGGAACAATATCTGTCCCTAACCCTAGCCAAAGCTGATATACTGGATGTGCTTTATACATCAAAATCTTTGCATGCCCCTTTATTTAATTGTACCCCAAGCTTTCTGCTAGATTATAGGGGAATCAAGCAGCCCTTTCATTCTTTCACCACAAATCCTAAAAGCATTTCTCAATCTAATGCATTTTGTCTTCTTCGAAACTGTGGTGTTTACTCTGGGACATCCAATAAGCTCCAGAAGGTAATATAACTCTCATGATGACTTTAGATTTTTAACAAATCATTTATGATTTGGTAAATGCTGGCCTAAAATGTCTCCAAGGATCAGAAACACATCTCTGAATTTAGTGCAGTAAAAATACCCACTAGCAAAAGGAATGGCTCTCTTTCAAAATGCCACTCTTTGTTGACCACTATCTCTGGAATAATCTCTATGGCTACCTTTCATGAAATGCTTAGCTGGGAAAAATGCTGAATACATTGGAAGAGCCTTTTATCAAGCACAAAGAACTTGATACTCACTGTTACAGGTCTTCTTATCTGCCTGCAGTTGCTGACCTTCTGGGCAGACACAGTGGTAAGAGCCAGAGGTACTGAGACATTTAAATTCACATCCATGCTCTACAGTATTGCAGAGATCATTGGCTGAAATACCAATAAAAAGCATGTCATGTATCACACAGAAAATATATTTTGCCAAAGGTGTCAAACTACAGTTTATACATGTGTCAAACTACAGTTGCCTTCCCCCACAGTCAGAGTGGAAATAGCTGCATTATGACCGAATGGTGACTTGTGCAGTACTGTAATAAATAGATATTGTTATTGTTGTTTGTCCTGGTTTTCTCAAATATCTTTCAAATATAAACATGGATAAGTCTTTAACAAACTCCCAGGCTGGCTCACAATGTATAGGAACCGTTGTGTATGCACTATAGTTAATAAAGTATGAGCTTGAGGTAAAGTGCAGGGTTCTGGCCCTGCACTTCTGATTGGCTGTTAGGCGGCCAGACCGGATTGGCTAGTTCTGAAGAATCCGATTGGCCTTTAACAGAGAGTTCTTATTGGTTGCAAGAGCTAGCGTTCCTAGCTCGTTATTGGATAAATCCTACAAGGGTTGCCTATATAAGGCAGAGTTCACTGTTGTTAAGTTGACAAGTCACTATGTAAATAAAGAGCTGAAGTTCACTGTTCAGAGGCTGTCTCCTTTTATTTCAACCCATGCTCAATACTTAACAGGAACCATGTGTTCTTTAGTATAAAAGATATCCTTTATTTCAGAAGGCTGTCCTTTAAATTTGTTTAATTACTTATTTTCCAAGTTTTGCTCTTGAATTTTCCTTTGTAAAGCAAAGTTATAAACATAAACAACTATTTTTTCTTATCCTTTTGAACCTCTTTCAGGTTTAAGTCTTTTTTCTCCCAAGTTTCTCCTTTATTTTTCCCCCAAGAAAATGTAGTCATTGTATCAATAGATAATGCTGAAATATTCTATCCTTAAGGGGATGGTAAGAGATACCCCATAGAAGTCTTATCACTTGTACAAAAGTGTTCCGTACCATAACATCTGCTCAGACAACCTAGGGCAGTATGTATGATATAACATAATCTTTGCAACATAGCCACCACTATCTGCCAAAATCATACTGAAAATATAAATGGTAAAGTACTGTGCCCATCAATTTAAATATGAAAACCTGCTTAAATAGCAGGGGGAGGGGGGAGGGGGAGGGGAGGGGAGGGGAGGGGAGAGGAGAGCTTTTCTAGGGAAATTAGGCTGCCATAGAAAATACCTGCCTTGTAGTCCATCTACCCTTCACCTCTCATAGAAACAGGCCCTCTCTTAGTCAACTCATCAGCTCACAGGCAAAAGCATTCTGCATAAGAAGGTTCCTAATGAAATCTGTATCACAGCAGAGACTTTATAGGTAATTATTGGCACTTTGAACTGGGCCCAGAAGCCTATCAGCAAACAGTGCAGGTATTATTCTGGTGTTTGGGTGTTATTCTGAATAGCAGGCTTTATCAGCTAACATGGTCATTCCATTCTGGACCAGTTTTAGCTTCTGAGCTGTTCAATTATTTGATGGTAATTCAGTGCTTCTGGGAGGACATAAGTGATATACCAGCTAAAGATGGACATGGCAACCATGAAGCCTCCAAAATAGCTCCAGCCAGGTTCTATGGAGTTATTACTTAGAACCCTGACAGGGCAAAGATATAACCATAGTTTCTAACTGATGTTCAAGCAAACCAAGGATCTGCAGTATCAGGAGAAGGATGAGCCCACCTAAAGCCAATCTTGGAACCAAGGTTTCTTAAATACTGAGGATTTTAAGACAGTATATCCTGCTTGCTAGGGCTTGTTTCTTTCCACCCAGTCCATCAGAGGCTCCAGACATTGGTTCAGGATTTCCATAATATCTCTGGCTAGGCACAGAGTATGATATACCACTAAACACCATCGACCTATTGATAATACCTCTCCTGAAACCAAAAGATGATTTCTAACAGGGATTTCATATAGATGAAATATTAAATACATGAATAAAATATTTCTCAATGTTTCACAATACTCCAAATTTTTAAAGAGCAACTTTTGTAAGACAGTCATTTATTATTAATCTAGAGTATCAGAATCATATTCATAACTCGAGTGGATGACTATTCATACAGTTCTGCGAGTCTAATTCCACAGATAGAGTCATTTGGCCCATTTAAGTGTGTGCTACATGTGATAAAATTAAAGCATACATAGCCACAGCCAGCCATATATAAAATGTACCTTGGCATGACTTGCCATCTTCCTGCAAAGTGAAGCCATCACGACATCGACAATAATATCCATTGACTATATTAACACAGTTGTGCTGGCAACTGTGGTTGTTGAAATTGCAGAAATTGATCACTGGAAAAAGAAAGAAACCGTTAGAGGACCTCACCACATATGCAATAAAACAAACTGCATTGTTGAGTTAACACAATGGCTGGAGTCAAGATCCAGCATTTGGTGCAAATATTTGCCTTTCTGTAAGATGGCTCCATTTTCTTTACATCAAACAACACTGGCATAAAATACATATATTTAAAACAGTGTTGAAAGCTTGAGATGTCCCAGTTGTTGAACTACCATAACTACCTCCCTTTCTTTGGCTGCTGGGGAATTCCACTTCAGCAACATCAAAGGACCCACAGATTCTTCTTTTTTGTATAGTTTAATGAGGACAGAAAAATCCCAGTGCTGCAAGGAAGGGGTCACTTTTCTCATTATGCCACTTTCTTGTTGAAAATTGACCCTCTATATCACCCAACTTTCACCAGCAGCTACAGAATGGTTATTTCTCCCTATAGTTGTTGATGCAATACAGAGTTCACTCACTGCTACAGGTCTTCTTGTCTTGGTTAAGCTGGTAGCCTGTCTGGCAACGGCATATGAAGGTACCTTGTGAATTAACACACTGGTGCTCACAGCCATGTCTCTGGTTAGCACAAGCATCAATGACTGCAGGAGTAAAACAGAATTTGGAGTTTGAACTTCAGAAAAAAACCAAGAGGAGTGTTTCCTACTGGGAAAGCTAAACCCAACCCCAGTTTTGCAAAAAGAGGAAAAAATGCCTTAGATACAGATATATCTTCTAGTTTATTAATTTCATATTAGCTAAAAGCATTTATTTTCTGTCTACAAGCAGCACTTCTGTCTCTCCCTTCACTATTTCCATTAACAAGGAACTCATAGAAATGCAGCATCAGATGAAATTTCCACATGATCCAGCTTCTGATTTCTTCTTGTATGACTCAGCCATTTTGTAAAACCAATTAAATCCATGACACCTGTCTCTGAAACACAGGGTTTTTTTTTTTTTAAAAAAGGTCTAGTTTGTTTAACTAGCTGGAAGATTCTGTACATACAGATACACTGATTTCTATGAACACTATGTTGGGTACCATAACTAATATATAATCAATAACGTGTGTGTGTATGTGTGTGTGTGTGTGTGTGTACACTTCTGGGGTCCCCAACAGATTATCATTTGCATTAGTAATCATCTATCTCATCCCATTATGACTACTAAATCACTTGATCATCTGGATATTTTTAATAAAAAATGCAAAAAGGCAGCTAGCATGCTGCAAAGTACCAGCCCACATAACCAATGGATCCCATAACCATTATGATAAAACAAAAATGGCAACCAAATAGAAGAACAATAGTTAAAAGTTTTTCCTCAGTGCATGAAAACAATTGTTTTATGAATGCTCACAACATGGTTTCAAAATTTCACACATCAATTAAATAATCTATTACTCTTACTTGCGCATGTTTTTCCATCTGCGTTAAGTTTGTATCCTGGTTTACACTGGCAATAAAAGGAGCTTGGGATGCTGACACAAGTGTGCTGGCACCCATGATCAAGTTCTGTGCACATATCAACACCTGGAAGAAATAAGTTTTCATATTGAGAAGGAATTATGTGCTGGGAATTGTAATATTGTTAAAGCAGTGGAGCTCATGTGGAAGCATGTAGCTCCATCTAAATTTCTTTCCTTTTAGCTGGAAATTTGGATAGAAAAGATCCTTTAGCAGTATTTCTCAACCTTGACAATTTTACAAAGTGGGGAGTGCAACTCCCAGAATTCCCCAGCCAACATGGAATAGTAGAAATGAAGCAACAACCACAATACAAACATAGTAATAGCAATAACCCCCAACCTCCCCAATACTTATATATATATATTTCTGGAATAAATTATTTGAAACCAAGAATGGCTGCTGAAAAAAGTGGATTTTTGAGATATTTAATCAGGGCACAAGCCCACTTTGAAGATCACGATCACTTCAAAAGGGTATATAAATAAATATTAGTGTTACTGTATAGGACAGGGGTCTTCAAACTTGACAGCTTTAAGACTTGTGGAATTCAACTCCCAGAATTCCTTCTCCAGTCAAGTTAGCTCAGGAATTCTGGGAGTTGAAGTCCACAAGTCTTAAACTTGCCAAGTTGGAAGACCCTTGGTATAGGACATGCTTTATTTTTGAACGGTTTTGAGTGAAAACCATTCATAAAACTTCACTTCTAGTGTAAACAGTTTGTTTCGAGCATTTGGGAAATGTTTGAAATAGAGCTGTTTTCCAACTGGAAATATTTCCATAATGCTCAAAATAGATGGACCCACACTTGAAACACCAATTGAACTCTTGGGGAATCAAATTTAATGATGCTCTCACATTTTAAAAGATTTGCCCACCCATGGTAAGCAGAAGGAAAATAAGAAGGATAAAAATCAGTCTCAATGCAAGCTTTATTCCTTTACTTACCGCATAACTTGTCCTGGAACTGCTTGCCAAACTGTTGGATGAGATCAAAGGACTCTACCAAGAAGACATGTTCCTTCAGAGGGGGGGAGGCCATGGCCCTCAGAGAGTTCATGTCTGCCCGCTGAACACCAACAGCATAGATCTCAATGCCAGCAGTTCGTGCCTGAGCAGCCACTTCAGTGACACGGTCCTGGGGCCGCCCATCAGTCACAATCACAGCCACACGGGGAATCTTCCTGTGAAGTGGCCGGGCCCCGTTCTGTACAGTGAAGGCCACATTCATGGCATATTGAATGGCCAAGCCTGTCATTGTGCCTTGAGCCAAGGGGACAATGCTATTGATAGCCTTTTCCATTTCAGCCCTGGTGAAGAAAGACTTGAGAGAGAAGATGTTCTGGACTTGGCTGGAGTATTGAATCACCCCAACCCGTGTGGCGTTTGGCCCTATATCCAGATTATGGATGATGTCAATCATGAAACGCCTCATGGTCTCAAACTCATAGGAACGGACACTACGTGAGCTGTCAATCACAAAGACAATATCCAACGCACCAGTTTTACATTTAGTTTCTGGAGGAGGGAAAAAAAAGGTAAAGCTGGCTTAATCATCGTTTATACCTTGAAAAAGGTATTCCTTCTTTATTAATTGAGATTGTATTTAGGCTTTTTTAGTGTATCAACTAAAGAAAATGAATGATGTGGCACAAGCAGACACACACATATGCACAAATATATAAACATAAACACACACTACACACACACGCACACACACACGAGTTCTAATCAAAATCATTATGAGGTGCCATATTGCCTTTTCTGATGTTAAAATATTTTGACTGAAAAGTTGATATTTATTAGTCATTGAAAAATGATTGAGAAAAATGTAGAGAAGTATTACTTTTTTTTCTTTTTTCTTGCATATAATCTACTCTAGCAAAAAAAAAAAAAAGAGCCACTATTAGACATTAACATTTTAGAACAGCCTTATATATTTTTATCCACATCTAAGATATTTTTTTTAATTGCATACAGTGTATATAAAAAATTAGGGCTTATTAGGATGCTTTGATCCCAAAGGCATAAAATGGATGCCTTGCTACTTCAAGGTCAATGGCCCCTTTTCCAAATGTTTCCACTACTTATTTTGCCAATTCCACAGTATATTTATATGGAAGTTAGTCCAATTTAAACACACTGATTAAACTTGTGTTGGATTACACTTTTAATCTGCAATTCTTTCACCACCTCAATTTGTTTATTTAAAATACTTCTCTGATTTCTATCATAAAATTTCAGTAATGGCATGAGAGGCTTTAGTAACAGAAGATTAGGGCTGAATCTCTGTTCAGACAGGGTAGACATCGTATAGATACTGGACTAGTGAGAAAAGCCTTATGACATCCAGTAAAGTATATACACTGTAGCACTATGTTGCTGCATTGTGTGCAGGAAAAAACAACCCTCACCAACACACAATAAAGGATAAATGAGAAATATGGCCTAAATTAAATCATTAATTTTTCAAATTTAATAATTAATGTTTTTCTGGTGGGAAATTCAGATTGTACATTGTGAGATGCATTTGAATTGTGGTAAATAACAAATATTCACTCTTAAATGGGTGACCAATTGAAAAAAGTACTTTTTGACAATTTGATTGTCAGTTGAATGATACATTGATTGATTATGTGTCATCAAGTGGGTATCTATTCTTGGCAACCACAGAGATAGATTTTGCCCAGAAGAATCGGTCCCCAACCTAGACCTTTAGGTCCTCCAATAGGTTTGATTTTTAAAAACCCAAAATTATCTGGTACTTACCTAAGAGTTTTGGTCGGCCTTCCATCATGGTGAAAGCAAGCATTAAAAAAGGTATAACATACAGCAGCTTCATCATTTATTTTTTTTCAAGATGATAGGATCTCAGGAAGAAGTCTAAAGTGCAAAAGGAGAATGCATCTATTCATTTAACCAGATTTTTATAGTATCTTCTCACAAGGCTGACAAAAAATCTGACAATATAGTAGAATCATGCTAATTTTGGAGTGGAGGGGTAACTTCAAGTCAGTTTTTGACTCCTGGCAACTGCCTGGACTAGTCCTTGCTATTTTCCTGACAAGATTTCAGAAGTGGTTTGTCTTCTCATAGGGCAAAGAGAACATAACTGGCCCCAGGGTCACTCACCTGGCTTTGTACCTAAGGTGACACTAGAACTCACAGTCTCCTGGTGGATAAACTTGGTACCTTATCCACTACACTGTACTAGTTCTCTGTGCTAATATATGATAGCAAAAAATCCGGAGTTTAGTAGAACCATTTCAAACTAATGTATTTTATTACAAGGCATATGCTTTTTGTAAACCATGGGTTCATCCAATGCATAGAGTTGCTAGACCTAAATTGGATAATTGGGGAGGGAGGAAAAGACCAAAAGTCTATGTGGGTGCAGGTTACATGTGAGGCTGATTACCAGTACCTTACAGATTAATAATTGTAATGCATTAAAAATCTATTGTGTTTGTTGACATCTTCTGAAGTTGCCTGAAGCCTTTTGGTGCATGTGAGTTCAACATCTCATAGTGAAATTAAGTAGGCCTTTTAATAAAAAATGCATTAGTCACCAGAATCCTTTGATATGTTTATCTGATATAATGTCTATAACATTATAACTTTTGTCAACTGATAAAACAAACTTTGCAGCAGACTACCCTCAGCCCACCAGTTAGCCAAGCTGTTCCTGAAGCACAACTACCACCTGCATGGAGTACCACAGAGAATTATCTCAGACTGAGGGGTCAAGTTCATGGCCAAATTTTGGAGGGAGTTCCTGCGGTCTATTGGGTCATCCCAGGGCCTTAGCTTGGCCTTTCATCCTAGCACCAATGGTGGGGGGGCAGAGAGATTGAACCCCATGGTAGAGGTGGTTCATGAATTATCAGCAGTCCGATTGGGCAGACCTCCTGCCTTTTGTGGAGGTCTCAAATAATAAAGTTGTTCACAATTTGCTGTGCAAATCTCTAATTGGAGAACATGATTGATGACCCTTGGCTATGGATGTGTTTAATTGGAGAATATGAATTATGATACACCAGAGGGGTGCAGGAAACCAGGATCAAGGGTGACAGTGAATTATATGTCTCAGAATCGGCTGCACACAGATCATACCATCATGTTAGCTTCTAATAAGTCTCTTGTAAGTTTTGAAACTTGGCTCAAAGCTCATGATTTAATTAGTGCCACTGCTGGAATCTTGACAACTTTAACATCCAGTTGTTCACAAATATTTTTTGAAGGTTAGCTCTCTAGTTTGAAATCTCAATATAGATAACATGGTTTGAAAGTAAAAGATCATTTTAAAGTTGGTTATTCAGTGGTAAACTATTCAGCATATAGCGCTTACTCTTAAGTTACTTTGTTCTAAATTATACAGAATTCTGAAAATCTAGAGCAGTACTTCAATTCTTTGGGGAACATAAGGCAAGTACCCATGTAATTTTAGCAGTTTTGTAAATGTTGGTATTAAAAATACAAGTTACTGTTGAAACTATTCTTAATGGAAAAGCAGTCATTTCAATGGGTGGCTCCATGGTATTCCTCCTGCTATATTATATTAAAATTCTTCATCATCTAGCAAAACAAGAGAACATTGTGGCTTTCTGACTGCGTGTTAATGAACTTCGTTTCAGTATATAAGCCAGAATAATTTATTGAAATAAAATATTCCTTTCCCCAAACTCCTCTCTCTATTACTGTTTGTACAACATGCCAAAATATACATTTTAGACTAGTATGTTGTGCAAGCCAACCCTGGTTGGTTAGTTTATGGTTCTTTGTACTGTATGATCCAAGAAGTGGATAAATGGAATATCCATGGCTACCTTAACCGTATATGATATACATATGGCTTATTCAGGGAGGTCAACAGGAAACCATATTTTCACAACTTAGAACACTGAGAAAATGAGCAATTCACCAAATCTCAAACTGACAATTTCACTTATCTCTAGTCATATTCAGGATATTTTTAAACACTCTAACCCAGTTGACATAAACCACAGAAAAAGAAAGGATATTAGAAGAAACAGATCCTTCTGAATAATTCAAAACAAGATGTCTAATCAATAGCATATTTTTCAGTGTGTTGACTTCTAAATGTGGAAGATCCCAAATGATTTAAGGAGAATAAGAAATGCAGTTATAGCAAAGTATTAAATTGTAGTAATATAAGTAATATGGGCAATATTATAGTTTTGCAACTCTGGAAAAGAAATAATAAGAATCTCTAGCTATTAATGTAAGGATATTGATGAAAAGGTACTAAGGATTCCCAATAGTTTGACTTTAACTGGTAATGTTAGCAAAATCTGCGTGTTGGCCCAGAAGTACGTTTAGGAAGATTGGCACTTGATTCCAAATAGCAATAGCACTTAGACTTATATATCACTTCATAGTGCCAATCAGTGCCAGTCAGCTTATTGACCTCAACATTTTACCAACTCCAGAAGGATGGAAGGATGGTTCAACCTTGAACTGGTCAGAATCGAATCCTAGCAGCGGAATGCAGAGTTAGCCTGCAATGCTGCATTCTAACTACTGAGCCATCATGGCTCCTCTATGGCATCTCATAGCTTTAACAATAATTATCTGGGGTATCTAAAGACAAATAATAATAAGTTCATTTCAAGTGTTCAGTATTCTAATTATGGGAGGATGCATCAAAGAGCATCTCCCTCCCATGATCAGGCTCTGAATGTCTGAAGGAAACAGGCAGACCATACTAGCCTGGATGCCCCCCTCGCCAAATCTCCATAGCAATAACTGCAGTGAAAAGATCATTAGCACAAGGATTAGCACAGATTATTATAATTTTGTCAGCAACAATTTTTGAGGTCTAAGTGCTATGAACAAGCAATGTGATTTTTTTAAAGTTTTTATTGGTTTTTAAACACAAACACAAACAAACAAAACATAAAAACATCAAGCCATCTTCCATATGTACACATACAGTGTGCCGGTTGGTTTACAAATTGTTTTGTGCTTCCATTTTGTAGTCTTCAATTACAATTACATTGCATATAATCTCCTATTTTCAATCAAAAATTAAATACCTTAGTATCATAATTAATCAATCATTTGACTATACTTTTATTCATTCATGTTTTACAAGATAATCATAATTTACTTAGTTTGTTTTATAACAGTTCATATTATCATCCCAAATCTATCCTAAAATCATTTTGTAGATATAATAAGAAAGAAGTACATCTTTATATATTTACTATTTTCTAAAAGTCTACATATTTCATTACTGTATTTTATTGTCTAACCATTGATAGAATAGATCCCAAATTTTATAAAATTGTTTATCCTCTTGTTCTCTAATTTCAAATGTCAATCTACTCATTTCAGCAAATTCCAATATTTTCTTAATGATTTCCTCCTGTGATGGTGTTTTCTCATTTTTCCAGTTTTTGGCAAATACAATCCTAGCTGCTGTTAATACATTTACAATCAGATATTTCAAGTCTTTATAATATATATCTCAGGTAAAATTCCCAATAAAAATATCTCTGGTTTCAAGTCTATATGTTTTTTGTCATTTTTTCCAACCACATGTGGATTTTAGTCCAGTATTTTTCAGCATCCGCATAAGCCCACCACATATGGTAATATAAGACAGGTGTCTGATGACATTTCCAACATTTTTCGGATTTATTCTTGAACATTCTTGCTATTCTTGTCAGGGGAAAATGCCACCTGTAAAACATCTTATATAAATTTTCTTTATATGCTGTTGACACTGTCATTTTATAATTTTGAGACCACAATTTTTGCCATTTCTCTAAATCAATCCCACATCCAAAATTCTTCCCCCAAGCAATCATAGTTTCTTTAACTTGTTCTTCTTCTAATTTAATTTCTAATAAATATCCATACAATTTTTTAATCACCTTTTCATCAGTACCTGTCAAAATCTTATCTAAATCAGTCAATTTATCATAGAAACGTTCCATTTTAGAATCTTTATCATACCTTGAATGTATTTGCGCATATAAAAACCAATTCATCTTTATACCTTGTTCCTCTAGTTTTGTATAGATTTGAGTTCACCCTTTTCATTCACCATATCTAACTGTTTGTTCCTTTTTGTATATTATAGGATAAGAAAATGCTTCAATAGTCGATAGCCAGACTGGAATTTTCAAATAACATTGCAATAGATAACATGCCACAGAAAAAGGACATCAAGCTAAAAATGAATATAGTTAAACATGAAATGGGTCAAATAGAAAAAGAAGAATTAGCACAGAAAATTAGAGGTGCTAAACAGAACTACTTTGAAGACGCAAACAAACTAGGTAGATGGTTAGCATACAAACTGAGAAAGGAGAAAGAATCAAGGAAAATATTGCAATTAACAGATGATCAAGACCAAGTTTGCTATGGTAGTAAGGAGAAGAAGGAAATCATTTGAGACTTCTATGGGAAACTATATATGCAAGAGAATATTGATGAGGAAAGAGTTATACAGTACTTACAGAATGCTAATTTACCTCAGATACCTAAAGAGATTGAAACAATGTTAGAAAGCAATATAACGATGATGGAGTTAACTGAAGCACTCAAGAAGCAAAATAATGGAGTTTTTCCGGTTCCGCGTGGCTTCGGGGCAGCAGGAATTCGCGACAGCTCGCGATTCCTGCTGTGCTAGCCGTCGAGGTATCCCCGATCCAGATGGGTCAGGGGGATATGGCTGCCCTGTAGGGACAGCTGAAGAGAGAGGGGAGTTGGATAGGGGGGTGGGGGTGTCGCAGACCCCCCCCTTCTCCGGAAAAACCCCTTTTTCCCAAGGCGGTGGAGCGGCGGTCAGCAATGGCCGCCACGAAGAAGCCAGCAACCGGGTAAGATTGTGCTGGAGGAAGTGTGAAGAGTGAAAGTTTTGTCTGAGCCGGGTCAAGTAACATCTTTTAAATTGCCTGGAACTGAGCTGTTTGAATTGCTGGAGGATACATTGTATCCCTAAGAAGAGCGAAAGCGGCGGAGAAGCTGTTAAAGGGAACTTTTTTTTTTTTTCTTTACTCTCCCACCCCATGGAAACAGCAGAAATATTTGGATATATTGGACATTGAAAGTGAATTGCTTTGAGAGTTGAAGCTAAGAGACAAAAGGATTCTTGGACATTGAAAAATTTAAGAAATTGGAAAATCTTTGTTGGAGGTATGGATTTCTGATTATTTAAAATTGACATTGCAAGTGGGAAGGGAGAGGAAAAAAAAATTGGAGCAGAAGCTGAAAAAGGAGGAGATTGCCTAGAATCCCAAAGGAAGATATATGGTAATTGGACCTCTTTGATTAAAAATTACCCCAGAAAGAGAAAGAGAAGAAGGAAGAAAAGTATTAACTTTTGGAACTTTTTTTTAATTGTTTTTGATTGTCTTTGATTAAAAATACTTGTGGTTGTTTTGGAAAAAGTTTCCCTTTTCATAATGGCATCGTTTGTGGATGAACTAGAGATTGAATATCAAAAATATAAAAAAGAAGATACTTTGGGCACTTTGTTTCAATTCTTAGAAATGGCGTTATGTACTTATGAAAAGTTGATTACGCAGCAGAAGGACTGGGACAAGGAAGAAGAGGAAGAAGAAGCCATCTTTGATGAACAATGGGTCCCTTCCGGAGAGGAGGAGAAAAAGGATAAGAAAAAGGGGATTTTAAGAATTATAAAAACAACCAAAAGAGAGAAAAATGAGCGAAAAAGTGGAGGCAAGGTTAGAAAGCAAAGGAAAAGGAGCAAGAAAAGCGAGGAGAAAAAACAAAGGGGTAAAAAGGGCAAGGAGAAGAATAAGCAAGAGAGAAAGGGGGGGAGGAGAAGCCTTAATGGGGGGAAGCAAGACCTAAAGAAAAAAAGTTTATTTAGAGACAATGGGTGAATTTAATTTAGGATAAAAGAGGGATTCTGGAGGGTACATAAGTTTGTGTTTTTATATGTGTATTTAGAGTATAAAATTCATTATGTAATCTTAGAATCTTTTAAACAGAATCCCAAGAAAAATTGCTATATGAAGTATTTTTAAGTTAGGGTAATGAGTTATAGACGTTACTCCAATTGGTGTATAGGAGAAGTATAGTAAAAGAAAAAAGATGAATGGATAATGGGAAATAGAACAGACAAAGAATGTTGTTGAAAATGGTAATAAGATATGGAAGGATATATATGTTTTTTTTTTTTTGGATTTTGTATATTGATAAAAGGCAATAAAATTTTAATTAATAAGAAATAATTTGGATGAAAAGGAGAAGTAGAGATAAGATATGAAGTTAATACTATATGAAGTATTGATACTATAATTTGGAATTGTTATGCTTTATTGGTCTTTTATTATTATTTTTTCCTAGAAAAGAATTTATAAGCTGTTATGCCTTGATTCTTTGTGCATTGTTTTTATAAAACTGATAAAAATGGTTTTTATATATATATATATAAAAGAAAATGATAATAAGATATGGAAGGATATATGGGATGAATATGATGTTTGAATTTGTGTCTGTGTGAAGAGTTTTAACCCGGGAACAGACAACCTTCAGAAAATGTCTTTTAGTTTTGTTTTTGTTTTGTGTTTTGTATGTTTGTGTATTGTGTTTTTTGTAAAACTAATAAAATTTGTTTTTTATAAAAAAAAAAAAAGAATCAATAAAACCTTGGAGGAATGTTAGATGAGAATAATTGTAAACAAGCCAGAAAGAAATGAATATGATGATTATAAAATGGATAAATATAGAAAAGAAATGAAATTGAATAAGAGTAAAGAGAAATAATGAGAAATTTGCTGAAAGATATTTATGTGTCCATATGGAAATGGGATAAATTAGAATTATGTTGTATAAAAATAATGTTTTATTCGACTTGTAAAAATTTATAATGTTAAGAGGTTTTATGTACTTAATGGTTAATGATGTGTTGTTTGTCTTCAAAATTAATAAAATTTGTTTCAAAAAAAAAAAAAAGAAGCAAAATAATGGAAAGGTACCAGGCCCAGATGGACTACCGGCAGAATTTTACAAAACATTACAAGAATTGTTGAATCTTCCATTGCTAGAAGTTATGAATGAAGTTATGTTAAAGAAGAAGATACCTAAATCATGGTCAGAAGCCTATATTACACTTATTCCAAAAGAGGAGGCCGATCCATTACAAATTAAGAACTATAGACCTATTTCTCTACTAAATGCAGATTATAAAATCTTTGCTTCAATATTGGCAAAAAGACTTAAAAAATATCTAAATAATTTTATTCATCCTGATCAAAATGGATTTCTGCCAAAGAGACAAATTAAGGATAATATGAGAGTAATCTTGGACACCTTGGAATACTACGAGGCACATCCTGAAAAACAAATGGCTCTGATATTTCTAGATGCACAGAAGGCATTTAATAATGTGAATTGGCGATTCATCTTATTATTGTTGGAACAGATGGGCTTTGCTAGAAAATTTATTCAAGCAATAGAAGCTATATACTATAAGCAAACGGCAAAGGTAATGATAGAGGGAGAACTGACAGACTCTATCAATATAAGAAAAGGAACAAGACAAGGGTGCCCACTATCACCTTTGTTGTTTGTGTTAACTTTGGAAGTGCTAAACAGAAATCTTAGAGATGAAAAGAATATAAAAGGAATGAAAATCAAAAAGGAAGAATTTAAGCTGCAAGCATTTGCAGAGGATCTGGTTTTCATCTTAGAAGACCCTCTAGAAACAGCACCAAAATTGATAGAAAAGATAGAGACATATGGAAAGGTGGCTGGTTTGAAAATAAATAAAGATAAGACAAAGATCTTGACAAAGAATATACTATTAAGACAAAAGGAAGAACTGGCAGACCTACTGAAAATTCAGGTCACGAATAAGATCAAGTACTTGGGGATATATTTGACAGCAAGATGTAGTACACTAAAAGAGAATAATTATATCAAACTTAAACAGGAGATAGCGCTAGATCTGGCGAAATGGGAAAATTTACAACTGCCACTAATAGGGAGAATTTCAACAATCAAGATGAATATATTATCCAGAATTTTATATTTGTTTCAAACAATTCCAATTAGGCTTGGAAAGCTTACTTTGAAGATTTAAATAAAATTGTGTTGAAATATATATGGCAAGGTAAGAAAGTAAGAATAAAGTTAAAACTTTTGCAAGATGCTAGAATTAGAGGAGGATTTGGTTTGCCTTATTGGGAGTTGTATTATCAAGCTACAAATCTGATGTGGGTTAAGGAATGGATAACACTAAGAAATACTAGATTGTTGACATTAGAAGGACATGATTTGTTGTTGGGGTGGCATGCTTTTTTATGGTATAAAGGAACTAAAACACAGGGGTATTTCAGAAGACATTATATACGGGAGTCTCTGTGGTTAAACTAGGAGAAGATTAAAAGCAATGTGATTGTTATGTTCGGAGCATGGGCGCAAGGAACAGAGACAAGGCATCGGATAGTGACTCAACTCTTTATTAGTGACTTCAGAACAGAGCTAAAATACTCGGGCAGCAGCAGCCCTTTTATAGGGCTTGCTGCTGTCATAACAGCCAATGCTTTGAGTTTACCTCCCTGGTGGCGTCCAATTGGCAGCGCCTGTTAACAGCCAATCAGATCGGCCTGGGATGACCAATCAGGATCTGCTGCTGGCGGGCTAATCAGAAGTGCAGGATTACGAGCCTGCTGTGGAAGTAAACTATTTAGGCTTTTTAATTAGTGCAATTGCTTAGTCCGTAACAGTGATTTTTAAAGAAAGCAGCCTTGAGCCTTCAGAGTTTCCACAAGTGCAATAACTTTTCCCAACAGTTTGTCCAGAAATGCGTTAATATTTGTTTGTTTGTTTATTAAGGTAGCTTACAAAAAAAAAGCAGAGAAAGAAAAGAAGTGTAAACATAATAATAGGAAAGTAATGGAACACTAATGAAAAAGAAAACAATGAAAACACCACCACATGAGAATGAAAGATGGGTGGAAGGGAGAAACAGGGAGGCAGGGAGCGAGGAGGGTAGGTAGAGATGTGGCTTACTGCTATCAATCTAGTAGCCACCTCCATTGTGATGATCCCCAGGCCAATCAGCAGGGCCAAGTCTTCAGACATTACTGCTGTTATAGAAACCAATTTCCATAACTTGGAGACTGACAAAGCTTATGGGGTGGGGGTGATGAAGAGTCATGGTTTTAATTTTTCTAATGAGCCAGACATGTTCAAAATGCTGAAGGTACAACAGCATTTGCTTTATCCACCAGAGGACTTTGTGGTAGTATGCTCCTGCTTAACAATGCATGGAGATCCTAGAAAACAACAAAGGAATTCTCTGAGACAATGCTAAAAAAATATGTAGTGTTTTTTTTCTGTTTTGAAAAGGGAGTGTTGCATGCAGAAGCTACTTTTTTTCCACAGTTTTGTGATATCGCTCTGGCTAAGTTTTGGAGGCAAGAAAAATCTTACTGAGAGAGAATGAAACCGGTCATGGACTGGCTCCTAGTGGCCAATGTAAGTAAAAAAACCATAGAGGAGAGAGAGAGAGATACAGTTCCACCATAGAGTCCAAAAAGGGGTGCAGAAGTCATGTAAAACCTCATAAAGTGGGGTTAACTAATGTTACTTATCCTTATAATTATATAGCTTATTTTTAAAAGGCAAGTGTCTTCATTTCTAACATCTCCAGTTTGTGAACTTCTTAGATGCATCTGCCTGGCCACCACGAGACAGAATTCTGGATTATCTTTATCTGGACTTTTGGTCTTATCCTCTAAAATCCTTCTTAAGTTCTATGTCTTAAATTCTATCTTTCTTCATCTTATTTTATTCCAATCTCTGTTTTAATGACAAGATATACATAACTTGATTTTCTGGTCTTTGCTTTAAATAAGCAACTAGTTATGAGCACTTGCTCCAATTCAGCAGGACTATTCTTGCCATAAAGCCCTCTTCAGGTTGAATTCAACTTTTTCAGATTTTTGAACACCACTACAGACATTCTCCCATATGCCAAGGATAAATTCAGTTATTGGATGTATGGAGACACACTGTTATAGCTGGAATTTATTATGTGGTGTATATATTAATGGGTGGGTGCATATATCATACTAATCAAAAGCAAATAAACATGTCATGATTAAGTTATATTAGCACCAGAGAGAGCCAAGTTCCACAAATAGAAATTCATTTAGTGACTTTGAATACAAGTTCATTGTAGGGAGAAATTGGAGGGAATGATGTTATGTACCTAATCTCAAATACTTTGAAAAGGGCAGGATATAAATCTGTTCTGTCCTTAATTAGCATTCTTGAGATCCCCGCGCTTTGATTGGCCAAAGCGCAGGGCACTCTGATTGGTCAGGCGAGCCGCGCCAATTGGCTTGCTAAGAATCTCCCGCGATTGGTCCATTCGGATCGCGGGAGATTCAAAGCGGTGCCATTGGCCGCGGCCGCCGCGGCTAAAAGAATAAAAGCCGCGATCTTTTTCCCCATGCCCCAGTTCGGTTCCAACCTCAAATAAAGAGCATGATTTGAAGTCACCGACTCCTGGCATCATTTCGCGGACGCAACAAAATCTAACTAATAATATGAATAATAACAACAGCAATCACCCTCAAGACACCCACAACCAAATTAGCTTTAAAAAAAGCTAATTTGTCAGGCAATGTTATATATGTACTAGTTGCAAAAGCTTTGATTTTATCATATGTATTTTCAAGCATACGTGCATTTCCTTACAATTTTTTAAAAACTCTTATTACTCCATTAATGATATTGCTTTTTAAAAAGGAAGGACATTTAATTGATCTGTTTCAAGGGACAAATACTCAGTCATTTAGTTTTAAAAAATTCTCAGATAAGCTGACTATTTATTATGAACAAATCTAAACAATTATCACAGATTTATTCTGCAGATTTCCACTCATACCATAAAATTGATTTAACCCTCCAGACACTACAAGCTAAACAAGATTTCATTTATTCATTCTAAACCATTTTATACCTTGTCACTTTATGCTACTTTCATGCTCCTAAAAACTGGGGTATAATTCCTCTATTTCACTAAAGGCCTCTTTTGTATATATACAATATTCTCCATGTCAGCCATTTCTCTGCCCTGACACCAGAAATGCCTTGTTCATGCTCTGCAAAATTTCCAACTCAATTTTGTGTCAGAGCCAAAAAAGTAAGCCTAGGAAGCGTAAGGCATACAGCTTTCAGTTAAGAAAATTGACCATTTCTATTTAGCAGGATTTAAAAGACTCCCTGAGGGTTGATGCATGAATCCCAGTTCTGTTCTGAGCAGCAGTTGAAGCCAAAGGCTATCAGCATAAATAAACATAGAAAGGGAAACATGCCAATTAAGATATATCTAAATTATTATCCTCACGGTTTTTTACTCAGGGTAAAAGTGTGGTATGTGAAAAAGCAGTGTGCTGCTGTCTATTCCGCAACAAATTTGAGGTGGCATTACCCAATATATGAGACAGTCCTTGGGTAAAAAGATAAATATATCACCCCAGGCTTGTGCCTTCACAAAAAACACATACATAGTGTGTGGTGTGTGTGTGTGTTTAAAAAAAAACTGCATTTGCTTTTGTACAGGATGATGGATTTTACTGGTTGAAAGTCTAAAAGGAAAATTTATGCCTATCCTAAGCAGCTGTATTTGTCTCAATTGGAAAAACAGATAACAACCAAATGGAGTCATGGTACAATTATTTTATATTATAACAGTCACACAGTACACAAAACAAATCTTATTAGACTGAACTCTTATATACTCAGAATGGATTGATGACCTACAAGACCAAGTCAAAACCATATGGTTTAGGTTTAAATGTGGGTTCAGACACTGTTCTGGTCATCCAATCCCTTCCGTAACATAGCCCAGTGTTTCCCAACTTTGGCACATCTTGTCATCTTTACGTTGCCAAGATTGAGAAACACTGACATAGCTTAAAGGACCCCTGATGCAAAACAGTGGATTGTATGTATTATTATCTCCTTCTGAAGCCAATTTTGTTTTGCTCACGTCTTATGTTCTTTTTTTTTTCCTTTTGACAGGCGGGTGGGGGAAGCAGTGATAAGCCTGCAGTGGTAAGGCAGAAAACCATTGTTATCGTGAGGACTTAGTGACGTATTCTGATTTCTCCTTATAGTAAGAAAAAACTAGAAACATAGAACTCATTCTAAGCTAGCCTGCTTGTTTTTCCACTCTTGCTTGTGGAACAAAGGAGAAAGGGAGTAGAAATTGGCATGTAGTTTCAAAGTTTTTTCCCACCGTGAAAGTCTCAGACTTTCAATTCCCATCCCAGAGTCATGCGCCAGACAATCTTGCAATCTCTTGACGATGACAACAGGAGGGCCATGAAATCATGGCACCAAATTTTGATTAAAACTGTCAAGTTGTTGTAGTTAGTGGGGAGCAGTGCTGGTATTCTACCAGTTTGGCCTAGTTCTACCAAGCCAGTAGCACTGATGAGCAGCGGAGACCAAACCAGTTTTCTCCGACACTCTGATGTTGGGCCCCCTGCCCGCCTGGACTCCCCTACTCACCTTTATTCCCAGCTTTTGAAGCTCAGCTGCTTTGCGTGGCACAGCAAATTGCCAAGTGGCAGCTGCTGAAGCATCAGGGAGAGTGCAGGATTGCAGGAGGTGAGTTGGAAAGCCTCTGCACCTGCACAAAGTGCGCATTTGGTCCACACAGTGTGCGTGGATGCGTGCAAAGCGTGTCCACCAAGCCACACTCACCAAACCAGTGGTAAAAATGTTTGAAATGCACCACTGGTAGGGAGCTTCTACACAAAACCTAGCATTAGGTATTGTGGAAAGTGGCCCTCCTTAGCCCACCTCTGCTGTTGTTATTAAAGCTTGTAAGAGATTTGGGTGTCATCTTACTTAGTACATATGCTTTTTATGTTATGCTTTTAAATCTGTTTGCTTGATTAATAATAAGGTTTATAATCCCTTTATTTACTTGTATGTTCATTGCCTCTGGAGTCAAAACAAAACCAACAATTGTCTGGGCACCTGATCACAACCCTGACACTCGGCAAACCAAAGCCCAAAAATAGTTTGGGGCAATTGTGCTGTGAACATTTCTAGATGTTTATTGTAACCAAACCTCACCTCAGGAGCAAGTTGGCAAATAGTCTGGTTTATTCTGTTTCCAAAAAAATGAAAGATGAATGAGTTACAAAGCTGAAGAATTACACAATACACACAACATCCTAATTTACTGGAGTAAAGTAAAGGTGTGTCTGTATTTGCATGTGTGTGTATAATCTATAAATGAAGCTGCAATGCTGTGATTGTGTGTGTATATTTACCATCAAGCTGTACATTTAAATATACAAGACATCAAAGAGGCATTTGGCAGCACACACGTCTTACAAATGAACCATCTCTCTTTGAATCATCAAAGCAACTGCCTCTTTTGCAGGGCTCATGCAGCTGCTTAAATAGTATTCCCTGCCATCTGCAACTACTTAATTTCCCTGGTGTTCCCAATGGAGGCATCTTTTGAAGAAACTTTAAAGCAAGGGTCTTCAAACTTAGCAAGTTTAAGACTTGTGGACTTCAACTCCCGGAATTCCTGAACTAACATAACTGGAGGAGGAATTCAACAGAAATCTACAAGTCTTAAAGCTGTCAAGTTTGAAGATCCCTGTTGTAAAGGATGGGGTTCAGTGGTGGGATTCAATTTTTTTTACTACCGCTTTTGTGGGTGTGGCTTGGTGGGCGTGGCAGGGAAGGATACTGTAAACTCTCCAGTCAGAGGTGGGATTTGCAGGTTCTCCGAACCACTCAAAATTTCCGCTACCGGTTCTTCAGAACTGGTCACAACCTGCTGATGGGGTTGCTTTAGTGACTTTAAGAGAAGTACTTTATTTATGTCAACACCAATTACAAAACATTTATCCCAAAGGCTTTGACTAGGCTGTGGACAATGGACATACTATAGATTATTATATCATTATATTTGTCGTTTGTTGGGATGCTCCCACAATGTGAATGATTCCATTATTACATCCATGAATGAGTACCCTCTCTATTATGCACTCTCTACTACGTACCTGAAGGTGAGACAAAAACAATGGATGGAAATTAATCAAGGAGAGAACCAACCTAGAAATAAGGAGAAATTTCTTGACAAAACAACTAATTATGGAACAGCTTGCCTTCAGGAGTTATAGATGCTCCATCACACTTGAGGTTTTTAAGAAGAGATTGGACTGGCATTTGTCTGGAATGGTATAAGGTCTCCTGCTAAAACAGAGGGTAGGACTAGAAGACCTTCAAGGTCACTTCCAACTCTGTTATTCTATGTACCAGCAGTACATGACTGGGGGTGTACAATACCTTGGCCATTTTTATAGACTTCACAATCATGACAAAGCCATCTGCCCAAGTCCAGTTTATTGCCTGGTATGTCTAAAACCAGGTAAAGAACGAAACACACACAGCGGCTCCTTTTATTTTTGCACCCTGCCACCCTGTCCTTTTCTTGCTGCCCTTTTCCCAAAATCTGAAGCTACACCAACATTTGCTTTCCCATATGCACCTTCCTTCAAATCTCTTTGCTTGAGAGGAAGCAAACTGGAAACAGCCACCAGCCAAAGAAGGTGGGAAGACTTTCTTTTACCCGGTTTCAAACTTCTATATTCAGGTGAAAACCTGAGCAAAGCTAAAATTGTTTCTAAGATTGAATCATGAGATGAGATGCACCTTTACTCTGGAAAGCAAAAATAGGAAATAGATTGTTTTCACTTTATTTAAAGGTAACAAGCTTTCCTTAACAGGGGAACAAGTGCATGATTTGAAACAATCCAAAAAGCAAATATATTTCTGCTCTGGAAGGAGAAAGTCCAGAACAGTGATTCACTCAGTGCTATAATGGGTTTTCTTCTTTTGAAAAAGGTGATTCTCTGGCTCCTCAGAGCCAATTTTTTCTGATATATGCAATCTTGGCTCAGAGTAGGAGGGTCAAACTACCAATCTGTCTCTACCAGTAGAGACAAATCAAAAAGAGATAAGACTAAATCTTCCAGAGTTAGCAAACTGCCCTCTTTCAATATTTGCAGTCAAGTATGCCGTTAATTCTATCAGCACACACACTTTAAGAAGTGTAATTAAAACTGTAATTTTCTTTCTTTTTTTGAATAGGACCTGTGTCTAGTATCCTGCACACTTGCAGGATACATTGCAGTATAATGCACAGCAATGTCTTGCATTGGTCCTTCCAAACCTCACACTGTGGGTCAAGGACTGAGTTTCAGGGGAAAAAAAACTGTTTTGGGTTTTCAGTGATAATTGATAATTCTTCTTTTTAGTCCAGGCTACTTGTTAGTAGAACTATTCTGAATATGCTCCTTGCCCTTTATTTTTTCTTCCCTTTGCTATTGGATTACTAGGGAGACAAGAACCACAACACTTTCATTCTTCGTAGTGATGGATATTTGGCCTAGAAGCAGAGGAACCATGACCAGACAACTGCAGGGAACTGGAGGAAGCCCACTACAAACATATCCTCCAACTCCTTGGTTTCTCACATAATAATCTGCAACCAGTGGTATCTTCCCCATCTTATCCACTATTATGCCTGCTGGCGAAGGTAGCAGAATGTCTGTGGGAAATCAGCAATTAGAGAACAGCTGGGAAAGGAAGTGAAAATACTGAGCAGCATTGGAAACTTAGCATCCAAGCAGGAGGCCTTGGGACTTTAAAAAAAAAAAACCATGAAAGGAAAGACATTTTGCTCTAGAGCCAAGGTGCTCACAACTGGTTGTTTGTTTAAAGCAAAGATCTTTGTAATCTTTTTAATGGAGGGAATAACATATCTGTGGTCACATGAAAACTAGCCAGGAGATAAGTAGCCTTGTGCAAGACATGACAGGAATCAGCCAAAAACCTTATCTCTACCTGCAGTTTTATACAGTGTAAGTGTATAAAAACAAGCAAAGAGAAGAACAAAGACTGAACAGAAGACCCAGGTGATGCCTTTCACTTCCTAGAATACTGTCACCACAAGCAAAAAGAGATCAATCATCACGTAATGGAGCCAGGTAAGCCAATATGAAACTCAGCTCTGCTTACTAATAGCTTGCCCTGTTCCTTCCTAAGTTTCATATATGAACTATTGGTCACGTACTGAGTTTCAGTAAAAGCTGTTGCTTTGGGTTTCAAAACAGCCTGTCAAGTAATAATTCTTTCAATTGGCTACCTGTTATCAGAAATACTTTGAATATTCCAGCTTGAAATCCTTTGGGATAACCAGAGACATCAATTCTTTGTCTCCTGTTTGTTGTGATGCCAACTCTCCAAAATTGCTACCCAACATCATCAAAGGTTTCTTTCTTTGGATATTGCACTCTTAGCAAATTTGAAAAAATAGCATACAATCCTCAACTTGAGATATAACGTTTTATGGAGGATATTGGCAGGCAAAGCAATTTTGTATGAGACAAGATTGAAAGAATCTCTGCAGAACAGAACATTGAATTGGCAAAATACATTTGAACTTGAGAACGTTTTTTAATTTCAGTTAGGAAGGATGGATGGATGACTGACTCTGATGCACTCAATTTTATCTGCCCAAATTCTGTGAAGTAGGTTCAATGGAAGGAGAATGTCTGACCCAAAGTCACCCTAGGAGCTCTCTGGTTGAAGGAGTCTTAAACGTGGATCTCCTTTGCACAAGTCCAACATTTTAGGCATCACAGTATATTATAATTCGCTACAATTTACTTTGAGATTGATAGATTCACATAATTTTTTTTATTTTAGCACATATAATGGCTACAGTCTTAAACAAAGCTTCTGTTACATTACAGTTATAAATGGAAAGTGGTCCAGATTGCATGTCCAACGACATTAGCCTAAGTAGGAGCAATCTCCACAGAGCTCTGCAATAACAGCAAATGAAAAATTATCAATATTAAAATTTCACTAACTTTCTGAAGGTAGGAATAAAATATGCTGATTTTTTTTTTTTTGTTGGCTTTTCATTTCTTTTCCACATGATGTGATGAATTGACATGCTGTACTGTATAATAGTGCTACATTGGCCATACAAATGACCAGTCTAATGGTATATGTATGTTTTTGTTCTTTTACTTTTATGTTATTATTTTTAAAGAAATAAAATGTTTTTAAAAGTGCAATAAACCAAGAGGGCTATAGATCACTGGAGAAAGGATTATATAATAGGAGAACAGGAGGATGACATGTGGTCTACTTTGTTCAGATCAGATTGCAAAGAGTCTGCCTGGAAATATTTGAAACAGTTCTGAGCACATCAGATATGTCAGAAATTCCAGACTCCATTCATGGCAAAAATAGATACAATCAAGGAAAAAATCCTACTTAAAACTTTGGAGACTCCTCACCAGTCAAAGTCAACAGCACTCGGCCATCTCAAGCACTCCAGATATTGTTGAACTGTAAAATCCAGGAGCCGTACCAGGCATGGCTAACAGAGAAGGATCGTGGAAATTATATTTAAAGTTATATTATATACAGACTGCTACAGTTGCCCATCACTAAATTAACATGAGGTCTGTCTTGAAATATGGCAACTTTCTTTGTTCCTAAGCATCACAGATAGTACTTGACTAATGACACAATGTGAACCACAATTTCCATCGTTAAGCAAGGTAGCTGTTAAGTGAGTTGTGACCAATGTTATGACCAGTTAAGTAAATCACTGCAGTTGTTAAGTGAATCAGGCTGTCATTAAGCAAATCCAGCTTCCCCCATTGACTATGCTTGCCAGCTGGAGCAGTCACAAATAGTGATCATGTGACCCTAGGACACTGCAACCATCATAAATACATGCCAGTTGCCAAACATCCACCATTTTGATCATGTGACCATATGAGGATGCTGCATTGGTTGTAAGTGCAAAGGCTGGTCATAACTCACTTTTTGCTGTGCCTCTGTAAGGTCAAATGGTCAATAAATGAAAATACTCTTTGAGCCAAGGACTACCTATACTACATTCAATAGCAGTAGCAACAGCATTTAGACTTATATACTGTTTCACAATGCTTTACTGCCCTCTCTAAGCAGTTTACATAGTCAACTATCCCAACTATCTGGGTCCTCATTTTACCAACCTCAGAAGGATGGAAGGCTGAGTCAACCTTGTTCATTCAACAAAAACTCCTGATTTTTCCAGGACTGCTGAGCATTCAGTGTGAGACACCATGTTGTCAAAGCAAGAAAATAACCAAACCAATTTGCACCTGTAGGAGGTCTGGTAACTATTTTATCCCTTAGCCTCTCTATGTATCATCCTAGAGAAAGAATGGCTCTCAGAAAAATGTCCTACTGGGCTGGTAATCATTTTTCCATTAGTCTTTGAACAGGTCTCCATTACCAGCCAACAAGCCAATCTAGAATAATTGAAACACGAATCTGTCTTTGTCCTTAACACAGTAACAAATAGTTTCCCCCATGGAACCCCTGCTTCAATTCTTGACCCAGCTCCTCACAGTCATAGCTGGTGATGAGAGAGAGAGAGAGAGGAAGAGCCCTGAACAACAAGGTCTTTATAAAGCAGGGAGATCATTTTACCTTTTATGTATTACAGAGCAAGAGCGGATATCTCCAGATTTTGAACCAGTCTGTCTAAAAAAGTGCCAAATCTATTCCCACGGGGAAAGTTTAAAAACAGTGCACTATACCACGAAGATGTTTAAACTAAAACTATGCTAAAATGGATGCAAATTCTTTAGATAAAAAGGGGGATTTCAGAAGAGCTTGAATGTTCGCTCAAAGATTCCAGCGTTTTTTGTTATTTCAGCTCTCTGCTATTCTACTGTAATTGTAAGGTGTTTTTTTTTTAATTCTATATTTCATATTTTTCTGGACAATTCTAAGTATATCAGTCAAATGTCTATCCTAGCTGCTGAGCTGTGTGATTATATGTTGGTCACACATTTCTAATCTCTAGATTAGAGATCCTAATTTGCACAGAACAGAGTGAGGATGCTTGGAATAAAATCAGGCTGCAATTTTACACATGGTGGAATGGCCAAAATATGTTAGAATTTATCCGGATTGCCCTTAACTACTAGCAAAGAACATCTTATGTGCAATGGCTATGACTAAGACTTGTAATCTAGTATACTGTACACTAGATTACAATAAATTGAGAGAGCATCTGGTCATGTTCATAGCGTATAGAAGATTGAGACTTGGAATCTAAGAGAAGTAAATGGTGAAGAGCAGAACAAAAATTAAAGATTGAAAAATAGACATGGCGTGAGTCAGCAAAATTAAGAATATAACAGATTTTAATAAAAGTGAACTAATCCTATGAAGTGAAATTGTGTATTTGTGTGCCTCAAAATGTAGATTTAATCATGAGCAAAAGGTCTTTTAAACTGTATGCCAGAAGATATGAATTTGTGTCATCCAGGTGCATATAAAAGTATACACTGATAAACTGATGACAGTTGCCATGTCATACTCTAATGAATGGTGATCATGTAAAAAAAAAGAGGGGGGGTTGCATGATATTCTGATCAAGGGGAAAACATTATTTTGCTGGGTGACATGAATGGATGGGCAGATGGAATCAAGATGAAAGAATAAAGAGAAAGTAATTCAGCCACTCAGAGACCCTAGAACCATGTTAGCGAACCTACGGCATGCATGCTGGATGTGGCACGCAGAGCCATCTCTCTGGGCATGCCAGCCATCAACCATTGCTCTTCCAGATTTCAAAGCGCACATGTGCACTGACCACCTGGTCTTCATGCACATGGGAGTGTTGGAAACTAGAAGAGCAGTTCCCTGGTGCGCATGCATGGGTCGGGAAGCTGAGCTTCCAGTTTCTGGCACATGCATGCATGCCGGCCAGCTGGTCTTCCAGTTGCTGGCATGCATGCATGCATGAAGACCAGCTCGCCAGCATGCATACATGTGCAGGAAACCAAAATCTCAGCTTCCTGGCACACACATGCACACCGAGGAGCTGCTCTTCTGGTTTCCAGTGCTCCCGCGTATGCACTAGAGGGCTGTTCTTCCGGTTTCCGGTACTCTCATTTCAGCACTTGGTGCCGAAAAGGTTCACCAACACTACCCTAGAATGAATTAGAATGGAAATCTTAGAAAATTATTTATTATAAATTCATAGTTTAACCATAAATCCATCAATATGCATATATGTCAAAAGAATTAATATAAAACTGAAAGCATGATTGATTTGACAGTTTATAATAAACTCTGGAAGAACCAGTGAAGTATATTTGGTCCTGAATGTGAGACAGATCATATTTGTGTGTGTGTTAGGTTAACAATCAACCTTAGAGGAAAAAAAATGATATGGAAGAAAAGGAATCAATAGAAATAAATGAGAATAAAAATAGATCAACTGCATGAGGAGAAAGTACAAGTCCTAACTGGAAAAGAATTAGAGAAGAGATTAATCTTCCAGCTGAATCAAAACTCAAACACAAATATACAAATGGTGTCAGATTGCAGGGCTGCCAACTCTCACGCAATCAGCGTGAGACTCACGCAATTCAATCAATTTTGACTGTCTCACTCTGATAAACAAAATCTCACGCTAAACCCCCAAAATCATGGAATGTACAAAAATATCCCTACATTCTCTGATTATATTCCGAATATTCCCCTTAGCTTAGGAGAAGGATGAGCTCCCAGCGCCGCCCCGCCCTGCCCAGCCACCCCGCCCTGCCCAGCCACCCCACCGCGCCTCTTTTCCCGCCTTAATCCTTCTGCCAGCGTCCCGTAACTGTCACGATGCCGATCATTATCGCTTCAGGAAAGCGAAGAGCAGGAGGCTTCTTTGCCGCCCGGGGCGCTCGCAGCCACTTTGCCCCGCCCTCTCCCTCTCTGCAATGTCCTCTGGGACAAGCCAGCTGCCCTAGGCTTTCCAAAGAAGGACACGAGGGGGCTGGCAAAGCCTCTTTACAGCCTCGGCCAGTAATAACAATGGTAAGCAAAGCCAACGGAGTGGCTTCCATTTAACCCTTTGGTGTTTAAATCTTTGGTGATGTTTCTTTATTTTCTCTGGCTGGATTTCTGACCCAGGAGAGAAAGACCATTTAAAAAAGCAAAAAGGACAGAAAGAACACCAAGAAAGAATGGGACAACCCCCCCCCCCCCAAAAAAAAGAGATCCAACACAACTCTGAATAAAATTATTATTATTTTAAATTTTATTATTATTATAATTATTATTACCACCCCTTTACACGCCTTATGCTCTCTTTTAGCTGATCCAAAAGAGTCTTCCCAAACCAGCAAGGCGAGAAGCGCGCCAGGCTGATCTATAAAGGGGCTGGGCAGCTTTTTTGCAAAATACTTAATAGAAAGGTTGGAGGACTGACAGGATTACATCTCTGGCAGTGGATGAAGGAATCACTTTTTCCTCTTTCTCCCTTGAGTTTAAATCCTAGGTCTCCATGCACCAGATCGACAGGACTGTACTACATTATTATCATATTTTCAAACCCTTAGATAAGGACTCAATAAGGACTTTTTTTGATGCCAGTAGGCTTCTCAGCCCCAAATTGGGATAGCCCTGACTCAACTAGAACATATTCTAATCTTAACACAATTTACCATCCAAAGAGCAGTAAGACCATTAAGTTCAGAATCTAAACTTACCCAATAAATAATATACTGTTTCCTCACTGTGCTCAAGCTTCAGAATACAGTAGATGAGTTTTACAGTTAACAATATGTATATTTATATGAAGCACTCATTATTTGATTAAATGTTTAGTTTATACATGTCTGAAATTATGAACCTCTATTTCAGTCAACAAGTTAGTATATAATTAAAGACTGAGACTATAGCATTTGATATTGGCATGTAGTATGGTATTTGATACAGAAAGAAGAATACCCATTGATGTATTTGCATTATCTCTGTAGTTGTTTCGGGTTTTTGTCTTTTTGTTGCACATTGAATTCATCCTATAGTGGTCTATAGTACATCACTAAGCTAATAAAGTCAGTTGAGGTAGAATACTGCAGTTACAAGTCAGGAACTTCAATTATTCATGGTCAGTGAACTGCATTATTAATATCTTACAAATCCGGTTCAAGTACATTGGTGCTGCTTGCATGTATGTATGTATGTATATGTCCAAATCATGACTAAAGTATGCATCAGATTGCACCATTTAAAATGAAAAATTGTCAAAGCTCCCTACCGTGGAAGGGGGGACACCCCCCTTCCACACCATCCCCCCCCCTCGGTCGCTTCGCTCCCTCGCAGTGTCTCACTCCGAACTATCACTCAAGGTTGGCAGCCCTGAGATTGTTGTAAAATGGACAGGCAGCGGACACATATTTTCTGTCCTCAGATGCTTTTACACAATCTAATTTGATGGCCAGAAAAGGAGGAAAGATACTAAAATCTTACACAATCAAAAACTACTCAGATTTCAGCAATATTTCAGCAAAACAAAATTTATTTTAGTTTTCGCCTCTATTGTCTATTCTAGAGCCCTTGGAAACTGCAATGAAGATCCTCGTAGCCCTTCCTTTGCAGATTTCAGTAAATAACTTGGTTCATCCAGAACTTTTTGTGTGTATGGGGGGGAGAGAATAGTTTCCTCTCAAGTTTAATTTTTTTAGTCAATAATTGTATATGATGATTTAGGAAGGTTTCCAAAATGTTTTCTGCTTTCTATAATATACTGCAAGGAATTTCTGTCTGAATCTCTGTTTTGTCTATGTTTACAAAGCTAACATCATTATAACCACAGCTATGTAACATCTGTTTACACAGCTAACTATGTTCTGAACTGACCATCAATCTAAAATAAACCTCATTAGGGGTTTGAAGAAATATCTTTCATTTGCCATGCCAGCTTTAGGGCATTTAGCAAGAGATGGCAACTTTAAAAAGAGCACTATTTTTAAAATCAGGTTAATATTAACTTCTCATAAGGTCTACTTATCCCTGCCATTATTATATTGATATAATGTCATTGCATTATTTGATTATTATTTTTCGACTGTTGAAATCAGGAAAAAAGTGGGGTGTATAACATAACATATGCTATCATAACATATAATAGATGTTAGCATTATATAGGTACAATCATGAACATGGTGGGGGATAGTGCAAGTTACAGTCCGATAAACCAGAAGTTTGTCAGCATATCTAACACTGGAAAATGGAGTGACTTAGAGTGCAATCTTATCTATAGCTACCTAACCAAGACATACAGACCAGATTCACACACTAAGTCACCATGTGGTTTCCTTGATTTTGGTTTAACATGCAATGTTGACAGGCAAATGTATTTTATTCAGTAAACCATAGTGAGATAATGTATGAATCCTATCACCCATTTCAGTGAAAATAGAAAATTAATGCAAATCAAGACTTTATGGTTATAAATGAGACTGCTTATTAACCTTCTTCTGAAAGCCATATAAAATTTGAGAGATCCCTGAATGAAGTTCTATTCTCTATAATTATATGGATGCATATAAGTTCTCCTGAAACAGTAGAAGAGTGATTAGCCACACCTGCCATGTTCTTTTGTTGTTTTTAGTTTCCTAACCTAGCCTGCAGTCTTGATATGGTACTACCCATTCAGTTAAGCATCTAAGACAGTGTTTCTCAATCCTTGGCAATTTGAAGACATGTGGACTTTCAGCTCCCAGAATTCCTCAGTCAGCCTTCAGGTTGCTAAGGATAAGAAGCACTGATCTAGGCCAGAGGTCTCCAAACTTGGCAACTTTAAGATTTGTGGTCTTCAACTCCCAGGATTCTCCAGCCAGCATAGCTGGTTGACTGAGGATAGCTGGCTGAGGAATTCTGGGAGTTGAAGTCCACAAGTCTTAAAGTTGCCAAGTTTGGGACCTCTGATCTAGACAAGACAAGGTCAGCCAGACGTTGTCACTGCTGAGACAGAATGCTGCTTATTGAAATAAATACTTGGCTTCCACACCAGTATTTTTAAAAGCAAAGCCAGTCCCTATTGTTGCGCTCCTGTTTTATTAATAGAGCTATACTGTTTTTATTGCATTAAACTTTTTGAACATCTACTTCTTCAGTACTGATTCTTTCCTTTATTATTTTAATTAAAGTAATATCTATAATAACATTTATTTTGTCTATCCAATCTGATTTTCAAATGCTTCAGACAAATCTCCAAACCTACACCATCTGATGTGTTCAACTCTTCAGATAATACTCCCAAAATGAATTAAGCAAGGATCATGACAGTAAGAAAGATAGAGAGCATAATCCAATACATCTGGAAGGGGCCTTTGCAGGAAAGTTGCTTTACACTAACTGTTAAGTACTGAACATGGGTCGGAATAAGTGGAGACAGTCTCTGAACAGTGAACATTCAGCTCTTTATTGCATCGTTACTTCTCAATATAACACAGTGAACTCTGCCTTATATAGGCAACCCTTGTGGGAATAATCCAATAGCAAGCTCTGAATGCTAGCTCTTTTAACCAATCAGAAATCTCTCTTAAAGGGCCAATCGGATTCCTTAGAACTAACCAATCCGATATGGCCGCCTAACAGCCAATCAGAAGTGCAGGGCCAGAACCTTGCATCTTACCTCAAGCTCACACTTTTAACTATAGTACATACACAACACTAACATCTGAATCTTTAAATAAATTCAGAAAGTAAAGATGCATCATGTACTGGATTTCTGCCAATACATAGTAGAATCGACTCTTTCTGCCTTGGTTTGTAAGAATGTTTTCTGAACTTGTCCTCTCAGAATAGCTCCACATCATCTGTTGGATGAAAAATTGGATAAGAAAGGGGACTGTGTCCTCCATAATACAATACAACAAGGTAGCATCTAATCACAGCTCAGGAATTGTTCAGAAACTGCTAGTGCCAGACTTCTTGTATCATATATTTTATGAATCCTAGTTCAGGGTTTTATTATTATATTTCATTTATTTAAAAAAAATTCTGGCCCCTTCTTCAGGGAGTCAAGGACAGCATGTTTATTTCTCCTCTCATTTCACCCCATTTCACTGCATTTTCTGAGGTTTTAACCTAAGGTCTCCTAAGTCAGGGATGCTGTCATGTTGTCGTCATGTCACATATCATGACTTTTTTCTCCTTTGCTAAAATGGGGTTGGGCATGGCCAGCACATGACACATCCGGCCCATGAGTTGCAAGTTTGACACCCCTGTCCGACGTCACCCAATACTGACTTCTAGATATGCTCAAATGCATTTGCCATTATCTCCTGCTGGAGGACATGTAGGAAATGTAATTTAACAAATCTTGAGAGTATTAGCTTGGAGAGGATTATCCAAAAGATCATCATTTAGCTTTATTATTCAGTTCATTAGCACAGCAATTTTTCATCATTAGTTTGAAAGGCAAAGATAGTGCTGCTTTTTAATAAAGGTATGTGTCATGGTTTGATGAATACAAATACATTTTTAATGGTTACCTTTCTCATTACATTTCTGGGATAGCACTGGAACTCTCCACATCACTATTTTGATTTTCTCTGATATTATGATTTTCCATGAGTTCAAATAACATAGAAGATCGGGAATCAAAAAGATATTGCTGAAAGCTAGTAGGAATGTATACATCCTGTCCAATTTCCTTTGCAATCTGAGAGGAGTAGATAATTTACAGAGTTGAATTTGGTGCCCTTTAGTTTTTAATCAATGTTTGCAAGGCTTCTGAAAAAGGAATTCATCTTGATAGTGAAAAGTTGGATTCTGCTTTCCTTTTGCACACCCCGCTCCATTTTTGGGTCTCCTGGGCCTCAGGGAAGCCTCCTGGGGGGACACTTTTGCTCCCAGGAAGGCAGAAAATTGAGTGTGGGGGTGGTAGTGCACAACACCTTTTTGCCTCCTAGGCTTCAGGGAAGCCTCCTGGGTGAAGCAATAAGACGGTGAGACGGATCAGCTGATCGGAACAGCTGCTCATCTGTAGGGGGAAAATACCTTAAGGAGTGACTGATTGGGTGGGGAGGGGAGAGAGGGTGGGCCAGCCAGGGGCATGATTTGCAAGTTCTCTGAAGTGCACAGAATCGTAACAACCGGTTCTATAGAACTGGTCCAAACCAATAGAATCCTACCCCTGGGGAAAATGCAGTCAGCAATGTCGTGCATGTGTGATAAGGACTGCGTGTGGAGGGGAAGGGCGGGTGGAGAGGAGCACGATTTGCCAGTTCTCTGAACTGTGCAGAATTGGTCCGAACTGGTAGAATCCCATCCCTGCTTCAGTTACTATAGGTAGCACAAAAAGTGAAACAAAGGACCACAACTTTTACTGCATCTAAAGATTTTGTTCATGTCTGATCATCCTAACTATAGAGTCTCATCCTAAAGTTTTGGAAGAGCCCTTAACAGCAGTACATGATAGAGTTCCAGAGTAGACATGACCTTGGCCAGTGGAGCATTGATTCCAGCGGTGACCCCGCTATCTTGTTAAAGAATTTTTTAAAATGTCAATTCATGGGAGGAAATTAAAATGGCAAGCAGTAAAGAAGGAAATGAGAGTTTCTTGGCCTCTTAGTACCTGGGAGAATTAACAATGTAGCCATCAAATGAGTGAGATTTTAGGCCGATGGCATAGAATTATGAGTCAATAGTCTGGGAAAAACAATGGTTGGGAAGTTGATATTGTAAAAAATGGACCTTCAGGTTAGAAGTCTAACTAAAGCAAATGGGTCTTCCATTTGTCATCATCCCAACATTGGCCTTGAGCAAACCTGATGGGAGTTGTAATCCGAAGGTACTAATTTGTGTAGCCTGGGCATCTAGAATTATCAGAATTCTAGAAGTTGAAGTCCGCACATCCTAAAGTTGACAAGGTTAGGAAACACTGGGTTAAAGATATGAGACCAAAAACTGGAGAAATTCTAGTCCTGCCTTAGAAACAAGCTGCATGACTTTGAACCAATTATTTTCTCTCAGGCATAGACTAACCACTTGTAAAACATGTTGCCAAAAAACTTACAGGGAACTTTGCCATGAATATCCATGAATAATAAATGAGAGAAAAAGAGAATTAAAAGGGATGTTTGAGGTCTTCTAGTCCAACTCCTACTCAACCAGGAAACCTTATACCATTTCAGAAAAAATTCTCCTTAGTTCTAGGTCAGTTTTCTGCTTGATTACTTTTCATCCATAGCTTCTTGTCCTGTCTTCAGGTGCTTTGGAGAAGAGGTTAACCCCCTCCTCTTTGTGGCAACCTCTGAAATATCAGAACACTGCTATAATTTCATCCCTGGTCCTTCTTTTCATTAAACTAGACATATTAAATCCCAGCAACTGTATTTTATGTGTTTTAGCCTCCAGTCCCCTAATCATCTTTGTTGCTCTTGTTTGGACTCTTTCTATGGTCTCAACACCTTGTTTATATTGTGGTGACCAAAACTGGTTGCAGTATTCTAACTGTAGTCTTACCAAGGTGGCATTAATATTTCACATGATGTTGATTTTATCCCTCAGTGAAGCCTAAGACTGTGTTTGGTTATGTTTTTGGCAGCTGCAGCACACTGCTGGTTCATATTTAAGTGGTTGTCCGCTAGGACACCAAGAACCCTCTCACAGTTACTATTATTGAGCCAGGTACCACCTATTGTATATCTGTTGCATTTGAATTTTCTCGTATAAATATAGAACTTTACTTTTCTCACCATTGAATTTCATTTTGTTAGATAGCACCCACTGTTTAAGTCTGTCAAGTTCCTTCTATATCTTGAGCCTATTTTCTTGCGTGTTCATTATTCATTAATAGTTCAAAATTATCTGGAGCTCAGCAGGCAGATAGGATAATCCCAGTCTTACATTATATGTGCTAGCTACCTACTTGTTCCTAAAATTATCAAAAGTTAACTTGTAAAGTTAAGTTTATCATTTTTAGAACATAACTCTTCATTTTTGTCTCAAAAATAATTTAATGGGGTTTATTTCCCTGATAAATAAGATTGAATCTTTAATTAGTTTAGACTGCACAGCCAAAGACCCAATCACTCTGTTATGTACGTACACAAGACTTCAGGTTGACTTTAAGTCAACCTGCATTCCTGCATTCTGTTGCTGAGATATAGTTAGCAATGCTACTTACTCAAATGATTGTGCAACCTGATACCTGGGAATACCTACAAAAATATTTTTCTTCTTGCATTCACACTTCATTGGACAAATTCTGATCAGCAGACTGATCAATATATTATTATTATTATTATTATTATTATTATTATTATTATTATTATTATTATTATTATTATTATTATTATCATCATCCTGGGACATCACACTTATCTTTTTGATGCCATTGTTGGGTTTGTTGTTGAATTTCAGCAGTGATATTAGTTAAATCAATCTTTCTGGTTCCATAAACAGGCATGCTTTACAGGAAACTTCTGAAGAATTGTGGGATCTAAATTACTCTGTCAAATATTATGGATATTAATGTTATGTTTAGAAAAGACAATCTAAAGCCATCTCATTACTAATTCAGTGGCTAAAATACTCACTTGGTTTACTATTATTATATGTTAATGTAAAACTGAAATCTCAAAGGTGCTTTTTCAAGAAGCAACCGAACTTTCTGGTTTTTCTTTGAAGACTGAAGAAGAGGAAGCTTCTTGGATGAGAAGCGAAATGTCTTCAAAGAAAAAACAGAAAGTCCAGTTGCTTCCTGAAAAAGCACCTTTGGGATAACCATGACCTGGATGGCTGAGAATCTTCATAGGCTTAAAACTGAAGTGTTTTGCACATTGAGGAATATCCTTATACTATGCAGAAAGTGCTAGTGGTATGCTGAAGTGTTGCAACCATTAACATTTTGACCTTATACATAGTGGTGGGATTCAAATAATTTAACAACCAGTTCTCTGCCCTATTGACTAACTGGGTAGGCATGACTGGGTGGTCGTGTGACTGGGTGGGTGTGGCCAATTCAATGCCACTTATGTTAAGAGGCACTTTGCCTCACCTGGCCTCTCGTGACCATGGAGATGCTGCAACAGTTGTAAGTGTGAAAAACAGTCATAAGTTGCTTTTTTCAGTGCCATTGTAACTTTGAATGGTCACTAAATAAAATGTTGCAAGTCAAGGATTGCCCATACAAAAAGTTTCTTTGCTTGCAAAAAGCTGCCCTAAATACCAATCATTAAATTAAAAATGGGGGAATACACACTAAAGATCAATGATACCCTAAACCATCTGTCTGAATACCATCATGGAAACCTAAAACATTCTGTCTGAATACCTTCCTTTTCATCAGCAATACCTGCAAACCGGAGTTACAAATCAGGCAGGGTGCCAGAGCACCTTGAGGAATTAAAATAGTTAAAATGTAATGATAACTACCAGCAGTCAACTCTTGCTCATAAAGTGAAACCCTTTAGCAGAGAGGTCATTTAAGTTGACAAACAGTTCTCCCAAATAGGTACAAACTGGCTGAATCCCACCACTACTTATACAGCATCACTTCAACCACATTTAGTTAGGAGTATGTCCCAATGTCTATATTCACGTGATATGATTTAATAGATTAATTAAAGAACTAAAGGTTGCATCATGCAACGTGTTAAGCTTGGTTAGCTGAATTTTCTGAACCCAAGCATTATGTTCATTGGAATATTATCCATGAGTTCCTTCAGGAAGAAAAATAGTATAAAAATAAAATTAAAAATTAAAAAATACATTCTTATTGACATTTAGGCAGAGTTTTACCAAATAATGGAGCCTATATCCAAGAGAAATATGCATAAGATTGCTTTATCCTTCCTAAATTGGAACATTCCAGTTTGCAAATTGAACACTTTTACAGAAATGTCAGATGTAATTTAAATGTATCTGCTAACTTTTCACTTCTGTTTTTGCTTCACATTTAAAGCTGAACAGACTTTCCCCTTTCCTTAAAAAAAAAACAAAAACCAGATTATACGTACTGCTAGGATATTTAACACAGAGAAACATACTGTGTTTTGACCAACCAAGGATTAATTTATATGGAATTCTTTTTTTAAAAAAAAAATAAGTCACTAAAAATCAAATGAACAAAGAAAAAAAAATCTAACCTCTCCTAATGAACAACATCTGATGAAATGCCTTGAAAAAGAGAGAAAAACATCCTTTTGAAACAGAACATTTTCAAGCACAGTTTTTCCAAAAGGCTGAGGAAAAAGCTTACTAGTTTTGGTAGATAGTATTATTTTACTAAGTAAATAAATAAGACATACCAAATTCTGCTACCACATACCAGACAGGAATTCATATTTGAAATGGGGCCAATTTCATATTTGAAGTAAATCCCATTGACTATATTGGGCGACTCTCTTAGGGACAAATGCCAAAGCAAAGTTCTGCAGTTTGCTTCAAAAAAATAACTTCTGTATCCTCACAAGTTTTAGCTATCATAGCTTTTACAAGACTATATACAGATCTGGCGATCCCTGCAGGGGATGCAGGCTTAAATTTGAAAGGTAATTTATTTTGCTACCATTCCGTTTCGGGGAAAAGTCACAATAACTGAAGGGGTTTGGAGCCAGGGTTCTTTTAAATAGCTTCTTGGAAAAAATGGAACATTCTACAGAATATTTTTTTCTCCACTCCCATTTTCTCTTCTAATAGGTTTCACTCAATCACAGAAAATTCTTTTTTTTTTTCCCCTTTCATTTAAGACTGCCTGCAAAGTCCCTACACTTTTCTGGCAAGAGTGTTCAAGAAAAGAGAGAAAGTGACTGGCTCAAGGTCACAGATCTAAGTTGGGGGTGGGCCAAGGGGGAGACTAGAAGTCACAGTGTCCTAGTTTTTAGCCAGCTTCCTTAATCATTACACCAAATTGGCTCTCTCTGCAACTTAGCTGCAGCTTTACGATATAAACTAACTTATCTGGTTTCAGGTTTGACTTAGCCTAACTTAGCCCGGGATTCTCACCTAAAACACACAGTCTTTTTTCCTTTGAAGATATGCAGCTTTGCATGGGGGGAAATGTGTATTCTACCTCACCTTGTTAAAATGTTTCACTCTTGGTACAATTTTAGAACAAATGTTTTTAATACTACCTAATGCATAAAGCACAGAAACCAAGGATCATCTAAAAGGGACACGATTTACAACTTAGCATGCTGATACCTGTGGCAAGTTTATGATGACTGTGTAAACATGTTTACACAAAATTGGGGTGATATTTTAAGTATCAGGTATAAGCAACACAACATTTCAATGGAAATTGAACCATTAATTGATGGTTAACATTCTCAAGAGATAGCTTCCCTAATAAGTTAATGTATTAGAATTATTGGAATTAGCGAAATCTTTGGCTTAGCAAGTGTCTTTTCAGAGCTTATTCAGTTCCTTTGCCATGTCTTGCACAAGGGATATAGACATTACGTAGGAAATATAATCTGTTCATTAATTTTGTTTTATCTCCCAGGGCTATGTGGAAGAACAAAGAACTGATTTGATTCAGTTAAGGAACTATAACTACAACAAACTCTAACCTGATACTTATAGTTCCTTAAGTGATTCTGCATGCATAAAAACTTAGAGATTGGTTATTTATGCAAACATTACTACATGCACCAGCAATTATGGTATGCATTTTGAAAGTATACATTCAATAAATGTAAAGAATAAACCTTGAAATGCCTGTTTAGACCTTGTCAAGTTTAAGAGCACTGCAGTGAAGCATCTTAATTGAAGTAAAAGAAACAAGTATAGCCACAAAGAGACAGATGTAAAAAGCATTTCACATTCCAAAGCAGCACTGAATGAGCAAATCCAGTCTCCAATATTAAAAACAGCAGATAATGTGCCACAATGGTTGCATCTCTATAAATTCAAGTTTATTACAGGTGTAATAGGAAATGTTCTGATTTCATAACAATAAGTCTTATGATATTCCCAACATTCTTTGTTCCTGCCACAAATGGATTTAGGGTGTTAAGAAAAATGTAGAAATTATTTTTTAAGTCCACATGAAATTCTGTATCAGTAATATATGGATGGTAGGAACTCAAAAATTACAAAAGGTGAGAAAGGAGAAAAAATATCTGAAATTATCATTCGATCTTTTCTCCATCTAGAAAAAATCCAGTTCAAATCCCATTAAATTATTGTTGTTCTGAATTAATGATTAAGAAAGAAAGGGGAAAAAATCAATTGTTTGTCTTAAATTCATACATCTGATTTCTTTCTTCTCTGGTGGCAACTCATCTTTACAACTTTTAAGATAGCTTGATGAGTAGCAAGTGAATGGTGGAAGAGGACTGATTAGATCCAGATTCCAATTCTTAATAAGCCACAAAGCTCACAATGTAGCCAATCATCATCTCAAGATAAAACTGGTTGGAAACCATAGAATTTCAATAGTATGGATCATAGGCTATGAACTACTTAATAAATGGGCAGGTCTGGGCTAAGCAACGAGAAAAAGTGTTCTGTTTTGGAAAGTCTATGAGGGCCAAGGATATGGTCTTCTTTTTCATGCAGTATATACAATATGATGTCTTTTTCCCCATTTAGGACAAAGTTTATATCAATCTTTCCCAGGGTAATACCTACAAGTGCATTTGTCTATTATATCCAATATCCCTAATCAGCAAGATAAGCAGGAATAAAGGACAGCATATTCCAATATATCTACAGTACCATATTGGGAAAGATATGCTTCTATAATGTGTGGGTGTGGGTGTCCATATCCATTGTACTTAGGTCATTTGTCAATAGTATATTTGTCAATAATATATTTGACTGTTGCTTGGACATATTGTGAAAGCAATAAATATAAGAGAATCACTGTATGTGCTGAATCTGAACCAAGCATCTGCATTTGAGAATTAAATATCTAATATCTCAGGGCATGCATGTTGCATTCTTGCTACCTCTGGCCAGTGATATGCTTCAGCCACTTGCTGGCTTTGGCCTACAGATGTGCCTCAAATAAAATCTGCAACAAGTTCGCTGCAATTCTACCCAAGTCTCCCTTAATATCAATGGAGATTCTTCTTGTCTGGAATTACCTGCCTTCATACTTTCCAGCTTCAATCCCCATCATTACCACACAGGACTGGTGAAGCCTCCTGTTTGAAACATTGAAGAATCAACACTCGGCCAGACAAGAGATGGAGCAATAATATCTTAGAATATTATTGATAGAATAATATAATAATAATAGAATAGAATATCTTCCCTCCTCACAAATGAGCTGCCTAATTTGCCTCCCTAGGCTGAAACTTTGGGCTAACAAACCTCAGTGAACAGCTGGTGGGAACAGGACTGTTCCCTATGGGATCTTAAGGCCTTTAACTGGGAGGATAGTAGAGATGTTAAAAGGACAGGGAATAATAAATCAAGTGAGCAAAAAAAAAAATGCTCACTTTTTTTTACAAAAATATTTATTTCGTTTGTAAAAATATAAATGATTGGTCATACATACTGCATTATGCTCTACAGTAGAAAAGAAAGATTTTATATATGCTCCCTAGTCAGAATCAAGTGGATCGTCTATGGAGATTCTCAGTCATGCATTTCATGGTTGACCCACAGGTGCTTTTTCAGGAGGCAACTGGACTTTCTTGCATTTTCTTTGAAGACCTTTCGCTTCTCATCCAAAAAGCTTCTTCAGCTCTGACTGGATGGTGGAGAATGAAAGGATAAATCAGGATAAGGGTAAGGATAAACCATCCAGTCAGAGCTGAAGAAGTCTTCAAAGGAAAAAAAACAAGAGTTGCCTCCTGAAAAAGCACCTGTGGGACAATGAAACCGATGCAAAAATTGCCTCCACACATTTAACCAAGTACCACAAGAAGAAATTGCACAACTGCTCAACAAACTGTCGGTGGAAATGTAAGAAACTAATCGGTTCAAAGCTGCCTCCTGGCCTTGGCTACTTGGAGAACCCTTAGCCCCGCTGTTTCTTTTCAAATCTTCTGCAATCTTTTCCCAAAAGGCTTTCGTTAAAAGTTAAATGCTGCAAATGTCTTATTCTCTACAGGCCTAGTGGCGGTACCTGACGGCAAGCGAGCCTCAGAAGTCAGATTTGGGGGTGGTTTGTGACTGAGGGGGAGAAAGCCCAATTCTCACACTCAAGTATGACTAGATCTTTGCAGCCCCACGCGACTTGTGCCCCTTCTTAGCTTTTCCAGGCTCTCTCAAAGCCGCGGCCAAGAGAATCATCCTTGGGCGTTGCACTTTGCACATAGCCAAGCGGTTCCTCCGGGACTCACCTTTGGAGATGATGGAGATCAATCGCGATCCTGCCGGCGCAAACTTGCCCCGGGGGCCGAGCTCAGCTTCGTGCTTTCGTCTTGCAGGTGTCCGACTGTCCCCGGAACCCCTCACTCACCTGGGACGTCAGGAAGGCGCGGCAGGAGAACCCGCGAGAACAGCGGAGGTTGGGAGGACGACTTCCCCGCCGCCTTGGTCCAGGTAAAGCGGGCGGGAGGAGCGGAACGATCGCGTTGCAGCCACCGCTCGGACTGAAAGGAGCCCGAGAGGAGAGCGCTGTCTTTAACCGAGACGCTGGAAAGGAGAGGCGGGGAGGGTGCGGGGCTAGAAAGCTGACCCCTTCCTCTGCGGGGCTAAAGAGCGGGGCTGTCTCTGCGGGGAGCGGGGCTGCTCTGCTTCGGCCCCACCCAGCCACCCACCTCCGCGGGCAGAATGGGTGGCGCCGCGCGCGGGGTCTCTCCCCCCCCCCTCCACTGCCAGGCATCAGTCCCCTCTGCCCCGAAGATCTCCTTGGACCTTGCCTCCGAAGGGGTGCTGGTGGTGGGCTTAAGTAGGCGCCTTTGAGACAAGGTCAAGGATAGGAAGTCCTAATAGTAGTGTCTCTAGCAATGTCTGTGCGTTCTTGCACAATCGCTAATATCTGGAAGATAAGTGAAGTCTAACTTCAATGCACATGAAAATCCGGTACATTGTCTCCTGAACGGACTAATGCGGAGTAAGTCTTCTCTCCGCTTCTTCTATGCACATCAAGTCTCCTTAGTTTTACAGCAAGCCAAACACAGGAATACTATAGTAGTGCAACCCCAAAGGTGCTTTTTTTCAGAAGGCAACCGACTTTGTTTTTCCTTGAAGACGTTTCACTTCTCATCCAAGAGGCTTCCTCAGTTCTGTCAGAACTGAAAGAGAAGGGAAAGGTCTTCAAGGAAAAACAAAGTCCAGTTGCTTTTTGAAAAAGCACCTTTGGGGACAACCATGACCTGGATGAATGAGAATCTTCACAGGCATATGGTAGTGCAACCATTCATAGATTTTGCTTAAGAGACAGTTCTAAAGAAAAACTTTACACCAGTATTTTTATTTTAAAGTGCAAGAGCAATACATTTGTTAAAATGCGGGCAATATGATTTAGTTGGTGTTGCGGGTCACGCAATGAGGCAGTTGAAGGAAATGTTAAGCCCTGTTTTCCAAGACTTCTGTAACTGGGCTAATTGTGAGTGTTACATCGTAGTCTGATTAAAAGGCAGTCAGAGATAAGTAAACTCTTATCAAAAAATTGGGAATTATGCAATATTTACAGACCCCCTCACATCCTGGACATAAACTGTTTCAACTCCTTTCCTCAAAACGGTGCTATGGAGCACTGCACACCACAACAACTAGACATAAGGACAGTTTTTCTCCAAACCCATCACTCTGCTAAACAAATAATTCCCTCAGCACTGTCCAACTATTTACAAAATCTGCACTACTATTACTATTAATCTTCTCATCACTCCTTATCATCCATTCCCTCCCACTTGTGATTGTATGACTGTAACTTTGTTATTTGTATTCTTATGATGTATATTGACAGCTTCCTAATACGATTTGATTGCTTATTGTACCATATGACTTATCAAGTGTTGTAACTTATGATTCTTGACTTTTGACAAATGTATCTTTTCTTTTATGTACACTGAGAGCATTTGCACCAAGACAAATTCCTTGTGTGTCCAATCACATTTGGCCAATAAAGAATTCTATTCTATATGAATTGCATTCAATATACTGCTTTTAATTACCTTGTTGTCACAATAAAAATGTTTAAAAATGTTAATGTAAAAATCCAGATCCCTGGTAGCGTCAATGCTAGAGAAATTAGATCTCTGACTCATATTTCCGTTGCTGCCAGGGTTTTTTTTTTGTCTTTCTGGCACAAGAAAAAAATTCACCAACTCTTAATGCTTGCAAATCATATCCTTTCCATCATTCTCAGCCTGAGTTTAGCATTTCTACCTAACCAATGAAGATGGAATCCTAAGTTTTATATACCTTCATGATGCTGATGGAGACATTAGTCATGTTCAGGTATATAGAAGGAAGCTACAAAGAAAAAGGTTGAGAACTAATTTCTCTGACCACATAGAGTTGGACCAGAAACAGTTTTCGCTACCTCAAATTTGTTTAAATCTAAGGAAAACGTTTCTGACATAAGATGTGTACACCAATGGACCAGTCTACCTATGAAGTACCATCCTTTCTGAAGGTTTTTTAAAAAGAGGCTAGATACTGCCTCTCATAGATGATTTATTGGTTTTCCATCAGATTGTAGAAGGGACCAGATCATTCCTGTGATCCCTTCCAACTCCACAATTCTGTGATTCTGCCAGGGTTCCAAGTAATAACTCCATAGAAAGCAAAACTCTGAGGCAGGCAAGTTCCTCAAAGAACAATTTTATTGGATGTATCATATTGGCACAAACTGATGGAAACCGACTCTGAAAGTTCCCGTGGTTTTCACCTAATTAAAAATTGAAAGTTCCCCCTTTCCCCAAACAATCAGTCACATTGTCCAGTCGAGGTGCTGGCCTGTTGCTTGTTGCACTCCTCCTCTCCTCAGTCACCTGTTGGAATGTCCTTGGTTCCCACAGGAAACTATTTTGTTTTGACTACAAACCCCCATCTAACTATGTCCCCCCTCCCTATCCCTCTTCACATTGTGGCAACCCTGAAGCCTCCAAAATGGCTCCAGTCAGGTTTGCTTCAGAGTTGACAGATTCATTCAATTGATTATTTTCAAGTGAACTTTAATATCTTTAGGAAGATGTGTAATGGAATGTTTAGCAGACCCAGAAAACACAGGAGGAAGCAAGAGCATACCAGAAAAGATTCCTTAGTCCAGGAGAGAGAGGAAGAAGATTAAGAGTAACTCCATCTTTATTTTGCGAGTTATAAGCTGACATACAGACTTGACAGGATTTCAAGATTCCCTTACCTTATCCACTAACATTAGAAAGCTAATCTGATCTAGTCTTCCCTGGACTAGGAGCAGGGAAACCTCAGATTTGATCTAGTCTTCCCTGGACTAGGAGCAGGGAAACTTTGCTCTCTCAGCCCTAGGAAGAAAGGCAGGCCTAGCCATGATTCATGCATAAAAGTGTAATGATTGAAACTGACTAGGTGTTGAACACCTTGTCTCTTGGGAGGGAGTGAAAGGCAGGAGGGCTGAAATAAACAAATATAGGAAAAGTAGCACATAACCAATAAATTGAATTGTAAGCTGTCCAGAATCATTGACTGAGATGGCCAGCTATAAAGTTAAATAAATTAAAAAATACCTAAATCATAGTGACATCCCTAATTGTTTTCAGGATGCTGAAACAAGTAAGAGTGGTTGAGCCACATTCTGAAAACTGCTGCATCTAGAAGTTGCAGTTCTTGACATCATTTCATAATTGCACAATTATGCCCTATTTTCTTCTACTATACTACTGCTAAAATTGTGGTACTGCAATCGTGCCTTCTTTCCCAGATAAAATTGTGGAACTCTGGTCTCCTCTAGAGTGCCTGGTTGGAAGCCTGGAGAGAAATAGGTATCAACAATAGAGATGGAAGACAGGAAAGGCATGAAAGAACTCAGGAAACATCATGAGCCACGGTGGTTCAGTGGTTAGAATGCAATACTGCAGGCTACTTCTGCTGACTGCTGGCTGCCTGCAATTTGGCAGTTCAACTCTCACTAGGCTCAAGGTTGACTCATCCTTTCATCCTTTTAAGTTGGGTAAAATGAGGACCCAATTTGTTGGGGGCAATATGCTGACTCTGTAAATCGCTCAGAGAGGACTGTAAAGCACTGTAAAGCAGTATATAAGTCTAAGTACTGTTGCTATGTTGGTGGAGATGGCAAATGCTGGTAGAAAAAATGGCTGAAATAGGTGTATGGGGAGTGATTGCAGCAGTTTACTATCTGATAAATTCATGACATATGACCATGCCCACTGCCCTAAATATTGTGCAAATGCTGAGGCTTCTTCTACAGTATAAGAATACACTTTTTATAAGAATATTATTTTATGAGAATATACTTTTTGTATTGTCAAAAGTGACTCCTAAAGATTATCTTCTCCTTGTCTACATGATTCAACTCTCCATTATGATGGGCTTTTACAATAACTATTATTAAGGTTCAGTTGTGCTATCTCTAAAGTTCCTAACAATCCAAATTCATTGGTGTGATACTTTTGGTTGTTTTTAATTTTCAATTATTGAACTAACAATAAACAGGACAAACCATGCATAGAAAAATGAAGAGGCTGAGACTCAAATTTACAAAATACACATGATTCCTAAATGTATAAGCAAGCATCTTGGAACACATTATCCTTGTATCTCATCTTGAATGCACTTGAGTTGTCTGTGCAGCAACTCTGAACACATTCCATTGCTTTCTGTCCTGATATGTTTAATTGCATAAAATGTTCTTGGCACACAAGAATTACTCACTCTTTAATTTGTCTTGATTTTCTGTGTTCATGCTTGTGCAGAAGCAAGTGGTATTGAAGACTGGTCATCTGGAAATATCAATGATAAAACATGTTCATCAAGTTTTGAGTTGGTATAATTGAAGATTTATTTGCATCTTCCTAGATTTTTATGCATACTAACGAATGTCTAGAGAAAAATAGTTTTTCTCCTTTATTATTAGAAACATTAATAGTGATAGTACAGAATAAAGAGAGAAGAATGAAAGGGTTTATTCAAACGCAGTAGAAGCATAACCAATAAAGCTATTATTTGCTTCCCAACAGATGTTAGATAGTTGAAGTTCTCAATTACTATTTTGTGCCGCTCTGAAAGATCTGCAATTTGATCTTGAAAAGCATACTGCACTTTTTTCTTGGTTGGGCAGGTGATAATAGATACTTATAATGAAATTACTTGTATTTGTTCATCTACTTACATTAATGCAGATGCCTGTTGCTTTATCCTCAAATTGATTCAGTTGAGTTTCTGAGTAAGTGTGCATAATTTTAAGTATATAATGTAATACTTCCTCCCTAGAAGGAACTCTAGAAAAATTGTTTAGAATGTATAAAGGTACTTCAAATTTATGTTGCAAATATGGACATCATAAAGGGACATGTTATAGTGTCTGTGAACTTATAAAAAAGCCAGACATTTTAGGATTCAAATACATACAATGATACAAAGAAGTTTAAACCATGAAAAAATGTTTATATATGATTAGTGCTACAAGACTTCAGATAGTCCTCAACTTATAACTACAATTGGGACCAGAATTTTCATTGCTCAATGAATGATTCTAAGTTGGGAGTCCCTCTGGATTTTACTCCACTAGTCATTGCCAACTATAGGGAGGGGGGTGCTCAACTTTGTTTCAAGTCCATTGAGCCAGAACTATCTGAAGACATTTCCAGGGTCATATGGCTAGCATGACATCATGGAGCGCTGTTACCTTCCCACCAAAGTGGAACCTATTTATCTATTTGCATTTGCATGCTTTCAAACTGCTAGATTGGCAGGACCTAAGGCAAAGATTGGGAGCTCATCCCATCACATGGCACTCAGGTCTTGAACCTGGGCTGCTGTCTTCCCAGCCAACAAGCCCACCATCTTAGCCACTGAGTCACCGCACTGCTCATTGGTCTAAATTGAGGACTACTTATATTATATGCCCCAAGATGGAAAGACCCACATCAACAGATTACGAACAGATTAGTTCGTAAAGATTACTTGTTTGATTAAAAAAAGATTATAACTACATTTACTTTTTTTTTATTTCTTTTTCACTTTCTTAGTATTTTTCTCTATTCTTCTTCCTAAATACAAAATATGTACTGTTGATTATCTTCCATAAAGGTCCAATCCAGAGCAAATTGACCCTCTCCAAGATGCTATGCATAGATATCTTCAGCTCCCCTCTGATCAGACAGTGCTGATACTACATGCAAAAGTTGCTCAGAAATCATATGGGAATGAAAAAAGGTAGGAAACAATTTGAACTTCCTTGTTTAAAGTAGATTTCACTGGAAATTTCTGTAGTAATTTAGATAGCATATGTGTACTTCTTTGCACATGAGTGCACACTATGTGAAGCGCACTGTGGATCTCTTGATAGTCCATATTGATTTCTATAACTGCCTAGTTTACCCACCTGGAAGATGCTAAAATTCAATTTTCAAAACCTTCACAAATAATGATAGATGCTGAGAGTCATTGCTTTACAATTTGGGAGCAGGGACAATTCTAACTGGAACATACTTGGACTATATCTTAGTACATAGATGAGAACCTTATTCATAATTTGGATTTTTCAATATTTTAATAGTGCAGAGAAGAGCAAGAAAGATGAGGTTAAAACATATAAAGAACGGTGGCTGGATCTGGGTATGTCTAGTTTGATGAAAAGAAGGACTAGGGGTGACATGATAGCAGTGTTCCGATACCTCAGGGGCTGCCCCAAAGAAGAGGGAGTCAAGCTATTCTCCAAAGCACCTGAGGGCAGGACAAGAAGCAATGGATGGAAACTAATCAAGGAGAGAAGCAACTTAGAACTAAGGAGAAATTTCCTGACAGTTAGAACAATTAATCACTGGAACAATTTGCCTCAAGAGGTTGTAAATGCTCCAACACTGGAAGTTTTAAAAAAGATGTTGGATAACCATTTGTCTGAAGTGGTGTAGGGTTTCCTGCCTAAGCAGAGGATTGGCTTAGAAGATCTCCAGGGTCCCTTCCAACTCTGTTATTCTATTCTACTCTAATATCATAGGATATTCCAATTAGAATAGATTCTCAATATTGATTCAGTTTAGCTTATCATTTCAGCCAGTTATTTTTACTGCACTGTGTTGACCAAAGTCCATAACATGCATTCTCAGTTTAAAGTTTAATAGCAATGCTTAATTTTGTAAAACATATGTTCTATAATTCATAAACAATGATATATCTTCACTACAGTTTAGACCTATTTTTTTAGTTACCAGTATTTGTATTTTACTTTTTTTTCTTTTATCGCTCTCTGTTTATATTAGTTTTCCAAAACATTTAATAAAAACAGTTTGCCTATTCTGATTTATAGTTTAGTATGCCCTTTCTCGTTCACCAAAAACTTACAAGAAAACTTACAAGAAAACAAGGGAAAAATGAATTCCACCATTAGCTGAGATGCAATAACAGTAACACTGCATTTTCCTGTTTGACATTCATTGGTTATGTAATGCTGATCCAATCCAGAATCTCCCATACTTTGGCCCTGAAGAGAACAAATAGTTTCAAATCTCATTGACAGTTATCCCTGCTTCTGTTCATGTATGAGAATTTGGCACTTCCTTTTTTAGAGTGGTACTTTCTGATTTTTTATAAAAGCAACAACAAAAGACCCATGCTTCCCATTCAATTGAGGAAAGGAAAAAGCTTCCAGACAAAGGCAATTGTGCCATGGCAAGACAAAGATGATTTTTATTTCACCCCTGATGAAATTAGGGCTGTGCATTGACAGCCAGATAGAAAGCTTGAAGTTGTACACTCACAATGCATGTTCTCCTCATCTAGTTGGCAGATGTCCCATCACTAGAAAATGGAAATCTTTCTCAAGGGTTCTGCATTATCATAGATGCTTCTGGATTGCTTCCTAATTTTCTAATGGAAACAAAACATTTTGCAACTGCTACTCATTCCTAAATGATTCATTAGGGAGCTGCTGGTGGCTGTTCCAAACTGGCAAGATGCCTGTTCTCACTCTTGCAAATACTTCTTTAATGATGTGAATGAATTATCCACACGTTCTAGATCACTCTAATGTCCTAGTGGGAGGTTTGTCAATTATCTACATCTAAACTGTAATTTCTCTTGCTTTGGGAGACAGTTTGGGTCAGAGGTGACTATGGCCTGAATACACTGACAGTGACTTTTTTCCTCATCCACTTTAAGAAGTTTATCATTATTTATCTGGTCAGGTTGCCCTGTTTCCTGAGTCATCATGCGTGAAGGGAAATGTGGAAAAGGATAGCTTCCACACCAGAGATAGCTTGATATTCAATTTCTTTCAACCTGCTCACCTCCTTTTCTCTGCAAAAGCTCCAGGATGTTCCAGAAAGGAGTGTAGATTATGTTGGCCCACAGGCAGTAGGGTTTGAATCAATATTACATTTTTCCCTTTGCAAGCAAGCCAGATCCTTAAATCAATTCATGCTGTCATCTATTTCAACAAATTGTCATGATTTGAAAGTTGTCTGGCCCGCTCTATTGTGACAATAACACAGAAAATTGTGTTGTTTCAGCTTTTTCCCATGAAAGAAATTAAGGTTTACCTTCAACTGTCAGCTCCCAGCAAACCTCCGTTCCAATCAGTAACTCCAAGACAAACATATCTCAAAATACCTTTATTAGAATAGCACCTGGCACATCTATGGAATCCTGAATCTAAAAGTTTTCAGGCTTTCCACAATTTCCCAAACAAATCCATCCCCCTGGGTCATCATCACATCACATGGCCCAATCACGATCTGCCCAAAAATAAGATCCTTATTTCATCCTGCACCATACTAAATGACCTTGAACTAACAAAAGAATTTTATTTTGTCTACTTAGAGCTACTTAATTGAAATCACCGCGCTCCCACTTTCTCAGGCTATGTGGCAGCATGAAATATGGCTTCCAAAGCTGACATCGACCTTGTTAAGTAAAGCTTGAAATAGTATGGAATAGTGTGAAATAGTATGGGCTCTAAAATACTCTATAATTAATAACCTCAAGGATACTACTGATGTACAGGAATATGAAACTACTCATTATGGTTTTTTCATTATCATTAAGTATAATTATTATTGTTACTGATGTTTTATGCAGTACCAATGTGGTATGAATCTCAGCTATTCCTGTGAGTTTGAAAACTCAAATACTGTTCAAGATAGCATGTTTTCAAATCTTTCAATCTGTGATATGTGCTGGTTTAAGGTTTTGCCTGGGAATGTCATCTCTGTTCTTGATCTGTTGAGTCCATATTCCAGGCCAGAAAAAAAAATCACAGGAATAAGACTTATTTCCACTTAGATATAAAATGAAAGTTTTACCCCTGTATAAATATTACCATCTTCCATAGAATGGGGCTAACGAGTTGATAGTCATGTCTCCTTTATACAGATGTCTGACACTGGAAACATAAAAAAGGAAAGCAAATTCTTGTTTTACACAACAGAAAGTAATTGTGCTTAAAGAAACACAAGAATTTATGGACATAATTTATGATCAAAGAAGGAGCAAAATTTATGGGTTTGAATTATTTTTTCAGTGTCACTGGTTTTAATTACAAATGTAATTGCAATCTATGCAATCCAAACACTTTAAAAACATTTGCATTTATTCATTTTGTATTGTTTCTATGTCTCTACAGATCTCCAGGTTATATGTAGTGTTAATCTGAAAGCTTGTCTGACATGGGCTTAGGGTTAGACATGGCTTTGAACAAGTCTATATTGAGTTATACAGTTTAATAGGTAACTTAGGACCAGTCATTGGTAGGGTTTGTATATGGCACCATTTATTTTTGAGTTAGTGCTTTGTGAATTCAGCCAGTCTCTCAACCTAGTCCTCTTCCCACCCCAGCAGATTATAGCAGGATTGCACTAGAAGGCTATTCTCCAAAGCACCAAAAGGCAGCACAAAAAGCAATGGATGGAAACTAATCAAAGAGAGAAGCAACCTAGAACTACAGGAGAAATTTCCTGACAGTTAGAACTATTAATAAATGGAATGGCTTACCTTCAGAAGCTTCAACACTGGAGGTTTTTAAGAAGAGATCGGATAACCATTTTTCTGAAATGGTCTAGGGCAAGGGTGTCAAACTCGATTTCATTGAGGGCCACATCAGGATTGTGTTTGACCTTGTAGGCATGGCTAACTTATCATCATTCATGTCGGGGGCACCTGTGGCTCCTGGGCTCTGTTTTGGGCTGCAATGGCCTCCTGCAACCCTCTGCCAGTGAAAACTGAGTTCAGGAGGACTGCACAGGGCCCTCCCTAGCTACATTTTCATTGGCAGAGGCACCATAGGCCAATCCTTTGCTGTTTCTAGGGCAGCCCCATGGACCAGATCTAAGTATCCCATGGGCTGGATCCAGCCCCCAGGCCTTGAGTTTGGCACTCCTGGTATAGGGTTTTCTGCCTGAGCCATGGATTAAACTAGAAGACCTCCAAGATCCCTTCCAACTCTGCTATTCTGTTAAAGTCATGAAGGAAATTTGGAACCAAAAATGAAAAAGAAATCTAGACATATTTCACTCTAATTTACAACATTTCTGAGGGAGATTATTACTACTGAATACACATTGAACTAGCCAGCTACATATTAACCTGGTGTTTTGAGTGAACCTAGCTCTATTTTTAGTTCACTACTTTCTGTGTTGTGCAAATCCCCAAAATTAGTTTGAGTAAAACATGTTACGGCTAAATATAGGTACCCATGTCATAGATCCAGCTGTACAGATACAATACTTTAGTCTTTGAAAAATGAACTATTTGAGGTAGTCACAAAAGTTAAGAATACAAAAATTAAGCATAATCCATATGAATCTAGTCTCAAGGATATATAATTTTGTTACATAAATAATGAGAGATCCTTTATCTGTTTTAATCCATAAGGTGAAAAGCACTAATAGTATGAGTAAATCTCTTTTCCAAACGAATTAAAAACATCAATTGAAGCTTAATAAGGTGCCTTCTTTTAACAGACTGAACTTTCCAATTCTTACTAAATATTTTTTCAGACCCTTAGGATACCGCTGACAATGTTACTATCCTTCAAAGTGACCTTCATTATGTGTCTGAATGGTCAAACATCTGGCAACTCCAAATCTCGACCAACAAATGCTCTGTCCTACACATTGGTAAAAAAAATCAGTACACCAAATACAAACTAGGCGGATATGACCTCGTTGATGATCCTCACTCTGTCAAGGAACTTGGAGTTCTCATATCAAATGACCAAGTGCCAGAGCTCACTGTAACAGTATTGCCAAAAAGGCATTAAAAGTTGTAAATCTAATCTTATGAAGCTTACAAAGCTTCTCCGGAAATATCGAACTGCTAACTAGAGCATACAAAACTTTTGCCCAATCAATACTCGAATACAGCTCATCAGTCTGGAATCCGCACTGCATATCAGACATTAATACAATTCAGTGGTGGAATTCAAATATTTTTACTACTGGTTTTGTGAGTGTGGCTTATTTGGTGGGCATGGCTTGTGGTCATGTGACTGGGTAGGTGTGTCTTAGTGGTCATGTGACTGGATGGGCATGCTTGGAGGTCATGTGACTGGTTGGGCATGGCCAACTCAATGTCACTCACATCAAGGGTTGCCTCACCTGGCCCCTCCCCTCCCAGCCATTCCTTGTCACCCAGCCTCAACTTATCTATAGTTCTGTAAAAATGTTGTTCACCTTTTTTGACTTTATTATCTGCATACTATAGATGTACTTTCATGGACCACTGAAAGGAGGAAATGGCTCACATGATTTACTCAAGAGTGTGATATAGGCAGCAGGCTTTTAAGGGGCTGCCACAAAGAAAGGGGGGGGAATGTATTTTCCAAATCACCAGGAGGCAAACAAGAAGCAATGGATGGAAACTGAACAAAGAAAGAAGCAACCTAAAACTAAGGAGAAACTTTCTGACAGTGAGAACAATTAAACCAGTGGAATTGCTTGCCACTAGATTTCTGGGTACTCCAACACTGGAAGTTTTTAAGAAAAGACTGGACAGCCAATTCTCTGAAATGATATAGGGTTCACCCCAAGGTCCCTTCTAAGTATTATTCTGACACCTTTCCCAGGATTTCTATTCAGAGTTTGGCATCCTCAGTTTTCTTGCCTGAGCTGGGAATTGGACTAGAAGGCCTCCAAGGTCCCTTTCAACTCTTGTTGAACACGTGTGTATGCTCTGGACTATTGACATTGAATGCATGTAAACCCTGAAAAATATGTGGTAGCCCTGGGCAAAAGAAAGGCAGAAAAATGACTCTAGGTGTAGGCACAGTGATAACACATGATAAATAATGGAACAATTAAAAATAATAGCACAGACTTTTATCTCTCTCTCTCTCTTCCTATTTTTTTCTTTCTTTCTCTACCTTCCTCTTTCTTTCTTTCTTTCTTTCTTTCTTTCTTTCTTTCTTTCTTTCTTTCTTTCTTTCTTTCTTTCTCGCTCTCTCTCTCTCTCTCTCTCATACACACACACACACACACACACATACACACAGAGAGCATTTAACAGACAAGCATTTTGGAAGCAGCTCCTTTAAATTTCTCCAGGGCTTCAGTGAATTCCCCCACCCCCTGTCAGACCGCACTCCTTCTCACTCCTGACACTTTAACTCACACGGGGAAAGCAATACTTGCAGCGTCCATGCCTTTCTTCCTTTTCCCGGGGAGAAAGAGGACGTGCGGAATGGAAAGTTAAGAGAGCAATCACAAGTGAGTGACCAGGTTGGGGGCGTGGTCAGCCAGGGATTGCTACTGGTTCAGCGGCCCATGCCAAATAACTGCTACCAGCTCGCCCAAGTAGGTGCAAACCAGTTGAATACCACCTTTGATACAATTGAGCAAGTCCAGAAGTATTTCATGAGAAGAGTGCTACACTCCTCTGCTTGCAACAGAATACCCTATATCACCAGTGTTATGAACTAATAAAACACTTAAATAAAGTTTATCAAAAGCTTTAGAAAATAGCAGGGTTTTAGCCCTGCACTGTTGATTGGCCGATAATAGGATTGGTCCATTCAGGAGAATCTGATTGGCTGTTAACGAGCCACTCTCATTGGTTAAGGGGATTAACACTCCATGTTTCCTATTGGTTACGAGAGCAGCAGCTTGCCTATAAAAGGGCTGCTGTTGCCCTAGGGTTTTGCTCTGTTCAGAATGTTTAATAAAGAGTTTGAAGTTCACTTTTCACCATCTCGTCTCCGTTCCTTGCACCCATGCGCAGAACTTAACACTGGCGATGAAGGTGGAATACGGAGATGTCAGAGCTGACTGAACACTACAGAGCACTAAACAGAGCACATGGCTGAAGGCACATCAACGGTGGAAACCATGACCGGCGGCACAATACCACCCACTCCATTCGACCCGGCACAAGAAGACTGGGACTCATACATGGACCGGTTCCAGATGTTTCTGGAGACCAACAACTTGAGGGATGTCACTACTGGGAAAAAGAAAGTGGTATTCCTGACTCACTGTGGACCTGCCGTTTTTAAGATGGCTAAGGCACTGGCGAAACCGGCTGAAGTGAAATCCATGGACTGGGACGTCCTTGAGCCCCTCCTACGGGCCCACTATGCACCTACCGTGCCAACACTTGTCCGAAGACATGAATTTTACCAGAGAGACCAGCGGAAAGGAGAAAGCATTGCAGATTTCATCGCGGATCTCCAGAACCTGGGAGGCCTCTGTGGGTTCGCCGACCTCAAAGAAGCTCTAAGAGACCGAATAGTTCTGGGTTTAGATGCACCGCACGTGCAAAGTAAGCTGATGGTGAAAGGTGACATCAGCCTTGCAGATACCATCGCTGACGCTACTGCAACAGAAGCAACCAGGAAGTCAGCTGCCCGAATGCGCCGCACCAACGCCCCACTCCGCCAACTCGCCGGCGAAACCTCACCTCGCCTTGAGGGACATGCAACAGCAACCCACCATGAGGACCTCGAATCGTCATCAGAAAGTGATGAGGAAGAAGTCAACTGGCTCCGGTCTGAACGAGACCAGCGCCACCAGCGTAACCAGAGACTGCAGTACCAATGCGCAGGTTGTGGGGCAAACCACCCACGATCAGATTGCAAATTCCTCAATGCGCTCTGCCATATTTGTGGGAAGAGAGGCCACATTGGAAAGGTCTGTCGAAGCAAGCTAGGATCCAGCCCGCTTCAGAGGGGGACCAACTACCGCCAGCCCACAGGAAGTCGTCCTGTGAATCGGGAACATTCGAACCACCAATGGAACAACCACTCCTACAGAAATAAACCACGGGCCAATTCAACGAAACGAGAAGAGGCACACCAAACCATCATGATTGGTCACGCCTCATCATTAGATGCAAAGAAGATCCGAGTGAAGGTCGCCATTGAAAACCAGCCCTGCGTGATGGAAGTCGATTCAGGATCATCCCTCTCAATGGTTTCCTGGAAGACCCTTAAACAATTGATCCCTGCCGTCCGGCAGCAAGACCTCAGAACCCAAAGAATCATTCTCAAGGACTATCAAGGAAACCAAATTCCGGTTGTTGGATCCAGCCTAGTCCAGGTCTCATTCAAAAATCGTACTGCATCTTTACCATTGACCGTCGTCGACCGTGATCGGCCTAGCTTGTTAGGCCTTCAATGGTTTGCTCCACTTGGGATTGAGGTAGCCAGCATTTACCAAATCAGCAGTGACGACTGGGAGGAGGCCCTCGTCCAGGAATTCCAGGACGTCTTTGCAGATAAACTAGGCGAGTACAAAGGGAACCCAATATCATTTAACCTTAACCCTGAAGTAGCCCCCATCCGCCTTAAGCCTCGTCGAGTCCCTTTTGCCCTTAAACCAAAGATTGACGAGCAGCTTGATAAATTAATAGCCCAGGGTGTTTTAGAACCAACCGACCATGCTCCGTGGGAAACCCCAATCGTAACACCCATCAAACCGGATGCATCGTTAAGGATTTGTGGGGACTACCGTGCCACCCTGAATCACGCCCTTCAACAGAACGCTTACCCGGTGCCGGTGGTACAACACCTTCTCCATTCCCTGGGGGGCGGAAAAGTCTTCGCTAAATTGGATTTAGCACAGGCATACCAACAACTACCTGTAGATAAAAAAACAGCAGAGTCACAAACAATCGTTATGCACCGAGGCACCTTTAAGTGCAACCAACTCCAATTCGGAGTTAGCGTGGCCCCAGGGATCTTTAGAGCTTGATGGAGAGACTATTACAGGGTATAAAAGGGGTCGTACCATACTTTGATGATGTTTTAATTGCTGCCCCGAATAGAGAAATACTAAAGGAGCGTCTTAGACTGGTTCTTCAGAAATTTAAAGACTCAGGCCTTAAAGTTAAAAAAAATAAATGTCAACTATGTACAGATAAAGTAGAGTTCCTGGGGTACCTTATTGATAAACAAGGCATTCACCCCACCAGTAGCAAGTTAAGAGCAATCAAGAATGCCCCAAGACCCAGAAACAAGACTGATCTCCAAGCTTTCCTGGGACTTATTAATTTTTACAACATCTTCCTGCCCCACAAAGCGACCGTAGCCGAGCCCCTACATCGGCTTCTCGACAAAAAAGCAACCTGGGTTTGGGGGCACCGAGAGGAACATGCATTCCGACAAGTGAAAAACCTATTAACTTCAGATGCTGTTTTAATGCAGTATAACGAGACTTTGCCCTGAACAATCACATGTGACACGTCACCATTTGGAGTAGGAGCCATTTTGAGCCATGTGTTACCAAACGGTAGTGAAACCCCTATTGCCTATTTTTCAAGAACTCTATTAAAGGCTGAACATAACTATAGTCAAATCGATAAAGAGGCTCTTGCTGTTGTATCTGCTGTTAAACGGTTTCATGAATATGTTTATGGATGAGTTTTTACTATTGTTACCGACCACAAACCTTTGCTGGGGATTATAGCGGGAGACAAGCCAACCCCTTATATATTATCACCTAGAATGACTCGCTGGTCGGAGTTTTTGGCTGCGTACAATTATAAGCTGCAGCACCGCTCGGGAAAAGCCATTCCCCATGCTGACGCATTGAGCCGTGCACCATTTCCGGAAACTGTCGATAACCCAGCTCCAACCCTTACAACGCTCCAGATTGAAACGCTGCATTCACCGCTGCTAACCGCTAGAGATATTGCGATCGAAACAAAATCTGATCCTATCTTAAAGTGGGTTCTTAGCTGGGTCAAACGAGGATGGCCAGTAGATCAAACTCCTGACGACTTCATTCCCTTCAAGAATCGACAAACGAAACTTTTTTCACAAAAGGGCTGCATCCTGTGGGGGGATAGAGTCGTCGTCCCAGAGCGGTTACAACGAGCGGTACTAAAGACACTGCATGAGGCCACCCCGGCATCGTGCATGTGAAAGCGCTCGCACAAAGCTACGCGTGGTGGCCGGGCATCGACAAACAAATCGAAGCCTGGTTAAAGACTTGTTATAAGTGCCAGGAGGTTAGCAATGCCCCACCAAAAGCAACTCCGACAGAATGGGAAACACCTCGGGGACTGTGGTGCCGCATTCATATTGACTTTGCGGGACCTACTAAGGGACATATGTTCCTATTAACAGTGGATGCCTACTCAAACTGGCTCAAGATCCACGAAATGAAAAGTACTACAACCGAGTCCGTCATCCGGAAGTTGAATAGATTATTCGTGACGCATGGACTGCCAGACGTTCTGGTATCTGACAACGGACCCCAGTTTACCGCGCTTCCTTTTGAACAATACTTAGTGGACCGCAGTATTCGCCATGTGCTAACTTTGCCAGTGCACCCTGCGGCTAATGGAAGAGCCGAGCACGTGGTACAGTTTGTTTAAAAAACCCTCTACAAGATGGACTATGAGGACATTGAAGATAAATAGAATACTCCTTCTCCAACACATCACTCCGCACAGCGTCACCAACAAGACTCCAGCGGAACTATTGATGGGACGCAAACTCCGCTCCCACCTCGACCGGCTTCACCCGTCTTACGAGCCAGAGAAACCCTGTGGATCTAGCAGAAAATGCTGCGAGTTCAAGATAGGCGACTTAGTTTTTGCCAGAAACCTTTCTGGTGAACCGTTGTGGATCGAGGCCACTGTTATTCAAGCCACTGGACCCAGGTCGTACCGGGTGAAAACCTGTGACGGGAAAATATGGAAACGCCATATTGATCAGCTTCGCTCAAGGCTACAACCTAGTTTCCGCAACTCCGGTAACTCCCAAACTGAGGGGGGAGGGGATGTCGAAGAAACCGAATTCGAGATGGCGGAAAGCAGGAACGAAAGAAGTCAGCCATGGTGCTTAACAAGTGAAGAAGGATCAGGGATGGGTGTGGCCTCGCCACAGAGGAACAACCCAACAGAGGCAAGCCTGCAAGGGCCAGAGGACAACGACGAGAACATTAGCAGCACCGAGTCTTCCAACGAGGAATCACCAGCACCCGACTTGCCCAAAAAAGCCCCGCCAAAACAGGCTTACGGACAAGAACCGGTGGGACAGCGTAAATCCAATAGACAGTCAAAGCAACCTTCCTTCCTCAGAGATTACATCACCGCACCCCCCCAAACGGAACCCGGGGGGAAGGGATGCTGTGAACTAATAAAATACTCAAATAAAGTTTATCAAAAGCTTTAGAAAATAGCAGGGTTCTAGCCCTGCACTGCTGATTGGCCGATAATAGCGATATCGGATTGGTCTGTTCAGGAGAATCTGATTGGCTGTTAACGAGCCACTCTCATTGGTTAAGTGGGTTAACACTCCACGTTTCCTATTGGTTACTAGAGCAGCAGCTTGCCTATAAAAGGGCTGCTGTTGCTCTAGGGTTTTGCTCTGTTCAGAATGTATAATAAAGAGTTGAAGTTCACTGTTCACCGTCTCGTCTCTGTTCCTTGCGCCCATGCACAGAACTTAACAACCAGGCTTGAGATTTTGGGCTTGGACAACTTTGAACTATGCCACCTATGGTTAGACTTAAGTGTAGCACACAAAATTATTTGCTACAATGTCCTACCAGTCAATGATTACTTCAGCTTCAACCACAACAATACAAGAGCACACAACAGATACAAACTCAATGTAAACAGCTTCAAATTTGATTGCAGAAGGTACAACTTCAGCAACAGAGTGGTCAATGCATGGAATGCACTACCTGACTCTGTTGTTACATCCTCTAACCCCCACTCCTTTAACCTTAAACTAACACTGCTTGTATACTTATGGAAGAAAGTTTGATGTTTTTATGTTTTGTTTGTTTATGTTTGTTTTTAAAAACCAATAAAATTTACCAAAAAAAAAAACAACTAACCATAATTGACCTCACCCCATTCCTAAGAAGTCTGTAAGGGGCATCCATAAGTGCACCATCGTGCCTACCGTCCCTGTCCTATTGTCCCCATTTATTTGTACCTATTTCCTGTATTCTTACTCATGTTTATACTTATACCTATTATCTTATAAGTGATTGACAAATCAAATAAAAAATAAATTTTAGTGAAATCAAGGGGCACCTTTAGAGCTCCATATAAAATTATCAGGAAGACAAATGATAACCTCTTTCTTTGCCACATCATAACTCTGAATTTAGACATCATGCTAAACTATGGTGTGATTTTCTATGTACTTCTCTCCTGCAATCCTTATTCATGTCATTTATAAAATAATAAATATTTTGAAATCTATTTCTCAACAAAAAATAAAAATTCAAAGAAACTTTCCTAGTTTAACTGTTTATTACACAACTTTTTTTTCTTATCAGATTTTTCTGCCCACCCCCTTGTGTGTATCTCAGTGGACCCGGCTGGAAACAAAAGAAGGAAGAAATTAAAGGTATAATCCATTTTAGTTCACTCTTCATTTCCCAAGAATTGGAATTATAGAAGTTTGAAAACTGTTTGTGGAAACCTTCTATATTGGGATTTTTTAAAAAATATTTGGCCTACAGTAACTAGACTGAAAAATCCAGATAACCACTATAAAAATTACTGGCTGCACCTAGATGAGACTGATAATCCTGAATGCCAAGTCTATCTGTAATATCCTAATAGAGTTGAATATATATTATTGTTTCAATAGAAGAAAATATATGTTCTGTAGTCTTCTACCTATCTAAGACTAGCAGAGTGCATCCATGAACATCAACTAGCAATAAAAAGATACAACAATAACTCATAACATGTGGACAAACTCAACCATAGTTTCAACTAGGAAACAGTGAGCATCTTTTTTTTTTTTTCCATTCAAGCATGTTTGATTCTTGGCATTCAAAGAAATCAGCCATTAATAGACACATAGAGATAAACCATATTTACACACCATTCAAAAGAGATAACAAAAAACTAAGAAGGAAATAAGATCACAGATTAATATATTTAAGGGGCTTTCCCTTGTATTTTGTATTTTCATACATACTTTTATTTCTTATTTTTCTAACAGAGGGTAGATAGGAACTGAGTTGTTGCAAAATGTGGCAGTGGTAGATCTTCAGCCTTTAGCAGCCAGTTGATGCTCACTTCCCATTGGTCATCACCACAAAAGATTGAGCATGCAACCTGCTACTTGATTTAGAGGACCTCTGCCTTCAAATGTAACTCTTAACAGCTGGATAAAAAGCCCACTACAAAATAGCAAACAAGGCAAAACTTGAAAAGTTCTTAAAGCTGCAATAGATCATGGATTTGAAGTATGTAACATTTATCAACATCATTGTTACTGGCATTGGGTTCCCCATTCACTCATCAATATACTCCCACACCATGCAACTTTGTTTTTCATGTATAGCCATGAAGTCACTCTTGCTTAATTTAAGGCTGTTCCTCTTTCTCTGAACCATCTTAGCCAAACAGCTCCAAAGGAAAACAAGAATTTTCCTTTAGGAAAACTTTTGTTTTCCTTTAGGAAAGGGGTTACTTTGGCTTCAGTTTCCTCGTTCACTTGTCATCTGTTAATTGCACTGGGTATGAAGCATTCCTTTTTCAGCCTAACTCAGGGGTCTCCAACCTTGGCTCCTGGAAGCCTGGCGGACTTCAACTCCCAGAGTTCCACAGCCAGCAAAGCTGGCTGTGGAATTCTGGGAGTTGAAGTCCGCCAGGCTTCCAGGGGCCAAGGTTGGAGACCCCTGGCCTAACTGGTAGCCTGAAAGAAAAAAATGCCACAAAGCTTGCAGCAATTGGGTTATAGCTTGGCCTGCCATTACAGGAATTGTATCTAGACCACATGATCCAGACTCATGATCTACTGGCACAAGAAGAGGGCAAAAGAAGGTTATTTCCCCTGGCATCTGCCAAACTCAGCTTTAGAAAACTGATCTGATTGCATTGCCAGGCCACACTGAGGAATAGGCGATTCCACACCCCCATTTGAATTGGGCAGGGATGATGTAATAGTTTAACTAGAAAAACAAATAAATTACCTTTAGAATTTCCTTAGCATATCCACAAGCATGTGGAAGGGAGTGAACGAATAAGAACTACATGCTCATATACAGAATGTCCCATTCAGAGTCAGTTTGCTATGGAATGGGATTTTATGCCACTGATAAACATCTAGTTGTTCTTTAAGTTTAGCTCATGTGGAAAACAGGAGACTGTACTTGGTGGAGAATTTCAAAAACTTTAACAGCAATGCTATTTCTTGTCTTCTTTCATCAACAGAAGCTCAAGAAAATGCATGCATGATACTTTCCCTTTGCACTTAATTCCTTTATAAGAAAAAGGATCTTGCAAATCTACTTGATGGGGGAAGATATATTGGTCTGACTTGCATAAACATGCAAAGCTCATGCTGTTAACATGCATGATTAATTCCCAGGGATGGGCTAAAATTACATGATAAATAGCTAGTGATAGAATAGTGCTTCTTTGATTCACATTTAAATAGAAACTGACTTAATATGAAGTTTCAAAATGAATTCATGGAATACAATTTTCCATAGTATTTTGAATTCTATAACACATTTCTAAAATAAAGCAAAAACAAGAAATAAAAATATAATGCATACAAATACAAAATAGAGAAAGATTTTGTCTAGCTATGTTTCTAGATGGAAACCACTTTTGGACTTTTTGCTAGAAAGCAAAATAAATGTTATATTAATTTTGGGATTTGACAATTAGAATTATTTTTCATTATTTAAATGCAGCATAATATTGAATTTTATATCAAACGGTTAATATATTTTATATTTGTTTCAAAGAAAGTTGGATATTATTCTTTTTACATTTCTTTTCTTCTTTCCTTGTTCCTTTGCACCGTCCCCTTCACTATTTTTCCTTCTTAACCTTTTTTCTTCTTTTTTATATTTTATCTTTTGCACAAATATAGTACACGTTTAAAAAAGAATATACCAAATACAGAAAGAAAAAACTCTTAATATATTAAAGATAGTTGCATACATAATAGGAGAAATTTTGCAAAAAATAATGTGTATATTGGAATATTATAGTATTCCATATATAGTTAGGTATATAATTTTTATACAGTTTTTTAAAAGAAAATATCTTTAAAATCAGATTCAGAAATCAGATTAAAATGTGTTTGAAAGAAATTGTGCATATAGCTGTATTGTGTATTTTATATTGTATGCTCTCTTGAAAATCTACATACAGTATGCAACTAAGATATGACTTAAATGAATAAAATTAAGAAATAGATATGTGGCAAATCAAAGACAATTGTTCATCCTTAGGAGCATCTGACTACAGTCCACATTTTGGATAGAAGAGACCATTGGTTTGAAAGAGGGGTAAAAGAATCCATCTATGTTAGAATTGAACACCTTTTCCTCAACACAGGAATAAGACATTAACAATCTCCAGTTTACAACACAGCCCTTGCAGTGCTTCCAAGAAGTTTCCACAGCCAATTGCACCCTGATTCAGGTGACCCTGAGGGCAAAGATAAGCCCTCGGGTGGCCTCAAGAGCTCTCAGGGAGAGTGCTAACAACCAGATGACTGCAAAGAAATACAGTCCTTCCATTTCCTACCCACCATCCTGTCAGAACATACCCTTCTATCTCCCCACCATCCAGTCTCAACTGCCAATACCTATCTTTCAGTGGTGGGATTCAAATTTTTTTACTACCAGTTCTGCAGGCGTGGCTTGGTGGGCATGACAGGGGAAGGATACTGTAAAATCTCCAGTAAGAGGTGGGGTTTGCCGGTTCTCTGAACTACTCAAAATTTGTACTACCGGTTCTCCAGAATTGGTCAGAACCTGCTGAATATCACCTCTGCTATCCTCCTATCCTTCCATCCCCCTGCCCCCCATCAGAATTGATGGAGCTTCTTGGATAAGAAGCGAAATATTTTCTTCTCCCTCAAGGAAAAAACAATCCAGTTGCCTTTTGAAGATGAAGTGCAGGGAAAGCACCTTTAAGATAATTATGACCTGGATGACTAAGAATCCCCAGAGACAACCTACTAAAGCTAAATTGGGCTGTTTTAGTTGTTTCGGCTTTCGTTCCTGCTTTTTTCTAGACACATAGAATGCTGATGTGACATTACTCCCTTCTTTTGTCTAGGCAAAGATATAACAGGGACCAGTTCCCAGATATGTGGGTATATAGGACTTGATAGCATGGGCAGTAGCCATGTTGAAATGCAGAAGCTAAACTTCGAAGAGCAATTGGATTCCAAGGTAAGCTGGCTCAGATAGATGTAGTCATAGAAGCAATGATTAAACCTCAGATAAGGGGGGAGGATTTTACAGACCAGCCTGGCAGTTAGGAGCAGCTGCCAAAAGCCTTTGAAGATCAGATGTGTTAAATGCATCTCAGAATGTAATGCACACTGTTAAAAAGAAACACTGCCTTTGAGAAAGCTGATTATTTTTTGCATTTCAACAAGTGCAGAATGGGAGCTAACCTTTCCCTCCTTATTATGGTTCTGATAAAAATTCTTTTGGATTGTGAACAAAATTCTCCCTTTAAGTGCCAGTAATGAATATTTTTTATTAATACAAAGAGCAGTTCAGGACAACGATTTTGTTCAGGACAGCAAGAGAGGAGGCAAAAAAAAAATGTCCTTTTCCACACTTGCGTCAAAGGACTTTATTAATATATGCAATAAATGCAAGACATATTTATCATCATGCCTAGTTTGGACTTTTGTTATTTATTCTCTTGTTTGTTTTTTTAAATTTAAACAGTCTATTGTATACGCAAATATAATTTTTAAAATCCTAATATATTATTAAAGCTGATATGATAAAATATTAACTTTCAACATTCAGGAAAACTGAGAAGACATTATAGTAAATTGCTGACATGAATTACCTTAACTATATCTGAGAAACTGTTTTATAACTAGTGTCAAAAAGAAATGTATAACTGCAGGGGTGGGATGCAAATATTTTTACTATTTTTGTAGGTGTGGCTAGGTGGGTGTGGCTAGGTGGGTGTGGCCATGTGACTGGGTGGGCGTGGGGTTTTTTTGCAGCACACACACACCCTGGCACTCCATTTTTTTTGCCTCCTGGGCCTCAGGGAAGCCTCCTGGGAGACCGTTTTTGCTCCCAGGAAGCTCCCCTGGGGCCCAGGACTGGTACATTTCCAAACAGAGGGTACTGCACAATCGGGGCACTATTGCAAAGGAAGGTCTCTTTTCTTGTAATCCTACAATACATTCTCATGGTAGTCAGCCAGTTAAAAATACTTGAAGAACAGAGAAGTTCTGATTCTTCCCAGAAGTAACTCAATTCGAGTCCCTGAGTGAACTAAAGTGCTTATTACTACACGTGGATCTTGTTTAGTGACCACAGTTGGACCTGCAACTGCTAAGTGATGCGGTTGGTAAGTGGAACCATATGATGGAGACTTCAACTTTTCCTTTTTCCCACTCCCCTGTTCTTTGGCATGTTCATCCTGGTGCTGGGATAACTAGCAAGAAAGGATGCTTGTATTTACATTCTTGGGAGAAGAAGGGATTACAAGAGAGTAAGCATCATATAATAAGGAGTATACATGGAAAGAAATGCCCTAGCTGTTTGCCAAATGAGCTGCTTAGGAGGCAAACAAAAGCCTTTAGTCACTGCGAAACAGGTTAGGGTTTTGTCAATTTCAGGCAGCAGCTGAAGCTGGGCTGCAGAGCAGAGCAATCCAGGAAGAGATTACTTGTTTAGGCAATCTCTCTGGTCTCTTGAGGTGGGAGGAGAAAAAAATGGGTCATGCACAGGACAAGAGTACTGACTATAATGGCAAACAAGAGACTGAGTGTTGCTGCGAGGGTCATAAATGTGCATCTTGGTTGCAGTTATATTTTTTTTAGCATCATTGTAACTTCAAATTGTTGCTGATGATACATGGTACAGTTGTGAGGTCAGGACACTCTCCACAAATGACAATGAAAAATGAACAAGACACCCACAAAATAGAGGAGAAAGTAGCAAGAGGAGAGGAAGAAATAGAGAAGACAAATCAACAAATAACACAAATAGATAAAGATGAGGAAGAGATATTAAACATTTCTCAAACGAAACAGGAGTGTTAGGGATATACCCTAGCAGAATCTGCACAGCAGGCAGGCAAATATGTGAGATAAACGTTTTTGTAGCTTACACTCAGTAAAACAGATACACTGTGCTAGTTAAATAGTTTATTCCAGTAAGAGTTTTAGCATATTCAAACAGTCCATATATCATTAACTAGTTCAGTCCGTTTGGGGATTATTCAGTTGCAAAGTCCAGTGTCGAAAAAGAGCTCAGTAAACTTACAAATATCAGTCCAGTAATATATCTCCTTGCAGTAGAGATATAAAGAAGTCAAACCTCCTTTCTTCCTTCAGCAGCAGGGAATACGCAGTTAGCAAACCATCAATCCATCATCATCAGCAATCCATCAATACAGTAAGCCAGTAGGCTTCTCTTGCTTATGGCAATTTTACAACCGCACCCAAAATTACATGCTTAGCAGTTTAAAGTGACACACACTTTAACTTACAATCATAGTTTATATATATTATTTTACCCAAACTAAGTTAGGTAACCTTGTTATTCCTAACACACTCCCCTTTTGTGTAATATAATAATATATATATCTATTTACAATCTTAACCCATAGTCATCACAACTTTCTTTGTGTTTGACTGAACCTTGGGCTTTCGTAAACTGATCAGCAATATTTTCTTCAGTCATACAATATTCCAATCTTATTAAACCATTTTTTACAGATCGTCTTACATTCAGATATCTAAGATCTGTATGCTTAGATCTCATTTTCACAGCAATATTTGTAGCCAACCGTATGGCTGCTTGATTGTCCTCATATACTACAATGGAATCATTAACAGTTATTCCCATATCCAATAACAACTGTTTATACAGAATTAAATCAGTACATAATAAAGATATACATGAAAATTCTGCTTCCGTTGTGGACATACTTATGTGTTGTTGTCTAATTGACCTCCAACCAATCAGTGCTTTTCCTAACATTATAGCCGTACCTGAAGTTGATGTCCTAGTGTTTATATCTGTTGCAAAACTTGCATCAGCATATGCACTTAAAATCAGATCATCTTTTGGCTCTAAATACAATGCTTAGTGCATTGTCCTTTTAAGATATCTTAAGATACGCTTTGTCGCTTGCCAGTGTCATTCAGTGGGTTCAGCATTGAATCTTGTCAATTGATTAACGCCATAGGTAATGTCTGGCCTTGACCAATTACTAATGTACGATAAACTACCAATTAACGATTGATAGATATTCTTATTGAATTTTGGACTTTGAGCATCAGTGCGGCCAAATTCCTGACTCATTGGAGTTTTTGCCAGTTTACAAAGTTCCATCTTGTATGTTTTTAGTAATTGATAAATTTTATCCTCTTGAGATATCTTATAGCCACCTTTGGTTTTATTTATTGTTAATCCTAGATACTGTTTTATCTCTCCTAATTGCTTTAATTTTATCCTCTTACCTAATAATGATATTATTTCAGTAGCTTCATTATTAGTTTTTGTAATTAAGGCAATGTCATCTGTAAACAATAATAATAATGACACTATTCCATTTGTCTCTTTCTAAAATACACATGGATCAGTTAAACCTGTTTTAAACCCTATATTGTTTAACTCCTTAACAATATATTGGTTCCATTCATAACCAGATTGTTTTAATCCATAGAGACTCTTTTTTAGTTTCCAACAGTCATTATTCATTTTATCATCTTTAATTTGTACAGGTTTCTTTAAGTATATAGTGTGCTGCAATGGTGCATGCAGATAGGCAGTTTCTACATCTAAGTGATTTATAATATAGTTCTTCTTAGCTGCCTAAAGCACTAAAGCTGCTCTCAAGGTTGTTGCTTTTAGACTCGGTGCAAATACTTCATCATAATCACATGCAGTTTGATTAAATCCTTGAGCTACCAACCTAGCCTTATGAGTAATAGTCCCATTTTTACCCGTTTTTAATTTAAATATCCATTTACAGCCAATGGACTTTTCACCTGGAGGTAATTTAACATTTTCATGAACTCCCATTTGTTTCAATGAATTTAATTCTTTCTCCATTGCTCTATGCCAATTTTCTTTTTCCTTTGCTGGATACATTCTAAGTTCTTCAACAGTAGTTGGAACTTTACTAACTTGGCAAACTACACTTGCTTGGTATCTGTCAGGTGGTCTGGTTTCATGTGTTGTACGTCTAGGTATTACAGGGCTTACAGGTAGACTTTCATGTACTACCTGTTCCTGGTTATCTATTTCTTCCTGTTTACCTATTTCTTCCTGTTCTGGTCCTATGTGCTCTTCCTGTACTTCCTCTTTAATTGTACTCTTCTTATTACTGATATGTTGTTTTGGTCTTTTGTAGGTTTCTATGATTACATCCTTACTTGAATCTTGTTCCAGTTTTTCCCATCCTACATGTTCAAGGAATTGTGCACTAGCACTACAGTAAACTCTAGATATACCTTTTTCCCAGAATCTGTATGATTTGTGATTAGATTCATAACCTACAAAGAATAACTTTTTAGCCCTATGCTGCCCCTTATGTCGCAGTTGTGTAGGAATATGCACCCATGCTGGTGCTCCAAATGTGTGCATGTAGCTTAGGTCAGGTTTTCTACCATGCCACCGTGTGAATGGTAATTCGCCTGTTGTTGAGTTAACAACATTATTCAATATATGATTACCACACATTATTGCTTCTCCCCACAAAGTTTCAGGTAATCCTGAATCCGACAACATAGTACGAGCCATTGCCTGTACTGTTTGGCCTCGTCTTTCTATAAAGGAATTATGTTGTGGCCTATATGGTACAGACTTTTTATGTTCAACACCTGCCATCTTCAGTCTATTTTGGAATTTATTATTTATAAATTCCGTACCATTATCAGTTACAAGAGTTACTAGTTTCCTTTTCGTTTTTCTTTCTGCAAACTTCAACCAATTAAAGAAATTCTGATATGTTTCTGTTTTACTCTTCATTAAATAACAGAAACCATATCTAGAATAATGATCCATTATACTTAATATATAACGAGCACCTCCCACACTTGGTATTTTAGGACCTATAATATCAGCAAATACGACCTCTAGAGGTTCTTTAGTCTTAAATCCATTAATTCTATTTGCTGGCATTACCTTGCTTTTTTCTTGACTGCAAGCATTCCAGTGCAAACACTTACTGCAAGGCTTCAGTTTTATACCTTCAGACAGTTCAACCGTTTGTTTGAGCATTTTAAAATTTATATGCCCTAATCGTCTGTGTAACAAATGTATGCATTCATCATGAGGTTTAACGTTATTATATACTGTGTTAGCTACCTCTGATCGATTATCATTTAACACATACAATTCACCTTTTAAAGTTGCAATCACTTTTTTACCTTCCTTTTCTATTATGCAGTTTTCTCCCCTAAAGGTAACTACATAACCTAGTTTAACCAAAACTCTAACTGAAAGCAAATTAAACTTAAGTTGTGGTACATATAACATTTTTACATTTTCTTTTATGCAAGAACAATGTGCAATACCTTCACCTTTTGCTTTCATTTTCCAGCCATTAGCTAATGATATCTGCTGTGAACTCGTGGACATCTTAACAAATCTTTTCTTATCTTTCGTTATGCAGTGTGATGCTCCACTATCTACAACCCATAAATTATTATTCACAGTTTCGTTGCTATACATGGCTAACTCTAAGCATTTTTTATCCTTTTAATGCCTTTTATCTTTCTGGCTGGCATTTTGGCTTTTTCCTTTCTTGCAGAATCTTACCAAATGTCCTTTTCCTCCACAATTAAAACATTTTCTAATTGTATAGGCTGACAAAGATATTTTCTCTTCTTCACATTGTGGTTGTTCCCTTCTGAGTTGATCCCTTTCAAGTCTTCTCCTGGCTTCTTCAATTAATCTGCCAGTAATGTCAGTTAATGTAAGGTTATCTTTTGGCAGAACCTCAAGTGAAATTACGTAGTCATCGTAGCTTTCATCTAAAGAAGACAAAATTATATAAACTTGGTGTAGTTCTGTGAAGATAAGTTCTTTTTCATGCAGTTCCTGAAAAATCCTCCTCATAGTGTTTAAATGAGTCAACATGTCTCCATTCTTTTGAAGATGTGTTCTGAACAGTTTCCGTGTAAGATTTATACGTGCTCCTACACTGTCTCGAACATAAATCTTCTTTAAATTCTCCCAACATTTCGCAGCTGTTTCTTCTCCACAAATATGGACAAGCTGCTGGTCACAGAGTGTCAGTCCTATTATACAGAGAGCTTGCTCATTCTTTAGTTTATATTCTTGTATTTTCTGGGCATCATTCTCATCTTCCGGATCCCAAGCATCTACCTCTGGTGGGTTTTGAATTATACTCCACAAACCTTATCTGCGTAGAAGTAGGCTGCATTTCATAGACCATGAAACATAGTTTGTTCCATCCAGTTTGCATAGTAGAGACAAACTTGGTAAATTGACTTGTGCCATCTTTTTCTGGATATTAAACTACAATTAATAAAACACAGCTGTCTGTTTACAGTATTGTGTAACTACACTAACTCTCACTTTAATCTAAGCCTGTTATATCCTGGTTAGTCTGACTGTGCAGCTGGGCCCATAACCAGTGTTAGGTATACACTCTAGCAGAAACTGCACGGCAGTCAGGCAGGCAGGCAAATATGTGAGATAAACATTTTTGTAGCTTATACTCAGTAAAACAGATACACTGTGCTAGTTAAATAGTTTATTCCAATAAGAGTTTTAGTATAGTCAAACAGACCATATATCATTAACTAGTTCAGTCCGTTTGGGGATTATTCAGTTGCAAAGTCCAGTGTCGAAAAAGAGCTCAGTAAACTTACAAATATCAGTCCAGTAATATATCTCCTTGCAGTAGAGATATAAAGAAGTCAAACCTCCTTTCTTCCTTCAGCAGCAGGGAACACGCAGTTAGCAAACCATCAATCCATCATCGTCAGCAATCCATCAATCCAGCAATACAGTAAGCCAGTAGGTTCTCTTGCTCCCTCTTATGGCGATTTTACAACCACACCCAAAATTACATGCTTAGCAGTTTAAAGTGACACACACTTTAACATACAATCATAGTTTATATATATTATTTTACCCAAACTAAGTTAGGTAAGGAGGATTACACTTTAAGAGTTCAAAATATAGAAGACGAGAAAAGGAGAAAAGGAGAAAATGGAGTGATGAAAGCATTATTGATGGGTTCGACAGCGAGAGGTAGATGAGATTCGACAGCGAGAGGTAGATGTAGAAGCAGACGAAATATTAGTTTTAAATAAGAGTGATGTAAGGAGACACAAGATCCCAAGGGAAGAGAATGGGAGAGTGGTCAAAAAAGTAACAAGAATTAAAATACTAAAATACTAGAACAAGAGATGATGGATAGATATAGAATACTTATTAATATAAACTTATTTGATTAAGAATTAGAAAATAGAGGTAGGAGTTAGAAATGGGAAAAACATTACTACATATAATGCTATATAATATAATTACCATGTTGACACAAATGTTAGAAGTTGAAAGATTATTATCAGATATACTTGATTAGTATTATTACTAGTAGTATTGTCTATAAAGTAAATTGATTATTATCATCACTATTATTTAATTACTATTGTTAATTTCAGAATTATTATTAATATCTTGTAAATCTAAAATGATTCAGACAATACACTGTTCACCAAACACCTATGTGTATTTAAAGAAAAAAAATGTATAAATATTTTTTTTAAAAAAAATTGTTGCTGTGTGAGGCAGTTCAATAAGTGAGGTCTACTTGCACATACATCAACGCCATTCAAGTTCAGCCAATTCCTTAGAATCCTTCATGAAACCCTTGGCCCAATTACTCTTTGTCTGCACTATTTTCCTGCATAAAAAAATGTAACCTTTGAGAGGCTTCAAAGAAGCTCACCTCTCTTTGCCTTTGATGTTCATGGCAATGGGAGGTCTGCCAGAGATTTACCGTGCAAAGCTTGATCCTGATTGCTGCCAGGAAAAAAGGTGCCTCCTTTATTGGAAGATAAAGAGGGAAATAAACAGTAGAGTGCCCTCAAAGATCAAGAGTGAGAGTGATCACTTGGCATCTTTTTAATAGAACAAAAATGTCTGCAGCATTATCACAGCCCTGGAAGAATGCAGAGGTCACAAGAGGGCCAGTGGAGCTACAGTAGCCACCTTTGTGCTTGCAATGTTTAACTCATTGTAAAAGCAAAGCCTATCAGAACAGAGAAAGCGCCAAGATGACTGGGAACAGTAAACCTAGGAGGCTCTTTGCACTCAGAAAAGCAAACACATATGAATACGCCTTTCCATTTGGATTTCCCTAACTGCTAAGTCTATAAAACAGCCCCAAGACCCATATTTTGCATTTCACCTGTAATAACATCCCTAACTATCTCTCCCTTTATATTAACCACAAAGGCTTTAAATGGGGACTATTATAAACTTTAGTGGGAGCTACTTGATCCCACATTTCATTCTCACTGATGACAAACTGAGCTCATGTTAATAAGAGACACTCTAAAAGCTGGATGATATAGAGTGAGATCTTTCAAACTTGTTCCTTTCTATTTCTTGATTGTACACTTGTTCACAATATTTGTCAAGGAAATTGCGTAATTTGGACTTCAATTACTGTTGAATGCTTTTAATCTGATAGATTCTTGATTAAGCCTTATTCTGCTTCTTGACAACATTGTAGTCATGATTACATTAACCATTTAAATACACCACTTTATTCTTTACTAATGCTTTATAATGTGTTGTTCTGCCTCTTTTGTGCTTCAAAGCTCCCATATCAATCTTTTGGAATAGTACATTCAGTTAAATGTATCACTTTGCTTACTCGGGACATTGGCTGCAGAAATTGGAAGGGCTAAAGTGCTGCTGGGCTAGAAAATGGGAGAGCAGAAGTTATTGTCCTCTCTTAGGCATGACAGTTGGCTTGATAACATGGGTCAGTCACTTTCTCTAAGTCCAACTGACTTCTCAGTGTTGTTGTGTGGGAGGAAGGAGGTGGGAACATTATGTACACTATCTTCAGTAGCACAAAATAAAGCCAGACTACTAGTAGTAAGTCATTGTGGTCGGTTGGTTGTTAAGATGATAGGTTATTTAAAGGTTCCCTGCTAGGTCTTCCTAAAATAGAAATGTATTAAAAAGATTAATGATGGTATAGTTTAAATTTCCCCAATCTGGACACATACAAAATGTTTAGAATTATCCAGTGAGCACAGCCATTCCTAAGAATTCTGGGACTTGAATTCACACTTCTAGAGAGTGCAGAGTTTCTGGGAGTCTGGTATAATTTAAGGGTCATTCTGATCATTTTTAGGTTTCCATTTCTTTTCTTCCATTTTTACCTCCAATCAGCTAATTTTTGGAAACATTACAGAATGCTGTAAAACATTTCTACCAGGTGTAAATGGAAAGAGTGTAAATATCAAAGGCAACACTTTTGTGTATATTATCTTTCATCTATCACCTTTGTGTATATCATCTGTTGGGAGGAAACTTTGCAGAAGAAGGAAGCTGAAAAACTCTATATTAAGCCAAGTCCACATGAAATAAAATATTAATAGCTCTGCCACTTGAACAGTTATTGCTCAATAATGCTCATAAATAACTTCCAAGTGTTATTTATTCCAATGCCACCAGTTATTTGGAGCCTCAGTGGTACAGTGGTTAGAGTGCAGTATTGCAAGCTACTCCCACTGCAATTTGGCAGATTGAATCCCAGCAAGGTCAAGATTAACTCAGCCTTCCATCCTTCCAATGTGGGTAAAATAGGACCCAAGTTGTTGGGGGCATTATGCTGACTCTGTAAACCACCTTGAGAGGGCTATAAAGCAGTATATAAGTCTAAGTGCTATTATTATTTGTCTCCCCCCAGTGAATTGGTGCTGTTGTCAACCATTCAAAATAGACCAGATCAGTAAACCAGAGCCAAGCAGGCCAATACAGTTTTAATATAGCAATGACAATAGCACTTAGATCTATACCCCACTTCATAGTGCCTTACAGCCCTCTCTAAGTGGTTTACAGAATTAGTACAGTATATTGCCCCCAACAATCTGAGTCCTCATTGTACCAATCTCAGAAGATGAAAGTCTGAGTCAACCTTGAGCAGGTCAGGATCAAACTCCTGGCAGTGGACAGAACTAGCCTGCAGTACTGCATTCTAACCACTGCGCCACTATGGCTCAGTTAATATATTCTTGAAAGTCTGAATTACATTAACCATTCTCACCCTCTCTTTCTTTATCTTCATGAGAACTAGGGCGAGTCTTGTCTGAGATATTTTCTCAGATTACACCTCTTCCCTGGACTCCATTTTTTTTAATCTGATGACTAGCAGATCTTCTTCCTGTTCCTCAAGGTTATTTCTTCTGCCCATCACACTAATCTATCTCAGGTTATCATGCCTAAACCTCAGATCTCAAGCCCTCCTTCCACTTCATGCCAATGAATATCCCCTCCTCCTTTAATGTAGAATTTCAGCTGCGCCAAAGCACTCTACATCTCAGACTCTGACAAAAGGAAACACTTCCGGCTAGCCCTGAAGCTGTTCTTCAGCAATGGGCAGGAGATTGGCACATTCCACAGCAAGCTGATCAAAGTGATCTCCAAGCCCTCACAGAAAAAGCAGTCCCTGAAGAACACAGACCGTAAGTTTTTCCATGAAGAGAAGTTGCTGTAAGTCCTTTGGGATGGCCTTGCTGCCAGGGGAGGTGATAGATTGGAATACATTAAAGAAGGTACCGGTATATTAAGACAGGACACGGTTGCTTTGCTTTGACATTTCAGAGAATAAAATCAGGTAGCCGGAGATGGAAAAGTTCTCTTTCTGAGCCTTTGGAGAAATGTATCACTCAGAACAATGCTGGGGTGGTAATGGTGCTTAGGTAGCTTCTTATGTTAAAGCAAATAACAGAGAGCAGAACAGCTGCAGGCCAAGTGAAGGTCTGACCAGCTAGAGCTGCAAAGCTAATATCACAGTGACAGCATCTTTATCAATTCACATCAGTGTAGAATAATCCTACTTTGGTTGTTCAGTTTAAGTCCATCTGTATCTACGTGCCTAGACTACAATATCAAGATAACTAATAAAAATCTAAATGTACACATAAAAACTCCAAACTTCTTTTTTTCTCTCTCTCTCTCTTCCTCTCTCCCTCTCCCCCCACTCTCCCTCTCCCACTTTTAATTTCCTAGTGTGCATTTTATCTGGGTCAAAGGTCTCCCTCTTCAACCGCCTGCGTTCCCAAACTGTCAGCACTCGCTACCTTTTTGTCGAGGGTGATGCCTTCACCGCAAGCGCCCGGCATTGGGCAGCATTCACACTTCATCTAGGTGAGGCTGGCTTAGGGCAAGCAGAGGTTTAATCATTCATGCTGCAAATCTAACTGCAAATCTGTTTACCCAATTGCTTAATGACGTTTTGACCTTGAGTGGCTGAAGACTATCAAAATGGAGAAAGGCTGAATAAACTTTGACACTGAAGTGAAAGTATGTATTATGATGCTACGAGTATGGGCTTAAACCTCAAATAAGCTTTGGGGACAGATGATTTAGTGCAGGGCTATAAAACTCGCAGGCCAGGCGTTGGCCACGCCCATGCCCGGTTTAGTGTAAGGGGGAAAAGTCACATCACATGATGCCGCCAAGGCGACGCATGTTTGACACCCCTGATTTAGTGTATCACATTAACATCTGAAAAAGATGTCAGTTTTCTAAAAGGAATGGATATAACCTTGTTACCAATACTAGGAATTGGGACATGCTGTATATAGAGGAAGTTGAGAAATGCAAGAGAGTAGCTGTGACTACATGATCACAGAAACTATCTTGCCTTTTTTGATCTCCCTTGCAGAAGTCCTTGATTATGAATTTGCTCTTCCATTTTTGGAGATGTTATTATCTTATTGTTTAAATAACCTTTCCAGAGAAGGCCATCATCAGCCTGGAGTTTGCTGGCTGGGAATTCTAGGATTTATATTCCAATACATCAGGAGGATATTTTTGCTAAACAATGCTTGTTAGCAGCTTGATGGGCAGCTGATATCTTTTTTTTATAAGAACTTATTGTTAGATAATATGTAGATCTTTATGAGAAGCCCTCCAGTTCAGAAAATGTGGTATACAGTGCATCTAAGCTTGGCAACATTGGGTTCACTAACATGTTCTTCAGTTCCCATGTCTGTCCTTTGATAACTCATTACAAAGAAATTGATGGGAAATTTTTATCTATGTTCCTCACAATGCCTCTATGTCCTCCAAAAATTCCCCTGACCACAAAGTTGGAGATTCCAAGCTCGGAGAAAGGAAGAAAGGAAGAACTTCCAGGTCCAACATTGGAAGTTTTTAAGAAGACATTGGACAAGCATTTATCCAAAATGGTATAGGGCTTCCTTCCTGAGCAGGGGGGGCGGGGGTAGACTAGAAGACCTCTAAAGTCCCTTCCAACTCTGCTCTTTTGTTATTCTGTTAAGAAGAAGTGGGTGTATATGTGTGCATCAGTGCTTCAATTCATACTTTGTCTTGAAGCATGGTTTACTTGGGTTCAGTGTACTGAATTACACCATTATATTGGTGGATAAAATAAAAAGCATATTTTCAGTTATGTCTAGCTTATTTGCAAATATACTAATGGAGTATAAGTAGGACCTCCACATATAATTTGTGACTTCACGTCAGATAACGGGAGAGGGAGGCTCTGTAGCCCAAGATGCTTTCATCCATTACTTTGCAACTTATTCTCACCTTTCTTTCTAGTTTCTCCCCTTACTTCCTACTGACTTTCAGTGAATGTTTGCTGTTACTTGTCAATCAGTGGCACAGACAGAATAATAGATTATGGGACCAAAATCACATTATATTTTAAATACTATTTTAAAAACCCACCTTGTCATTCAACAAGTGGTTCAGCTGTAGTTAAGTGCAGTTCCTGCTCCTTGTCAACATATTTTAGACTTTCTCTCCCTTTTGTTTTTCTCTCCCTTTCTTGTGTTATGCAGATGAGTTCTGTTCTCAGTCCCAGAGTGAGTTTCCACTGCGGGAAGTCTACATTCGGTATGGTTCCAGAGTTCGGCTTATCTGTACGACTACTGGGCTAGCACTGCCTCCTATGGTGAGATTTTAATATTAACTTGGAAGGAAAAAAGCATTGCAGAAATAACGTTTTGGAATAGTCTGTAACTTTACAATAGCATTCTTGGTGCTTGCACTGATCATCTTCTCTCTTCATCCTGTATGTCCACAAAAGTTAAACGGTGACTACATAAAACAGAGATGTTTGTCAGTCATAATATCAGAGGATTGCTGCAGATTAATAGAGAAGCAGAAGTACCTACAACAAATGTAAAAAGATGTGGTTGTGCAATTGTAGCCCCCTTAGAATGGGCATCATCCATGTGATACACATAAAAATGGATGAACTTCAGGCACATGGTGGTGATCGCCTTCTTGACTTTTGGGATTTTCTTCACAGACACAGATGGACACAGACAAAGAGAAGAGACCATATAAGTGACACTAGCTTGATACCTGTGCTTCGCTACAAAACTATGTTAGTTTTTGGGGAGAAAAATAAGGAAAAAAATTCTGTCTCTGCCTACCAGCATCCATCGGTATTCATCTGGCTAGCATCCTGTCAGCGTGTGAGAGAGTTGAGGGCTCTTTGGAAACTGAAACAGTATTTGTTGTGTGAGCAGAAAGGAGATGGCAAGGAGTCTGTGGCTTAGCTCAACTTTTTTGTAATAAAGCTGTTTGGTGCTGTGAAACTAAAACTGAAACTCCTTTCCTCTGCTTGTGTTTTGCATTTGGAACAGATTTCTTTTCAGGTGGGGGGGGAATAGAACTCCTTGGCATCAGAGTGTTAATAATAATATAATAAAGACTAATGCTCTGATGGTCGTTTTGAAAAACCCTTTCTGAGTGAGCACCTAGAGGCCAAGAGGAACATACGTGCCAAATTTCAAGTTTGTAGGCTTTATGGTTGTAGAGATTTTGAGATGATGCATGAGTGGCATTTCACTTTTATATATATATAAAATCAGAGGTGGTATTCAGCAAGTTCTGTCCAGTTCTGGAGAACCGGTAGCAGAAATTTTGAGTAGTTTGGAGAACTGGCAAATACCACCTCTGACTAGAGATTTTACATTATCCTTCCCCTGCCATGCCCACCAAGCCATGCCCACAGAACTAGTAGTAAAAAAATTTGAATCCCATCCCTGATATATATATATATATATATTTATGTGTCTAGTCAACACATTTCTGATATCACCAGGAACATTTATTATATTCATTACAATAGAAATATCTGCTATCCATTTATTCTCACACATGCTGTACTTCCATCATATACTGTTATTACATTCAGCATCTTACCTTCAACTCCATATTCATTCAACAGTCCATAATATTTAATATTTGCTAACAATGATTTTAGAGGCTTAGTGTTTTAGTTTTGTTGTAGGCCGCTCAGAGTCATTTGCTCATGAGATGAGCAGCTCTACAAATTAAGCAAATAAATAAAAGTCTCAGGCTGTTTGCTTGCCATATGCTTTTTTTTAATGAATAAATTTTCTAACCTTCATACTTCTCTTTTGACCTGCTGAAAAGCAAAAATCTGTTCCACAAACATTTTGTCTAGTGTAAAATTGTACTATATTTTTCCAAATTTTCCTTTTTTGATGTCTGGAACTTTTTCAGTCAGAGTGTCAGCGTTCCAATGAAACTCCCCATTTCATTCAGCGCTCAGAAACAAAGTTCATCCAATAAGAATTTATTAAGGAAGTCATACTGGCACACCTGGGAAAACCCGAATCTGAGAGTTCCGGGTTTTCCCTTCCCAATTGAAATTCAAAACCTATCCTTTGCATCCACCAGTCCATCACATAGCCCAATCATCCATTGTCCCAACTGGAGACATTCCTCCAGACACTCCTTTCCAAGTGCAGGGTAACTTGTCCTTCACTTTATAAGAAGAATGTTGTTATGTCTAATCTTCCACCTCTCTATGAAATCCCCCCTCCCAATTTCCCAGGCACTAAGATGTGGCAGCTTGGAAGCTTCTAAGTACAATATGGCTTCTAAAGCTAACACAGAGTTGAGAAGACCTCTGGAGGAACTGGGATGGTCTGTATCCATTCTAGTCTTCCTTGATCTCTAAGTGGCTTTAGATACTATTGATCATAATCTCTTTCTTGACAAACATAAGTGTCTGGAAGTGTTGGAGTCTGGGAATGTTACAGTGATTCGTCTTCCTCTGGATTCAGTTCCAATTGGTGTTGTGGGAAAGAGAACCCATCTCTAATTCCCTAAAGAATGAGGTTCCACGGGGCTCGCCTGCATTTCTATTCTTATTTAACATCTACATGAGGTTGTTGGGTGAAGTCGTCCAATGGCACATTTTTAGGTATCATCAATATATTGTTACACATGTTCAAATACAATTGGTTGATGTGTGATATCATCAAGGTGCTTTCTCAGCATCTCATGGAAAGGACAGGCTCAGGCTCAATTTGGCAAGACTGAGTGACTATAGGTTTGGGAACCTCCAACAACTGGTGCACAATTTTTTGGGAGGAGGACTCTTGGTTGTAAGTTCCCATCCAAAAAGTAGGTAATAGTTGTGGTTGGAGGGCTTTGCATCAGTCCCAAGTACAATCCTTGGACGACTCTACTTTGCATAGCTTGCCATTTTCGTTCCTATTCTGTTCTCTAAAGCACAATTTTAAAAATCTGAATTCCCTGCAAATGTCAAATGGTTTTATGTTCTCTTTCGAGCTTTTCTTATGTCTGTTTATTCTTGAGATCATTCGCAAAGTTGCTAAGCAATCAGTAATGTTGGATGTGGATGAACCCGTTTCCCAGTTGCACAAATGTGCGTTCCAGTTTCATGGGAGTGATAGGATGTACCTCTGCCTTTCAACAGAGAAAGTAATCCAGTACCAGGTAATGTGGATACAGTTCTCTTGTTGCCTTTCAGGAACAACCTAGCTTGGAATTAAGTATAATGCTGGTAGCCATAAAATTTGAAGTTGTTTGTGTTGTTTGAGTATAAACAAGGATGTTCTTGCTTGTACTCAGAGAAGAAATCCAATCAACAAAAGCAAATAAGAGCAAATAAGTCCCGCCCTCCCTATCCTCTTTAACCTTCAAGAATAAAGAAATCTTTTGAGCTCGTAAAACTTCTGGGAATGCATAGGCTCCATGTTTAGTTTAGACCTCTAGAAAACTAGTGTTAGATACCTGTGAAATTTACCTCCTATCCATAGAGGATATAGAGAATGGCCATGATGAACATTGTCACTCTTCCCTTCATGTGTTCAGTATATCCAGAATTCTATCTGAATAGACCACACTGACACTACTTCCCTTTTTCCCACAAAAATTGGGACCTACAGAAAGAAAACTGCATGATTATACATCACTATATACAACTGGAGAATTACAGATGGCTATCTTCATTGCTCCCTGAGCAGACTGAAATAATTGCCAAAGTGTAACTAAGGTTTACATGAATTGGATATGATTATGGTTTTCCATGGCCATAATCAAGGCCACTTCAACAACATAGAAATGGGAAAATTAATTGGGGAGATCCTAAAAAAAAATCCCTTGCTCTTTTTTGTACCGGCTAAAAATACTGAAATGGAAAGTTGAAATTATATGTGACCTGTATAATTCCAGTGTTGTAAACATTCAAGTATTTCATTATTTCACTAACATCATTCTATCAAATGCTAATAGAAAATGGCAACTGCCATATTGATTAGGCTTTAGGCTTACCCAATCTGCCATTCACAATAACTGGACTACAGCTTCCAGGATCCCTAGCTAGCATGGAAATTCGGAGAACTGTATGGTCAGTGTAGTCAGTGCTGCCTTAGTTGCCTTACGTCAAGTTTTTTTTTTCAAACTTTGCCATTTTAACTTCCCAAATTTCCCAGTGGCATGCTGAAGTCCACACATTTTAAAGTTGCCAAGTTTGAAAAGCATTGCCTTACTTCAATTCCTTAGCTCTAAGTAGAAGAAATTCACTTTCAAAGAAAGACAGGTTGGCTCCATTTCTGTTGCATTTTAATGAAGACTTTGCTGGCTTTTAAATAATTTTATTATTACTTTGGATTGTTTTAAATAAATCTGTCTATCTCTTTGCTTTGTATTTGTGATGATTTTGTAGAATAATTGCATTACAGTAGGCAGAAAAGTGGTTTATAATCACATTGATGAATGTATTTAAAGTTGATGTTTATTGCTATGCAGGCATCTCTCTGTCCCAAAGAAATAAACCGAGAATTGCTGAATGACAGTTCCTGTTGGACCATCATTGGGACAGAGGCTGTAGAATACTCATTCAGCCTCAACCCAACCAGCATCCAGAATCCAGTGGGCCCTGTCCCTCTTATAACAACCTTGGAGGTGCATAGAGGGTTTTTTCATGCTCTTTTGCCTTGCTGCTTTGTGCAAAAAAATAGGGAACAAAATGTTGGCTGTTTCATCTTAATAATTTTATCCCCAGCCCTAACATCAAAAACTAAAGAATCGCTTAGTTTTCCTTTCCTTGAAATGGCAATAAAAGATTGTGCGGAGTATATTAAAATATTATTTACTCCTACAATCATCTCTACAAACAGCTTAGATAGAATGTTACATTTTCACTGAATCAGAGACTGGCAATTTGTATGAATTAATCAATATAGAATGCATAAGACTAATATGGAGCTCCTTGGAGAACAGAAAGCAACAACTGAAGTGTGGCTGCAGAAAGGTATATCTACTGATGAAACTAAAATGAAGGATTACATTGGTGCATTGTGTTCTTTCATATCTTGGAAGCATTCAGATGGGAGGCATAAGAGTAAGCATAACCCAAGGGTTTTTTCTGCTCTCTTAATGCAGTTTGGAAACAAAACAAAGTCTTTTGTTTTCCCATTTAAATTATTTATTTATTACTGTCACTTCTGTAAGGACCAATACATTTTACCCCTCCAAGCATGGCTAAGACATATCAGAAAACTGGGAAACCACGTTACTCCAGGTATTCAACACTCAACCCTAGATTTAATGGATAGCATTTATGATAACAGGTGTTACAGTTCCCTAATCTCTGGAGAACTTTAAGTTTTCCAGCCCATTGGCATTACAGAAATTGTAGACTTCCGTGCAAAGCCAAAAAGCCTTCCAGGTCAAAGCATGGGTATCTTTGCTTTAAAGTCCACAGAGGTGCAAAATTAGAACAAAGTGCTGGAAGGAAAGGCTATATTGTACCTTCATGAGAAGATGGATGATCCTATATGCTTGGTTTTGTTTTTCACAGCTGACAGGTGGAGGGGATGTGGCAATGCTGGAAGTCCAAGGCAACTATTTCCATACAAACATGAAAATTTGGTTTGGAGATGTGGAAGCAGAGACTATGTACAGGTAAAGCAGACACAGACTGTCCTGAAACCACAGCATGATCAGTTGGGCAAGTCTCACACCCACTATTCTTTGCACAACCTCCAAAAGCATCTCTTCAAGAGAGATCAGCAGTGAATGAAATGGATCAGTGAAATATTAGTTGTTGTGTTTATTAATTCAATATTTTTTATTCATAGTAGAAGGCAGCGCCTTCTAAAATCTTGAGTCTCCCCATGCCTGACACAAGAAAAGAGAGATAACTGAATCACACAGCAGCAGCAATGTAATTGTATGGTTTCTGTGAAAAGAAGGTTCAAATTCCCTTTCTGATAAGTACGGAAACAGGGTCCAAAAATCTCCATTTTTTAATTTCATGTATTTACTGCAGGCATTTTTGGCTGATACCAAAACCGGAAGTCACACAGGTAGGGATTTGAGTAAATGTATTGCAAAAACAATAAAAACCACAAAGAAAAATTCCTTTCACCATGAAGTAGTAAACCAAAACCTTATTTCTAGTAAAATAAATGTTTCAACAATATGCCTTTCTCTTGCCTGTAGAAAACCAGCTCAAAGTCTCTTACTTCTGATGGAAGAAAAGTTAATGGAAAGTTACTATAATGAATAAGTAGGGTTCACTTTATTTGCTTCTGACTTTGCCCGCACTAGTTCTTATAGACAGTGCATTTTGCTAGAAAATCAAGAAGTATATCAAGGCATCTCGTTTTCATCCATGTGACAATGTTGCGTGATGGGTTAGCAAGAAAGACAAAGACTGGGGAACTTCATGATTGAATGTGGACAATCAGAATGTGGCTGTTTCAATCTAACAGATTTAGCATCAGTGTATGATCAAAAAAGTCAAGTTGGCAGCCATGATGGTGAGATCAAACCAAGTGCAGTGCACATGCAGCAGACATAAAAAAGCCAGAGGGAGTTTTGATTGCACTGTTGCTTTCCTTTTTTAACATCTCCCTTGGTCAGTTTTTTTTCCAAACCATCCATGATGAGATCTTTTGCTACTCCCAAACTAGATACTTCTGAATGGTTTTGAATTGTCTGAAATATTAATTCATTGACTGGTATGTTCTCTCTGTTGCCACTGCTTTTTACATTTGCTTTAAATGCTAAAGTATAGTGCAGTCAATTTTAATTTTGTATTCCACGTCCATTGTGGGGAAGGTTAAGAGAAAACCAGTAAGCACAAAATGCCATCAAATTTCAATATACTTTGCTTGCTTCTATAACCCAAATGGGCTTTTTCTAGCCCATTTCCTGTTGGTTATCTTGTAACTAAAATAAATGATAAAATGTTGGCTCTCGTCCATCAGAATTTCATTAATTTTTTTGGGGGTGCTCATAATTAGATTTTGGGTTTGAGTTAGCATCATGCATTAAGGGTTCTTATATCCATTGTATAGTGTAACACACTACACCAAGTCATGAACATTATGAAAAAAAGACGGTGCTCAAAATCAGACAATCAGACAAAATCAGAAATCCTGCATCCTATGCTAATCAAACCAAACCAAAGGCTTATTTAATGCAGCATCCTTCTTTTCACATTGCTCAACGAATTGGAAACCCATATTCAAGAAATAAGTGGAAGATTTTCTTTTTTCCGCAAGAGGTATATATATATATATATAAAGCTATGGCTTGTGGAAATGTTCCATAGTGAAGCAAATAGATGTCCCAGTTTGGTGTTGTGTTTGGATGTCCTGTTTACAAAATAGTCCTGGAAAGTTGGCCTGTATAGAGCTGCAAAAAGGAAAAGGAGCTGCCATTCCACTTTGCCTGTACAAGTTCCACAGATAAAAAGAAAGTACATTTTGAAAGAGCATTGAAACCCACACTCTACACAAACCTATTGATTACAACCATTGCTCCAATTTAACTGCTTGAAAATCGAGTGAGCCTATCTTGGGACAGGAGAGGGGAGGAGAAAAGGCACATGTTATGGATATGTGTATAAATATGTGTGCATGCACACATCCAAACCATAAATGAATTTATATTTTTTATTTATTTGTTTAGGAATTCCAAGTCATTAGTGTGTGTTGTTCCTGATATCTCTGCATTCAGCCCTGATTGGAGATGGTTGCGATACCCAATCACTGTACCTCTTATGTTACTAAGGAACGATGGTCTGATTTATTCCAGTATATTCAGCTTCACATATACACCAGAACAGAGTTTTCTGTGTGGCCAACCACTCTTGCCAGAGATGGTGCAGGATTCTGAAACTTTGCTCAATACCATCCATCAAGAATTCACTAAGACAAATTATCACTTTTTCATGCAAAGTTAGAACTGGAACTGTATGGTCGCCATTGTTTGGCTAGAGCAGAAATTGTGGCAAATACGTGGTTTTTATAAAATGATGAAATGTGGTTTTTCTAAAATAGAATCATATGAACATTTTATTTTTAATTCATGTTCTGTACACACATTAAATTATACAGCTCTGTGCTTCAACACAGGAAGGCCAGGAATTACTTAATAATAATGCATTGCTTTAGTAGGGAACAAGAGTGCTTATTTTTTTTTGCTTGCATTCCCTTTTTGGCATCTTAAAGAGTATGATTCTCAGTAGAATATACTATTAATATACAATATACAATTCTGTGTATCGTATATACTCGAGTATAAGCCGAGTTTTTCAGCCCATTTTTTGTGCTGAAAAAACCGCCCTCGGCTCATACTCGAGTCAGCCGCTACGGCACCATGCCTGGCCTGCGCTGGCATGGCTGCAACCGATCGCGCCTCCAGGGCAGCATCGCCGCTGCGGCTGTCTACCCGCTGAGGGACACACAGGAGACCCCAAGCGGCCTCTTCTTCCCCATTAACAGGCACCCGGGGCCCCCGCGAGCTCCTGTGTTGCGCGCTTCCAGCTTCGCAAAGAAACCGCCAGGCTCAGGCAGCCTCCCCCACCCCCTAGCCTAGCAGCGAAGAGCTGCTCCGGGGGCAGCGAGACAAAGTGCCTGGCTGCGCCATGGCGGGAGCCCCCGGAGCAGCTCTTCGCTGCTGGGGGGGTGGGGGAGGCTGCCTGAGCCTGGTGACCCCAAGTGGCCTCTTCTTCCCCATTAACGGGCGTCCGGGCCCCCCGCGAGCTCCTGTGTTGCGCGCTTCCAGCTTCGCAAAGAAACTGCCAGGCTCAGGCAGCCTCCCCCACCCCCTAGCATAGCAGCGAAGAGCTGCTCCGGGGGCAGCGAGACAAAGTGCCTGGCTGCGCTGTGGCGGGAGCCCCCGGAGCAGCTCTTCGCTGCTAGGGGGGTGGGGGAGGCTGCCTGAGCCTGGCGACCCCAAGCGGCCTCTCCTTCCCCATTAACAGGCGCCCGGGGGCCCCGCGAGCTCCTGTGTTGCGCGCTTCCAGCTTCGCAAAGAAACCGCCAGGCTCAGGCAGCCTCCCCCACCCCCTAGCCTAGCAGCGAAGAGCTGCTCCGGGGGCAGCGAGACAAAGCACATACACATGCTTTTTTCTTGCAAGGGAGAGAGTGACTCTGTTTGGACATACAGATGATGATGAGGAATCCAGTTTTGAAGGATTTTAACTCTTGTGCTTTAGCTTGGTTGCTGATTGAGCTAAGGTTTTTGTACTTTTAAAGTTATTGTTGATACCATATTGGTTTTGTTGGCTCTCTTTTCCACTTACAGAGCTAGTTTACTGTTTTTCTTTGAAATAAATATTCAAAAACATTTAATCTACTGATGCCTCAATTCATGTAATTTTATTGGTATCTATTTTTATTTTTGAAATTTACCAGTAGCTGCTGCATTTCCCACCCTCGACTTATACTCGAGTCAATAAGTCTTCCCAGTTTTTTGTGGTAAAATTGGGTGCCTCGACTTATATTCGGGTCGACTTATACTTGAGTATATACGGTATATTGAATATAATTGTAACTGCATCAGCATAGGCAGAGAAACTCGTGTTGCATATTCATCAAGTATCTACTAAAACACAGCAAGCAATTGTAGAGCTCATGTCACAGTGATAGTTTTAATTAAATGTGATAGTTGGTAAAAGGGTGCACTCAGGCATTTTTAAGAGATAAAAATATCATAACTACTGTTACAATTGCTTTTTTACTTCTTTATTTTATTTGCTTGTGTGGTTTTATTTATTGCAGATTTTTTTAAAAAAAAAAGTTTTTGTTGGGGGGTTGTATTAGAAGACCTCCAAGGTCCCTTCCAACTCTCCTATTCTAACAAGAGCCATAGTGGTACAGTGGTTTGAATGTAGTATTGCAGACTAATTCTGCCAACTGCCAGGAGTTTAATTCTGAGCGACTCAAGATTTCCATCCTTTCGAGGTCAGTAAAATGAGGACCCAGATTGTTGGGGACCATATGCTGACTCTGTGAACCACTTAGATAGTGCTGTAAAGCACTATGAAGTGGTATATAAGTCTAAGTGCTATTGCTATTCTGTTACTTTGTTGTGCAGTTGAAGGGAATTGTTGTAAGACTACTTTCTGCTGTAGAGAAATGTATTCCTCTCCATCTCCCTTTGGTTTTTGGAGCACTTCTAAACCAATGAAGGTCAAATGAATCTGTGAAGTGTTTAAATGGTTACACAAATATGCTGAAACAAATCACATCAAAGAAATCTCATTTAAAACAGAGGACACCCCCCATTTATGTACTTTCAAGAAGATACACAATTGTCCGTGGGGGGAATATCTTAAAATACGTCTTGCTTTCCCCTACCCCAACCATTCAGTTGATATTTAATAGCCACTGAGGCACCAGCTCCTCACTTTTTCTTACTTGATGGCTGAGAGCAAACCTCCAAGAACCTCTACTGTAGAACTGCTTTTTTATAGTGGTCAAATATCTGAAATACACAATTTTATACAAGGTGGCATTTCCCCCAGAAAAATAGATTGCTCTTTGGGATTGTTGCTGCAAAGACCTGCCCCCACACACTTAGGTTCTCCAGCTTCAGTTGTCAAAAGGAAAAGCTGTCTCCAGTTCAGTTCTTAACCAACATCCATTTTTAGCTATCCTAGCTTTAAGGAAGTAATAACAAGTCTGAAAGTGGAGGAAAATGGCATGCTAGTTGGCTTTTTTTCAAGAGAACTTCAGCAGGAATTTTAAAAAAGATTTATACCCCCTTTCAGATAAAGCTGTGAGTCCAATTGCCAATTAAGTTTAAATAAGCAATGCAATCCTGAAAGCTATCAGAGGAGAAAAGAGAAGGCAGTAAAGTTTGACATCTCCTTGCAGGAGGCAGTATAAAAAGGGGAGGGCAGATTAAACAATATTCCCTTCATTGGTCCACTTAAAGAAGGCCTTTCATTGAACCACTGCTATGCGGTCCCCTTCATATATAAATGTGTGCACAGTTCTTTATTAATATGTCTCTAGCAAGTTTCAAAGGATAGGGAGAAGCATACATAATGTCCCATATACGACATTGGTTTGAAAGTTTATTCTGAATTATGAATACAGCACCAAAGGGGCAATCCAACATTCTAAGAAATGTTGTTTTAGCATCCAGTGCCAACTTAGAAGATAACCTATTGCCAAAACTGTCCTGACTTTTCTAGCTGTGATGAACTCTTGAAAACTTATAAAAGAGATGGGTGGAACAGACTGCAGGCTAGTGACTGTCAGTTTCCTAAAAGAGCCAAGTGAGACATGCCAACAAAAAGCCTGTTTTATTTTTATGGCCATTTGAAATCCTGTGGTTGATGTGCTTCAGATTAGAACAGCAATCATTTAATGCCTAAGACTGGGCTCTCATCCATATCCCTTTATGTTAACTCAGGTACTTCTACAGTATCAAAGATTCAGTTCATGTATTTATTAAGAATTCTAATCTCATTCACAGGCGATCCACCTTTGACACACCAAAGTACTTCTAGTCATTCACAGATTATTGTTGCAGCCCAGTTCAGTTCCCAACCAATTCTAACTAGATCTTTACAAGCCAAGGTGTACTTTATTTTCATATACAGTATTATATTATTATTCATTCCCAGGTCTAGAGCAGTAAACCTATATCTCCCTATATTACCCTCACAACAATATTATAGATAACCAGTGAGAGTCAGGAGAGTGCCACACCACAGTATTGCCAGTTTAATATGTTAGGCTAACATTGTCCAAATAGGATGAGACTGCTACATCCAGAATTCCCATGCATGAAGAAATCCAAGGATCCTACCATATCTGGATGACACCAGGTTAGAAAAAATAGCTCTGGGCTGCAGTTCAAGAAATTTTGTCTTGTACCACATGGGTTTCATTGGTTATATCTTTCAACCATATGAAGCAAAATGAATCTATTGTATACTTGTTTACTTAAATAAGCATCAAATGCAATTTCCACCAATTTATGAGCCTTTACCAGAGCTGGTGCACCAACATGTCAATCACTGCCAGAAAGGAGAAACTTGTGCCATGAACTGTCATTATGTAGAGGGCATTAAGTTGGATGTTGACTAAAATTAAACTTCATTGTGGTTTACTGTAATATAAGAATCAGCTATAAATTTTACTAGTCAAAATGGGAGAATAATCATTTTTAATTGAGCAGTTAGGTATAATAATTTCCATCAGTTATATGTTTGTGCTTTGTTTCTTTTGATGCATCCCGAAATAAATGTGATGTAAATTCGGAAAGGTATCTAGAATATCTCTTGGATAAATGATGTCTAATATAAAATATAAGATATTGGAAATGGATATTTAGAGGTATTATACAGAGAACCTCCTGGCTACTTTGAAACTGTTTCATTTTCTTTTAATTTGTTTTATGGATTCAACCAATTGCCTGTTATTGAACAAATGTTGACATGTTAAATCATGGCTCTATGTGATGTGCAAATTAGACATTAATGGAGCTGTGTTGACCTTCAAAATGGGATATATATATATATATATATATATATATATATATATATATATTTCTTACGTTTTCGCGAGTACTTACATGTATGGTATTCGGCTTTCTTCGGGTGGGAAATGACGTGGAAAAATACCCGAACAAAGCCGAATAACTAATATATATTTATATATATATATTCATAGATTTTCACGGGTATAGATATGTAGGTCTAGGTATGTTCGGGTCTTTTCCCATGTAAGATTAAGAGTATCTTGGCGATGTTTCAGTGAGGTCCCACTCGCCATCCTCAGGCTGGTGCTTTCGGCTTCGTGCAATGTTTATGAAATACCATGCAACAATTGCCCAGCCACATACATTGGACAAACCAACAGGACAATAAATGCACACATCGCAGAACACAAAAACACAGTCAAAAAAGAAGAAAATACTTCCTCCCTCTTCCAGCATCTTAAAGCCACAGGGCATGAAATTAATTTCGAAGGAACCAAATTAATATCCAACACTGAACACTCCAGCAAGAGAATAATCAGGGAAGCCATCGAAATAGAGAAACACCCCCATAACATGGATAAACGGGACGATACCTCCCGCCTACCAGACATCTGGAAACTAGCCCTCACCAACAAACACGTCCCAGCCATGAAAACCAACACCAGACCCAAAACAACACAGGACACCACCGCCAATCCCCCTCATCAGACCCAGGCCCAAACCCATCCTATAAAGAAAGGACAACCACCATCCAGAAAACAGACCACGGCTGCTTTGCCAGCTGTCGCACCCCCCAACCCCAAAACCAAACAAGCTGACACATGCCAAGAACACAGACCTAGACCCCAAACTTGAAGCCAGACCAAAACCCAGAATGCTGCATCATAGCCACCCACTCAGGATATCACATCAGAAAACTCAGGAAATTACACCACAAGAACCCAATAAGTTGCAACACAGCAAACGACCCAGGAAATCACAGCACAAGACCAAGGATACCACAGCAATAAAACTCACAAGGTCATCACACAACCCATTACCCAAGCCATTGCAACACAGGAGGCTAATGGAAAAGAGATCAAAACACAAACGACCCAGGAGATTACAATGCAGGACCCAAGATACCACAACAAAAGAACTCGCAAGGCCCATTATCCAAGCCATTAAAGCACAGGAGGCTAATGGAAAAAAGATCACTACAAAACAAATGACCCAGGAGATTACAGCATAAGATCCAGGATATCTCCACAACAAAACTCACAAGGCCATCACACAGCCCATTATACCAACATCAACTCCATCAACCAATCAAGAGGCAGCAGCACAGCCAACCAGCCCAGCACACCAGCCCCCCTCCCCAGTATTTATAGAGAGACGGCAGCTCCAATCACTTACTGCTTGCACTGGCACGAAGCCGAAAGCACCAGCCTGAGGATGGTGAGTGGGACCTTGCTGAAACGTCACCAAGGTACTCTTAATCTTACATGGGAAAAGACCCAAACACACCTAGACTTACATACCTGTACCCGTGAAAATCTATGAATATATATATATATTTTCTTAAGTTTTCGCGGGTACTTACATGTCTGGCATTCAGCTTTGTTCAGGTATTTTCCCACATCATAGTAGTGGTGCTTTTAAAGTTGTAGCAACATTTCAGCAGAATCTCATCTGCCATCATCAGGCTTCTGTATAGTGTTCGTCTGTGAGTGTATATATTATATATTATATATATATATATGTGTGTGTGTGTGTGTGTGTTTTCTTAAGTTTTCACGGGTACTTACATGTCTGGCATTCAGCTTTGTTCGGGTATTTTCCCACGTCATAATAGTGGTGCTTTTAAAGTTGTAGCAACGTTTCAGCAGAATCTCATCTGCCATCATCAGGCTTCTGTATGGTGTTTGTCTGTGAATCAGACTTTTACAGTGGTTTCAGATTTAAATTTGGGGCAGCCTATTGCTGTGTCAGAATGGTTTTTTTCTTCCTCCTGATTGGTTGAGAGTCTTGGTCTGTGTTTATTGGTCTTGGAGTTTGCTGTGTTCTGCTACTAATATATTCTGTCTGTTTTTTTTTTGTTGTTGTTTTTTTTTGGGGGGGGCTCTTTTTGTATCTTGATTGGCTGGCAACATTGTGTTACTTTATTGGAGGCCTTTAGTGCAGCTTGGCTTTGGGTAAATGGATGGCTATCAGTTAGCTTCCTAACTAATGATAGCCGTCCATTTACCCGAAGCCAAGCTGCACTAACGGCCTCCAATAAAGTAACACAATGTTGCCAGCCAATCAAGATACAAAAAGAGCCCCCCCCCCCCCAAAAAAAAAAAACAGACAGAAGATATTAGTAGCAGAACACAGCAAACTCCAAGAACAGACCAAGACTCTCAACCAATCAGGAGGAAGAAAAAACCATTCTGACACAGCAATAGGCTGCCCCAAATTTAAATCTGAAACCACTGTAAAAGTCTGACTCACAGACAAACACCATACAGAAGCCTGATGATGGCAGATGAGATTCCGCTGAAACGTTGCTACAACTTTAAAAGCACCACTATTATGACGTGGGAAAATACCCGAACAAAGCTGAATGCCAGATATATATGTATGTATGTATGTATGTATGTATGTATGTATGTATGTATATGTATATGTATATGTATATGTATATGTATATGTATATGTATATGTATATGTATATGTATATGTATATGTATATGTATATGTATATGTATATAAAGAATCTGGCCTTTTAATGCTTTATTTTGAATATTAGGGTCAATCTGATCTAGTGGTTAAGACACCATGCTAGAAAGAGGGAGAGTGTGAGTTCTAGTGCCACCTTAGCCATGAAAGCCAGCTGGATGACTTTGGGCCACTCACTCTCTTTCAGTCACTTTCTCTTTCAGGATGTTGTTGTTGTGGGAAAATAGGTTGAAGAAAGGGTGTTGAATATGTTCACCACCTTGAATCACTTGTAAGGTAATAAAGATAGGAAATAAATAAATACATAAATACTGTAAATAAATAAATAGCTGCTTTTCATTACATTACATTGCGGACAAGGGTTTGCAAAAGTCTGAACTATCTTCATATATATCCTCATTCATATCAAACTAAAAGTGGTTTGAGTGCAAAACAACTGTTCCACATTTGAAATGATAACTCTGATAATGTTCAAAACATTTTGACTTTGAAACACAATTATTTCTAGCATGGAGTGATTCTAAAATGACAGCCTCTTTTGTACTCCAAAACAATTGTTTCAAACTTGAAGAATTTGCCGTTATTCACATTCAAAACGTTTTGTATATTATTGGTTCCAAGCATTTAAAATCAATTATAATGTGCACTACATACATTATTGTACTTCTGATAGTGCCTTTTGTGAGAGGCGGCCCTAGTCCTTGCAAGATCACATTTGACTCCACCTTACAAAATATTTGTGGGATGGTTATTTCAATAAATTACCTTTTCTCCTATCTTCACATGATATTGTTGGGGGGTAGCAACAAACTGGGGGCAGGTCCATACTTTCTGCTTGTCTAATTACAATTGGAAACATCCTCCTCCATCTCCCCAGACATTGAAAATGCACATCATACTGTGTTATGTTAGCCAATTCTAATTGTGTTAGTCAATTCTAATTCAAACCTACAGTTCAGACCTGAACCATTTTAAGTCCTTCAGAGCTAATGGCCTTTGGCACCTATATCACTCTGTTCTAGTAGCAACTCAAGATCAAATTAGCTGTAATACTTGATACAATCCTCCCCTCCAGAGACTGGTTGTTCCCTTGTGCTATCATTTTGTTCTGCATGGTTAAGTTCTCTACTGATTAGCAGTTACTGGGTTTTTTTAAAAAAAATAGGATATTAACCCAATGATGACCCATAAAGTCAATGAACTATTCTCAACTCAAGACCTTCGTTCAAGCCATATATCTCTTTTGATTTCTAACCAGGCTGGGTGAAACACCAGGTGTGGGTTTCTACCAGTTTGTGTTAGGGATAACATTGTTTACCCTAACTGGTTTAGGTAAAATAATAAATATGTTATCATGGTTTATAAGTTAAAGTGTAAGGGAGTGGTTGTGAAAGCACCATAAAAGAAGCAAGGAACGTCAGCTTGCTCTCTCTGGCTTTATGATCCCTAATTACTGGATAGATTCAAGACTGCGTTTTTCCCCTACTGGAAAAGAAGAGAGAAAGGACTGATTTGTAAGTGAACTGACATTGGATATTCTACACGGACTTTGCTAACTGAATATCCTTGAATGGACTGACTAAAACGATACATGACTAATGGACTGTTATTTTGACTATGCTATAAACTCTAAATGGAATAAACTATAATTTGATAGCACAAGCGTATCTGTTATTTTTACTGTATGTTAACAAACATACAAGCTTATCTCACTCATTTATCTGTGTGCCTGTCTGACTAACGCTGCACATTCTGTTTAGCTTGTCTCCTTAACCCTGGTTGGGGAACCCAGGCTTAACACTGGTTATGGGCCCAGAGGCTGCAAAGTCAGTTTAACTAGGATAAAACAGATTTATGTAAAAAGTGAGAGTTTGTGTTGTTATACGTTACAGTAAACAGACAGCTGTGTTTTATTAATTATAGTTTTATATCCATAGAAGAAAGCATGGCACAAGTCAATCTACAAAGTTTGTCCCTTATATCCAAGCTGGATGGAACAAACTATGTATCATGGTCTATGAAATGTAGTCTACTTCTACAAAGAGAAGGTCTGTGGAACATAATTGAAAACCCACCAAGCGTAGAGGAATGGGATCCAGAGATTGAGAAAGATAGACAAAAGATAGAAGAATTTAAACAAAAGAATGAACAAGCTATTTGCATAATAGGATTAACATTAACTGACCAGCAACTTGTTCATATCCATGGAGAGCAAACGGCTGTTGGGTGTTGGCAGAAGCTGAAGAGGATTTATGTCCAAGATAATGTTGGTGCTCACATAAATCTTACATGGAAGCTTTTCAGGATGCATCTCCAAACGAATGGTGATATGCTGATTCATTTGAATTCTATAAAAAGCATTTTTCAAGAACTGCATGAGAAAGAGCTTATTTTCTCTGAACTACACCAAGTCTACATAATTCTATCATCACTAAACGAAAGTTATGATAACTCCGTCACTTCCCTTGAAATTTTGCCTAAGGAAAGTTTAACTTTAACTGATATAACTGGCAGATTGATTGAAGAGGCAAGAAGAAGACTTGAAAGAGATGAGTTAAGGAGGGAGCAACCTCAAAAAGAAGATAATGAATCTCCTACTGCATACGCAATTAAAAAGTGTTTTAATTGTGGAGGAAGAGGACATTTGGCAAGATTTTGTAAAAAAGCAAAGTGCCAGAACGCTGGCCAGAATACTAAAAGTAACCAAAATAAAAATAAAAATTTAGAGTTAGCCATGTATATTAACGGAGCTATAAAAAATAATTTATGGGTGGTTGACAGTGGAGCATCCCACTGTATAACAAATGATAACAGAAATTTTATTAAAATGTCCAAGAGTACACAGCAGATATCGTTAGCCAATGGCTGGAAACTGAAAGCTAAAGGTCAAGGTACAGCATATTGTTCTTTCATAAAAGAGAATGTAAAAATGTTATATGTACCACAACTTAAGTTTAATTTAATTTCAATTAGAATTTTGGTTAAACTAGGATATGTAGTTACCTTTAAAGGAGATAACTGCATAATTGAAAAAGAAGATAAGAAAATTACTGCATCTTTAAGAGGTGAATTATATGTGTTAAATGATAATGGTTTAGAGGTGGCTAACACAGTTTATGATAATAAGAAACCTCATGATGAATGTATTCTCTTGCTACACCGACGGCTAGGGCATTTAAATTTTAAAATGCTTAAGAGAACTGTTCAACTATCTAAGGGAATAAGTTTGAAACCTTGTAATAAGTATTTGCAATGTTCTATTTGTAATCAAAGCAAAGCCAAGGTTAAACCGGCTAATAGAGTTGATGAATTTACTACCAAAGAGCCTTTAGAAGTAGTATTTTTTATTTAATAGGTCCGAAAAAACCAAGTGTAGGAGGAGCTCGATACATACTAAGTATAATGGACCACTATTCTAGATATGGGTTTTGCTATTTAATGAAGAGCAAAACTGAAACGTATCTAAATCTCTTTAATTGGATAAAATTTGCTGAAAGGAAAACTAAAAAGAAATTAGTAACTCTTATAACAGATAATGGTGCGGAATTTATAAATAATAAATTCCAGAATAGACTTAGAATGTTAGGTATTCAACATAAAAAGTCTGCACCATATAGGCCACAACATAATGCCTTTATAGAGAGACGAGGCCAAACACTACAGTCAATGGCACATACTATGATGTCTGATTCAGGATTACCTGACAATTTGTGGGGAGAAGCAATAATGTGTGGTAATCATATATTAAATAATGTTGTTAATTCAACAACAGGTGAATTACCATTCACACTGTGGCATGGTACAAAACCTGATTTAAGTTACATGCACACGTTTGGAGCACCAGCATGGGTGCATATCCCTTCACAACTCAGACAAAAAGGACAACATAGAGCTAAAATATTATTTTTTGTAGGATATAAATCTAATCATAGATCTTATAGATTCTGGGAACCAGGTACATCTAGAGTTTACACCAGTGCTAATGCTAAATTCCTAGAACATGTAGGATGGAATAGATTAGAGCAAGATTTAAATAACGAAGTAATTATTGAACCCTACAAAAGGCAGAAAGAACAGAATTGTTATAAGAAGAGTCCAATTAAAGAAGAAGTCCACGAAGAACAAATAGGATCAGAACAAGAGGAAACAGTTGATCAGGAAAAGTTAGATAATCAAGAAGAGTTAATAAATGAAAGTCCACCTGTAAGTCCTGTAATACCTAGACGTACTACACGTGTAACTAGACAACCTGATAGGTATCAAGCAAGTATAGTTTGCCAAGTAACTAAAGTTCCAACTAGTATAGATGAACTTAAGATGTATCCTGCTAAGGATCAGGAGAATTGGCAAAAGGCAATGGAAAAAGAACTAAATTCATTAAAGGTAATGAAAGTATATGAAGATGCTAAATTACCTCCAGGAGAAAAATCCATTGGGTGCAAATGGATATTTAAAATAAAAACTGGAAATGATGGGACTGTTACCCATAAAGCTAGGTTGGTAGCTCAAGGATTTAATCAAACTGCATCTGATTATGATGAAGTTTTCACACCAAGTCTTAAAGCAACATCTTTGAGAGCAGCATTAGTGTAGGCAACTAAGAAAAACTATATCATTAACCATTTAGATGTAGAAACTGCTTATTTGCATGCACCATTGCAGCACATTATATATTTGAAAAAGCCAGTTATTATAAAAGACAACAAAGTAAATAGTAATGATTGTTGGAAACTCAAAGAGTCTTTACGGGTTGAAACAATCTGGCTTTGAATGGAACCAATATATTGTGAAAGAATTAAACAATATAAGTTTTAAATCTGGTTTAGCAGATCCATGTGTGTTTAAAAGAGAAAATAATGGAACGGTGTCATTATTGTTATTATTTACAGATGATATTGCTTTGATAACTAAGACTAATAATGAAGCTAATGAGATTATATCATTATTAGCCAAAAAGATAAAATTAAAGCATTTAGGTGAGATTAAAAAGTATCTAGGATTGACAATTAACAAAACAAAAAATGGATTTAAGATATCTCAAGAAGATAAAATTTGCCAATTAATTAAAACGTATAAAATGGAACTTTGTAAACCAGCAAAGACTCCAATGAGTCAGGAGGTTTGCCAAACTAATGATCAAAGTCCCAAATTTGATAAGTCCATATATCAATCTTTGATTGGTAGCTTATCATATATAAGCAATTGGTCAAGGCCAGATATAGCTTATATTGTTAATCAGCTGGCACATTTTAATTCAGATCCACATCAATGTCATTGGCAATCATTAAAAAGAATTTTAAGATATCTTAAAGGAACAATGAACCATGCATTGTATATAGAACCAAAGGGTGATTTGAGTCTTAGTGCCTATGCAGATGCAAGTTTTGCAACTGACATAAACACTAGAAAATCAACATCTGGGATGGCTATATTATTTGGTAAGACACTAATAGGGTGGAGGTCAATCAGACAACAGCATATCAGCTTGTCCACGATGGAAGCGGAATTTTCATGTCTGTCATTACTATGCACTGACTTAATTTTGTACAAACAGTTATTATTAGACATGGGTGTAACTGTTAAAGATTCCATTATTGTATACGAGGACAACCAGGCAGCCATAAAGTTGGCTACTAATATAGCTGTAAAAACTAGATCAAAGCATACTGATTTAAGATACTTAAATGTTAGAGAATCTGTAAAGAATGGGCTAATTAAATTGGAATACTGCATGACGGAAGAAAACATTGCAGACCAATTTACAAAAGCTCAAGGAGTAATTAAGTTTAAAGAGAGTTGTAACAAATATGATTTAAAGTGTAAATAGTTATTATTATTATTTAACCTAAAAGGGGAGAATGTTAGGGATAACATTGTTTACCCTAACTGGTTTAGGCAAAATAATAAATATGTTATCATGGTTTATAAGTTAAAGTGTCTGCAACTTTAAATATAGGAATGTAATTAAGGGAGTGGTTGTGAAAGCACCATAAAAGAAGCAAGGAACGTCAGCTTGCTCTCTCTGGCTTTATGATCCCTAATTATTGGATAGATTCAAGACTGCGTTTTTCCCCTACTGGAAAAGGAGAGAGAAAGGACTGATTTGTAAGTGAACTGACATTGGATATTCTACACGGACTTTGCTAACTGAATATTCTTGAATGGACTGACTAAAACGATACATGACTAATGGACTGTTATTTTGACTATGCTATAAACTCTAAATGGAATAAACTATATTTTGATAGCACAAGCGTATCTGTTATTTTTACTGTATGTTAACAAACATACAAGCTTATCTCACTCATTTATCTGTGTGCCTATCTGACTAACGCTGCACATTCTGTTTAGCTTGTCTCCTTAACCCTGGTTGGGGAACACAGACTTAACACTTTGCACCTATTCGTTAGAACCAGTTGTTAACTTTCTAAGCAGTTCTGAGAACCGGTTGTTAGAAGAAATTACTGGCCTAATCCTGTAAGGAAGGCAGGAAGGAAACATTCTGGTGTTGCTTACAGAAACTGCCTCTCCATTAACCCTTATTACATTCTTGGCAGGACTAGATTTCCTGTCTCTGGAACTTCTCTGGAGTTTTTCCCCCCTCCTTTGTTAGTACTTTGCTTGTGTGGAATGACCATTCAAAGTTACAATGGCACTGAAAAAAGTGACTTATGACCATTTTTCACACTTACGACTGTTGCAGCATCCCACAGTCATGAGAGGCCAGGTGAGGAGATGTGTGCCTCGATGTGACTGATATTGAGTTGGCCACATCCAGCCAATAACATGACCACCAAGCCATGTCCACCTGGTCACATGACCACCAAGCCATACCCACCACCTAAGCCACGCCCACAGAACCAGTTGTTAAAAATTTGAATCCCACCCCTATGAAACACCCCATTTTTCTTTTTAACAATGCTGTCTCCTACTTAATTATTCACTCAATTTTAACACTCAGTACATGTTCAAAAGCAAACCCTCTGGCAAAAGCTGCAGAAATCAAATCTCCAATAGGAGATCTGAAGCTATATCTCCTAAGTCCCTGAAGACTCCTGAATAATTGCAAGTCAATATAAGTATAGTTTGTTCTAATCTGCTGCCCTTCAGAAATGCTGGGCTTATCATGCTGGCTATGGAAAATGGGACCTGTACTCTCACAAATCTGGAGAGCACTAAACTAAGACACCCTGGGATTACTTAAGATCTGAACCAGTCTCTTTCTTTCCCTCCTTCTTTCCCACCATTCCTTCCTGAATGCTTTCATTGATTAGTACTATAATCTACCCAAAATATTTAGGAAATGATGGATAAAATTCTAATAGTCTAGGGAATCTTGAAACACCAAACACAGTTCTTGAAAGAAAGCATCTCCTGCAGTTTGGCAGAACATTTCCTGGAGACATTTCCCTCTCCTACATGATAAATTCCATTTTTAGTAGAAACAAATTGCAAACAAAAAGTCCATTCTGTTGCTTGGCTCTCCTCAATGCCAAAATGATCTTCTGGTTTGTTCAGGGATAAATACATTGCAGAGTAAACTACTCTGGAGGATGTTGGTGGGTGGAGAGCCTCTTGGGCATTGTCCATGAACAGTGCAATATATAGACTTGGCCTGGTATTTGGGACACATAAAAACTACTTTATTGTCCTATTTTAAGGAAAAGGACAGAGATGGATGGAGTCGAAGGGCAAAGGATAAATGGATTTAGATCAAGTCTATTTCCTCTTTGTGGTGAATATATTACCAGAATCCTGCAGGTACAGTTGGCTTTCTGTGCAGGAAAATTAAGTAGGAACATCATGCAACAAAACCCACAGGGTCTGCCATTTGCCTTTCTGTAGTACAGCCGATCTGAGGAACAGCAGTGAAATATCATTGGATAAAATTACATATCAAAGGGGAATATTGGCATTCCAGCCATTGGACCGCAGATATGGGTGGTTCCCATCAGATGCCCTTTCTTTGCTTCCTTTGTTCTGCATTCCTACCATTACCTGAGGTTTGGCTCATGGTTTTTTCACGTTGGCACAGATTTTCAAGGGGAATATTTTTTCTTTAAAGAGGCATTTAGAAAAGGCTGCAATAACTGAAATTTTCATTCCTGTATTTTTTTATTATTATTATCATCATTTCTGTACCCATGCAAGATTTTGATGCAATTTATAGGATTTTATTATCTTGAATTACTTTTATTTATATTCCTAGGTTGAAGAAAGGAAGCAAAAATACCAAACATGAACTGCTGATCATATACACCCACACATGTCTACAGACTCGTATTACTTTTTTAAAAAAATAACAAATATCATTTTAAACTCATTTTAGGACTGCCTTGGGAAAGTGGCAGCACGGAAAGGAATAAATTAGCTCTCTGTGTAGATCTTTTATTTAAAAATGATAGGCAACTCTTCTATGGCCAGTGGTTATATATTTTTCAAGGTTTTCTTTATGGTGATGTTTCAGCATTCCCATAATGTTTTCAGAAGCTGACAAATATTGATATACTAGTATTTATAGTTCAAAACTATAAAATTTTGTTCAAGCAATTGACTCTAATGCTGTGGTCAGTATTAATCAATATTTACTGATGGGAAACGTACAGTAGATGCCATGGGAAAATTAGGTTCAAAGAATGCTTCAGGACTAGGTCTTTGGGGAATAACTGGTTGAAATCAAAGTGCTATGCAAGAATAACAAAATATTCAATAAATATAACCTTCTTTCTCTCTCTTTTTTTCCTAGTCATCATTTTAGATAAAACATAATTGCTGATGCTACATCAAATTTAATACTAGCGTGATGACATTTTTCTGAAGCAGCTTTTGTTAGCATTATCTTCATATCATGTTCCATAACATAGATTTTATAGCCTGCTTATCTGTAGTGTTTGCTGCATGAAGTTCACAAACAGCAAGGTATGTTCATAAAATAAAAAAATTATCATTCATGGATCCAGATATATTAGAAAGTCAGAAGACATTTTCCCCCTGTCAACTGAGGACAGGTTGCTTTACTGAATGCTGTTTTGTGTTCACATGTATGAACCCTAACTATGTTCAAATTGAACTGATAACGGGGTTTACAGCTTAGCATTTATTTCTTGTTCTTTCCAAATCACTTTGGTGACACTTTCAGCCAGGGTTAGATTTACTGGAAAGAGAGGTTTTTGGAGTAACTGATTTGGAAATATTGAAATCAGTGAGACTCCATAGTGACCACAAGAAAATGGTACATCATTACCAGACCTGGTATTATCCTATTATATGCAGTTTTAACCCATGGAATTCCTAATTCCATTAGATGAAAGTTAATACATCTGGAGAACAAACAGTCATGGGTAACTGAAGTGTACTTAGTTAGCAATGTCAAAGATTTTTAATCCATGGGAAAACTTCAAACATGGGCTCAGATGTAATTGTAAGAAACTGTAACCACACACCCATACATGGGCATACATGTCAAGAAAAGAAATTAGAAGTACAGTTCTTGCCCTTAATATAAATGGGTGAGAAAGGCTAGTTTAGATAAGAGATTGAAAAAGTTGAATACGTAAAGGTCTTGCAAACAAACCTAGTTAAATCTAGGACTAGCCCTATTGTTAAAGCAAGTCATAAATGGATTGTTCAAAGGGAATACAACATTGTCCCAAGAAGAATCCTGCTCTCTTTATTACCCATGGGAATGGAAATGATTGATTCCAATGTAACTTTTTCTACATGGCTATGTTAGAGTTTGACTTTTTCTGCTCTGATTGATGCACTAGACTGAGTTTTGTCTTGGTTTTGCAACCTGGCCCATCCAGGAGGATTGAGAACAATTCCAATGATTGATGATTCTGCATCTTTCCATTAAAAAGATGATATCCCAATGCATATGGATTTGCTTCATCCAAAGTTTCCTTAAATCCATGTTGCCAGTTAGCAAAATATAGGATTAACACCTGCTTTGTGGGTTATGTATAATAATTCAATATTATAGATTCTAATAGAGTTCTTATTAAAATATCATCCAATTATTGTTAAGTCCAATTATATGCTGACTGATCACAGCAGTTGCAATTCAAAATATTTTGAAGATTAAAATAGATTTTTTTTTTACCTAGAGATTGCATCAATTTGAATTCTGAAAAGCTCTTTATTCTCCTTGGAAAGCATTAAGCCAGTAAAATGTTTCAGAATATGCCTTTTCAGTTTTTATCAGTGAATAATCAGTGAGAATTCCCTTCTCCTTTCATAGGAATGTGCAGCCAAACCTTGATGCTCCTAATCTGATGGATGAAGGCCACTTCTACATTTAAGTACATTTCGTGCAGAAGGGGTGGCATTTTGCCTTACAGTTTAAGGGACTGACACAACCAATATTTTTTCATTGATTTCAAAACTGTTGCGAAGTATGATCAGGGAGGCAAAGCTTAATGGACTAAGCAAATGTGCTGTGATTTAAATTATATTGGAAAATCAGCATCTTGTTTTAGGTTAGAAAGTATCTTAAGTGGATCACCCAACCCTACCAATCTCATGGCAAAATGAATTTAATTCTTCTGTCAATTGGTCAGGAATGCCAGTAATCATTATAAGTACCGATCTTTCGTCTGATACTATTTTTCACCAACAAAAAATGATTTTTTTTGTCTTTGCCTTGCCTTTCTCTAGTTCAGGGGTCTCCAACCTTGGCAACTTTAAGACTTGTGGACTTCAACTCCCAGAGTCCCTCAGCCAGCAAAGCCACAAGTCTTAAAGTTGCCAAGGCTGGAGACCCCTGCTCTAGTTTATCATTTTGCTTATCCCAAAAAAGTGGATAGGCACTGCCAACAGAAAAATGTGAAGTTTTATTTGCAAAATCAATTTCCAGTACAGAGATTTCTCATTTGTTATCTTTGCTTAAATCAAAAATCTTGGTCACAACCAATATCCTGGATTAACAGATCTTAGCTTAGGCTCAAATGAAAAATAATAAAAAGGATGCCAACAAAGCAGGATCTCTTCCTCTCATTTGCAATATGTATTTTATTTTGCTTTTAATATTTGCTTAGAGAGGAACAATAATATACTTCTCTGGCATATCATAATGAAACAAATGCTAAGGCTGATTAATGCAAAGAAAATGTCAGAGTTTGACTAACAGCGGGGGCAACCACTGACTAACCATTAATTTCTCAAGAAGCCAACTTTTCATTTTGACAACATTATTTATTTAGATTAACATTCCACAGTATTTCTACATCTTAGTATGGAGAACAATTTTGTCCTTAGCTGTTCTGGTTTTAAAATAGTGTTTTCCATCTTTGACCAAATAAACTTTGGCATATGAAGTATCTACTAGCTCATTCATAGTCATACTGTCAAGTGGTCATTTGGGCTTAGGTCACCAGCAAAGCTATGGCTTAAAGGGAAACAACTGCCCATATAACACCTGACCTAAACTTTGCAAACTGCCATCAAAGCACTGCATGGGTTCCTTTGATACGCACCTGTACTAGTCTTCTAGAACAGTGGTTGACAACCAATGGGCTGTGGCCCAGTGGTGGGCCTTGAGAAAATTTTGGTGGGCTGCAGAAAATCTCACCCCCAGAGCAGCCCCCCAAAGCAATTAATCCAGGCTGCACAGAAACACAAGGCTGCGCCCTCCACATGGCCCACGGGAACCCTCTCTGCCCACTCACTCCTTACCCCTTTTTCCGACCATCATCAGTTCTGCTGTTCCTGGAGATTTAGATTAGCTAGGAAGCAGGAAATGCTTGGATTTCTAGCTAGTCTTTAGATCTCCGGCTCTGCTTCCCTTAGGAAGCAAATTCAGTGCAGATTCATGGCAAGCAAATTTGAGAGACTGAGCAAGCCGATGGCAGATAGATCGATCACTGAATGATTCTGTGAGCAACTCAATCTGCCTGCTTTGCCTGATTTTGGGTAAAAGTTGCTCTGTTTTTAAATAAAAAATTCAATATTTACTGTTATGTATTGAAAATGGTATACTCGAAATCCCCGAGCCTTGATTGGCCAAGGCACGGGGATTTCTGATTGGCCGATTTAGGTCTCCCGCGATTGGTGCAAACCAAGAGCGGGAGACTTGAATCGCTGCCGTTGGCCGCGGCAGCCTTGCGAAAGGTATAAAAGCCGCGGGCTTTTTGCCTTTCGCCGGTTCGGTTCACTTGTTACAAATAAAGAGCTTTTAATTGAAGTCACCGACTCTGCGCTTATTTCCGGACACGACACTGGCGACGAGGGTGGGATCTCGCCCCTGAACCGAACCCCGTGTCCACCTAAGAACCAGCGACAGCACTGAAATGGCGAAGATAGCACCGCCCGCCCCTTTCAACCCTGCCGCCGAAGATTGGGAATCGTATTCGGATCGGTTCCGAATGTACCTAGAATGCGCCGGCATGAAGGACGCCCCGGGCCCGCTGAAACGCGCTGTCTTCCTTACACACTGCGGACCAGAAGTCTTCCAGATGGCTAAGGCATTAGCCAAGCCGGCAGACGCAACCGCCATGGACTGGGACGTCCTAGAACCAATACTGCGGCGCCATTATGCCCCCGAGGTCCCCATCCTAATACGGCGCAACGAGTTATACCGCCGAAACCAGAAGCCCGACGAAAAATTGAGCGATTTCGTCGCAGAACTGCGGCGCCTGGGAGGACTCTGTGAGTTCGAGGGTCTCAACAGTCTCATAAGAGACCGCTTCGTACTCGGGTTATGGGATCCTACACTGCAGAGCCGACTTATGGCCAAGGGCGACATCAGCCTAGCCGATGCCCTTACAGCCGCCGCAGCCGCTGAAGCAACACGCACGTCGGCAGACAGCATGCGAAGATCTGACGCGAAGGGCGGGAACAACAACCCGGCAAGGTCGGCCGACGCAAGAAGTGAAGCGACCGCACACTACGGTGAATACCAGTCAAACTCCAGCACGTCCGAAGACGAGGAGGACATTCACCGAGTACAGACGGGACGCGGCGATCAACGAAGTCGAAAAGGCCGTAAGTCGAGGACCAGTTGCGCCGGGTGCGGCGGCGACCACCCCAGGTCAGAATGCCGATTTTTTGACTCAATCTGTAGGCATTGTGAACGAAGGGGTCACATCGCCCGAGTTTGCCGCCAAAAGAAGACTCGCAGCCCGCCCAAATGGGAGCAGCACGACAGACGGAGAGAAAACTCCCCGCCCAGAACCAGAGAACGACAGCCAGACGGTCGATGGGACCACGCTCAACGATCTCAAAGAAGCGGCGACGGTCGACGGAAAGAAGAAACCCATCAGACGGTGACCATCGGCCACGCCACCTCCGACGGCGCCAGAAAAATACATGTAGAGGTATATATAGAAGGCCAGCCATGCAAGATGGAAGTGGACTCTGGGTCCTACCTTTCCATGATTGCATGGCGTGAAATCAAAAGACTGGTGCCCACTCTACAAAAGAGAAACGTGCAGACACAAAAGATCATCATTAAAGACTACCAAGGGAACCGTGTCCCGGTAGTAGGCACCAAGAGTTTCAACATAACCTACAAAGGCCACACCGAACAACTACCACTCACAATCGTTGATCGCGACCGCCCAAGCCTACTGGGTCTACAATGGTTCGCCCCGCTTAACATCGCACTGACAGGTGTCAACCAAGTCACCATCGAAGCTTGGGAACAGCGGCTAACCCAGGAGTTCCAGGAGGTGTTCGATGGAGGCTTGGGCAAGTACCAGGGGCCCCTTATCTCATTTGACTTAGACCCAAGGGTTCCCCCTAAGAGACTTAAGCCTAGAAGGGTACCGTTTGCATTAAAACCAAAAATTGACGAGCAGCTTGACAAACTCGTCAAACAGGGGGTATTACAACCGATAGACCACGCCAGGTGGGAAACCCCTATAGTGACCCCAGTAAAACCGGACGGGTCAGTGAGAATTTGCGGGGACTATAAGGCCACCCTAAATGGCGCGTTACAACAAAGCGCCTACCCAGTCCCTATAGTACAACACTTACTACACTCGCTAGGAGGGGGCAAAGTCTTTGCAAAACTCGACCTTGCTCAGGCATATCAGCAGCTGCCGGTAGACGAGAAAACGGCGGAAGCCCAAACAATAGTGACCCATCGGGGGGCCTTCAGGTGTAACCGACTCCAATTCGGAGTCAGCGTGGCACCAGGCATTTTTCAAAGCCTGATGGAACGTTTGTTGCAGGGCATTAAAGGGGTGGTGCCCTATTTTGACGACGTACTAATAGCGGCGCCAAATGAAGCCGAGTTAGAGACGCGACTCAGACAAGTCTTAACAAAATTTAAAGAAACAGGACTTAAGGTTAAGCGAGAGAAATGCAATCTATGTACAAAGCAAGTAGAGTTTTTGGGCTATCTCCTAGACCAAAAGGGCATTCACCCTACAACTAAAAAAATAAAAGCCATCAAGGAAGCCCCCACCCCAAGATCCAAAACGGAATTACAAGCATTCCTAGGATTACTAAATTTCTATAATGTTTTCCTACCTCAAAAGGCAACGGCGGCGGAGCCCTTACATAGACTCCTAGACAAGAAGGCAGCCTGGACTTGGGGGAGGCGAGAACAAACCGCTTTTCAAAAGACCAAAGACCTCCTCACCTCCGATGCTGTCCTGATGCAATTTAGCGAGACTTTACCACTAGCTGTCACTTGCGACGCATCACCCTTCGGCGTCGGCGCTGTCCTCAGCCACACCCTCCCAGACCAGAGAGAAGCACCCATCGCCTTTTTCTCCAGGACTCTGACCAAACCAGAGCGCAACTATAGCCAGCTGGACAAGGAAGCTTTGGCTATAGTTGCCGCCGTTAAACGTTTTCATGAATACTTGTACGGCCGCCCGTTCACCATCGTGACGGATCACAAGCCTCTGTTGGGCATCCTCCCGGGAGACCGAGCCACGCCCAACATCTTGTCACCCCGAATGACAAGATGGTCGGAATTCCTGGCAGCCTACAATTACGAACTGTTACACAAGCCAGGTAAGAAAATCTCGCACGCAGACGCTTTAAGCCGCTCGCCCTTACCTAACTCTGAACCTGACCCAGCACCTACCACAAATACCCTGAGCATAGAAAGTTTACCTATTACTGCATCCGACATTGCCAGGGAAACCATTAAGGACAGGCGTCTGGCGCGAATCTTACACTGGTTAGAAAAGGGCTGGCCAGAAAAAGACTGTGACGAGACTTTTAAAACATTCCGCCAGCGCCAGACCGAACTGTCACTACTGAAGGGATGCATTCTATGGGGTGACCGGGTGGTAATTCCAGATAGATTGCAAGAAAAAGTTTTGAGGATGCTACATGAGGGTCATCCTGGCATCGTCAGGACTAAAGCCCTGGCCAGAAGCTACGCTTGGTGGCCAGGGATGGACAAGCAAATTGAGGCATGGGTCGCCAAATGCCACCGATGCCAGGAGACCAGATCCAGCCCACCCACAGCACCCATCCGGGATTGGGAAACACCACGAGGGCCCTGGTCCAGAATCCATCTCGACTTTGCGGGCCCCACAAACGGACATATGTTCTTAATCACAGTCGACGCATACTCGAATTGGCTAGAGGTGGCTGACATGAAATCCACCACCACAGAGGCTGTCATAAAAGAACTGAGCAAACTGTTCCCCACACACGGCCTCCCAGACGTCATCGTCTCAGACAACGGGCCCCAATTCACCTCCATCGAATTCGAACGGTTCCTGGCAGAGAAGGGCATCCGCCACGCGTTGACAGCACCGGCGCATCCGGCGGCGAACGGTAGGGCGGAACGGATGGTCCAATTTACAAAAAAAACACTCAGGAAAATGGACCACGCAGAGATCAACGACAAAATCAACCGCCTACTCTTCATACAACACATCACTCCCAACACTACAACCAACAAGAGTCCGGCAGAGCTGTTAATGGGCAGGAAGCTGAGGTCTCCACTTGACAGACTGCACCCGACCTACAACCCGGAGCAGCCCCCAGACTCCAGCTCCAGGTTCCGGACATTTAACCCAGGCGACCTGGTTTACGCAAAAAACATGACGGGGGACCCCCTATGGATCCCAGCCGTCATAACACAAATCACTGGTCCAAAGTCGTACCGGCTCCAAACCACGGACGGGCGAGCCTGGAAACGGCATATTGACCAGTTAAGGTCCAGAACGGCAACTGACCTCAACCCCCAAGAAGCGAACCAAGGGGGGAGGGAATACCCGGAAAGACAATCGCAAAATAAAATAAACCAAAAATACTCACCAGAAAACAGCCATCGCGAGTCCCCTCCGGAGAAGAACCGTCTGGCCAGCTCTACCGACTCGGAGAAGCCAAGCGGGAGCGGCGAAATCCGCAGCTCAACCGACCCGGTAGGCCCAGGCGGGAGCCACGGCGAGAGAACCGGCCCGATCATCCAGCCGGTTCGCGTAGAGGCAGGAGCAGCCAAAGGAACGACCGCTCCGGCCGAGATACAACAGGAAAGTGAGTTGCGCAGGTCAACTAGGACTCGACGGAGCCCCGCCTACCTGCGTGACTACACCACCTGACGGACCGTACCAAGGGGGGAGGGGTGTTATGTATTGAAAATGGTATACTCGAAATCCCCGAGCCTTGATTGGCCAAGGCACGGGGATTTCTGATTGGCCGATTTAGGTCTCCCGCGATTGGTGCAAACCAAGAGCGGGAGACTTGAATCGCTGCCGTTGGCCGCGGCAGCCTTGCGAAAGGTATAAAAGCCGCGGGCTTTTTGCCTTTCGCCGGTTCGGTTCACTTGTTACAAATAAAGAGCTTTTAATTGAAGTCACCGACTCTGCGCTTATTTCCGGACACGACATTTACATGCATGGTGTGTTGTGAGTTAATTTTGTGAGTTTGCAAGCAAATTTTATGTGACAGACTGAGCTAGCCAATGGCAGATAGATAGATTTCTGAATGAATCTGTGATTCTGTGAGCAACTCGATCTGCCTGTCTGCTTTGCCTGATTTGGGGTAAAAGTTGCTCTTTTTTAGAAAAAAAATTCAATATTTATATAAATATTTATAATATTTACAAACAAGCCATGCCCATATGACCATCAAGCCACACCCAAAATTTAGGCCATGCCCACAGAACCAGTTAGTGGTCTCTGGGATCTAAAATTATGAGTTTGGTGGTCCCTGAGGTCCAAAAGGTTGGCGACCCCTGTTCTAGAAGACCATAACATTTATTATTAAAACAAATGTTCATAGACCTGTATGTTTTAAAAGGAGAGAGTATTGCCAAGTGGTTTAAAATAGGCTAAAAACCCCATCCCAGGTACCCACTCCCTCATCCAAGCCCAGCCTGTACCTGTTAGCAGGGGTGGGATTCAAAAATTTTTAATAACCAGTTTTGTGGGCATGGCTTAGTTGGAGGGCATGGCTTGGTGGTCATATTATTGGCTGGGTGTGGCCAACTCAATATCACTCACATTGAGGCACACATCTCCTCATCTGGTTTCTCATGACTGTGGGGATGCTGCAATAGTCGTAAGTGTGAAAAATGGTCATACGTCACTTTTTTCAGTGCCATTGTAACTGTGAATGGTCACTCCACACAAGCAAAGTACCAGCAAAAAACTCCAGAGAAGTTCCAGAGACAGGAAATCTAGTCCTGCCAATGTAATATGGGTCAATGGAGAGGCAGTTTCTGTAAGCAACACCAGAATGTTTCCTTCCTGCCTTCCTTACAGAATTAGGCCAGTAATTTCTTCTAACAACTGGTTCTCAGAACTGATTAGAAAGTTAACAACTGGTTCTAGTGAATAGGTGCGAACCTGTAGAATCCCACCCCTGCCTGTAAGCAATCAAGCATGGCTTTTCCAGCCAGTTGTTACTGTTGAATGGGAAGGAAAACAAATCTAGAAGAATCTACCAACTGCTGCCCATAAATTCTCACAGTGAAGCTATAAGGACAAGGCCACTCATAAACCTCCTTACTGAAGCTAATTTATGAGTCTAGCCATCAAGTCAATGAAAACATTTTTATGATAACTCAAGATTTGAAGGACACACATTAATGCAGATGTAATGATATGTGGGAATGACCTTGGGTGAGAGAAAGAAGAGTGCAGACTGGACAACCAGCATGTAAAATATATCTCAATACACAGGAGGGGGCATGGGAAAGGGTTCAGAAATGACCCTCCCTAGTTTTCCAGGGAGTGAAAGGAAAGGAGAGGAGAGATACTTTCAGATTCTGTTAATTTAATCTTACAATAAAGAGAAAGTTAACACTCATGGATATAGTTCTTGTCTAGACTACTTTTTATGGCTCACGGCAGCCATAAAAAGTTTTCTTCAGTAACTTTTCTGCTCTTGGAACTAAAGTTGCAGTACATTCTACTCTATTGTCCATCTGGCTGAGTTTTATAATCTAATTATAACTGTGATGTACCAATAAAGAACTGTTTTAAGAAATATGGGTTAAGGCAGAGCCAGATATCCTTTCACTATTAGCATAAGACTGTCTTATCAGTCTGTACTCTTTTTTTAAAAAAAAAAAACAAGTTTTATTAATTCTTCAAGACAGACAATACACAAATACACAAAACATAAAAGCGTAAAAAATCCATTATCTCTAAAAAACTTTTGCTTCTTAACATCTTGCTCCCCACCATTAAGGCTTCTCATCCCTTCCTTTCTCCCTTGCTTATTCTTCTCCTTATCCTCTTTAACCCTTTGTCTCTCCACCTCCCTTTTATTCTGCTTTCCCCCTTTCTGTTGTTTCCTAACATAATGTCCCCTTTTCACCTTGTTCTTCTCTTTTTGGATTGTTTTTCCAGATCTTAGAGTCCTCTTTTCCTTTTTCCCTTCTCCAACCAGAGTCATTTGATCATCAAAGATGGCTTCTTCTTTGTCCCCATCATCCTGTTGTTCATTCTGTTTCACATAGTTATAAACCGCCATTTCTAAAAACTGAAAGATAGTGCCAAGACCATCTTTCCCTTCTTGTTTTTCTTTTTCATATTTTTGATATATAAGTTTCAATCCATCCACAGATGATGCCATTGTGTAGAGAAAAAGTTTTTCCAAACAACCACCCAGATGCTTTAATCAGAAATAATTGTCAAAGGTTCCAAAGTCACCAAACAATCCAAACAGGCTGTTTCTTTTAAATACCTTCTTCTTCTTCACTTTCTCTTTCTGAAGTTAAAGTAATCACAAAGTTTCCTTTCAAATATATTTTTTGGAAGTTTTTTTTTTTTAATGTTTAATCACTCTTTACAATTCTAGGCAGTCTTCTCCTTATTTTCAAATTCTGCTCCAATTTTTTTCCCTCTCCCTTCTCACTCACAGCCAAAAAGATTTTTTTTTCTCCACTGTCACTTTAAGAAGGAGAGTGGAACGAAAAGAAAAATCTTTCCCTTTTAGAATATTCGCAGCTTATAACTCTCACAGGGAACAATGTATACTTAGCAGCCTTCAAGGTTCCAGGTCACTTTCTCTTGTCTTGTCTTGGTTACAAGCAACTTTCACTTCTTCCAACTTTCTACCTCCAGCACCTGCTTGTCCGGCTGCAGATTTCTTTGTGGGGGTTTAGCCGGCAGGGGAGGGGGTCTGCAACACCCCCAAACCCCTTTCCAGATCCCCCCTGTCTTCAGCTGCCCCTACAGGGCAGCTATATCCCCCAGATCCAAAGGGATCGGGGGAACCTTGGCGGCGAATGCAGCAGGGATCGCGCAGTAACGCGAATCCCTGCCGCTGCCGAAACCTTGCAAACCGGAAGTTCATCAGTCTGTACTCTTATCAAATAAAACATTGTTCCTCTTCCATTCTTTTCCAATTGCCAAGTCCAAACTTAATTTTTCTTTGTAAGTATATTGATAAATGAAAGTGTACATGATATCTTATCAAATAAATAATTATTATCATTATAACAAGAACATATTCTGCTCTGTCTCATTTTGGATCCTTTTTTCAGGTCCTTATAGTTACTACACATGTGTTGGTTAACATGTACTCCTATTCAATATGTTTTTACAGTTTTAGAATGTTCTATATATATTTAGTGCCTCTGATGGACACTTTATTTTAAATGCTTGTGTTGTTTCTAATTGCTGTCCAGTGGATTTATTGGGGAAGGCTATCTTGCATATCAGTTTTATTACCAGGGCTCCAATTACTCTAATTTAATATTTATTCTTGCTGACCTATCTTAACCTTTTCTCACATACTGGTGTAGCTTACAGCAATATTTGATTTTGTTTTGTTCCTGGGTATACAAATAGCCTTTTAAAGATGCAAATCAATAGAACAATTCATGTTTGATGTTAAATATTTTGGATACGGCCCACTTAAAATTAAGTACTTTTGTCCTTCTTTATTTCAACAAACTAGTTTTATAATATAGCCTGTGTGTTACACAAGCTCCTTATGTCCATTTATTATGCAGATGTGTTTTCTTACATTAAATGAGGTTCCAAGCAGATCTGCCAGCATCTAAATGACAATGCTACAATTAATTTACAAAATAAATTAATTTCCAAATGCTCTGTTGGATTGATATTGGAAGTCCTAGGGTAAGTGCCAAGGTCTAAAGTCACATCGTTGACAATCTTCAGGTGCTTCAGATCCCAAGGGAACCGAGCAGAAACAACCACACCAATTGGCAACTATAAAGGTTTTTTCCATCAAACGTTGCAATCATTTTTCATAGTATCAAGGAGAGAAATGAAAGGACTGTCTACTGTTTGCTTAATTTCTCTGATAAAAATGTGACTGAACGCCTACATGTGAAACAGTGCATGATACAGCCAGCCATACAAACTGCAAGCAAGCTAGTAAAAAGTTTCAGGAATCTCACCTCCTACCCAATATGTTGCCATTATCATATGACTTTTATCCATCTGTGTCCATAGAAAACTAATGTAGATGAATTAGTTAACTGTCCAATTAATAATATTGGTGCAGGAATCTTCTAACAAAATCAAGGGGCCTGCCACCCCAACTACTTTTAAGATGCTTAAAGAAATTAATATGGAGAATTTTTGCTGGACTGTATTTAGATTCACAATTGTAAAATTATGATAAACCCAAAGGAAGTTTATGTATTCTCAGATTTTGCACTGAGTCTTGTATAGGGCTATCTATCTTGCATTGTTCACATTTTGCTCACTCATTTTATCAAATGATAGGCTCATATATGCATATACTGCATATCACAACAATTCTTAATTATAAAATCCAATTAAAATGATAAATACACATAGTCATGTAAATCCTATAGTAAAAGCAAAAACTCCAAACCATGACCATCAGTAATTAATAAACGGTCAACATTCCTATCATCTCTCCTCTAATACTTCAACAAAGTGATGACTTTGCCTTCTTTTTAGAATACCAGTAAGGAGGCAGCCATTGTACGCTCAGAGGGAAGATGATTCTAGAAGGGTAAGGTGACGATGGAAAAAGCTTCCCTGTGTTCTGCCTTCCAGAAAACCTTCCCATTCATTGGAGAGGTCATTTCTACCTGGAAGATATAATTCTGCAAAAACAGAGCTCTTTTAGCCAGCTCTTTAAATTGTATTTGGAAGCTTACTGCCAACCAAAACATCTCCCTTAAGTTAGGTATCATTCTATTAAAGCGGTCAAAAGTCACACAATGACCAGATGCAGTTCCCAAAGTAAAATGAATTCTATTAATTGAATTCTGAGATCATGAGAGTATGATGACTATCTCCAGAACAGAAATGGCAAAAGCTCAAAAATGGCAATGGGTCTTTTGGCCACAAGCTCCATCTGTTGTCCCAACAGGAGCTCTGATCCTAGAACACCTCAAATCACCCCCCCATCCCAGACCACCTCTTTCTATAATAGTGCAGCCCAATAAAGAGCTACTGTAAATAAGGAATTATATGACCTGAGTGTTCTCTTGATAAACAATCTCTGTCTTGCTGGGATTGGATCTGAGTCTGTTTTGTCCACTTTTTAACAGCCACCAGACACTTGGTCAGGACCAGCAGAAGCATGTCCTGCACAGTCCAAGATTAAAGTGTACAATCGAGTGCTGACATGTGGAATTTCCTCAACCCAAACTGATAGATTATCTCTCCTAGAAGTTTTGATTACATGTAAAATAAGATGGCAGAGAGATCCACGTGACCAAGGATTTCATCTTGCATCTCCCTCCCATCCAACTAGACCTATGCACTCAGGAAGGAAAATGGAACCATTAATGAATCTCCAATCCTCACATGCACTCCACAGATTACAGAAATAAATGGTACTGTTGAGAGATTCTAGCAGGAGCAGAAGGGCCTCACTCCAGAGGTGGTATTTAGCAGGTTCTGACCAGTTCTAGAGAAGCAGTAGAGGAAATTTTGAATAGTTTGGAGAATCGGCAAATACAACCTTTCACTGGCCCTGCCCCCATCTATTCTCTACCTCCCGAGTCCCAGCTGATCAGCTGGGTTGCTTTTGTTGCCCTGCACAGGAGAATGGAGCTGGAAAGCAGGTTAGTGGGATGCGGAGGGAATGGGATTTTGCAGTAACTTTCCCCCAGGAGTGGGGAGGGAATGAAAATTTTACAGTATCCTTCCCCTGCCACACCCACCAAGCCATGCCCACCAAGCCACATCCATAGAACCGGTAGTAAAAAATGTTGAATGCCACCACTGCCTCACTCCCTGCACTCAAGTCCCACCACAGAAGATTCATGAGAGCAACAACTGTCATTTTTGTCCTAGTTTGAACCTACCCTGGAAGAAGTCCAGATAATCCACTCTTCCAAGATCTGGTGTAGATTAACTGCAAGCATTTCCCACAAAATCCTCTGGAAAAGAAATTGCCCAATGCCAAGGAAAGATTTTTTTAAGAGGGGCTGCATCACCCCCTCCTTCAATTACAGCCTTCTCCCTGAAAGAAGCATCTATGTACTTCATCCTCCCTATCAACTTAGACAATTTAGGAACATTAGAAATCCAATCCACAAGTGGTTGAGCTCATATTACTGAAGATCATATGTGTTCTCTTTCTATGAAAGAATCCCAGATGATATCAGAAGCTGCCTTGGTCACCTTAATGGATTCTGTCAGCACTGGGTCCAGCTTCAAGCAATTATGAGAGATTTTGTCCTCAAAGTGATTTTCAAATAGTCACTGCATTCTTTGTGGTTGATCTGGAATATTTCATGATAGAAACAGTGATTTGATCAGATATCAGTGACTTAAACATAATTTCAAAAGGAACAGTACTGTGAAACAACCCATTTTTAACTGCTTATAGATTTGGTATTTTTTGCAAGAGATTCTTAAAAAGAAGGAAGGAAGGAATCCAAACAGCCCCCCCCCCACCAAGAAAATAACTGTTCAGATTTTAAATCAAGATTTCAACAAGCAGCAAAATTACATTTTTACAGAACTGCTTCAATGACTGCATGCTACTTCTATAAAAATTAACATTATTAGACCTGTTGCACAACATGCAGAGAAACGGATTCCAATTTCAGTTTAAAAGACTGTTCAGCTTTGTTACATAAACAGTTGCTGACCTCTAGCGTTCACTCATGTCTTCTTCATCAACCAAGTACCAGGCAGGACAAAATCAAGAAGAAGAAGAAGAAATGTTTTTTTAAAACAAAAACAAAAACAGAGCACTTCATAATATGATAAAATAGAGCATAGGGAAGGTAGTTCAGGAACCCTTAAGATCTTTCTGTAAGGAATTTGCTAGAGTTTGCAAGGAATTACTAGAACAATTATTCATAAATATTTTTCCCCCGAAACATCCATTTTTAGGAAAGGTAGTTTTGTTTTTAACCCAGTCCAACAGGACTTGGAAATCAGTGCTTTTTCTCCCCCTTACCAATTTGCCTATCGTTTTGTTTTGTTCTCTTTCAGAGCCACTAAGAATCTCAGGTCTCAGCTGATCCAAACCATGGGCTTAACAGATACATTCACACATCTTTAGATTCATTTCTTTTTTCATTTTTTTTCTCATAATTAGAACATAAAATAACAGAGTTGGAAGGGACTTTGGAGGTCTTCTAGTCCAACTCCCTGCTTAGGCAGGAAACCCTATACCACTTCAGAGAAATGGTTAACCAATCTCTTCTTTAAAACTTCCAGTATTGGAGCATTTGCAACTTCTGGAGGCAATTTGTTCCACTGATTAATTATATATATATATACAATATATAAGCGAAATACCACTCATGCGTCATCACAAAATCTCCAGAACCATAAAGCCTACAAACTTAAAATTTGGCATGTATGTTCCTCTTGGCTTCTAGGTGCTCACTAAGAAAGGATTTTTCAAAATGACCATCAGAGCATTAGTATTTCATATATTATTATTAACACACTCTGATGCTAAGGAATTCTACTCCACTTCCCCACCTGAAAAAAAAAATCTATTCCAAATGCAAAACACAAGCAGAGGGGAGGAGTTTCAGTTTTAGTTTCAGAGTACCAAGCAGTAGAATAGTTGTACAGAACAGTGGAGCTAAACCACGCCCAGGTTCCTTGCTGTCTCTTTCTTGCTCACACAGTGAATACCCTTTCAGTTTCCAAACAGCCTTCAACTCTCTCTCACACATTGACAGGATGCTAGCCAGATGAATACTGATGGATGCTGGTAGGCAGAGGCAGAATTTTTTTCCCCTTATTTTCCTCCCCCAAAATTAAGCCTGACCACATTGTTTGGTAGCGAAGCACAGGTATTGAGCTCGTTGTTCTATACTTATACTTCAGTAAGATGAAATGTTGCTAGTTTCTTGTGCATGGATAGTGCCATGAATGGTGCTAGTGGCTCTTCAAACGCTGCTCTGCTACAATACGGACGTGGCTCAGCAGCATATGGAGAGCCATGGTTTCCCTACACTCGATCTTTCCTGTCCTAAGTGAGCCTCTGAGCTAAAGGTTAACAAAATGTGAATTTGTGAAAATTCCATTTGTGGAAATGAAAAAGTCAAGGTAGTCACTTAGTGACTGTTCAAAGTTACAATGGCACTGAAAAAAGTGACTTATGACCATTTTTCATGCTTACAACACTTGCAGTATCCCCATGGTCACAGGATCAAAGTTCAGAAGTTGGCAACTGACTCATATTTAAGACAATTGCAGGGACCCAGGACAAGCAAAGTCAATGGGGAAGCCAGATTCACTTCCCAGCTGTGTTACTAATTTAACAACTGCAGTGATTCTTTTAACAAGTATGGCAAGAAAGGTTTTTAAATAGTGCAAAGCTCACTTAACAACTATCAAGCTTAGCAACAGAAATTTTGGGCTCAGTTGTGGTCATAAGTTGCGGACTACCAGTAGTTTGGTCAAAAAAAAAAAGTTAGAGACTTTAAAAAAAAAAAAAAGACTGAAAACCGAATATGGATATGTTAAAAGAAGAAAAGAATGAATGGAAGAAATACAGAACTGGGGGTTAAAAATGGTTAAAGATAGAGGGGGGGAAGTAAGATGGCAACTACTCAATAGAAAGAAGGGTAGAAATCAAAATCTACATTTTTTCTTTTTTTCCAATTCTTTTTGTTCTATCTTCTTTTGTTTCTTTAATTTTTATACTTTTATTATATTCATAAATAAGAAGAAAAGAAGGAAGAAAGAAAGAAAGAAAGAAAGAAAGAAAGAAAGAAAGAAAGAAAGAAAGAAAGAAAGAAAGAAAGAAAGAAAGAAACTCAAACTTAACGGATAAGCCATTCTCTTTTTTTCTGATTTTAAAATACACTTTTAAGACTTCTTTTATTGAAGGCAAAATTTTATTGGATTTTATTTTAACTTCCAAAACTCACTTTCAGCATATTTAAAATTAGACTAACCTAGTCACAGATTACATACAGAGTACTTTTCTTTCTCCTGTTCTCCCAGCTGGAATAAGAGGCTTGGGTGTTTTAAAGGAAGGCATTAACTGTTCTCATTTTAGAAAGCCTTAATTCCTTTGGTGTCAGTTAGTTTTTCTGCTCTCTCAGGGTCTTAGGGTATATTTGCTGTTAATACTCTTATTCAGCTACCTTGACCGAGTAGTGACAGTAAATACTCCTGCAGAGTCAACATGGGTGAAGCGGCAGAGAGAGAAAGAGACTCTCCGTACAGATGGTGCCACTTTTGCTACCCAGAGGCCATCTTTAGCTCTTTTAATAGCATGGCTGACCTAAACCCCAAAGGTAGCACCTTTACTGCATTGTGTGCTGTCTGCTAAGGCAGCGAAGGGCAGCTCTGAGCAATTGCCAGCACCCTGCCCAGCCAAAGATCTGCCAACATATTTCAACTGTCCAATTCAACATTATACAAACTTCAAAGCTGTGGGAACAGTGTCTGCCAGGAAAGTTCTTTGGGTGGTTAAAAGCGGGTGGGCTGGTAAAAACAAAAAAGTAATTTGCCTTTGCAGCCCTCTAATGGCTGCTGTGATGTGAGCATACTATCCCCATGCTTAGCAGAGGGTTTAACCAATCCCAAGTTGAGCACTATGGTTCAATTTATTCCAACCATCTGCTTTTAACTGTCTACAATGGAATCTAAAAGGCCACAGAAACCAAAAATGTGAAATGGACCGTGTTTCTCCGTTACTCCATCAAAAGCTCTTATGAAAAAGCTCTCTACCTTGGATGGCCCCACTTGCATTTCATAACAGTGGGAAATGCCTTAAAGAGAAATCTGTGCAATGAAACTGTCACCATTCTGAGCAGTTGGAAAGAATGTGGTCAGCAGATGCTTCCAGCTTTGGAAAAATGCCTAACATTCAAGCGAACTGCTGGACACATATACAACCGAATCACAGAATGGGGAAGGTTTATTTACTCATACATCAAGCCCTCTATCTTGTCTCTGCACCAACACATTCAATGAAACAGAACCCACCACCTCTATATGCAATTGGCTCTGTTGTCCAATTCACCCTGATCTGGAGAGGAGAAACTGAAGTGCAACTTCTCAGAAGGTCCCTTCTATTGGCTGACTTTTAACATTTGCAAGTGTTAAGTTCTGCAAGGAATGGAGACGAGGCAGTGAAAGTGAACTTCAACTCTTTATTAATCATTCTGAACAGAGTGAAAACCCTAGGGCAGCAGCAGCCCTTTTATAGGGCAGGCTGCTGACCTATTAACCAATGAGAAACATGAAAGTGTTAAACTCTTGAACCAATGAGAGTGGCTCGTTAACAGCCAATCAGATTCCCCAGAACGGACCAATCCGATATCGCTATTATCGGCCAATCAGAAGTGCAGGATTAGAACCCTGCTTTTTCTTTAAGGTTTGTTAAAACTTTATTTAAGCGTTTTTATTAGTTCATAACAGCAAGCAAGCAAAGAATTGCTCTCTTTGGATTAAAAATGACTGTGGCTTTCCATTGTTTCTGTGTTGAAACGACTACTTGCGTATGTGGTCTTTTTGTTTTGAATATTTCTGTTTTTAATTAGGTGCACAACATTTTCCAGCTGAGGATTGCACTTGGCTTTTAAGAAGTATGCCAGGGGCATATTGCAAAAAGCAGGCAAACTAGGGCAAAAGTACATTGGATTTCACTTCACTTACATTTAATTAAAATTAAATTAATTAAATAGAGTTAAAATTATTACTCTTAAAGTACTTAGTCATACTCAACTTTGGAAGGATTCTGGGAGTTGCATATGGCCGCAGGGTTTTAAATTGTGCTAGGCCACCATGTATGGTTGCAAACATCTAGTTCACCATGAGATGGCAGCAAAAAGTTGGAGTTTTCTGAATCTCTGCTGTTATCTAGGCATGATTTACAACCCTGGCTATGGTAGTTGTGATTTGTATACCTTTCTAATTCAAGAAACATTGCTCAATTTTAATATTAGTTAATGTTTGTTGGTATTGTTTGTTTTATTTCAAACCCCATCAGGTGTGAAATTATGTGCACCTAATGGCACTTTCTGGAAACTCGAATCCTTCATTCTCCTGTACTTACCTGAAAAGGAAGTTCTTAAATTAAAACAGAAAAATAAAAAAATACTGTAGTTACAAATGCAAGAATCAGTTCTGTGTATTGTTTCTCTATCTTGTCAGCCTGGCTACCACTGAAATCAAGCCTAAAGATTTCTTTCCTTCCCAATAAATATATGCAAGTGCCTGACTTGTATGCGCATATGTACTCTATATTCTATTTTTTAAAAGGCAGGAATATTAATTAATTTAATAAGTACTGTTTAAAATTAGTTTCCTTTAAAACCAGGTGCCCAGGTTATATTATGTTTATGGCAATATGGGCAGCACTCAAATTAAATAATAAATAATAATAATTTGACTTCTGCCTGCATATATCGGTTATTTTCACATGTGCAGAAATAGACAAATTCATCTATAAACATGTTCTCTCCCTCTCTCTTTCTCTCTCTCCTCATACAACATCAAAAAGCAAAAGAAGAAGAAACACAAGGTGAAAAGGAGGAAGGCAGGAAAAAAGGGATAACTGCCCTGAGAATTTGAAAGAATGGAACAGAGCTGGGTGAAGAGAAGATAAGAGGAAATGTTAACTGCTTTTTCTGTTTATTTGTGTCTTGTTTCCTTATTTAGTATTATCTGACTCTAAAAAGTATTCAGTGGGACAGTATTGTTGTTGCTTTTGCAGTATTTTAATGGAAAGCATTTGGAACACATAAAAATGACTGTCATATTGCTTAGTTATAGCCCATAGTTTTGGAACAAGCCTGGAATGTGGCTGATTATATCTGCTAAGAAAACACAACTCTCTCAAGCTGAAGTGAAAATATTCATGATCCATGCCTAACACCCAGACTTGTTTATCTGGTGCTCTTAAAATAAATTAGAATTTCAGTTCCCAGAATCCCCAACACTTAGCTGTACTGACTAGGAATTCGAGTTAGCATATATCAGCACAATCTGAAGGTGTTTTGCAGTGGAAAAATGGCATAGTTTAATTTTCTTGATTATGTTCTTGTTGTCTGTTCTAGATTGCTATTGTAATGAGCCTTGCAGTGTTCCTTGACAAAGAATGTTTCACTCTTTCAATTTGGCATTTCTGAATGACTTGATCAAACCCACAAGTTGTTTGTTTGTTTACTGTTATTAGCTCTGAGTGAGATATGAGCTGGAAAAACAATCTTTATATAAATGGAAATCCTGCAAATGAAGTTGAATGCATGTGGAGAATTATTCACTTCTTCATCTTCTTAAGAAATACATACTCTGCGTAGATGGATTTATGTGTTGCCTGCTTTTTTAAAAACATGATTTTGATTCTGTTCAGGAGTCCCAGATTTTTCTCTCACATATTTCAGCATACATGCTTGCCCATATATACACACACTTTTGCTTAGTCGTCATGATATTTTGAGAATTAAGACACTATTTGAAGGAAGTACTTTGGAACTTGCATAACCATAATACTTCTCTGATATATTCATTAAAGCAACCTGGGTTTTTTTAGGTGACTCTGCAAAAGATGCAATTACTTTAATGAATAAAGAAAGATATTGTGCTCCTTCATGGCCAAAGCACTGGTTTGAAATGTGTTTATTTTTATTTTATTAGATTTATCTCCTATTTGTCCTCCAAAAACTCAATTGTTGGAGGATATACCTTGCACACTTGATATACCTTGCACATTTACCCTATATCCACTCACCAGAAACAATTCTTTGCAATAAACTGAGCTAAGAGAAAGTGATTGTCACAAAGTCATCCAATAAGCTACAAGTCTTCTCATTCCTAATCTAATATTGTAACTATTGTACCACATTCATTTTCATTTTAGAAGGATGCACACCCCTCAGCAAAAGCAATTTTGGTACTTCTTTGAGAAACAAAGGGAAAAGATAAACACCCTTCATGCCCTGTGTCTTTTAGAGAAACTATACTCTACTTGAAAAGTTGCCAAATCAAAGTTCAGGTGATGGAGCAAGAATTCTTAAAAGAGGAACAGCTTGAGGTTGCCCCCAACATTTTATGTTGGACAAAGCAGGATTACAACCCCCACTATGATGAGTTGTACTGCATAACTATTTAAGTTATAATACAGGTAGCCCTTGACTTACAATCATAGCTGGGCCAGAATTTCCTTTGCTGAGTAAAGCGGTTGTTAAGTGAGTTTCACCCATTTTTATGAACTTTTTGCTACAATTGTTAAACAGATAAATTGCAGTTAAGTGAACACACAGTTGTTAAGCAAATCTGGCTTCCCCCTTTTGCTTGTTGGAAGTCAACTCGTAAAGTCGCAAATAGCAATCATGTGACCTGGGATGCTATAAATTTTGATCATGTGATTGTGGGATGCTACAATGGTTTTGCAAATACCGTTTGTAAGTTACTTTTTTCAGGGCCATTCCAACTTCAAATAGTCACTAAACAAAGTTGTAAATTGAGACTACTTGCAACTGCTTCTAAATTTTTATCTGTACTCAGCATTCACATATTCTGCATAGGCAGGTAAATTCAATGATTTCTAATAATGTACAGATTACTATCCTAGGTTGATACAATCAGACAATCGCTGTTGGGCAGGAGTGCTAGATTGGGTTTATGTGTTCATAAGAGTTGAGAATTATAATTCTCCTTGTAGCTGTAGGAGATGACCAGGCTGAGCTCGAGGGAGGAGTCAAATGCGTCATAAGTCATGAGTTCCTGTGTACCTGCAAGAGATCTAAATCCTGCCCCTCTTGAATGCCTTCTTAATTTCCGCTCATTTCCCTTGACCATTAATAATTCAGATTCTTGTAGGAGCTTAAGCTTGTAATAAATCTTTATACTCATTTGAACTACCTGAATCTTCTGATTTCCCCAGTGCATAGTTGTAAGTTTTTCTGCTCTATCCCATATTGATGTAATGCTTGCTTAACACATGTTACAAAATCGTTATGTATCTTGGAACCATTTTAGTCATTGGAATTCATTACATATTCTTGGAATAAAAAAATGGATTTTGAAACAGGTTATTGCCTAAATGCACCAAGCCTGAAGTTTTGCCATTATACAGGAATTGTACAATTGTTCAGTGTATACATACAAACATTTGTTTACCTATTCAATTTTTGTCCTATCACAATACAATTCCAGATAGGGAGTTATAATAATTAAGAAGAATCAAAAAGTTGAAACATACAGTAAATGTATAGATCACTCTATAAACAGTATTAGATCCAGGAATTTGGATGTTAAGAGATCTTTCAGTGTATATATAATTTAGCTGAATAAATCCAGAGATGAACTCTCTAAAATAAGCAATGTTGCAATAGGCAATTAGCCCAGTTAGTACTGTTACTGTATATATCTACCTGAGTGTCTATTTGCAGTTGCTAGCTGGAAGAAGATCATGACTCACAGTATTTCAGATATAAATTAGCCCTAATTTGACTATATTTAACTTGACCACTTAACCACAACCTGTCTCCTGCCTTGATATGTGATATAGCTGGAATGAAGAACTCTTTCTTCTTCAAAGGTAAACTTACAAGTTGAGCTTAGAAGCAACCAGAAGCTTTTCATGTTGTATAAGCCCTAGTTATGTGGGGTTGTCCATGTAGTCCTTGACTTATGACTGGTCGCCTAGCAACTGATTAAAGTTATAACAAATTTTCCTTAAGGCTAATTACAACCCAGTTCCAATGGTCAGGACCCCCCCCCCTTACAGTCATGTGACTGAAGTTTGGGCATTCAACAACACAGCCGCACTTGTGAACTTTGGGCAACATCCTGGACTCAAGTGATTGCATGTTACAACAGTTTTGCTAACAGTTTGGCACTTCTGGTTTTCGGCAAAATCATGCCCATAGCAAACCATTGGTCCACTTAACAACATTGTGTTTGGTTAACAACCACTAAAAACAAAGATAATAAAATTAGGTAGGTCACATGACTAACCCATTTTTCTCAAACAAAGCCCAGGAATCCTCCAAAGAATAACTTTTTTAAAACTTCCCAACTTTACAAGATCTTCCAATTTCATGAATTTTTGATAATTTCAACCTTGAAATGGCATGGCTTGTCAACTGAAATCTCATAAGATTTTTTTGTTCTTGACTCTATGATTGCACAAAATACCAGAATCCTAATACGAGATCTGGTAGATTTTCATGCAAGAACTTTGAAACCTTCTGAGATTCTGCATATTATTTAAAAAAAACATTAATTACAAGTTTAAATACTGAATTTTGAGATTGTGTCAGTGCTTGTTGCTATCCCTGCTGTTTTCTTGGCAAAGCTTTTTCGGAAGTGGTTTGCTATTTCCTTCTTCTTAGTTCTAGCAGGACTAGAACTCACAGTCTCTCCTGGATTCTAGACTAATGCCTTAATCTCTTCATCAAATTGGCTTCATCTGATTGACATAAGATGAACCAAAATTGAGAATCTACTTACTTACCCAAGAGAGCAAGAATCAAGTTCCCACTCCCAAAACTAAGTTTTGCTGGATCTTTTCTATCTAGAAGAACATAGATTGCTGGATTTCAATTAGAAAGCTCTCTGGAAAGAGAGAGAATATCACTTCCAAGCCAATCCTTGTATTTCATCCTTTTTGAAGGCCAATCTCTGTTTCAAACCTGTAGTTGGTTTTGTTTGTTTGCTTGCTTGCTTATTTGTTTGCTTGCTTGCTTACTAGCTTTTTGTCTTTTTGTGTTCTGCATTATTGCTGTGCCTCTGAAATGTTGTTAACAACTTTATTCTAGTGACATTTAAACACCATTTCTTCAGAATGCAAAACTGAAATTCATTTATGTAAGGATTGCATATGTACATAATTACATACACACACACTTCCTTGCCAATGTAGTAATATAAAAACTCATAAATCATTTGCTCTGTGTGTGCGTGTATATATCTTCTGTTTTGTAGTGAAGGTGGCAATGCTTACAACAGTCATTAGCTGAGCTAGTGTGACATTACATCATGTTTGTTAACATTCCAACTGTTTGGGGAACAGTTGACCTGTTCTATATAAGAAAGGAAAACTGTTTCTTCCGCTTGGGACAAGATCATACACAGCCTTAGGGAAGGGGTTGGTTCTGAGAGGAGTTGTAAGCTCATGAAGAAACCAAAAAGAAGAATGCTGAGCAAACTAAAGACCTTGGAAACCAAAAAGAAGAAACCAAAAAGAAGAATGCTGAGCAAACTAAAGACCTTGGAGAAGAACAGGAGAAACTAAGAATGTATTGGTTACAACTGATTGTTTTGTTGCACTCAGTGGTTCTTCTGTATGGTTCCAAAATGAATTTTTCTTCAATTAATTAGGATGTTTCATGCTCCTGAAAGTTGTTATATCAACCTCTCTATCACTTATGTTCTTTCCTTTACCTAGGGAAAAAAGAAGCTTAACAGGATTTCTTTTAACATTAGATCTCCCCATGCTATGTAGCATATCAGGCAGCAAGGGATCTCCAGTATTTTTTGGTTTGGGACTTCAGCATCTTCCCATACAATGTTTAAAAGCTTAAAAGTCATCTATGAATATTTTTCACCATGTATTTTGAGGGCATTATCTTGGTCATTTGGCATCGGTCCATCTCATTGCCAAGCTCTCCTTGCAAAAATTATAACTGCTATGGAAAAAGCAAGAAAAATCTTAAGAAATTTAACAGGAATGTTGATTGATATTCACTTTCAAACAAAAACAAACAAGGGGATTTTATTTTTGCAAGCAATTGTCTTAATATAATCATCCCCAAACAGAAGAATGGTTAAATTTTCAGTGAATGTACTGCTTGTTTTACTCTGTGCTTTCAAGAGCCAGTTAGGTTTCTATGGGGCAGGTGGGCTTACACCATCCTACAGGTATGAGCAGGAACAATTTTAAATGAGTCAGGCTCAGCAATCATTATTACAGAAAGGAAAGCCAAGCCTGCAGAGATCAAACGCCATGTCTTCAAGTCAGAATCAGAACAGAATGTTTGTCAGTTTGCTTACATAGCACCATCAACATACATGCCTCTTTATGCTGCTTTACAAAGAGACATGTATTTTGTAAATAAGCCACATAAGCAAGGCACCCTCGATGTAGTTCTATCCACAGAGTGTATATTCTGATTTTTATCTACATGGATGACCACAGAAATAAGGGAGGGGTACAGTATGGACCTGGAAAAAATATGTGTCAATATATTTATCTGCATTTAAGATGTATTTCGATTATGAGGGAAAGCTGATTATAAGCGTACTTTCATTTCATATATGTATACCCAAACATGTTTTTTCCCCTTCAGCAAACTACATTTTATTTTTTTTAAAAAATGTTTCCCCTCTCAAATTGTGTCCAATTCTAGGGGGCTGGAGGGGGAGCCAATGTTATCCAAACACATATCCATGATCATGTGGCCGGCATAACTATACGCTGAGCTGCATAGAATGCCTTCTGATTGGAACCTTCCTACCAAGGTGGTACCTATTAATCTACTCGCGTTTGGATGCTTTTGAACTGCTAGGATGGCAGGAGTTGGGGAAAGCACCATGGCAAGGTTTGAATAAGCTGCTTTGAATAATCCCCACCTGCCTGTCATCATTCTTTCCACCTCATTTTGGAAGTTTTAAAATCAAAGTTGCACTTCCTTTTCCTGAGCAAAATCAGTAAGCAAACTTTTGTTGCACGCATAGGATAATACTATATGTAGAACTGGATTCCTTGTGGAAAACATGGTGATGTAGCAAATAACATAGAGTACTAATCTCTAATGATCTAAGTGCCAGAGCCTACTGTAACTACATAGCCAAAAAGGCATTAAAAGTTGTTAACCTAATCCTACGTAGCTTTTTCTCTGGTAATATCACACTACTAACTAGAGCATACAAAACATTTGCTAGACCAATACTTGAATACAGTTCATCAGTCTGGAACCTGCATTACGTATCTGATATTAATACAGTTGAGAAAGTCCAGAAATATTTCACAAGAAGAATTCTCCACTCCTCTACTCGTTGCAGAATACCTTCTACCAGCAGACTTGAAATTCTAGACCTAGAAAACCTAGAACTGCCACCTTCAATCTGATCTAAGTATAGTATATAAAATTATACATTGCAATGTCCTACCTGTCAATCAATACTTCAGCTTCAACCATAATAATACAAGAGCACACAATAGATACAAACTCAAGGTAAACCGCACCAAACTTGATTGTAGGAAATACGACTTTAGCAACAGAGTGGTCAATGTCTGGAATATTCTACCTGACTTTGTAGTTTCTTCCCCAAACCCCAAAAACTTTAACCTTAGACTGTCTACTATTGACTTCACCCCTTTCCTAAGAGGTCTGTAGGGGGCGTGCATAAGGGTACCAACGTGCCTACCTATCATCCCTGTCCTATTGTTTCTTTTTATTTTTCTTATATGTATCCATTTCATGTATTCATAACTATGTTTATACTTATAACTGTTATTTTATAATCACTTGACAAAATAAACAAATAAAATAAATAAATAAATAAAAATAAATTTTAAAAAATCTAAACTTTGAGAGAGAAGAAGTTGACCAGAACTGATTCGTAATCTCAGATATTCTTAAATCAAGCTCAAAAAATTAATGGAGCTTGAGATGTAATTTCCATCCCCTTTCTCCTACACAGAGAATCCTTTGCACAAGGGCTGTCTGGAGCCACTTGCCTGCATGGTAGAAGAACAGAATAGTTTCTTATAGGAATATGTTCAACTTGGGGGGAGAGAAATATTCTGATTCAAAGGAGTTTCAAAAGATTGCGAAGCATGGAACATTGACATGCTCAGGTAAAAGAACACTTTATTAAAGCAAGAGTTGTTTTATTTGTTTGCTGCAAGTATAAAAAGCATACATAGGGACAGAGATGAAGAGAAACTACTGGCAGCCCAGTAGGAATATGAATTTTGGCTAGATGACAAAACTATGGGAGATTCCAACAAGAAGTTTCTGCTGACCAAAATATCGATAAAATGAAAATAGCACAAGAGAAATTAATCCAAGTAGGTTGCCCTGAGTGTTTTCATTGCAATCTTGTAACAATACATTTCTCAACACAACGTGCAGGAAGGCTTTCTAACATATGTCAGGTTCTCTGCCTCACATAACTTTTTATTGTTGTTGCTGCTGTTGTTACAGCTATCTTTTTCAACAAAATGGGAAACAATCATGACACAACATGCCCGTTTCCAATACTGGATTTTAATTTCTTTGAATGTCTCTCTTTTGTTGTTATTCTCTGAACTTCTGATCAACTCCTTAGTATTCTTAATAAATATAATGGAGGATGTTTGCAGCTCTGTACTTTGTTTCAAAATATTTTTATCAGCTCAGAGAAAATAACAAACTTTGCTTGTGCAGGAAACTAGATAGGAAACAGAAAGCATCAGTTTGGCTTTAAAAAAATGGGAGTTTTGTTCTTAGATGGGCATGGCAACTGGGTTTTGAATGAACAAACTTCCATATGGTAGCCATTTGCAGTTTAGCAGTAAGCTAGAACCAGTTTTTGCCTAAACATTGTAAATTTCTGAGTTTTCTAGTTTTCCCCCACCCTCCTTCTCTTCCATATTTGCTTGGACATACACACCAAAGAAAGGTACTAAGCAGGGAAGAAGGCGGAGCCTCCTCGCCGACAGACGGTAGATTGCAACTCTCTGCAACTATCGTTCGTGCTCTTTTGTCGGAGAGCCCCAATTATCCTGATTAGGGGCTGAAACTGCCTTGGAGGGGCAGCGGAGTAAGAGGAAGCAGCAAGCCTGTCTGTGGGGAGCCGCATCTCCCCCCCCCCGGGCTTGGCTTTTTTTTCCTCCCGAAGACGACTGCAGCGATGGTCTAAAATGGCCATCCCGAAGAGGATGACTCAGCTTGACTAAGATTTGTGCAGGAGGGAAGGAAGAGGTGGATAATATCTGAACCGGGACAACTGGGCAGTATAACCAAATAAAAGTACCCCGGGATTAAGGTAATATGGAATTTTTAAGAAAAGAAAAGTGAGCTGCAAAATTACAAAGGGACAGAGAAAAAAAAAAGGAAAATATTTTTGACAGCTAAATGGGGCTTCGAACCAGGAAAGGAAGAAGCTGGAATTAAAGATTTAATGAAATTGGACTAAAATAATTTGGGAATAATCAAGTATAAAATTAAAGCTGGACTTAATATTGCCAAAGAATAATAATAATAAAGTTTATAAATTGGAGACTGGATTGTCTTGGAATATTGAGGTTCGAAAAACCTTAAATAAAAATATAGGGGGAAAAAAGTGAAGACTTCGTATAATGGAGAGTGTCACCTTTTGATAAAAATTTAGTTCAAATAAAAAGGAAAGCATTTTGTTTTTGAATAAACTGGTATAAAATTACAGAAATATTGAAACAAAGTAAGAATTTTAGAAAGTGAAAGCAGAACTAGAATAAAGGAAAAAGCAAGGAAGGAAAGATTGTTTGTGGGACTGACTGATGCTTTTGGTATGAACCCTGAACTGGAATAGCTGAGAACTTTAAAAAATTGAAAGAAGAAAGAAGGAAAGTAAAAGTGGTTTTTTTGTGTGTGGACTTTGAGGATTATAAAATATAGGAATGATGATATCTCTTTGGGACTTAAAAATGGAACTTAAAAATATGAGAGAATTACTACAGAAAAGAGGCGAATCACTTTGCTCTGTGCTAGAAAAAATGGAAATGGCGATTGAAGAACAAGAAGAAAGATTCTCAGAAGAGCAGGAATTGACTCAAGGAGAAGACATTTTGAATGGACAATTAACACAAAGAACATTACAAAGAAGTGGGGAAAGAAGGAAGGTTAAAAAGTTGAATTTTAAGAAAGCAATTAAAAGAGGGAATAATTGTGAAGTTAGAAAAAGCAGGAAGATTCAGCAGAAAAGGGAAAGGGAAGATATTAAGAAGGAGATAAATTGGAATGAGAAAAGTCATGGGGAAAAAAGAGGGAGGAGAAACAGTAAGACTAGTAAAATGTTGAAAGGAAATTGTTTCTTTACAATTAAAAGAAGGAATACTTGTGAAGTCAGGAAATGTAGAAAGAATGAGAAAAGACATGGGGAAGAGAGTGGGAGGAGACCCGGGTTCGTTCCCTGGACAATGCACCGGAGAAGCAGTAAGAAACAGGCATTTGACAGAAAGAACCACAGAACTAGTAAAATGTTGAAAAGAAATTGCCTTTTCAGAGATAATGGTTGATGAATTAAAAGGGGGATTTTGCAAGGTGACAAGGGGTAATAAGAATATTTCTGCAATTAAAAATATTTAGAAAATAGGGTAATATAGATATTGATAACTCTTATTAAAGGGGGGGAAATATGCTGTGGAATCCAATTGAGAAGATGTAATGACTAATGGTTTATTGGGAATTAAGATGAGGGAATAAAGGTATATTCTAATCATTAAGGTGTCACACTTAAAATAGTAAAAGAGGGGAAATTTATACTTTTTTCTTTTTGTGTGGGTGTGTTAAGATCTGTATCAATTTAGAACTTATTAAATGTGTGTAATGGAAAGGGAATGTGACAGACTAAAGAACCAGCTAAATTAATAAGTTTAATATAGATTATTAAAAGCAAGGAGAGACATTGGTAACTTCATTATTACCACTATTAGGCAAATATTGTTGTCGGGACTAGGAGGTGGCGCAGACGGAGGAGGGAGAGAAAGCAGAGGCGAGGTTGCAGGTCTGGTGTTATACTAAGGCTGAGGAAACATCCATACAAGCCACCTCTTCCGAGCCTGTATCTCGCCAACGCCAGATCCCTGGTACATAAAACGGACTATTTAAATCTACAACTCGCTGGCAACCGCTATGTTCGAGACTGCTGCGTTATGGTAATCACCGAAACCTGGCTACATCCCGGGATACCTGACGCTAGCATGCAGCTAGCAGGCCGCACTTTTTTACGCTGGGATAGAACGAAGGACTCTGGTAAGAGCAGAGGAGGGGGGCTCTGTATCTATGTACATGAGAACTGGTGCAACAACGGGACAATTATAGACAATCACTGTTCCCCTGATCTCGAGTACATGTCTGTAAGATGCCGGCCTTTTTTTTTACCGAGAGAGCTAACTGTTGTGATTGTTACGGCGGTGTATATCCCACCCGATGCAAACACAGACAAGGCACTCTCTCTCCTGCTGAACACCATAAACGAACAGCAGCAGGCCCACCCTGATGGTGTTCACGTCATTGCAGGAGATTTCAATAAGGCCAATCTGAAAACTGTACTCCCGAAATTCTACCAGCATGTCAAGTGTGCCACGAGGGGAGAAAACACTCTGGATCATGTTTATACCAACATCAAACATGCATACAGAGCTATACCCCTCCCCCACCTCGGGCATTCAGACCATCTCTCCCTCCTGTTACCCCCAGCCTACACCCCCCTCAGACGCAGTGGCAGGCCCATTACAAAGACTGTAACGACCTGGCCTGAGGATGCACTCAGCAGATTACAAGACTGCTTTGAGCAGACAGACTGGAATATGTTTCAACACCAGGAGCTGGAAACGCACACGAGTACGGTGCTGGACTACATCAAGTTCTGTATCGGAAATGTGACTGTAGACAAAAACATCCGGGTTTTCCCAAATCAGAAACCCTGGATGACCACCCAAGTCCGCAGACTCCTTAAAGCCCGCGATGCAGCCTTCAGGTCAGATGACAGAGTTTTGTACACAGCCGCCCGAGCCGACCTGAGGAGGGGGATCATAAAAGCCAAGATGGACCACAGGAGGAGCATAGAGTCCCATCTGTCCAGCCACAACACACGGGAGGTGTGGAAGGGCATACATGACATCACTAACCACAGGGGCTGTCATGTGACAACAGAACATCTGAGTGCAGCGTTAGCAGAGGAGCTGAACAACTTCTTTGCTCGTTTTGAAGTTCCACAACAGCATACAGCCGCACCAGCCCTACTCCCACCTCCAACCACATCCAGCTCTACCACTTCACCCAGTACATTCTCTGTGACGGAGGACGACGTCAGACGGGTGCTCCGTGCAGTGAACCCCAGGAAGGCAGCTGGTCCAGATGGAGTTCCTGGTAAGGTGCTCAGGGCATGTGCCCCCCAGCTCGCCTCCATCTTCAAAGACATCTTCAACCTCTCCCTGGCCCAGGCAGTTATACCATCCTGTCTGAAATCTGCCACAATCATCCCTGTGCCGAAGAAATCTTCCATCTCCAGCCTCAATGATTACCGTCCAGTGGCGCTCACTCCTGTAATCATGAAGTGCTTTGAGAGGCTGGTGCTCCGGCACATCATTAATCATCTCCCTCCGGATTTCGACCCCCACCAGTTCGCCTACCGCACAAACCGGTCTACAGAGGATGCCATAGCCATAGCTCTGCATGCTGCGCTGAACCACCTGGAGCAGCAGCAGAGCTATGTCCGGATGCTCTTTGTGGACTACAGCTCTGCCTTTAACACAATCATCCCAGGAATATTGACCAAAAAACTGGACACATTAGGTTTGCCCCCCCTCATATGTGCCTGGATAAAGGACTTCCTAAGTGACCGGCCCCAGACTGTAAGGCTTGGCCCCCACCTCTCCTCCACACGCACACTGAGCACTGGCTCCCCACAGGGCTGTGTGCTGAGCCCACTCCTGTACTGCCTCTACACCCACGACTGCAGTCCACAGCATGACAGCAACCTCATTGTGAAGTTCGCTGATGACACCACAGTGGTCGGACTCATCTCGAAGGGAGACAAGGCAGCCTACAGGAAGGAGGTCCTGATGTTGACAGCTTGGTGTTCAGACAACAACTTAGCTCTGAACACCAAGAAAACTAAGGAACTCATTGTGGACTTCAGGAGGCACAACACCGACCTGGCTCCCCTCTACATCAATGGAGAGCAGGTGGAGAGGATCCACACCTTCCGGTTTCTGGGTGTCATCATTGCCGACAAAATCTCCTGGACGGAAAACATCACGGCAGTCATCAAGAAGGCCCAGCAGAGACTCCATTTCCTGCGGGTGCTCAGGAAGCACAACCTGGACTCCAGCCTGCTGATTACCTTCTACCGTGCGTCCATTGAAAGCCTGCTGACATACTGCATCACAGTGTGGTATGGCAATTGCACCATGGCAGACAGGGAGAGACTACAGAGGGTAGTCAAAGCAGCTCAGAAGATCATCGGCTGCCCTCTCCCCTCCCTGTCGGACATCTACTCCTCCCGCTGTCTTAGCAGAGCTGTGAACATCATAAAAGACAGCTCCCATCCTGGTTATGGACTGTTTGACCTGTTGCCCTCAGGGAGGCGCTATAGGAGCATCAGGTCAAGGACAAACCGCCTCAAGAATAGTTTTTTCCCTAAAGCCATAACCACCCTGAACTCACATATGCACTGATTCCAAGTCCTGCCAAATATACTGTAAATATATTCAGGGACAAACTGTGAACAATCTCGTGCAATATCACTTTTTTATTTATTTTTTATTACTGTGTTAGCTGACATGTGCAATATGTGATTATATTTTAGATGTATATTTTCTTGACATGCATGTCTGCACTGAACGATGAGTTGCTCTAATCTCACTGTGTATGCGTATAATGCAAATTGTACATGTGGATAGTGACAATAAAGGCATTCTAATTCTAATTCTAATATATATTGTTTATTTGTATTTTTAAAATAAATATTAAGGATTATATTTGAAATAATTGAAATGAAATTAAAAAATTAAAAAATGTTTAGATTGGGATTAATGAAAGAATTTAGAATTAAACCTTATTAGTATTTATTAGGTAAATACATATTGTTTACGTTTAAAAACAAATACTAAAGGATTAATTTGAAATAATTCAAATGAAACAAAATTGATTGAAATTAAGGAAAGAGGCTAGAATTAATGTGTTTGTTTCTCTCCCTACTGAAAATTTGGAATGGAAAAGGTAATAATAGAATTAAGTATGCATATATCATTGTATAATTTCTGTCATATTTGTATGTAAAGATGATGACCCGGAAATATGTTGTCCACCAAAAAGAGATTTTTGTTTTTAATGTGAAAACTGAATAAAGTTTGTTTAAAAAAAAAAAAAGGTACTAAGCAGGGATGGGATTCAAATTTTTTAAGAACTGGATCTGTGGGCGTGGCTTGGTGGTCATGCTACTGGGTGGACATGGCTTGGTGATCATGTTATTGGCTGGGTGTGGCCAACTCAATATCACTCACATGGAGGCATGCCTGGCCTCTCATGACTGGGGGGATGCTGCAACAGTCGTAAATGTGAAAAACAGTCATAAGTCACTTTTTTCAGTGCCATTGTAACTTTGAATGGTCACTCCACACAAAGTACCAGCAAAGGAGGGGAAAAAAACTCCAGAGATGTTCTTGAGACAGGAAGTCTAGTCCTGCCAAAAATGTAATAAGGGTTAATGGAGAGGCAGTTTCTGTAAGCAACACCAGAATGTTTCCTTCCTGCCTTTCTTACAGGATTAGACCAGTAATTTCTTCTAACAACCGGTTCTCCGAACTGCTTAGAATGTTAACAACTGGTTCTAGCAAATAGGTGCGAACTGGTAGAATCCCACCCCTAGTACTAAGCATTAACTAGAGAGGCATTAATTAATGTTACCGCTGTCCCAGAGAACATAGAAGTTGCTTGTTGTTTTGTTAATCTAACTTGCTAAAGGTTTATGAAATCTTTTTTGCTTAAAAGACAAAACACTGCATTAGGAAAATAGTTGTTTACCTCCAAATTTCAATGTGTCTCTAACATGGTTGCAATGGGACAAGTAACCTATGGTCTTTAGATCTTCCATGCCATTTCAAGTTTTTTGTTTCCTTCTGATTCTATATTAATATTTTTATTATTTGCTGGCATGCTATCCTGGTGGTGTTTTATTTTCAGAAAGAAATGCATGAAAAAAGAGAATCCTGACTCCATGCAAAACAACCCCCCTGCCCCCATATATATATTTCATGTAATTATTTGTGCCGTTCTTTATAAGCTCCAGAAAAGGTGTTCTTGCCCAACTGGTTAGAAACATTACCTCACTTCTATTTACTCGGTAAGACATTGTATCACTTGATATATAGTATTTGCTCTCCAGTAAGGCACCACACCCAAGTACCTACCTCACACCTCCCAAAGCAATGGAAATGAAAGGCTTTTTGTTTTTCTAGGCAACTTTAATCTGAGAGTAAGTATAAAAAGGCGTTGAAAACTCCTGACTGAAGGGCAGCTTCTCAGTGCTCCGAAGGACAGAAGAGGAGACACCCAGCTCCAATTTAACAGAGAATGCTCTGTTTCCTTTTGCCAGCCTGAAGGTCTTTGGGGTCGATTTCCCACTGACTGGAGGAAACACTTTCAGGAGTTAACCTGAAATAATCTGTTCTGATAATAATAATTTTTAAAAAGTGCTTCATTGAAGTCAGTACAAGGACAAAGAATATCATGAAACATTTTTATTCATATAGCCCAGGGAACTAAACTAGGAGATATTATTTGGGGATCACACATTCCTTCATATTTCCTATTTGTATTTCCTATTTCCGTATTTGCATTGCATATTTCTGATTTCCATATTTGCATTACATTAAGAGTATGTAAATAATATAAAAGAAACAATTAGGTTTTAATTGGAGACATGGTTTTGATTAAGGCTGTTTTTAAATGAGTTTTAAGATTTATTTATTTTTTTTGCCTAAGAGTAAAAAAGGTATGTTCTTACACTGAAGGAATATATAAATTAAAATAGCTATTTAACAGATTGAATACTAAAGCAAAGGGAAACTATTGTGTCGTGTCCGCAAAAGACGCCAGGAGTCGGTGACTTAGTTTAAAGCTCTTTATTTTAAAGTTGAGAACCGAACCGGCGAAAAGGAAAAAAGCCCGCGGCTTTTATCCTTTTCGCCGCGGCGGCCGCAGCCAATGGCATCATTTCAAGTCTCCCGCTCTTGGAGTGAGCCAATCACGGGAGACTTTCAACGGGCCAATCGGCGCGGCTCGCCTGGCCAATTAGAAATCCCCGCGCTTTAGCCAATCAAAGCGCGGGGATTTCGAGTATGTAAATTAGGGACAGAACACCCCTCCCCTCTTGGTACAGTCTTTACGTTGCGTAGTCACGTAGGTAGGCGGGGCTCCGTCTAGTCCTACTTGACCTGCGCAACTCAGTTGCAAGCTGGATTTCGACCGGAGCGGTCGAGTTTTTGGCCGCTCCCTCTTCTGTGCGAACCGGTTGGATGATCGGGCCGGTTCTTTCTCCGTGGCTCCCACCTGGGCCTTCCGGGTTGGTTGAGCTACGGGTCTCGCCGCTCCCGCTTGGTCTTTCCGAGTCGGTTGAGCTGGCTTGGTGTTTCTTCTCCGGTGGGGGATCGCGATGGCTGCGTTCCGGTAAGTACTGCTGGTTTATTTTTTCTTGCGTTTGTTTATTCGGGTATTCCCTCCCCCCTTGGTTTGTTTTTTGGGGGGTGGATTCTGTTGCCGAACGTGACCTGAGTTGGTCAATGTGTCGTTTCCAGGCTCGCCCATCTGTGGTTTGGAGCCGGTATGAGCATGGGCCTGTGATTTGGGTGATGACGGCTGGGATCCATAGAGGGTCCCCCGTCAGGTTTTTCGCATACACGAGGTCTCCGGGTGCGAATGTTCGGTATTTTGAACTTGAGTCTGGGGGCCGCTCCGGGTTATATGTTGGGTGTAACCTGTCGAGTGGGGACCTCAGCTTCCTACCCATTAGTAACTCGGCTGGGCTTTTGTTGGTAGTGGTGTTCGGGGTGATATGTTGTATAAAGAGGAGTCTGTTAATTTTGTCTTGGATCTCCCCGTGGTCCATTTTCCGGATGGTTTTTTTGGTAAATTGTACCATCCATTCTGCCCTACCGTTCGCCGCCGGATGCGCCGGTGCTGTCAATGCGTGGCGGATGCCCCTCTCCGCCAGGAATCTCTCGAAGTCGAGGGAAGTAAACTGGGGCCCGTTGTCGGAAACGACGACGTCTGGGAGGCCGTGTGTTGCAAAGAGTTTGCAAAGTTCTTTGATTACGGCCTCCGTGGTGGTAGATTTCATGTCGCTTACCTCCAACCAGTTGGAGTAAGCGTCAACTGTTATTAGAAAGGTATGCCCATTTGTGGGACCGGCAAAGTCCAAATGGATTCTGGACCAGGGCCCCCTCGGTGTTTCCCACTCTAGGATGGGTGCTGCGGGTGGGCTGAGTCTAGTCTCCTGGCATCGCTGGCACCTAGCTACCCAGGCCTCTATCTGTTTGTCCATCCCTGGCCACCAAGCGTAACTTCTGGCCAGGGCTTTAGTTCTGACGATGCCAGGATGCCCCTCATGCAACATTTCTAAAACCTTCCCTTGCAGCCTGTCCGGGATGACCACCCTGTCACCCCATAAGATACACCCCTTAAGCAGCGAGAGTTCGGTTTGGCGGTTTTTAAATGTCTTAACGGATTCGTCATTGTCCCTTTCTGGCCAACCTTTTTCCACCCAATGCAAAACCCGCGCCAGACGCCTGTCTTTAATAGTCTCCCGGGCAATGTCTGACGCGGTTATGGGCAGGTTGGGCAGGTTTTCGATGTTCAGGGTGTTTGTCGTTGGTGCTGGGTCAGGGTCAGAGTCTGGTAACGGCGAGCGGCTTAAAGCGTCCGCGTGCGAAATCTTCTTACCCGGCTTGTGTATTAGTTCGTAGCTGTAGGCTGCCAGGAACTCGGACCACCTTGTCATCCGGGGAGACAAAATGTTCGGGGTGGCTCGATTTCCTGCAAGGATGCCCAGCAACGGCTTATGGTCTGTCACAATGGTAAAAGGGCGGCCGTAAAGGTATTCGTGGAACCGCTTAACGGCGGCAACTATAGCCAAGGCTTCTTTGTCCAGCTGGCTATAGTTCCGCTCTGGCTTGGTTAAGGTCCTGGAAAAGAATGCGATGGGTGCTTCTTTTCCGTCAGGAAGGGTATGGCTGAGGACAGCGCCGACGCCGAAAGGTGATGCGTCGCAAGTGACGGCCAGGGGCAAGGTTTCGCTGAATTGGATCAGGACGGCGTCGGAGGTGAGGAGGTCTTTGGTTTTTTGGAAGGCGGCTTGCTCCCGTTTCCCCCAAGTCCAGGTTGCCGCCTTATCCAGGAGCCTATGTAAAGGCTCCGCCGCCATTGCCTTTTGGGGTAGGAAAACATTATAAAAGTTCAGCAACCCCAAGAAAGCCTGTAGTTCCGTCTTAGACCTAGGGGTGGGGGCCTCTTTGATAGCTTTTACTTTCTTACTTGGGGGTGAATGCCGTGCCGGTCTAGAAGGTAGCCCAAGAATTCCACTCGCTCCATGCACAGTTGGCATTTCTCCCTTTTTACTTTAAGTCCCATTTCTTTAAATTTGGTTAAGACCTCTCTGAGTCGGTTTTCTAATTCGGCTTCGTTTGGCGCCGCTACTAATACGTCATCGAAATAGGGCACCACCCCCTTGATGCCCTGCAGCAAACGTTCCATCAGGCTCTGAAAGATGCCTGGTGCCACGCTGACTCCGAATTGGAGTCGGTTGCACTTGAAAGCCCCTCGATGTGTAATGATGGTCTGGGCTTCCGCTGTTTTTTCGTCGACCGGCAACTGTTGGTATGCCTGGGCGAGATCGAGCTTGGCAAAGACCTTGCCCCCTCCCAGTGAGTGCAGTAGGTGTTGCACGATTGGGACGGGGTAAGCGCTTTGTTGCAGCGCGCCATTTAGGGTGGCCTTATAGTCCCCACAAATTCTCACTGACCCGTCTGGCTTGACCGGGGTCACTATTGGGGTCTCCCATCTGGCATGGTCTATAGGTTGTAACACCCCCTGTTTGACGAGCTTGTCAATCTGCTCGTCAATCCTAGGTTTTAGGGCGAATGGTACCCGCCTAGGTTTTAGTCGCTTGGGGGGGACGCTAGGGTCTAGATCAAAAGAGATAAGGGGCCCCTGGTACTTGCCCAGGCTTCCGTCGAAGACCTCCCGGAACTCCTGGGCTAGCCGCTGTTCCCAGCCGTCGTCGGTGACGTGGTTGACTCCCGTGAGGGCGATGTCGAGTGGGGCGAACCATTGTAAGCCCAGCAGACTTGGGCGGTCGCGATCGACGATTGTGAGTGGGAGTTGTTCGGTGCGGCCCTTGTATGTCACATTAAAGTTCTTGGTGCCCACTACCAGGACGCGGTTTCCCTGGTAGTCTTTTATAATAAGTCTTTGGGCGTTTATGTTTCTCCTATGGAGGGTGGGCACTAACCGTTTTATCTCGTGCCATGCAATCATGGAGAGGTAGGACCCGGAGTCCACCTCCATTTTGCATGGTCGTCCTTCAATATGGACCTCTACGTGTACCTTTCTGGCGCCGTCGGAGATGGCGTGGCCGATGGTTACCGTCTGGTGGGTTTCTTCCTTGCGCCGGTTGTCGCCGCCTCTCGATGGTCGCTGGATTCGGTCCCACCGGCTGTCCGATTGGCGATCTCTGGTCCTGGGCGGTGGGCTTTCTCTTTTATGATCGTGTTGGTCCCATCTGGGTGGACTGCGAGTCTTCTTTTGGCGGCAAACTCGGGCGATGTGTCCCCTTTTATCACAATACCGACAGATAGAGTCAAAAAATCGGCATTCTGATCTGGGGTGGTCGCCGCCGGAGCTGGCACAGTTGGTCCTCGACCTACGACCTCTCCGGTTCCGTTGGTCGCCGCGCCCCGTCTGGACTCGATGTATGTCTTCTTCGTCTTCGGACGTGCTGGATGTAGAATGGAAATCGCCGTAGTGTGCGGTTGTTTCGTTTTTTGGGTCGGCCGACCTCGCCGGGTTGTTGTTTCCGCCCTTTGCGTCTGGTTTTCGCATGCTGTCAGCGGAAGTGCGGGTCGCTTCTGCGGCTGCGGCTGCGGTGAGGGCGTCTGCTAGGCTGATGTCGCCCTTAGCCATAAGCCGGCTCTGGAGTGCAGGGTCCCATAGGCCGAGTACGAATCGGTCTCTTAGAAGGCTATTCAGGCCGTCAAATTCGCAGAGCCCTCCTAGGCGCCGCAGCTCGGCGACGAAGTCGCTCAGTTTTTCGCCTGGTTTCTGGTCCCGCCGGTAGAATTCATTGCGCCGGATCAGGATTGGGACCTCGGGGGCGTAATGTCACCGAAGGATAGGTTCGAGGACGTCCCAATCCATGGCGGTTGCGTCGGCCGGCTTGGCCAATGCTTTGGCCATCTGGAATACTTCGGTTCCGCAATGCGTGAGGAAAACGGCGCGTTTTAGCGGGCCCGGGGCATCCTTCATTCCGGTGCACTCGAGGTACATGCGGAATCGGTCTGAGAATGATTCCCAGTCCTCGGTGGCGGGGTTGAAGGGGGCGGGCGGTGCGATTTTCGCCATTTCGGTGCTAAGTCTGGCTCTTGTCGGACACGGGGTTCGGTTCAGGGTCTGGATCCCACCCTCGTCGCCAGTGTCGTGTCCGCAAAAGACGCCAGGAGTCGGTGACTTAGTTTAAAGCTCTTTATTTTAAAGTTGAGAACCGAACTGGCGAAAAGGAAAAAAGCCCGCGGCTTTTATCCTTTTCGCCGCGGCGGCCGCGGCCAATGGCAGCGTTTCAAGTCTCCCGCTCTTGGAGTGAGCCAATCACGGGAGACTTTCAACGGGCCAATCGGCACGGCTCGCCTGGCCAATTAGAAATCCCCGCGCTTTAGCCAATCAAAGCGCGGGGATTTCGAGTATGTAAATTAGGGACAGAACATATTGTATTCTCTTTTCCCAACATAATTCTCTCTCTGGGGCCATTTTAGAATTTTTAATGACCAATGGGATGGTTGGGGAGTCAGAAGTGGGATGCAGCCAGCTTCTCTTAGCCACTTAGCCACTGCGGTGGGTACATCCCATTCCTCTAGGCTCTACACACTAGCGACATTTTACCAGGGCCTGCAAGAGAAACCAGACATTTCTACAGCTGCCCATCTAATTCTGACTGGTGCTTCCAGGATTGATCAGGACTCCTCACATTCAAAACTCTCTCTTCTGAAAGAGCAATAAAGAGCTAAACGGGGTGGAAACCAGGAGCTAGCTACCCAGAAAGTCAGTTACACCAGAGTGAGTGTGTGTTGCTGGTTCTGACACCAAAAATACATGACAGATTTTTTTGCTGCTTCTGTTGACAAAGCACTTTACAAGGGGCAGCCAATGACATTTTGCCCAATGACATTTTGCAATGTCATTTTCTGTGAGGGAGATGGTTGATTTCAAAATTGGGCAAATAAAATACAAATATTTGCCTGCAGCCAGCCAGTCCACTTAACAATTGGCACTGGTGGTCTCCTGAATCAATTGAGGATGAAGCTTACTTGGTATCAATTGCTCACTTCTACTTCATCTGGGCTTCTCTGATGCATCTGCTGACTCAACTGGCAACTCCCAGTATGAGGGAGGGCAGGAGCCAGGGTTATCCACAGGATATAGGCAAAAAAGACAAAATGGTTGCCAAAGCAGCACAATTGAAGCTCTATCTATATTATTTATGTGCAACAAGCAAACACTTTTTTGACTACATCTAGTAGACACTTCTGGTAGGAGATGAAATAGTAAGGACTACCCTCCGATGCTCCTTGAAAATCTCCATCCGTGCCTCTGGGTTGTCAGCCAAGCTATTTCTGAATACGTGTCTCCCTCCGTCTCACTTCAACTTTCCACCCTTCTTTTCAGCAAGGATATTTTTAGACACAGGCTTACACATTTTCAAACGAGTGCTAGACTCATGTTCAGAAATAGTCCAAGTGACAGGGCACAAAGCAAAGCATCCAGGACCTGACACGTTCCTATAGTTGCTCAACCCTGCCTTATTGGCATTAAGTTGAGCAACTGATGGTTCTTCCTGCTGCCAGGTGATGACTGAGGGGAAAGGAAATAAGCTGAAGAACTCAGCTAGATCCACTAATCTCTCTCCTCTATGCCTCCTATATTAGAATTATAGAGACAGTATCATTCTTTCTACTTTTTTTTTCTGAATCTGAATAGGACTTTATTATCATGGCAGCATGATGCCATCATATTTTTCTGCTTTCTATTCTCAATGGCTGAAAGCTAATTCATTTAGGCAGGCATTCAGCCACGCCCTTAGAAGAATTGTAGTCCAAAAATTCTTCAAATCCTCAGGTCATATTAACATGTACATTATATGTATCCATTATTTCATTCATTCAGTTATCTTTCTAGACAAGTTCCCAATCCCCCTTTTTTAGACCAGCAAGATACTTAAGTAAGTGTCCTTAAGCTGTGAAGACCACCAACATCAGCACATTTCAATGTCTTCCAAGCAACTGTTTTTGAGGTTAAGTCCAAAAACAGTATCCCTTATAAGCTAAGGCCGTGTAGATGGATTTCTATAGGGCATCTTATACAAGGACCCATTTTATAACTCCCTATCTAATAAAGCACTCAGACAATTCGGATTGGTGTACATACGAACATACTTTTGTGAAATTTGTATGATTTGCTATTTCTGAATGTGCCAGAATTTTATAGTAGACATGCCCTGATTGCTTTAATTATTTATCTATCATTTTATGTTGTTTCACTTTGAAAGAGAAGCTATTATTTGTTTCCTCGTAAATTCTGGTGAAAGATATTATCATTATTACCTTTCTATATAAGCCAGGGCATAAGGCAGAATCTATTTTAGGACAAATTAGTATCTTCCCATACTCTAATTGCAATGCTTACATGTGCTGGAACGCAGTAATCTTTATTACGTCTCTGGAAGGCAGCAATTCCCCACATAGCACAGTTGCCTAGTTTGTGCTCTTTGTTGCCTTTATAAGAGCTACTATTGAGTGATGGATTGCTTCCTGTTCCATACTTGGCCTGCTCTGGTGCTTCGATCACAACTGAGCCCCAAAGTTCTGTTGCTAAGTGAAACATTTGTTAAGTGAGTTTTGTCCCATTTTATGACCTTTCTTGCCCCAGTTTTTCAGTGAATCTCTGCAGTTGTTAAGGTAGTAACATGGTTGTTAAGTGGATCTAGTTTCCCCATTGACTCTGCTTGGCAGAAGGTCACAGAAAGGGATCACACAGCCCCGGGATCAGAGGTGGTATTCAGCAGGTTCTGACCGGTTCTGGAGAACCGGTAGCAGAAATTTTGAGTAGTTCGGAGAACCGGCAAATGCCACTTCTGACTGGCCCCACCCCATCTATTCTCTGCCTCGCAAGTCCCAGCTGATCAGCTGGATCTTCTTTTGTTGCCCTGCACAGGAGAACGGAGCTGGAAAGCAGGTTAGTGGGGTGGGGAGGGAATGGGATTTTGCAGTAACCTTCCCCCAGGAATAGGGATGGAATGGAGATTTTACAGTATCCTTCCCCTGCCATGCCCACCAAGCCACACCCACCAAGCAATGTCATGTCCACCAAGCCACGCACAGAACCGGTAGTAAAAGTTTTTTAATCCCACCACTGCCCGGGACACTGCAACCATCATAAATATGAGTCAGTTGCCGAGCATCTGAATTTTGATCACAAGTCTATGAAGATAGTACAATGGTTGTAAGTTTGAAAAACAGTCATGAGTCATTTTTTTCAGTGCAATTGTAACATCAAATGGTCACTAAATGTACTGTTGTAAGTCAAGGAATACCTTTATATTACAAATATCCTTATTTGGAAAGTACTCACATATAGATAGTGTGATAGTTTTGACAGACAGCCATAATTATGTTTAGACTTAGAGCTGCTTCAGGCATTCATTGCAGTCCTATATGTCAGCCTTAACTAATGTCCTCCCAAATTGGTTAGAATTCAAGTCTCATAATTCACAATCAAGCTGGTTGTGAATCTGAAGAGTTCCAATCCAATTCAGTTTCACAGCAGATGTGAAGGCTGCACTGACTCTTAGAATCAGAATTATGGACTGATTACATTTATATCCTGCACAGAAGCTGAAGGCCTTGTACATAGCACTTCCTTCTATTTTTCCAAGCAACAACTACATATTGTAAGTTAAACTGAAAGTTAGTGACTGGCCCATAGTCCCCCAGCCAGCTTCTGCGGCTGACAGTGGACCACAAACTGGATCTGTACACAAACCAACAGCTTGATCACTACACCACACTGGCTGTCAGATGTGATCTTCAAGGCTTCTTTTTATCTTCTCCTAGCAATTTATTTATAGTATTTTCAAGAGCTTTCTAGACATTATGGTGACAAAATAACAGTGATAGAAACAGTTGTTATGTCACTTCAGATTAAGATATGAAGATATTGGGAGTATAAAAATGATATGTGAGTATGTGAGAGAGAAAGGCAGAGGACAGGAGGCGTGGAAAAAAGAGAATGAACATGGATATCTTTTTTTTTCTCACATGATTTTTAATTTAATTTAAACAGGTAGAGATCGATATAAATTGTGCATCTGTGTGGACTCAAGCATTAACATGTAATCATTAAATAATTACATATTACTTCCATCCATTTAATCTTTCCCTAATTTATTTTTTATTGTGTTTCTACTGACTTTTTAAGATGTTTTTATGTGACTTTCCCTTTTTTGTATGTGACTTTCAGCATGCTAAGGCCATTGAAGAGTTTATTAAAGTTGTGCAAATTTAAGATAGATAGATAGATAGATAGATAGATAGATAGATAGATAGATAGATAGATAGATAGATAGATAGATGGGATTCTACCAGTTCGCACCTATTCGCTAGAACCGGTTGTTAACATTCTAAGCAGTTCAGAGAACCAGTTGTTAGAAGAAATTACTGGCCTAATCCTGTAAGGAAGGCAGGAAGGAAACATTCTGGTGTTGCTTACAGAAATTGCCTCTCCATTAACCCTTATTACATTCTTGGCAGGACTAGACATCCTGTCTCAGGGACCTCTCTGAAGTTTTCTTTCGCTCTTTTGCTGGTACTTTCCTTGTGTAGAGTGACCATTCAAAGTTACAATGGCACTGAAAAAAGTGACCTATGACCATTTTTCACACTTATGACTGTTGCAGCATCCCCCCAGTCATGAGAGGCCAGGCGAGGAGATGCATGCCTCAATGTGAGTGATGTTGAGTTGGCCACGCCCAGCCAATAACATCACCACCAAGCCACGTCCACCCAGTCACATGACCACCAAGCCACGCCCACCAACTAAACCATGCCCACAGAACCAGTTCTTAAAAATTCTGAATCCCACCCCTGGATGGATAGGTAGATAGATAGATAGATAGATAGATAGATAGATAGATAGATAGATAGATAGATAGATAGATAGATAAATAGATAGATAGATAGTAGGCAGGCAGGCAGGCAGACAGACAAATATAGACAGCTAGATATACAACTGCTCAAAAAAATAAAGGGAACACTTAAACAACACAATGTAGCTCCAAGTCAATCACACTTCTGTGAAATCAAACGGTCCACTTAGGTAGCAACACTGATTGACAATCAATTTCACATGCTCTTGTGCAAATGGAATAGACAACAGGTGGAAAGCATAGGCAATTAACAAGACATCCCCATGGCTAGAGTGTGTCAGCAGTTCCTGCAAGACGAAGGCATTGATGCTATGGACTGGTCTGCCCATTCCCCAGACCTAAATCCAATTGAGCACAACTGGGACATCATATCTCGCTCCATCCACCAATGCCACGTTGCACCACAGACTGTCCAGGAGTTGGGGGATGCTTTAGTCCAGATGTGGGAGGAGATCCCTCAGGAGACCATCCGCCACCTCATCAGGAGCATGCCCAGGCATTATAAGGAGGTCATACAGGCATGTGGAGGCCACGCACTGAGCCTCATTTTGACTTGTTTTAAGGACATTACATGAAAGTTTGGATCAGCCTGTAGTGTTTTTTTCCACTTTAATTTTGAGTGTAACTCTAAATCCAGACCTCCATGGGTTGCTAAATTTGATTTCCATTGATAATTTTTGTGTGATTTTGTTGTCAGCACATTCAACTATGTAATGAACAAAGTATTTAATAAGAATATTTCATTCATTCAGATCTAGGATGTCTTATTTTTGTGTCCCCTTTATTTTTTTGAGCAGTGTATATAGATAGACATAGATGTATGGCATTCAGCTTAGTTCGGGTATTTTCCCACATCATAATAGTTGTGCTTTTAAAGTTGTAGCAACGTTTCAGCAGAATCTCATCTGCCATTATCAGGCTTCTGTATAGTGTTCATCTGTGAGTCAGACTTTTACAGTGATTTCAGATTTAAATTTGGGGCAGCCTATTGCTGTGCCAGAATGGTTTTTTCTTCCTCCTGATTGGTTGGGAGTCTTGGTCTGTGTTTATTGGTCTTGGAGTTTGCTGTATTCTGCTTGATTGGTGTTTCTGATATCTTCTGTCTTTTTTTTTTTTTTTTTTGGCTCTTTTTGTATCTTGATTGGCTGGCAGCATTGTGTTACTTTATTGAAGGCCTTTAGTGCAGCTTGGCTTCGGGTAAATGGATGGCTATCATTAGTTAGGAAGCTGGGTTTCATCTGGGTGCCTGGTTGGGGTGTGTTTGAGCTGGAGGTATTAGGGGGGATCTCTTTGTGCCCAGGTGTTTGCTGGCTTGTGGTGTGGAGATTTTTTTGTTTGTGAGTGCAGGTTTCCAAATGATTGACAGCCTGGTGGAATCATCTCTTCTGTTCATGCTTTCTGGTCTTTTTTCAATCTCTGTGGCTTCTCTGATGATTCTGTGGCTAGGGTTTTCTATAGTGGCTAGGGTTTTGGTGCCATTGAAGTTGATGTTATGACCTGTGGCTTCCATGTGTTGGACTAGTGAGGAAGTGTGTTCCAGCTTTTTGACTGCATTTTTGTGTTCATCCAGGCGGGTACTTATTCTTCTATTGGTCTGTCCAATGTATGTGGCTGGGCATGATGCACAGGGGACTTCGTATATGCCTTGGTTTTCCAGGTCAGTTTTGTCTTTGAGGTTTCTAAGGATGGCTGCTATTTTTCTGTCTGTTTTGAAGGCAGTCTTGATGTGATGTCTGTGTAGTACCTTACTTATTTTGTCTGTAGTACCTCTTATGTAGGGCAGGACAGCTGTTCCATAGGTCTGTTCATCTTCTGGGTCTCTATTATGTTTCAGTGTGTTTTTGTGGATCAAGCTGATGATTTTGCTTCTGTGGAAGCCGTTGGCTGTCAGTACTTTAGTCAGGGTGCATAGTTCAGTCTTAATGTGTGTCTTGTTTGCTGCCAGACGTTTGTTTCTAGTAATTAATGTTTTAGCCACGGAGTTTATCTGTGCTGGGTGGTGGTGGGATTGGGCATTGAGGTAGCGGTTAGTGTGTGTTTTCTTCTGGTATACAGTATGTCCTAGTGTGCCATCTGTTTTTTTGTAGATTAGTACATCTAGGAATGGTAGTTGTTTGTTTGTTTCCGTTTCCATGGTGAACTTGATTTTGGGGTGTGTGTTGTTCAGGTGTGTTAGGAAATTGTTTAGGTTTTCTTTTCCATGGAGCCAAGTCACAAATGTGTCATCGATGTATCTTAACCATAGTTTAACCAACACATATTTCATATACAAAGGAAAAAGATACAAACAAATTGAAGGAGCCCCTATGGGGTCACCGTCACCCGTCATTGCAAACCTGTTCATGGAAGAATTTGAATCCAGAGCCCTGGCCAATGCCATCCACAAACCCAAACTATGGTTAGGATACATCAATGACACATCGATGACTAAACTATGCACCCTGACTAAAGTACTGACAATTGTCCTAAATTTATACACATTTCTATCAAGAACTCCTTTCCTCTGTGATTGGTGACACAATGTAGAAATAGAGGAAATTAAGAGAGCAATTATAATAATTAACCAGCGCAAGAGCTTGCCTTTAGAAGTTATAGGTATCCAGCACTGGAAGTTGTTAAAAAGAGATTGGACAACCATTTCTCTGAAAAGGTATAGGATTTCCTGCCTGAGCAGGAGGTTGGACTAGATTCAGAAGATCTTCAAGATCCCTTCCAACTCTTTTATTCTGTTAAGATGGCAGCTATTGACTCCTCATTCAGCCAGTGTCCATACATGCAATTCACATTTAAAACATACACATTTCTCCATAGACATCTCTGTGTGTGCACACACACATGTATACTATATATTAACATTGGACATAGTATAAACTAGAACCTGAAACTCAACTGCATTTATGCCTCTCTCTGTGTATACATTGAATGATATTAAACAGCTTTATACGGTTATGCACACAAGGTAAAAAGACTGCATGCTTGTTTTACTACCATGTTTATAGTTCCTTGAACTTGACACAATCCTAATGCTCCCATCATCTGCCAAACATCCGTCATGCTGATAAACTACTGTTCTGTTAAAGAATCAGTGTGTTTGTTCTTGCCTGTAATAGCTTTCTTCTCTTTAATCTACATTTACAGGTTGAGGATAGGGCATATTTAGTGAGGATATGGCATATTTATCACTGTATTGGCTGCAGACTTAAATCAAGTTGGAATGAATAGTTTCTTTGTTCATATTCTACTACCATTCATAACAAAACTGTATTTTGCCCATTAAGAATGCTTTGTCTCTTTTCCCCTTTCTTTATAAATAAACAGTTTGATTTTCCAAGTCCCTTGAACTGTGAATCTTCAAAAATTCATAATCTCCTGTTGGTTTTGAAAAGAAGACCTGTATTGGACCTATTTAATTTTCACCACAGTTTTGGCCTTCATTAATTTCTTTTATTTTTAGCGGAAGTATATTATATTATCATCAAAGAGTTCTGTACTTTCTTAGGATTGTTCCAGTGGTGGGATTCAAATTTCTTTACTACTGGTTCTGTGGGCGTGGCTTGGTGGGCATGGCAGGGGAAGGATACTGTAAAATCTCCAGTCAGAAGTAGTATTTGCCAGTTCTCTGAATTACTCACAATTTCCTCTACCGGTTCTCCAGAACTGGTCAGAACCTGCTGAATACCACCTCTGGATTGTTCCATTTCTTTTCAATGCTTAATAAAACTGCCTTTTAAACAGTCACTGAAGAATAATGTATTTTTCATGCCTTTAGCTTGTTTTAGTGAATATTTCCCTGTTTTGTAGTTTCCAGGTGTTTTTGAGTAGAACTGGTTTTGAGTAGAACCCCAACCATGATCCCTCCTAAATGTGCTGGCATTACAGTTCTTGGGATTCCTAATTGGCATGACCTGAAATCATACTGATTGAGACATAATTCCGTGATTCAGAGTTGTGTATCAGACACATTACCCACAGGTAATCCTCAACCTATGACCATAATTGAGCCCAAAATTCCTGTTGTTAAGTGAGACATTTATTAAGTGAGTTTTGTCCCATTTCACGACCTTTCTTGCCATGGTTGTAAAGTGAATCACTGCAGTTGTTAAGTTAGTAACAAGGTTGTTAAGTGAATCTGGCTTCCCCATTGACTTTGCTTCTCGGAAGGTCACAAAGATAATCCCATGACCCCAGGACATAGCAAAGGTGATAAATATGAAATAATTGCCAAGCATCTGAATTTTGATCACATGATTATGGGGATGCTGCAAAGGTCATAACTGTGAAAAATGGTCACAAGTCACTTTTTTCAGTGCAGTTGTGACTTTGAACAGTCACTAAATGAACCATTGTAAATCAAGGACTACCTGTAAGTAAAAGCACAGCAAAGTGTATCCAGTGAGTAAAAGGGGCAAAATGAAACTAGGAATCAGTTTATAATTACCCCGAAAGTGCTTTTTCAGGAGACAACTGGACTTTCTTGTTTTTTTCCTTGAAGATATTTTACTTCTCATCCAAGAAGCTTCTTCAGTTCTGACAGGATAGTGGGGAATGGAAGATCCTGTCAGCATGCTGTCAGAGCTGAAGAAGCTTCTTGGATGAGAAGTGAAACATCTGCAAAAAAAAAAAACAGAAAGTCCAGTTGTCTCCTGAAAAGCTCCTTTGGGACAACCATTACCTGGATGACTAAGAATCTCCAAAGGCTTTTAGTTTATAATTACGTCACAAAAGGTGATCACATGCCCCAGGATATTGCAACCAAGGATGTGATTCAACCAATGTAAAAACTTGTTTGGTGAGCGTGTGCTTTGCACGTGTGTAGTATTTTAAAAATGCTGCTTTTTTCAGCTCTAAAACTTACCATCTGTTACAACCTTCTTACTCCCAATGAGTAAATCAGCTGATCCACCCGAACCAGGACCAACCAGTAAAATCCCACCCCTGATTGCAACCCTCATAAATATTGCCAAGGGTTGCCAAGTGTCTGAATTTTGATCACATGACCATAGGGATGTTTCCAATGGTTGTACTGTAATTTGTGAAAAACTCGTTATTTTTTTTTCAGTGCCATTGTAATTTTGAACAGTCACTAAATGGACTGTTATAAGTCAAGCACTACCTGTATTCCAATCTCTTCATTATCTTTCACATCAGTGCCCATTTTAAGAGTCTTTTTTTCTTTTAACCAGAGCCTTAGTTTGCTGCTCTAAAAAGAAGCTCATTGAGTTGGTTAAGATGCAGAAAGTCAATTCAGGACAATATGCCAATACCATGCAATGAACAATGAGGACTCTCAGGCACATTTTTTAATGCTGATCTTTCCACTTGTGCTAAAATGCTCTTTGGCTTAACAATATGGAAATCCAGCTCATGCCTGAAATTCAATTATCATGATGTAAGCCAAAATCAAACTATGGAAAAGAACTTAGGGGGGTGGGAATGATACAGCAACACTGTAGAAGAAAATGTTGCTGCTTGACCAAGAGATAAAGCAATTATCCAGAGTTTGCTAACAGAATAGCCAAAGTTTTTTAAAAGTACCCAAAACAAACAGAAGAGGAAGGAGAGAAATTGTGTGTGTGGTAACTGTGAGCTGTCACTGATTCATCACTTATTTCTCAAATCAAACAGAACTTCCAAGACACATCTGAATTATATCACTTTCTGGTAAGGCTACTAAACCCAATATCCTGTTTCCTGGAGTAATGAATCAACCAGATCCCAATAAGGCACATAAACCACTTGGATGAACTATCTGTGGCTGCAAAGTTTCTAATTACACAGAATTCATCAGGGCACTGCAGCCAGAAAAAGAGTGCCATATAATTCAAAACCTTCATAATAAGATAACTGGTCTACCAAACTGCTCAGCTTATTTATTTCTCCAGTTTCTGAAGCTACTGGATTTAAAGAGAGAATGTAGTGCAATTATTTGTAATAGGAACAGCCACACCTTGAAATATAACTCCTAGGTTCTTTTCATATGACCTATGCTAAGTGCCAGGTGTTTTCAGGTATGTTTTTCATGGGAAGCTGCCTCGCTTGTTATTCCATGTAATAATTAACCAAAAAAGCTCTGTTTGATTTCAGAGATATGAGTATGCCTTCAGTTGGTGCTAGTTAGTAAATATCCAGCACAAACTTGATTTTGTAAGTAAATCACCAATCCACTCAAAAATCTATGGTCAATCTTGGTATAGACTCAGAAACAATTTGAGAAAAAATCTCAAAGCCAGTATAATACAAGCATTATTTCATTTTATAAAGCTACTTCTAGTGTAAATAGGGAGTGTTGCATAATTCTTCCCTAAAAAATACTTTTACAAAACACTAAAGAAGGGGCACATCCATACAATCTGAATTTTCATCCACCAATCCCTGACAAAGCAGCTGAAAGGAAAACTTTGTCTTCATTTTATTTGACCTTGAATCCAGGGACATCCATGAGCCAATCAGTCCTCTCTTAAGTGAACAATAGCAGAAGACAAAATCAGTAGCAAATATTTGTTGTAACTATGTATCATTGCAACTATGTATCATTCATGTGTTTGCAACATTGTATCATTCACGTGTAATCATTAACTTCTGTCTCTTCAGTGACCTTTGCAAGGCACGTACAAGGGACAAGGAGCTAGACGGTTGTTAAAAAGCTTATCCACATTGTAAATAATCTGTCCGGTATGCAGCTTTGTAAACATGCACATCCTGATGAGATTACCATGTTTGACTTGAGCTTTGATTAAATCATTTTCTTGTAAAAAAGCACAATAAAAGAGCGAGTGCCAAGACATTCGGGGCGCGCTCATCAAGAGGAAACCTCGCTTCCTGTCGTTTCTCTTCCCTTCGCTCCCTATCATGAGCCGCCCATCAGATGCGGGATGGCAGATACCGCAAATATTCCTTCATCCCAAGAATGAATGAATAATGAATTAATTAATTCACACAGAGACACACGATTCTACGTGCAATTATCTGGTGATTTGCCTAAAATTCTAAGAGGATGCTATGATAAAAAGCTATTGCAAAAACAAGCCACTTGTTTGCTTATTTTTTTTTATTTTAAAAGCAATGAAAGGTTTCTCAACTGCCTTGCTAGCATTTCTCTTTCAAAAGCTCTTGTGAATTGGGAAATCATAGCATGTTGATAGTTTTATAATTAGGCATTTTTCTCAAATGTGACCATGATTGTTGCCTATTGCTGTGGTGGCAATCATGAAAGAGTGAAAGAAGGAAGGAGATGAGTTCTATCTATGAAGGAAGGGATAAGTTATGTGAACAGGATACTGCATCTTTATAGGGTGTATGCAAACCCCAGAAAATGGCAAGGGTTTCAGCTGGCTCCCCAGAAAGTTTGCAGAAACGCAAATGGAAATGAGTTTTGTTATTGTTTCTCATAAAACAGAGTAGAATTTGACAACTCCCAAAGCAGAAAATACAGTGAAATTACTCAGATGTTGAGAATATCTTAAAGCCATGTAAAGAAATGTGTGGATAATGTCATCTCCAGCATTTCTAGAACTTTTCCAGATTAAAACATAGAAAACTAGCATGAGGTTGTCACTTAGCATTGAACCTGACATGTTACCGATTATTTTACTTAATGCAGGATTTTTCATCTCACAAAAAAACATTTCAAGGATATAACATAAGTACATATGTGTGTACATGCACACATTCCCATACCTCCATATCAACAATCTAGAATGGGTAATCCAATAACTTTTTTACCTGACAGATCTGCTAAGTCACCCACTTCTTAGCATTTTACCTTATGCATTCTTTAGAGTCATAAGTGTACTTAGATATGCAGTAGTTCATAGAAGCTGTTGAAACACTATTTGATTTATTTCTTCTTACATGAGCCAATCTGTCATCCTTTCTGAGTGAACAGTACATTTTTAAACTCCTTTACTTATCAATGTCCCAATGAATCTAATAAGGTGAAGATAGGAGGAAGGTCTTCAGGGGACCAATATACAGTAGCATTTTATATAATCTAAATTGCTCAGAATATATTTACAATTCCCTATACAATTAGAGACATGAAGTACCTACCCATTCAAGAGCTCTTGACCTGTTTTTATTGCTGCTTATATTTAGGGACTGATTTGTATTAGTGCAGTTTCCAGCATAGAAAAATGGGTTGCAAATTTGTATGGTGTTTAGAGAAATATTTAATTATCTCAACCACAAATGTTGCCTTAATAGTTAATGAATGCAAGGATAAGAACAAGGTCATTGGCAAGATATAAAAAAGATATGGAAGAGTTTGGAATTGAGATAAAACTGAATCAATTAGATAAAATATTCAAGGGAACAGATGAAAAATTAATCTCAAAAATGTATAACTACTTGTTAGAATACAAAATAGTGGAAGATATAGTTAAAGGCCCAATGATCGCATGGGCAAGGAATGTAGGGCACAATATTAATTTGGAAGATTGGGGAAAAAAACTGGATTCAAAATTACAAAATAACAAAATCGGCAATCTATAAAGAAAATGAATATAAAATGTGTTACCAGTGGTATCTGTCACTCTCAAGGTTAGTTATCATTTATCCAAACATGAGTCCAATGTGTTAGAAATGTAAACAAACAAGGGGCACCTTCTTCCACACTTGGTGGCTCTACCTAAAAAGTAAAAAATATTGGAAAAAAATTAGACTGTGGAGAAAAGAAATTATAAGTATTCAATTAGAATTTAAACCTGAAATATTTTTGTTGGGAATGTTAAAAGGGGACTATGAAAATGAAATGAAATATTTAATTCTCCATATGATCACAGTGGCAAGAATTGTGTTGGCACAATGTTGGAAGGGCAATCAAATGCCAACAAATAATTTGATTACTCAGAAAATACTTGACTGCGCTGAAATGGACCTACTCACACAAAAACTTAAGAATAAGGAAGACTCAAGATATATTACAGCTTGGGATAAATAGTATAAGTAGATTAAAGAGAAAAAAACAGGAAATTAAAAGAGATGGTTTTGATGAATGGAGTGGTTAAAATAAGAACTTTTATTAAATTAAGAAATGAATAGTAGTAAAATTATTACCAAGAAAAAAATCACACTGTGTTTGTTGATCAGAAACATATGTTTTATAGGTTTATCTATTATGTATTCGTATATATAGATTTTGTCTGCGACGTAAAGTTATATTCAATGTATTGTACATAATGTCAGCCTCAAGATACCTTCCCCTTCTACCTTTCTGCTAAGATACTTTCCCCTTCCTGACTATCTGCTAATATTTCATTATTTCTCTCGGCTGTCATGGCAACGGTGGGAGGGGGGATTTTATATGGGAAGAGAGCTGGAGGTGTTTGCATTCCTTGCTGGGCTAGCAAGGGGAGGGGGGATTCTTGTCCTTAACTTTCCGTTTCCTGGCTATCTTTTCCTCTTTTGCGCAACTGCGAACTTTTATCAAAATATGTCAAGGTCATTTGACAAGACGTCTCATCACCATCTGAAGATGACCACATGAGCTGTTTCAAAAGTTTTAATTGGAAGAATCATTTGAACTTTGGGGGGTGGGGGCAAACCTATTTCTTTGTATATGCATTCTACCCGCCAATTTCTCAGTTTCGGAATTGCTTTGTAGCTACCACTTTATTTCCCAGTAAAAGGATAACTTTGCTCTACCCCATGGAGTCTGAGTATTTCTTTCTTGGGATCTAAAAGGAGCGCAACCTGACATAATTCCGAAACTCACACATCAACCCACCCGGAGAAAACAGCAACTTTTCTTCCAAGGGGGTTTCATCCCATGTCGTCTCCAACCGGCGATGAAGAGGATCAGGGAGCTGTGGGGGGGCAGCCCATGCCGCTGCCGGAAGCGTCGGTGGCTGACCCGCTGGCCGAACTGACTCTGGAAGAAACCTCAGCTGAGATGCCCAGATGGTCGTTGGGGGTTGGTTGGAGAGACCCTGAAGACCCCCCTCCTCCCAGGATCACTGTAAGACGAAAAGGTGCGAGGGGACGGCTTTGGCAGGAGGGGGAGGAGATGGAAGGCAAGCTGGATGAAGCCAAGAAATTCTCTATGGACATTCCTGGAGAGCCCGGCACAACTCAAAGGTATGAGGGGGAAGAGGGAGCGAGATCAGCCCGGGGGAGCCAAGCTACCTCTACCCCCCTTGCCCAGCGTCCGCCAGCGCAACCGCCCGCTGCCGCCCGGGGAGCCCCAGCAATAGGAGTGGCTCCTAGAAGACGCCACCTGCCCCCCCTAGATGTAAAGTTTGGAGGAAATCCAAGAGATTTGGGATTTTTCCTGGTACAAGTTGGGAGTTATATGGCAGAATTTGAGCGGGAGTTCACCTCTGAAGCAGCCAAAGTGAGATGCGTTACCAGAACCCTGGAAGGGATGGCAGCAGATTGGGTGGTGACTTTGTACAATGATAACTCCCCCCAACTACAAACCCTCGATGTTTCATGACTGCACTGAGGAGAAGGTTTGAGGACCCTCTGGCAGAGAGAAAGGCCAGAATCAGAATGAAGACCCTAGTCCAAGGGGGGAGATCGGTGGCAGACTACACCCAAGAATTCAGGCAGCTGGCACACCACATCCAAGGTTGGTCCCAGGGGGCCCTGGTGGAAGCCTATAAAGATGGCTTAAATGAAGATGTATACCACACGTGCATCTCCAGAAGGGATCCACGTGAGTTACAGTCATGGTACTTGCTGGTGGAAGAGGTGGACATTGATCTAGCCAGAAACAGACGCAGAGGAGGTCCCGCCTGGAGAAAACCGCTTCCCCCCCGTCTCCGGGAGACCTTAGGGCCCCAACCGAGAGGGATGGTGGCAGGAGCCAAAACCACGGCATGTTTCCGTTGTGGAAAGGAGGGCCACCGGATGGTGGATTGTCGAGTAAAGGTGAACCCACCGAAAGCGCGGGACCCCGGGAGAAAGCCAAACCCTCCCTCAACCAAACCCCGCGAGACCGGGCTGAAGACAGGAGAGGTTGTAGAGGTCGCCCTTTCGGCGGGAGAGGAGCTGGAACCTCCAACCCCACTCGACGAGAACAAGACAGATTCGGAAGATGACGTCCCGGTAAGTCCTAATCAAGGGCCCATGACCATCCCAATAAAGTTAAGGCAGCCCACCTCGGGGACTGAGGGAGTGATGATGGCCTTACTGGACTCGGGGTGCATGAGGTGTGTAATTAACATGAAAGTGGTTAAGGGGATGGGCATTGGACTGAGAACTCTAAAAGCGCCCATATCCTTTTGCCAACTGGATGGGTCGGTGGCGGGAGGTTGCCCCGCACGTTTTGTAACCGAACCCCTAGAGATGACCATGGGAAACCATCATGAGACCCTGTGTTTTATTGTGGCCCCTGGGATGGAACAATCTCTAATATTGGGACTACCATGGCTTCGGAAGTGGAATCCCCATGTAAACTGGAGAGAGGGGTGGATACGCATCCGCACCGATCGGCTACCGGAAGGGGAGGAGCAACCCTATCCGGAAGGGGAGGAGGAATCCCATCCGAAGTCCCAGGCACTCGCCGAGATAGCTTCTACGGGTGCCGAACACGTGGAAGGAGAGGAGAAAATTCCGAAGGAGTATTGGGACTTAAGAGAGGTGTTTAGTGAAGAGGCTTCCGACGAACTCCCCCCCCATCGGTCGACCGATTGTAGCATTGAATTCCTGCCGGGGGTGACGCTCCCGAAACCGAAGATGTATCCGATGACACCGGGGGAGTTGGAGGAATTGAGGGCATTTATTGACAAGAACTTGGAACGAGGTTTCATCACTCCTGCCAGACCTCGAGTAGCGGCCCCTGTGATGTTCCACGAGAAGAAAGATGGCTCCAAACGTCTGGTAGTGGACTATAGAAACCTGAACGCAGTATCCGTAGAGAACATGTACCCCCTCCCTCTGATGAAGGACATGTTAGCCCACCTGGCAAAGGAGAAAATTTTCACAAAGCTGGACTTGAGGGAGGCATACTACCGGATCCGGATAAAGGACGGAGACGAGTGGAAGACTGCATTCAACTGCCCAATGGGGTGTTTCCAGTTCAATGTTCTCCCTTTTGGCTTACAGGGGGCGCCTGCTGTTTTCATGCAATTGATCAATCAAGTGCTTCACGAACATTTGTACAAAGGTGTTCTAGTATACCTTGATGATATTCTTATCTACACGGAGACAAGAAACGACCACGTGAAGTTGGTACGCTCTGTGTTACACAAGCTGAGGGCCGCCAAACTATACGCCAAATTATCCAAATGTGAGTTCCATCAAGAAAAAATCGACTACTTGGGATATCGTATCTCCCCCGAAGGTATTGAAATGGACCCAGAAAAGGTGCGAGCCATTTTGGACTGGGCCCCACCGAAAACTCGTAAACAGCTTCAAAGTTTTCTGGGATTTGCAAATTTTTACCGCCAATTCATCCCGTCTTTCGCAAAAATAGCTATGCCCATCACCAACCTCCTAAAAACAAAGGGGGAATTGAAACCAAAGCCCAGTCAACCATTGAATTGGACTATGGAGTGCCAAGCTGCATTTGAAAAACTTAAGAGACTTTTTGCTGCAGAACCAATACTGAAACACCCTGACATGGACGCCCCTTTCGTGATCCAAGCTGATGCAAGCGATGTAGCAGTGGGGGCGGTCTTACTCCAATTGAACGAGAAGGGGACACTACAACCATGCGCTTACACTTCTCGTAAATTCACTGAGACTGAAAGGAGATGGGCCGTTTGGGAGAAAGAAGCATTTGCAGTCCGTTGGGCTTTATTAGCTTGGAGGCATTTTCTGGAAGGTGCGAAACACCCATTTGAAGTGTGGACTGACCATAAAAATTTAGAAGCTTTAAAGACCCCTCGGAAACTCTCCCCTAAACAAGTTAGGTGGGATCAGTTCTTCAAGCGATTCAACTTCTCCTTGAAATATATCCCGGGGGGAAAATATTTTATGGCAGATGCTTTGTCTAGAATGCCTCAATACAACAGTATCCGAAAAGAAGTGATTAGGCCAATCGTATCCACTACACAACTGGCTGCCCCTGTTGTTACCCGCGCATAGAAAAGAAACCAGGAGAGGGATCTACCTACTGATCTGATGGAACAGTTTAAGGAGGCTTTGAAGACAGATAAGTGGTTTCTGGCAAATGCGAATAACTGCACCATTCGAGATGGCCTAGCCTGGATGGGGGCGAAATTGTATGTACCACAAACCCTGAGAAGCTATGTATTGCAACAAACCCATGATTCCAAAGTGGCTGGTCATTTTGGTTTTGTGAAGACCTTGCATTTGGTGAAACGACAGTTTTGGTGGCCTTCCTTGAAAAAGGACATTGAGACTTATGTGGCGAGTTGTCCGACTTGCGCCTCAGCAAAAAGACCGCCGGGTAAGCCACCAGGACTGTTACAGAATGTGGCCAGACCAACTGCCCCTTGGAAGGAAATTTCCATGGATTTTATAGTAGATCTACCTGAAAGCAGTGGACACACGGTCATTTGGGTGGTGACTGACTTGTTTTCCAAACAAGCTCATTTCATTCCTTGCTCAAAGATCCCTTCGGCGAAAACCTTAGCCAGACTCTTCATTCTTCATGTTTACCGATTGCATGGTGTACCTGAACATGTAGTTTCTGATCGAGGAGTCCAATTTACCTCTAATTTCTGGAGGGAATTTCTGAAGTTAATAGGCTCCACCCAAAGCTTAAGCTCCGCCCACCATCCCCAAACTAATGGAGCCTGCGAGAGGACTAACGGAGTACTAGAGCAATACCTCCGATGCTACATAAATTTTCAACAAGACAACTGGGTGGATCTGTTACCTTTTGCGGAAGTGGCATATAATAACTCTGTTCATAGTAGTACGGGGTTCACTCCTTTCAAAATAGCAACGGGGCAAGATTTTGTACCCATACCTGAACTGCCTGGTGAAAACCCAACTGTCCAGTCATTGAGTGATTGGATATCTCAACTTCAATTTAATTGGCCAATTGTCCGCAAAGCTTTGGATGAGGCGCACCAATCTCATAAGAAATTTGCTGACAAAAAGCGAGCTCCACAGATGTCATATCAAGTGGGTGATAAAGTATTTCTTTCGACCAAGTATTTACAAACTACCCAAAAATCAAAGAAATTGGGTCCTAAGTATGTAGGACCTTTCCCCATTGAGAGGATTATAAATCCTGTAACTGTCCAACTGACTTTACCAAAGACTCTTCGTCGTATTCATCCTGTTTTTCATGTTAGTTTGTTGAAACCAGAACGTACCTGTGCCTTGAGACCAATCCAATCTGATCCCCCTGTGCCAATATTAATTGAGGGAGAACAACATTTCGAAATTAAAGAAATTCTGGACTCTAGAAAATGGAGGGGTCGTACCCAATACCTTGTAGCTTGGAAACATTTTCCTCCGTCCCATTCTGAGTGGGTAAATGAAAAGGACCTTAGGGCTCCTGAACTGTTAAAGAAATTTCATGCCAAATATCCTGATAAACCATAGAAATGTACATTAATGTTAACATGTAACTATTTTGTTTTTCTTTCAGGGACTTATGTCCTTCTTCTAGGGGGTCCGAATGTCAGCCTCAAGATACCTTCCCCTTCTACCTTTCTGCTAAGATACTTTCCCCTTCCTGACTATCTGCTAATATTTCATTATTTCTCTCGGCTGTCATGGCAACGGTGGGAGGGGGGATTTTATATGGGAAGAGAGCTGGAGGTGTTTGCATTCCTTGCTGGGCTAGCAAGGGGAGGGGGGATTCTTGTCCTTAACTTTCCGTTTCCTGGCTATCTTTTCCTCTTTTGCGCAACTGCGAACTTTTATCAAAATATGTCAAGGTCATTTGACAAGACGTCTCATCACCATCTGAAGATGACCACATGAGCCGTTTCAAAAGTTTTAATTGGAAGAATCATTTGAACTTTGGGGGGTGGGGGCAAACCTATTTCTTTGTATATGCATTCTACCCGCCAATTTCTCAGTTTCGGAATTGCTTTGTAGCTACCACTTTATTTCCCAGTAAAAGGATAACTTTGCTCTACCCCATGGAGTCTGAGTATTTCTTTCTTGGGATCTAAAAGGAGCGCAACCTGACACATAGTGTTTTTATTTTTTAATCTTTAATAAAGTTTTCTTTTAAAATTAAAAAAAAGAACAAGGTCATTGGAAAGAAAGAAGACAGTTGTCTAAGGAAGTGTACATGAAGAGCAAGACCAACTATAGACTAACATCAAGTAACTACTGGCCTAGAGTGCTAAAGCTTATGAAGCATGTCCTGCCTGATATGCAAATCTTCACATCAACCAGAGATTACATCATCAGTCCATGTGGCCTAGAGGCATCATATACTTGAGTCAACACTGATGGTTGAAGCTACAATCTAGCTATATTTCAATATTTGAAATTATCACAAAGAGTGATGTTTTGCCTTCAAAGAAGTAACATCATCTCACTGACTTCAATAAAAATATGCAGAGAAAAATCCAAAGATGCTTTTTAAAAAATGGCAACTAGACTTCCTTTGTTTTCCTTGAAGCTGTTTCATTTCTCATCCAAGAAGGTTCTTTGGAAGTGCCTTATAAAGGAGGGGAAGTGGGGGGAGCACATTTGGGACAATCATGACCTGAATGACTGAGAATCTCTCTAGATATACAAAGGAAAAAAAATACATTGAAATAAGATGCAAGAAAGAAACAAGAGGATGCCCCCATGTCCCCAGCTTTAGAATTTTCAATGAGTCAAGAACATAGACAAGAATATGGTAGGATATCATTTAATTCAAGGGTCTTCAAACATGGTGTTGTGTATGTAATATAACTAAATAAAGTATGAGCTTGGAGTCAAGTGCAGGGTTCTGGCCCTGCACTTCTAATTGGCTGTTAAGCAGCCAGACCGGATTGGCCCGTTCCGGGGAATCCAATTGGCCCTTAACAGAAATGTCTTATTGGTTCAAGAGCTAATGTTCCTAGCTCGTTATTGGGTAATCGTTACAAGGTTTGCCTATATAAGGCAGGTTCTACTACTGTTCAATTGAGCAAGTTATAATGTAAATAAAGAGCTGAAGTTCACCGTTCAGAAACTTGTCCCCATTCTTTCTCACCCATGCTCAAAACTTGACACATGGCAAGTTTAAGACTTATGGAGTTCAACTCCCAGAATTCCACAAGTCTTAAAGCTGTCAAATTTGAAGATCCCTGATTTAATTGATAGGATGAGAAAAGTTTGAATTTCAGAAAAGCACTCAAGGTTCTCCCCCTTGGTGGCATATAGTGCCCAGAAAAATCATATTACTTGCTGACTATGTGAGGCTATGAAGAACAGCAGTGAGGGGATTTCCAAAAGGAGGATATCTCTACACTCCATATGATTTTTATTTCCCAATAGCTTGACAATATTTTTAAGAAGTGAAATCTAACTATCTTTAAACCTGCCAATTTCAAAATGCTAAGAATAAGAAGCAAAACTTACTTGTCCTGTCCTGATCTTTTGCATATCCCTCAGTAGCAGAACAAAAACAAAAATAAAGAACAAAAACAAAGAACCCTCATTCATATTCTATGGAAAAGAGAAATAAAATGGATTGCTTCTGTTCCTCTTCTAGTCCACATCCTTCTTACTGGGTGAATTTGTTTGGGGGCGGGCAGTTTGTTTTTTGTTTTTATTTTAATCTCCTAACATTTTTGAGAAGGAGAACTACAGAACCATCAAACCCTTTCACCTTTTGAGAAACATGAAACCCACAAGCAAGAAAGCCCCTTTAATCAAGAGTTGTGTGAGCTTTGGAGAGCTACACTATAAGCTTTGGAGAGCTACAGTACTGGATGTAGACTACTTTTAATGCCATCTCAAAAACACTGACACATATATATGTACATTTATTGAAACCTCTTGTAGACCTTTTGTGTAAAAAATGAATTTGGGATTTATGGCTCTGACGATTAGACAGGGTGGATATAGAAGAAAAGAGTCTACACATTCTGGTAGAGAGAAGTTCCCTGAGAATGGGCTCCAGCATCAGTTGGAAAGCTCAAAAGACTAAATTTCTGGTCCCAGGAACTGATCCAGATTGGATCTTGCAGAAAAAGCAATATTGTGATTTTCTTTTTTCTTCCTTATTTTCTATTGCTGTCAGGGCTAACCCCACAGACAGAATGTTGAGATCTAACCAAGTTCAATCCTTTATTTGCTTACATCCAATAGACAGAATCTTGCCAAACTAAAGCCATAACTTTTTAACCTCCTAGATACATCCTTAGAGATTCTAGGGTGTGGCTACACTGAACCTCTTCCTTCCTGTACCATCCACTTGGGACTGATCAGTCTCTTAATATGCCTACCTTCTGGGGAAGTTTTGTGTTGCCAAAACTCTCCTTCATTGCTCCTGAGGTGCACATTCCATCACAATTACTTTATATTAGTTTTATCTTCTCTTTTAAAAGTGTTGATACAAATTCTGTCCATCTGTCTATCATCTATCTATCTATATCATTCTCACCATCTACCTGTCACTAGCACATGTGGAAATGCATCAGTCCAAAATCACTGTTCTGCTATTCCATGTTGTTCTTTGATGACTTTGAATGCTTTCTTGTTTATATTTGATTGTGTCTTGTTTTTCCCATTCATGTCTTATTCACGAAACAAGTTTATCAATTACTCTTTTAGTAATACTGAAGGGAAAAATGCATCAAGAAACATAGTAAGGGGGGAAATGCTGGGGAAAGATTGAGAGAACTATAAATAGAAAATGACTGGACCCTCAGCTTTGTAAAATGACAGGGTGATTGTATACTTAACCTGCTGAATGGGAACACTCTGGGAACATGCAGCGTTTATGTAATTTTAGGTCCCATCTAAAGGCTGATTAAAAATGGGAGCAAGGCCCACTGATTAACTATCTGAGTTCTCTGAAAAAGGAAGAAGCCAAACCTTTCACTTATATTTGCCCTATTTATTAAGGCATAAGTTGAGATGCTGTGTAACATCTCAGCCTGAACAGAGTACTCCCTTCTTTTTCCTGTTTTTCTCATTCATTGGAAAGGGAGGAGGGAAAAATACCATGGAGTACAGTCTTCAACTGCAAAATATCTTTGCACCTCAAGGCAAGTATCAGATGGACCTTTTATCTGAAAAGATCAAGCTCATACCAGGTCCCTCCAAAATGATGGAGAAATGTTTAATTGGTCTCCTCTCCATCCTGCCGTGGGAGGAAAGGAAGTATCAGGATGTTATCATCATAGTTACTGGAATACTGTAGGCAAAAAACATTTCTTTGCACACCTTCCTGAGTTGAGGTGCAGTTTGTGAACCTGGCCAGGAGATGGCAGCAGATTATAAACGAGCTGGCACTGGGTACCTTTTCATATTATGGCTTTGAATATTTAGCTGTATTTTTCACCTCTTATTCAACTTTCAGTATTTCTTTAGCATTATTGGCTCATGAATACATTTTATAGAGCATGTCATCTAAATCTGACATGAGCCAGCCACAGGAGGCAGCACAAACATTGTATTGCAGATTAATAAATAAGTATCTCTGGAATTATTTGAAATTGGTACATCAACATTGGGTTTTCTTCATCTTTTAAAAGTAATTAGAATCTGCCTTGCTGTGACTTAATCCTTTATTCTACCAGTATGGGACAATAAAGAATAGGTGTGTGGTTTCTTTTTAGATAGTTAAACACTGCTGTCTTATCTCTTGCCAATCTTCTTCTGTCATAATTAAGTTTTTCATATTACTTCAGACTTTCTTCATGGGACTTAGCAGGGATATCTATAAAGTGTGTTTTAAAAAAAATCTCAAGATGGTGAAACACATGAAAAAACAAGAAAAACTTTGATCACAGCATCACAGCCCACCATCTTGATTTTTTTTTTTTTTAACCATCCTCTGTGATCACACGTGGAATAGTTTCTATACACTATAGCTTCCCATTAATTCACACAGCAATAGCACACTTAGACTTATATACCACTCCATACTGCTTTATAGCACTCTCTAAGTGATTTTACAGAGTCAGCATATTACCCTCAACAATCTGGGTCCTCATTTTACTGACCTCAGAAGGATGGAAGGTTGAGTCAACCTTGAGATGGTCAGAATCGAACTGCAGGCAGTGAGCAAAATCAGCCTGCAACACTGCATTCTAATCACTGCGCCACCATGGCTCTTCATACAGCCTTCTTAACAATCTTATCCAAATTCTGTTTGCCCTGTTCACTATTTATTTAACATTGTTGGGAGAAAACCTGCATATAATGTCAGGGAACTCTACACTTGCTAGACACAATGCAGTCTAGATTACTAGTTCATTCCACTTGGCACTTACACACCTATCCTTGGTGCACCACGGGGAGTAAACTAGCTTTAACGAGTAGCACTTAGTTTGCTGTCTCTTCTGGGCTCCTCTGTTGGTCTCACTTCACTTTGTTCATGATGCTTCATGTCTGGATATGCAGGTTCATATCCACTTCCGATCCACACTCAACTTGTAACCAATTACTATTCACAGAAACTTTTGACTTTCTACTTCCAAAGGTAAAAAGTTTGCATTTGTCTCTGTTTAGAGTCATTCAATTATTTTCTGATTATTCTAGTCCCATGATGGCGAACCTATGGCATGCATGCCACAGGTAGCACGCAGAGCCATTTGGCCAGCATGCAAGTGGCAGGCAAACTTACCTCACTGTGCATATGCAGGCACCTCACGGCTGATTTTTGGCCAGTTTGAGGCCTTTTTCGGCCTCCCAGAAACTTAAAAGAAGCCTCTGCAGGCTTTGCAAGACAAATAATAAGCCCATTTTGTGACTTCCTGTAATACCAGAAGTGATGAAATGGGCCTATTATTCAGCCTTCAGAGGCTTTTTTCAAACCTCTGGGAGGCTGAAAAAGGCCTCAAGCCAACCAAAAATCAGCTGTGAGCACAGTGCAGATAAGGGGGCAGTGGTGGTGGGGATTGTGTGCGCATGTGCAGGGAGCGTGTTTGTGTGTGCACACATGGCCTTCTGGGAGCTGGCATGTGTGTGTGCGCGCACAAGCGCACACACAATTTTTGGCACAGGAGCCCAAAAAGGTTAGCCACCACTGTTTTAGTCTATCATGAGTCTCATATATGAAATACAACCTATTGTTTCCTTGTTTACCTTTCTTTCTTCTACAGTTGCAGGAGAACCATGTTAATTTATGGTCTATTTTAAATATATTGTTGTATGTTATTATGTTCTGCTCTATAGTCTATTCTGACATAACTTTTGCTCCTCTGCTGTTGAACATCCGATTTCATAAATTCTTTGGGCATGGACTTACTCCCTCATACTTTGTACAATGCTATGCACACTAATAACATTATCTAAAAATGTCAATAAAAGAGAAAATGTTATCTGTTTTTATTTATGACTGCTGTGCTTTCTGCGTTATTTGAGGTTGATTGAAACCAAATGCTGGAAGATTGGTTCAGAGCTGTTCCTAATGGGTCTATGTCTTCCCTTGATGGAGTCCCAAGATGACATAATATGGAGAATTCATAAATACAAGTAGTCCTTGACTTATGCGCACAATTGAGCCTAAAATTCATGTTGCTAAACGATACAGTTATTTAATGAGCTTTGTCCAGGGGTGGGATTCAAATTTTTAACAATCGGTTCTATGGGCGTGGCTTAGGTGGTGGGTGTGGCTTGGTGGTCATCTTATTGGCTGGGTGTGGCCAACTCAATATCACTCACATCGAGGCACACATCTCCTCGCCTGGCCTCTCATGACTGTGGGGATGCTGCAATAGTCGTAAGGGTGAAAAATGGTCATAGGTCACTTTTTTCAGTGCCATTGTAACTTTGAATGGTCACTCCACACAAGCAAAGTACCAGTAAAGGAGGGGAAAAAACTCCAGAGACGTTCCTGAGACAGGAATTCTAGTTCTGCCAAAAATGTAATAAGGGTTAATGGAGAGGCAGTTTCTGTAAGCAACACCAAAATGTTTCCTTCCTGCCTTCCTTAGAGGATTAGGCCAGTAATTTCTTCTAACAACCAAACTGCTAAGCTCCAAACTGCTTAGAATGTTAACAACCAGTTCTAGCGAATAGTTGCGAACTGGTAGAATCCCACGCCAGCTTTCTCCCATTTTGCAACCTTCCTCGCCACAGGTATTAAATGAATCACTGAGGTTGTTAAATTAGTAACACCGTTTTTAAGTGAATCTGGCTTGCTCATGGGCTTTTGACTCATGGACTCTTCAATATCTTCATTAACTCTTCAATATCTTCATTAACGACTTAGATGAGGGAATAGAAGGGGAATTTACCAAATTAGCAGATGATACTAAGCTGGCAGGAATAGCTAACACCCAAGAAAATAGGCTCAAGATCCAGATGGATCTTGATAGACTAGAACACTGGTCCTTATCTAACAAAATGAAATTCAATGTAGAGAAAAGTAAAGTCATACACTTAGGCAAGAAAAAACAAAAGTACACATATAGACTGGGTGAAACCAGGCTCAATAGCAGTAACTGTGAGAGGGATCTTGGAGTCTTAGTGGACAACCAACTAAATATGAGCCAGCAGTATGCAGCAGCAGCCGAAAAAGCTAATGCAATCCTAAGTTGTATTAACAGAGGGATACAATCAAGATCAAGGGAAGTACTAACACCACTCTATAAAGCCTTAGTAAGACCACACCTACAGTACTGCATCCAATTTTGTTCACCACATTATAAAAAAGATGTTTTTTTAAAACAAATTTTATTAATTTTACAAAACAATACACAAACAAACAAGGCATCATAACATAAAAAATCTTTTCTGAAAAAATCAATAAAACATACAAAGTAATTCCAAATTATAATATATATATTTACATTATCAGTTCAGCTTCGTATCTTATCCCAACTTCTTCTTTTAATTCTATTATCCAAATTATATTTCTTGCTAATTAAAATTTTATTGCTTTCCAAAAAACAATACACAGACAAACAAAACATGGAACATAAAAACATAAACATCTTTTCTGAAAGTTGCTTGATCCCGGGTTAAAACTCTTCGCACAGACACAAATTCAAAAATCATATTCACTTTATATATCATTCCATATCTTATTACCATTTTCAATTTTCTATATAGCTTCTTCCCTCTTTTATCTTTCGTAATTTTATGTTATTTATCTCATCTGAGTTCAATTCATAATACTTATCATTTTTTGTCTGTTCTATTTCCAGCTATCCATTCATCTTTTCTCTGATTGGAGTATGACGCCTTTAACTCTTTCCCCTAGCTTAATAATACTTAATATAACATTATATTGGGATTCTGTTTAGTACATTCTAAAATTACACAATAAATTTTATAAGAAAAAAAATACAACAATAACCAAAAAAAATGCATATGAACCACAATCAGTGCCATTAAGAAACTAATCATACATATTAATACTCATTTAGATCTTAAACATTTTATTCTAAATACACATATAAAAAACTGAATCATATGTACCTTACAGAATTTTACAGAAATTTACCCATTGTCTCTAAATAAGTTTTGTTTCTTTAAATCTTGCTTCCCACCATTAAGGCTTCTCTTCTCTTCCTTTCTCTCTTGCTTATTCTTTTCCTTGTCCTTTTTACCCCTTTGTCTCTCCTCCTCCCTTTTCTTCTTCTGCTTTCCCCCTTTCTGTTGTTTTCTAACCTTGTATCCACCTTTCACCTCATTTTTCTCTTTTTTGGTTGTTTTTTCAGGCCTTAAAATCTCCTTTTTCTTTTCCTCTTTCTCCTCCTCCCCCCCAAAACTCATTGTTCATCAAAGATGGCTTCTTCTTCTTCTTTGTCCCAGATGTCCTGCTGTGCAGTCAATTTTTCATAAGTGCATACCACCATTTCTAGAAATTGAAAAAGGGTGCCCAAAGTATCTTTCCCATCTCGTTCTTCTTTTTTATATTTTTGGTATTCAATTTTTAGTTCATCCACAAGCGATGTCATCATAAGGAGAAATTTTTTTTCCAAAACAACCACCCGAGTGTTTTTAATCAAGAGTAATTCCCCAAAATTCCAAAGCCACCAAAGAATCCAAATAGACTATTTCTTTAATATTTTTTTTCTTTCTTCCATTTCTCTTTCTGGGGTTGCTGTTTAGTCAAAAAGTTCCAATTAAGGTGTATCTTTTAGAAGCCGTATTAATATTTAAAACTCTTTAAAATTCTAGGCAATCTCCTCCTTTTTCAAATTCTGATCCAATTTTTTTTTCCTCTCCCTTCCCACTTACAGCAGCAATTTTCCTTTAAATGCTCAGAAATCCATACCTCCAATGTGAGTTTTCTGATTTCTCTTAAAGTTCTATCACTGTTACGTTCGGAAGGAGAGTGAAAAGAAAAAAAAAAAAGCTTTTCCTTTAATTCACATTCGCCGCTTGACACATTCTGGAAACGATGTTTCTTTAGCAGTTTTCAAAGTCCAGGGTACTTTCACTGTTGCTTGTCCTGGTCAGCAAAAATCACTTTCACTTCTTCACAGTTCCTCTTGCACTTTCTTTTTCCAGCTGAGCTCTTCTATGTGGCGGCCATTGCTGACCGCCGCTCAGCTGCCTTTGGAAAAGGGGGTTTTGCTGGCTACGGAAGAGAGGTGTGATATCTCTTGACCCTGCCAGACACCCCCCCCCGTCTTCGCCACCTTCTACGGAGGTGGCTTAGCCCCGAAGCCAAATGGCTTGGGGCACTCAGGCAGTGAACACAGGCAGAAACCACGCACAGTTGCAGATTTCTGTCTGCTCTGAAGCACTGCAGACCGGAAATCGCCATAAAAAAGAGACTCTAGAAAAAGTGCAGAGAAGAGGATGATTAGGGGACTGGAGGCTAAAACATACAATGAACGGTTGCAGGAACTGGGCTTGGCTAGTCTAATAAAGAGAAGGACCAGGGGAGACATGATAGTAGTCTTCCAATATTTGAGGGGCTACCACAGAGAGGAAGGGGTCAAGCTATTTTCCAAAGCACCCAAAGGCGAGACAAGAAATAATGGATGGAAACTGAACAAGGAGAGATTGAACCTGGAAATAAGGAGAAACTTTCTGACAGTGAGAACAATCGACCAATGGAACAACTTGCCGTTGGAAGTTGTGGGAGTGCCATCACTTGAGACTTTCAAGAAGAGATTGGACTGCCATTTGTCAGAAATGGTGTAGGGTCTCCCACTTGGGTGAAGAGTTGGACTAGGTGACCTACAAGGTCCCTTCCAACTCTGATTATCTATTATCTGTTATTTGCTTGTCAGAGGATTTGGAAAGATGACCACATGACCCTGGGTCATAAATATGAGTCAGTTGTTAAGTGTCTGAATTTTGATCGTCACCATGGGGATGCTGCAGTGGTCATAAGTGTGTAAAACAGCCACTTTTTTCAGTGTCATTATAACTGAACAGTCACTAAACGAACTGCTGTAGGTCGAGGACTACCTGTATATCACTTCATAGCATTCATATGTGTGAAATGGATTTCTTATTTTGTCTAGAGCAGAGCTATCAAAGTAGAGGCAATTATTTTTTTCAGTCCTACCATTTTGCTAACAGAACACACCCCCTGCCTGAGTTCGAATACATTTTGCAATTCAACAGGAAAAAATAATACAGATAGTTGTCTACTTTCCTGTCTTCTTTTCACAGCAAGATTAGGCAACAGCTGGAGTGGGGGAAGAGAAAGGATTTGATCCCAGGAAAAACAACACCAAGGAAAGAGTTAAGTTCTCTTACATAGTTGTGATTCAAAGCCCCCTGCTGTTTCTTCAAAGTTTGCTTGTGTGTTTGGCTTTCAAGCACAGTAGGAATGCTTATGATCCAAGAAGCCAAAGTGATATGCTACTCCTAAAACACAGGAGGTTTATACGTCCTGAGCGTATGTCAATAAACTTGATATACCTTTTATTGATGGAATGTGAGCAACAGTTTGTTGGCTTCTAAGATGGTTTCTAGATGAGACATGTCAGCTTGAATAGAATAGCAGAAACCCAACAGAGACAAAATGGACTTCAGTTGCACTTAAGGCACGCTGGCCAAAATATACTGAAATTGACCAGTGCTGTCCTTATCGTTATCAAAAAATGCTGCATGGGGCATCAGAATAGAGCTGGAAGGGACCTTGGAGGTCTTCTAGTCCAGCTCAAGCAGGAGATCCTATACTATTTCAGACATGTGACTGTCCAGCCTCATCTTAAAAATGTCCAGTAATGAAGCACCCATAACATCTGTTGGCAAGCTGTTCTACTGGTTAATTGTCCTCACTGTTATGAAGTTTCTCCTCAATTCTAGGTCATTTCTCTCCTTGATTAGTTCCCATCCATTGTTTCTGCCCTCTGATGATTAATTGATTCCCCTCTTCTTTGTGGCAGCCTCTCAAATACTGGAATATTGCTATCATGTCCCCCACCTTAGTTCTTCTTTTCTCTAGATGAGCTAAACCCAAATCCTCGTATGTTTTAGCCTCCAGTTTCCTTATCATCTTAGTTGTTCTTCTTTGCACTTTTCCCAAAGTCTCAACATCTTTTTTGTAATGTGGTGACCAAAATTAGATGCAGTACTCCAGGTGTGGTCTCACCAAGGCTTTATAAAGTGGTACATCAACATGACTAATGCACACTTCATCAATTTGCCACCCATGTGCAAACTAATAATTAAGCTGGTGTAAGGATTCCAATCTGGATTCCAGCCCTTCATTCATTTTGCCCATATTGATGGACAGGAGTTTTGTCTGGACACCCTGATGGATTCTCTGTTTTTTTTTTTTTATCTTACCATTTTTCCAGGAAAGCAAACACTTAATGGCTTTCCTTTCTACAGGTGTGCCTTTTGAGAATTGCTGAAAAAAAGAGAGCATATTTCATCCACTCCCTTGGGTTAGAAGTGAAAACCTGGCAAAGCTCCTGTCAATTTCACCCAGTTAAAAACAGTGAGGAACCCCAACAAACAACTGCCATTTCATCATTCCACTTCTTGGTTGTTGTTGTTTTAATCATCCTAGCAACCAAATTCAAAATGACTGTTGTCAACACAGAGCTTGGGCTGAAGGGAATGTACTGGCCAGAGCACACACCAGCCAGTTCAAATGGAGGTAAATTTATAAAGTAGAAGAAGGGGAGGGGGAAGACAGGAGTTTTGATGTAGAGCCAGGTGATTCAGGTGAAGGTTGGCTTCCCAGCAGGTTAAGGCCAGAGCAAAGATGACATCAGCCATTCCTGTCCTCCTAAAACAGTAGGTGGCCTGTCTCCTGTTGGGGTAGCAGGAAGTAAGGACTGACTTTAAGGTCACATACCTTCATCTAGTCCACACCTTCTCTAGCTTATTAAAATGTGTTGTCTGAAAGACTTGGTTAATTAAAGCAATGATGGGTGACGGAAATCACTATCTATGAGCTCATCTAATGAAGTTCCTGGCATAGGAAACATTGCACCTAAGAGGAGTAAACAGTAAAGACCATGAATTAATGAATGAAATCAAAGAAAGAATGGATTGTGCTGGATGTTTGTAAAACTAAAAGAAAGCAAAAGAATGCAATAAATCTGAATGAAGGTGGAAAGAATCAGAGAAGAATTCAAGGGTTATGAGAAGATATTTTAGTAGTCTTAAGAGGTAATAATAATTGAAAAACAATAGACCTTAAAAGTAAAGAAGTAAAAGATACTGGAATGAGTGTAGAATGACTCCAGGAAGAGAAAGTACAAGACCTATATGAAAGAGGCTCTAAAAATAGATTAATCTCCCACTAGAGTGAGTAGAAAGTGGGCCTTAGGAAAGAGAATATGGACACAGCTTGGAATGGAATGAAAAGAATTATGTTACAAGGTATGACAGGAACATGTGGGGGTATGAAAAAATGATGATGTGAAAGAGACTGTAGGTAGGAAAAATAAATGTAAGAAAATTTATTTGTTTATTTATATACCACCTTTATTATATTTGCAAATAACTCAAGGCAGTAATGATATTGTCGTGTCCGCAAAAGACGCTCAGAGTCGGTGACTTTCATTCAAAGCTCTTTATTAACAATGGGAGAACCGAACCAGCGAAAGGCAAAAAGCCCGCGGCTTTTATACCTTTCGCAGCGGCGGCCGCGGCCAATGGCAGCGATTCAAGTCTCCCGCTCTTGGTTTGCACCAATCGCGGGAGACTTCAATCGAGCCAATCAGCGCGGCTCGCCTGGCCAATCAGAAATCCCCGCGCCTTAGCCAATCAAGGCTCGGGGATTTCGAGCATTCCAATTCAGGACATAACACCCCTCCCCTCTTGGTATGGTCCATCACGTGGTGTAGTCACGCAGGTAGGCGGGGCTCCGTCGGGTCCTAGTTGACCTGCGCAACTCACTTGCATGCTGTAACTCGGCCGGAGTGGTCATCTTTTTGGCTGCTCCTGCCTCTGTGCGAACCGGCTGGATGATCGGGCCGGTTCTTTCGCCGTGGCTCCTGCCTGGGCCTACCGGGTCGGTTGAGCCACGGATTTCGCCGCTCCCGCTTGGCTTCTCCGAGTCGGTAGAGCTGGCCAGGTGGTTCTTCTCCAGAGGGGACTCGCGATGGCTGTGTTCCGGTGAGTATTTTTGGTTTATTTTTTCCTGCGATTGTCTCTCCGGGTATTCCCTCCCCCCTTGGTTCGTGTCTTGGGGGTTGAGGTCAGTCGCTGTTCGTGACCTGAGCTGGTCGATATGTCGTTTCCAGGCTCGCCCATCGATGGTTTGGAGCCGGTACGACCGTGGACCAGTGACTTGAGTTATGACGGCTGGGATCCATAGGGGGTCCCCCGTCATGTTCTTTGCATAGACTAAGTCACCTGGGTCAAATGTCCGGTACCTGGAGCTGGAGTCTGGGGGCCGCTCCGGGTTATAGGTCGGGTGCAATCTGTCGAGTGGGGACCTCAGCTTTCTGCCCATCAGAAGCTCTGCAGGGCTCTTGTTAGTTGTGGTATTGGGAGTGATGTGCTGTATGAAGAGCAGTCGGTTGATTTTGTCGCTGATCTCCCCGTGGTCCATTTTCCGGAGGGTCTTTTTCGTAAACTGGACCATCCGTTCCGCCCTACCGTTCGCCGCCGGATGCGCCGGTGCTGTTAATGCGTGGCGGATACCCCTCTCCGCCAGGAACCGTTCAAAATCGATGGAAGTGAACTGGGGCCCGTTGTCTGAGACGACGACGTCTGGGAGGCCGTGTGTGGAAAACAGTTTACACAGTTCTTTAACGACGGCCTCTGTGGTAGTGGATTTCATGTCGCTTACTTCCAACCAATTGGAGTACGCGTCAACTGTGATTAGAAAAGTATGCCCATTTGTGGGGCCAGCAAAGTCTAGATGGATTCTGGACCAGGGCCCCCGTGGTGTTTCCCAGTCCCGGATAGGTGCTGCGGGTGGGCTGGATCTGGTCTCCTGGCATCGGTGGCATTTGGCGACCCATGCTTCGATTTGCTTGTCCATCCCCGGCCACCAAGCGTAACTCCTGGCCAGGGCTTTAGTCCTGACGATGCCAGGATGACCCTCATGTAGCATCTCTAATACCCTCTCTTGCAATCTGTCCGGAATTACCACCCGGTCACCCCACAGAATACACCCTCTTAGTAGTGAAAGTTCAGTCTGGCGCTGACGGAATGTTTTAAAAGTCTCATCACTGTCTTTCTCCGGCCAGCCTTTTTCTAACCAGTGTAAGATTCGCACCAGACGCCTGTCCTTAACGGTTTCTCTGGCAATGTCTGATGCGGTAATAGGTAAACTCTCGATACTTAGGGTGTTTGTTGTTGGTGCTGGGTCAGGTTCAGAGTCAGGTAAAGGCGAGCGGCTTAAAGCGTCCGCGTGCGAAATTTTCTTACCTGGCTTGTGTAGCAGTTCGTAACTGTAGGCTGCCAGGAATTCGGACCATCTTGTCATCCGGGGTGACAAGATGTTTGGCGTGGCTCGGTTTCCAGCGAGGATGCCCAGCAATGGCTTATGATCCGTCACGATGGTGAACGGGCGGCCATACAGGTATTCGTGAAAACGTTTAACGGCGGCAACTATAGCCAAAGCTTCTTTGTCCAGCTGGCTATAGTTCCGTTCCGGTTTAGTCAGAGTCCTGGAGAAAAAAGCGATGGGTGCTTCTCTCTGGTCTGGGAGGGTGTGGCTGAGGACAGCGCCGACGCCGAAGGGTGATGCGTCGCAACTGACAGCTAAGGGCAAGGTTTCGCTGAATTGCATCAGGACGGCGTCGGAGGTGAGGAGGTCTTTGGTTTTTTGAAAGGCGGCTTGCTCTCGTCTCCCCCAAGTCCAGGCTGCCTTCTTGTCTAGGAGTCTATGTAAAGGTTCCGCCGCCGTTGCCTTTTGAGGTAGGAAAACATTATAAAAATTTAGTAAGCCTAGGAACGCTTGTAGTTCCGTTTTGGACTTTGGGGTGGGGGCTTCCTTGATGGCTTTCACTTTTTTAGTCGTAGGGTGAATGCCATGCCGGTCTAGGAGATAGCCCAAAAACTCTACTTGCTTTGTACATAGTTGGCATTTTTCTCGTTTGACTTTAAGTCCTGTTTCTTTAAATTTTGTTAAGACTTGTCTGAGTCGGTTTTCTAATTCGGCTTCGTTTGGCGCCGCCACTAATACGTCATCGAAATAGGGCACCACCCCCTTGATGCCCTGTAGCAAACGTTCCATCAGGCTCTGAAAGATGCCTGGTGCCACGCTGACTCCAAATTGGAGCCGGTTACACTTGAAAGCCCCCCGATGGGTCACGATTGTTTGGGCTTCCGCCGTTTTCTCGTCCACAGGTAGCTGCTGATATGCCTGGGCGAGGTCGAGCTTGGCAAAGACTTTGCCCCCTCCCAGTGAGTGCAGTAAATGTTGCACTTTTGGGACTGGGTAGGCGCTTTGTTGCAACGCGCCATTTAGGGTGGCCTTATAGTCCCCGCAGATTCTCACGGACCCGTCTGGCTTTACTGGGGTCACTATAGGGGTTTCCCATCTGGCATGGTCTATCGGTTGCAATACCCCTTGTTTGACGAGCTTGTCGATCTGCTCGTCAATTTTAGGCTTTAAGGCGAATGGTACCCTTCTAGGTTTAAGCCGCTTAGGGGGAACCCCTGGGTCTAGGTCAAACGAGATAAGGGGCCCCTGGTACTTGCCCAAGCCTCCATCGAAGACCTCCTGGAACTCCTGGGCTAGCCGCTGTTCCCAAGCTTCGATGGTGACGTGGTTGACACCTGTCAGCGCGATGTGAAGCGGGGCGAACCATTGTAAACCCAGTAGGCTTGGGCGGTCGCGATCGACGATTGTGAGTGGCAGTTGTTCGGTGTGGCCTTTGTAAGTTATATTGAAGTTCTTGGTGCCCACTACCGGGACGCGATTCCCTTGGTAGTCTTTAATGATGATCTTTTGGGCATGCACGTTTCCTTTTTGTAGTGTAGGCACCAGTCTTTTGATTTCGTGCCATGCAATCATGGAAAGGTAGGACCCGGAGTCCACTTCCATTTTGCATGGCTGGCCTTCGATATGGACTTCTACGTGTACCTTTCTGGCGCCGTCGGAGATGGCGTGGCCGATGGTCACCGTCTGGTGGGTTTCTTCTTTTCGCCGACCGTCGCCGCTTCTTTGAGATCGTTGAGTGCAGTCCCACTGACCGTCTGGCTGGCGCTCTCTGGTTCTGGGCGGGGAGCTTTCTCTCCGTCTGTCGTGCTGTTCCCATTTGGGCGGGCTGCGGGTCTTCTTTTGGCGGCAAACTCGGGCGATGTGACCCCGTCGTTCACAATGCCTACAGATAGAGTCAAAAAATCGGCATTCTGACCTGGGGTGATCGCCGCCGCACCCGGCGCAGTTGGTCCTCGACCTACGACCTTTTCGACTTCGTTGGTCGCCGCGTCCCGTCTGCACGCGATGTATGTCCTCCTCATCTTCCGACGTGCTGGAGGTTGATTGGTATTCACCGTAGTGTGCGGTTGCTTCGTTTCTTGTGTCGGCCGACCTTGCCGGGTTGTTGTTTCCGCCCTTCGCGTCAGATCTTCGCATGCTGTCTGCCGACGTGCGGGTTGCTTCAGCGGCTGCGGCTGCGGTAAGGGCATCGGCTAGGCTGATGTCGCCCTTGGCCATAAGTCGGCTCTGGAGTGTAGGATCCCATAAGCCGAGTATGAAGCGGTCTCTTATGAGACTGTTCAGACCTTCGAACTCGCAGAGTCCTCCTAGGCGCCGTAGCTCTGCGACGAAGTCGCTCAATTTTTCGTCTGGTTTCTGGTTTCGGCGGTAGAACTCGTTGCGCCGTATCAGGATGGGGACTTCGGGGGCGTAATGGCGCCGTAGTATAGGTTCGAAGACGTCCCAGTCCATGGCGGTTGCGTCTGCCGGCTTGGCCAATGCTTTGGCCATCTGGAAGACCTCTGGTCCGCAGTGCGTAAGGAAGACAGCGCGTTTTAGCGGGCCCGGGGCGTCCTTCATTCTGGCGCATTCCAGGTACATCCGGAACCGATCCGAGTACGATTCCCAATCCTCGGCGGCGGGGTTGAAGGGGGCGGGCGGTGCTATCTTCGCCATCTCTGCGCTGGAGCTGGTTCTTGGGTGGACACGGGGTTCAGTTCAGGGGCGAGATCCCACCCTCGTCGCCAGTGTCGTGTCCGCAAAAGACGCTCAGAGTCGGTGACTTTCATTCAAAGCTCTTTATTAACAATGGGAGAACCGAACCAGCGAAAGGCAAAAAGCCTGCGGCTTTTATACCTTTCGCAGCAGCGGCCGCGGCCAATGGCAGCGATTCAAGTCTCCCGCTCTTGGTTTGCACCAATCGCGGGAGACTTCAATCGAGCCAATCAGCGCGGCTCGCCTGGCCAATCAGAAATCCCCGCGCCTTAGCCAATCAAGGCTCGGGGATTTCGAGCATTCCAATTCAGGACATAACAGATATCTAACATGATTATGCTAAAAGAGTGAAAGATACTGTATAATGTGCACTGAAAACAAAATATGGTTGCAGATAATGCAGTCAAGAAGAACAATTAAAATTAAAAGAGACAGAGAACAAGCTGGATGATTTCAAGAAATATATTTTTTTTCGTGAAGTTTTACAAAGAAAGCTGAACAAGGTATATTTAGTAAAACAAATAGGATTAAAAATAAAAATGAAGAAAGTATTTGGAACATGCTCTATGCAGTGTTTTAAAGAGTTGTATGGAAATTATCCTAATACAGTGGTATCTTGGTACTCAACTGCTCTGAAATTCATTGAATTTGGAACTCAGCACATTTTTATGTGAAAATTTTGTCCCTGTACCTATCATTTGTTTGGTACTCGATGCACAAGCTAGAACTTGTCAGTGTCAGCTGCCTTGTGCCTCACTATATTATTCCTTATGGGAAAAAATAGTTTGGCACTCATCATTTTTGGTACTCATTGTGCCTCCTGAAACCAATTAACAATGAATACCAAGTACTGTGTATGAAGACTGGAACTGGAATAAATGCTATCAAAAGTAATGTGCCAGGAAAATAATTGATGAAAATGAAGTCATAAATTGTGTGGAATAGTAAAAATGGTAAGATGCAGATGTAGTTGGTATAACTGGAGATATGTTTAAAAATCGTTTGTTTATGAACCAGCTGCCATTTTTTAAATATGTACTACGTGTGAAGACTCCATCTGTGTCTGGAAGAAGGTTATTTTTATGACCCTGCACAAAGGGAAGATAGTGTGATTAATTCCAAAACTACATGTGGATTAAGTTGTTAAGTATTCAGAATACTGTACCCTGAAAAGGAATGGTGTGTTGGATATGTCTGTCTGTATGAAACTGTACAGTTTATTTATTAAATAAGTTCTGGAAAAACAGGCTTTTCTATGCCACTTCTGTTTTGGCCTTAAGCACTGCCTGCCGATACTGGAGATACTGATTAAGCCCTAATTAATAGACCTATAACATCTGCACTGGAGGAAAAAGAAAATTGCTCAAGCATAAGGTTCAGGGATGTATACATAACCCTTTTTTAAATCAAACTTGGCTCCTATTACAAGAAGCAAGTCTAGACTTGACTAGTATTTGCATGGGACAGTACTTGGGAATCTGAGAAATAATAAACCAGAGGCAGTTTTATTCATAAAGTAGAGCAGACCCTTTGAACATAAATCCCCCTGTTAATGAGTTAATTATGATGAACCCAAGTTTCATTATCTCAGCCAGTCTAATCCAAGTATATCTAAGTCTAGACCCAGGTCATTGGAAGAAGAACAAGAATCTCGGTAGGAGTATACAAAAAAAAGAAAAGAAAAGGCCCAAATCTACTCAGAACCAATCAAACCTATTGAAATGTTTACTAATTTAAATATATTTTAATTCTAGAAGGAAATTTAGAGCAAATTTCCCCAGCCTTAACAATATTCCTAGCCTTTAAAGTAATTATTCAATATTTCAATGTTCCATTTTAATACCAATCACGATATTATTTCAGCATTCATAGGAATACCATCTTTCAAGCAAACGTGTGTATTAATACTAGAATTATATAAGTTTGACAACTGTAACAAATATTAATATTATTATTGCTATTTGTATCAAAATGAACGATACCCAGATGCCACACTGTTCACGTATTGATGTTAATGTATATTTAAAAATAAAAATCCAAAAAACTTATACATATATTCCTAGTCCAGGGAAGGCATGAAGAACCTTTCAGTTATCTCAAAGGTGTTTTTTTCTTCTTCAAAAGGCAACTGGAATGTTTTTTCCTTGAGGAAGAAGAAAACCTTTAGCTTCTCATCCAAAAAGCTTCATCGGTTCTGGTGGTGTGGCGGCAGGGACATGGAACCATAGATATTGACAGTTGAGATTTCCTTCCATATCCCACCACCACCACCATCAGAACTGAGGAAACTTTTTACATGAGAAGCTAAACATTAAATTCTTTGTGTGTCCAGTCACACTTGGCCAATTAAGAATTCTATTCTATTCTATTCTATTCTATTCTATTCTATTCTATTCTATTCTATTCTATTCTATTCTTTCTCAAATGAAAAACAGTCCAGTTTCCTTTTGAAGAAAAAAAGCATCTTGGAGACAACTCTGGTTTGATGTTGATAATCTCGAGAGTCACGTAAGACATTTAGTTACATTGATACAATAAATCCACCTTTTCCAAAGTTTTATCTTATTGCACTAATTGTTCATTTTGGCATCTGAATTTTTAGGAAAGGTGTGTTACATTAAAGGGAGACATCATGGGGGGGGGGGGGGAATTAGGAATTCCTATTCTGGAAAGCACCAGGTTAGTGGAGACTATAGCAGGCAATAAAAACCAAATATACAGGTATAGAAGAGGTCCGTGATAGTGAACCTATGGCAAGCATAGATGGCACGCAGAGCAATTTGAGTAGGCATGCGAGCTCCAGCCAAAGTTACCTGCACTATACATGCGTGTGCCTCCCAGCTGATTTTTGGCCCGTTTGAGGTCTTTTTCTGCCTTCCTGAGGCTTAAGAGAAGCCTCTGCAGCCTCGGTAGGCCGAAAAACGGGCCTTCCAGTATTTCCGGAAGGCCCATTTTTTTGTTTCCTGAGGCTGCAGAGGCTTCCCTCCAGCCTCAGGGATGCCAAAAACGGCCTCAAACAGGCTGAAAATCAGTTGGGAGGTGCGCACATGCGCAGTGCAGATAAGGGGATGGGGGTTGTTGCATGTGCATGCATGGGGGGATGGGGCACATTGCATTGTGGGTGCCAGCACATGCATGCTTTTGGCACACCACAACAAAAAGGTTCGCCATCACTGGAATAGATGGAACCTGGCTCAGTAGCAGTAACTGTGAGAGGGATCTTGGAGTCCGATTGGACAATCACTTAAATACGAGCCGGTAGTGCTCTGCAGCCACCCCCAAAAAATCCAATGCAGTCCTAGGCTGCATTAACAGAGGGACAGAATCAAGATTATGTGAAGTGTTCCTAATACTTAATAATACCTTGGAAACCCTATTTGGAATATTGTGTCCAGTTTTGGTCGCCACAATATAAAATAGATTTTGAAACTCTGGAAAGAGTGCAGAGAGGAGCAATAAAGGTGTTTAGAGGTCTAATCATATCAGCATATGAAGAACCAGGAATTTGATACGTCTAGTCTAGTTAAAAGAAGGTGAAGGGTAACATGACAACAGTGTTCCAATATTTGAGGGGTTGACACAGAGAAGAGGAGCTCAACCTATTATCAAAAGCACCTGAAGGCAGGAAAAGAAGCAATGGATGGAAATTAATCAAAGAGAGGACCAATTTAGAACTAAGGATAAATTTCCTAATAGTGAGAACAATTAACCAGTGGAAACAGCTTGCCTTCAGAAGTTGGGGTGCTCCATCACTGGAGGCTTTTAAGAAGAGATTGGACAACCATTTGTCCAGTATAGTGTAGAGCAGGAGTGTTAAACTCGCGTTGTCACGGCAGCAGCATCGGGACTTTTTTTTCCCCTTCACTAAATCGGGTGTGATGCATGACGCATCCGGCCTGCGGGCTGGGAGTTTGACAGCCTGGTGTAGGATGTCCCACTTGTGAAGGGTTGGATTAGAAGACCTGCAGGGTCAGGGGTGCAATCTGACAGGGTTAACTACCAGTTTGGTGATTTACAATGTGCTTCCCTGCATGCTGCACGCGCATGTAAATCTTTGTCAACTTGCTGCCTGGACAGCTGAGCAGCGCTGCGTGCAGGGAAGCAGTATTTGAAAAAGCACTTTTTTCCTGCTTTTTCAACCGTAGCTGTACCTCGCATGGCAGCTGAAGTTGAAAAAGCAGGAAATAAAGGCCAGGTAAGAGCCCGGGTGGGCAGTTGGGCCAAAACAACAGCAAACATAGAACTGGTTCTATGTCTGCTGCTCTTCAGAGCTAACGGTTCTACAGAGCCAGACAAAATCGGTAGAATCCCACCCCTGTGCAGGGTGTCTTCCAACTCTGTTATTCTGTTAAAACAAAGGAATTATCAAGAAGGAATACTGTGGGGATTTTCCTGTGTCTCCCTCTTTGGCAAAGGAAAGCATTTCTCAAATTGGTTGAAAGAAGAAGAAAAAAAGATTTTGCCAATTTTTTTTTTTTTGCATTTTTCCATCATTCTTCCTCAGTCTGTTCTTACTGATAGTTATTTTAAACAAAAAAAATATGCTCACATTACTTAACACCGGGCTGACCCTGATTCAAATTTTCAATGAACCACGACAAGCATTGCAAAATCTTGGATTTCTAATTGGATTTATTTGTAAAAAATCGCAAATTTCCAAAAGACGTTTAATGTGCAAAAACAGGAAGGTATAAAAATCCCAGTTGCCACCTAGCTGGGAAGGTGAAAATGTGGTCATATTTTATCTTAGCAGGTTGTGTGAACCAGGCATTATATTATGTGCTATATAATTTTTTTGTGAATACAACATAACTGAATGTATTTATTATTTCTAAAGCAAAGGTTAAGCAGAGGTTAATATGATATATAAAGCCAATTGTCCCGCCCAGCCTGGCTTACTTCAAACATTGTAAATAAAGGAGAAATAATAAAACCATCCATATAGACAAACATCCACACACGCTACTATCCTAGTCTCCTTAAATAAAGAATAGGCTAAGTGATGTAATTATAAACTAAAAGCCTATGGAGATTCTCAGTCATCCAGGTAATGGTTGTCCCAAAGGAGCTTTTCAGGAGACAACTGGACTTTCTGGTTTTTTCTCTGAAGACGTTTCACTTGTCATCCAAGAAGCTTCTTCAGCTCTGACAGCATGCTGACAGGATCTTCCATTCCCCACTATCCTATCAGAACTGAAGAAGCTTCTTGGATGACAAATGAAACGTCTTCAAAGAAAAAACAAGAAAGTCCAGTTGTCTCCTGAAAAAGCACTTTCAGGGTAATTATAAACTGATTCCTAGTCTCATTTTTCCCCTTTTACTCATTGGATACACTTTGCTGCGCATTTTACTTACAGGTAGTCCTTGATTTACAACGGTCGAGGACCTCCTGTTTTTTATTCCTCGATAGCATTCAGCATTTGTTGTTGAGCTGAGGCTTTCTCCAGCACTTGTTTCAGTGACAGTGGATTTCTTTGGCGTTCTCTGAGGATTTTGTTTTTCCTACCTGACTTAAGCTCTTTTAAACTGAACCATCTTTTAACTGCCTGCTTTTTTAGGATTCAAACCCTTTCTTTCAGCTTGTCCTCTTTCTCTCTGTTCAAAGCCTCCAAGTTTATCTTGTTAAAAAATCAGGCTGCTGGTGCCAAGTGGAACAAAATAATTGCCCAGCTTGGCATCCATGTGATCCTCAAGAGGAACACTAGCTCCTGGCAGGAGCTCTTTTCCCTGAGTCACACAGATAATTCAGCAACAGCCGCCACCACTACTAACAGGCATAGGGTAAGAAGAGAAGGTCAGGGCAGAGCAGCAGGGAAGAAGAAATTCCTTGGGACAGAGGCGAACTCACAGGACAGCTGGATAGGAGGGAAAATATGTGCATGGGCGCAATTGTGCTTATGGAATAACTCAGGATTAGAAAAACAAAGGGCGCCTCCTGAGATTTATGATTGGATCACTCCCAAAGGCAGGTTGCCAACTCCAGCCTAGGTGCCTGGAAGGATGGCTTTCTTTTAGCAAAGATAGGATCCCATGCCTCATGAATGCTTGGAAAATGAAGTCAGCAAGGCAGACTGAATCACGTTTTATGTGCAACAAGCAAAAAAATGTGAGGCTTTGATTATAGAGTGGTGGCCATTACCTTGACTTTTTAGTCCTCTGTGCAGACACCTCTACCCCATTGCTGCCCCAGAACAATATGTAATTCAGAAAGCCTATAATAACAATCAACTGCATTATTCTTTCCCATAAGAAAAGAAAAGTTCATACAAGCAGTTAAAACATTTTTTTAAGTGTCCAACAAAAATAAACAGCATAAAGCATTATTTAAATTTAAGTTGAGAAAAGTTCAACAGGCAAAGCATAAATTCACAATTATAATATTAAAGGTCTGAAACACTTTAAAAACAAAAGAGTAGGAAGATGGAAAGGTTTTCATCTTGCAATGAAAAGAACCAAAGAATAGAATAGAATTCTTTATTGGCCAAGTGTGATTGGACACACAAGGAATTTGTCTTGTTGTAAATATTCTCAGTATACATAAGAGAAAATATACATTCGTCAAGAGTCGAAAATCATAAGGTACAACACTTAATGATAGTCATAGGGTATAATAAGCAATCAAATTAGCAAGAACCTAGTGAGCCTTGCAGAGAGGGAAACTGCCCCAAAGGATCTTTCTGTGAAAACCATATGCCTTGCCTTCTAATTTATTGATTTAATCCATTTATTAGCCACCCCAGTCACCAAAGCAACTCTCAGCAGCATGCATGTTGTTAAACCATTGCAATTGAAGATAAAACATTGCAGCAATAATTGGAAATATAGTGCCATATGCTGGAGAACAGACACCGCCATGTAACCCTCCTTAATTGAAACGCCTGAAAAAAGGAACAGATGATTATTCTAGAGTTGCTATAACTAAAGAAGTATATACTTCTACAGATAATCTGGAAGTTTTATAAGGTTTTAGTACCAAGCAGGAGCATCTTGGGTGGTTAAAAAAAAGAAAGTCAAGATGGCAACCAAACTATGCAATTAAAGCTGTCATGCCCCATTGGACCCAACAGAGATTGAGAGGGCGGATTGTTGGCTTTGGAGGAATGTTGGGAGGAGCAGGATGAGGCAGCCCAGGGCCCCTCAGGATTGGGATGGCTTGCTAGCAAAGAGGAATGGGGGCAGGATGACCAAGAGAGGACAAACAGTGAAAATGAGGAGCAGCACAGCTCAGACAATGAGCAAAGACCACCTCCTCCTCATCCCTGAGCATGGAGAGTGGAGAGAAGGCAGGACAACCCAATGACTTGGGAGGAAAATTCCCTGCTCCTCTTCACAAGGCACACCTGTGGACTGAGATTTAAGAAGACACTATGGGGAGCGACGTTTGTCGGGAACAAATACTGAATTAGTGGAGTTTTGCATGCCATTGCAGATGTCTGGCTTTTGCAGGACTGCTTGCCTTCTTCCTTGCTTTGTGGACTGAGTACCTTTTCCCTTGCTTCGTGGATTCATTTCCCTTTCCCTCTGCATTGCTGGACTGCTCACAGCCAGAGGCTGCTGCGTGTGTGCTGTGAGCATTTTGCTCTGGGACTTGCTATGAACATGGGAGCATTTGTGGGACAGTTGGAGCATTAGAGGTGTTAAGTTCAGGGTGAGAATGGAAGCAAAGCTAAAGCGATCTTCAGCAAAACTCATTTATTAAGTTCATACGAACAACAGTGAACATCATGGCTGACAGCGCTCCTTTTATAGGAAGCTGTCAGCCGGTCAACCAATTAGCACAAAGTATTTTCCCGCTTCAACAGGAGACCTGAGTGAGAACTTCAACCACTCATTTCAATATGGAACAAAAGGGGAGTTTGAACTCTCAGATGGCTATGTGGCCTTCGTGCTGTGGTGTTCGGGAAAGACTAAGCCGAAGTCTTCGGTCCGTGTTTCCAGTGGGAACACGGACCACTCCTATTGGCTGATGCCGTTTGACAGCCGGCTATAAAAGGGAGCTGTCAAACAGCATCAGCTGTTGTCTGCCAGCTGGCTGCCTTGTTAGCGCGGCAGCCTCCGCAACTCTTTATTGTTTCAATAAAGTAACAGCTGAAGTTCGTTCCGAGTTTGCCTCAGGTTATTCTGCCACTCTACAACACTGGCGACAAGGGCGGGATCCCTATAAGAGGCAACCGGGCAAAGAATCGCTGAGCGAAGTCACTACAAAAAGAGTCGAAGTCACTACCAAGCTGATTGTCATTTTAAGAGCTACTATCACTATTCGCGAGTGCAAATTTCAACTTTCCTTGAAAGATACGGCACCGGTAAATCGAGATGACTTCAAACCCTGCATTCCCGCCTTTCAGACCGACAGCGGAAACATGGGAGTCCTACAGAAACTGATTTGACTGTTTTCTAGATGCCATAGACCTTGCTGACATTTCCGGCCATAGGAAAAAGTCCTACTTTTTAAGTTTTTGCGGAGCCACAGTGTTTGACACTGCTACGGCATTATTGGCTCCATGTTCAGTTAAGACTGTTCCCTGGGAAGAATTGCAGGAAATTTTTGCCAACCACTATTCCCCTAAGCCATCCCAAATTGCCAGGCGTCATGCTTTTAGAAGACGGATTCAGGCTGAGGGAGAGACTATTAGTGGGTACATGGCTGCCCTACGAACAGCTGCCTTGCATTGTGGGTTTAGAGACTATCTGGAAGACATGTTATTAGACCAACTAGTTTGTGGAGTCAGGGATTTAAGGCTACAAAGGCGTCTATTGGCTAAAAGAGATTTAACCCTTAAAATAGCAATTGAAGAGTCTCAAGCTGCTGAACTATCTGCGCTTTCAGCAGCAGAAATTCAGGGAAATCCAATTAGCCAGGGCAGCTCAGCCATCCATTACAATGAAGCCTCCTCAGAAGAAGGCTCTGAAGAGGCTAATGATGTAAATCGCCTCAGGCAGCAAAAAACCAGTCAAGGGGAAAATAGGCCAAACCCCAATCCACCTCCACGGCATCAGCCCATTTGTCTATGCTGTGGGGGAAACCACCTCAGGGCATCCTGCAAGTTCAGGAATGCCATTTGTCTAAAATGCCAAAGGAAGGGTCATTTAGCCAGGGTCTGTCAAGCAGGAAAGACTTTTGCCCAAAAGCCTCAGACAACTCAACATTTCCAAAAACAAGTTGAAGACTGCTATCAAGCCAAGCTGACTAACAAAGGTTCTAACAAAATTAGTGTTTTTGTTTCTATAGAAGGAAAACCTTGCAGGATGGAGGTTGACACAGGCTCAGCACTGTCCATCTTCTCCTGGAGCACCTTGAAACAACTACTTGCCAGAATGGCTAAGAAGAAGCTTCTCGGCTGCCAGTTAACCCTACGCGACTACCAAGGCAGAACCATCCCAGTCATCGGAAAAGGCAAGTTTTTTGTACAATTTCAAAATTTTAAAGGTCGCTTGCCTTTAGTGGTAGTGGATGGTGCACTCCCTAGCCTGTTGGGGTTAGACTGGTTCCCTGCCCTTGGCCTCCATATAAGCGGAATCTGCTCTATTACAAATGCTGAAGTGGACATCTTGTTTAATGACGATGCTGATGTGTTCAGCAAGGGGCTGGGCTGTTATTCAGCAACCCCAATATCTTTCAACTTGGACCCTCAGGCAGTACCAATCCGTTTAAAGCTTCGAAGGGTACCTTTTGCAATCCGCCCCAAATTAGACATGGAGCTTGACAAATTAATTAAACCAGGTGTATTGGAGCCTGTGGACTTCGCAAAATGGGAAACCCCAATAATGACACCCCTGAAGAAAGACGGGAGCATGAGAATCTGTGCGGATTACAAGATGTCATTGAACAAATATTTACAAATCAGCGCCTATCCATTCCCTGTTATCCAGCACCTACACACCTCAACATTCTTTTGATCCAAGAACCATTTTTGCTAAATTAGACATGTCTACAAACTATCTACAATCCAATTAGGCATATCTACCTCCAATTAGGCATAAGTGTAGCCCCAAGGATTTTCCAATCCTTAATGGAAAGACTTCTTCAAGGATTACCGGGCATAGTTCCGTACTTTGATGACATTTTAATATCTGCCCCTGACAAGCCTCAGTTACTGCAGAGAGTCAGAGGAGTCCTCGATCATTTCAGACAGCATGGCCTTAAGTTAAAGAAAGACAAGTGCACTATTGCCACCCCACAGGTAGAATTTTTGGGATACAGAATTGATGCCTCTGGTATTCACCCAATCGAATCCAAAGTAAGGGCTATTCACGAGGTACCTATGCCAACTAACAAAACTGAGCTCCAGGCTTTTTTAGAACTTCTTAACTTTTACGCTTCATTCTTGCCTCATAAAGCTTCCGTTGCGGAGCCTCTGCACAGACTCTTGGACAAGCAATCCCCCTGGCACTGGGGATCTAGGGAAGCCCATGCCTTCCACGCTGTCAAATCATTACTTACATCCAATGCTGTCCTGATACAATTTAATGAACATTTGCCTTTTGTTTTAGCAGCAGATGCTTCTCCTTTTGGCATAGGTGCTGTTTTAAGTCATAGACTGCCTAACAGTTCTGAGGCACCCATTGCCTTTTTCTCCAGAACTTTTTCCCCAGCTGAGTGCAACTACAGCCATTGACAAGGAGGCTTTGGTTGCAGTTGCTTCTGTCAAAAAATTCCATGAGTTTCTATATGGACACTATTTTGAGTTGATCACGGATCACAAGCCTGTTAGGCCTTCTGTCTGGCGAAAGACAAACTCCTCAGATTTTGTCTCCAAGAATGACCAGGTGGACCTTATTTCTGGCTGCCTATTCCTATACACTGGTTCATCATCCTGGCAAGAGTCTTTGCCATGCTGATGCTCTTAGTCACTGCCCAATGCCTGTTCCTGTGGAAAATCCTGCACCAACTAATGCTGTTTTCCAGATCAACGATCTCAAACTCCCCATCACTGCCCTTGATATCGCTACCCACTCTTCCAGGGACAAGGTAATCGCCCAAGTTCTTGACTGGGTGGGAAGGGGGTGGCCAGCAATTCCTTATGCCCCCGAATTCCTGCCTTTCAAAATTCGCCAGCAAGAACTATCTTCTTTGCAAGGCTGTTTACTTTGGGGAACTAGGGTAGTTATCCCTTCCAAGTTGCAAGACTCAGTTTTAAAGGTCCTGCATGAGGGCCATCCTGGCATTGTCAGGATGAAGGCCCTGGCTTACAGTTATGTATGGTGGCCAAGCATGGATGCTCAGATTACAAGTTGGGTGAATGTTTGTCAGCCATGCCAAGCTAACAGACCTGCTCCACCCACATCCACTGCAGGCAGGTGGGAAGATTCTGTGGCCTCTTGGTCCTAGGTGCATATTGATCTGGCTAGCCCCGTTCATGGGCGTACATTCCTGGTAATGGTTGATTCTTTTTCTAAATGGGTAGAACTGACCTTGATGACCACTACAACTTCAGAAGCTGTCACTAAGGCTCTATCAAGGATATTCGCTACCCATGGCCTCCCTGACACCATCGTGTCTGATAACGGCCCCCAGTTTACTTCCTGTGAGTTTGAGGTCTTCCTAGCCAACCTAGGAATAAGGCACGCACTTACAGCTCCTTTTCATCCTGCCAGTAATGGCCTGGCTGAAAGGGCAGTCAGATCAGTTAAGGAGGCCCTGGCAAGGTTTGGGCCTATAGATTGGCACTCTAGGTTCGCTAAATATCTCCTGACCCAGCACACAACCCCCTGTGCCACCACTAATAAGTCTCCAGCTGAACTTCTCATGGGTAGACGTCTAAGGACCACCCTAGACAGACTCCATCCGCATTATGCCCCAGTCACACCCCTAGGGTCAAAAAGCCAAGGAAGGGAGTTCGCTGAGAATGACCAGGTCTATGCCCGGAACTATGCGGGACACCCTTTGTGGATGCCTGGGCAAATTGTGGCGGTAACTGGTCCTAAGTCTTACAGGGTCCTACTGCAAGACAGGCGCATCTGGCGCCGCCATATCGACCAGCTTAGAAGGTCAAGGTCAAGGTCAAGGTCAAGGTTCCTTTATTGTCACTCCATACATGACAAGCAAATCATATATAGGAATGAAATTACGTTCCCACTCTCCCACAGTACAGTAAAAAAAGTAACAACAATACAATAAAATACAGTAGAACAATAAAAACAATAAAAACAATAAAAAAATACAATGAACAATAAAATACAATAAAACACTCACAGTAACCCTAGTGCAGCGGATTCGAGGGCAATAGAAATGCAGGATAAAAGTTAAAACATTAAAAGTACTGTGAGTGCTAAAGTGCATGGGAAAAGCAGCAATTAAAACACAATGAATGTTCATGTATGTATATAGTATTAATGCGAAGACAACGGAAACAGACTAGGGGGGAGAACTGGCAGGGAATTTAACTGCCTGACAGCCTGATGGACAAAGCTGTCCCTTAATCTACAAGTCCTAGCCCGAAGGCACCTCAGTCTCCTGCCTGATGGCATGAGGCTGAAGTAGCTGTGTGTGGGGTGGGAGACATCGCCTGAGATCTGAATAGCTTTACGGGTCAGGCGTGTATTATAAATATTGTGAATGGGTGGGAGGGGGACACCAATAATCTTCTCAGCTGCTCTCACTGTGCGCTGCAAGGTCTTACGGCAGAATGCTGTGCAGCTGCCATACCACACAGTGAGGCAGCTGGTCAGGATGCTCTCAATAATCCCACGATAAAAAGAGAGCATGATAGGGGTAGGGGCTCTGGTGTTTCTCAGTCTGCGGAGAAAGTGAAGACGTTGTTGTGCTTTCTTGTAAAGTGATGTGGTGTTGATACTCCAGGTAAGATCTTCTGTAATGTGCACGCCCAGAAATTTAGTGCTGCTCACTCTCTCCACAACTGTACCGTTAATGGACAGAGGAGGGTGCTGGGTACGTGCTCTCCTGAAGTCGATAATGATCTCCTTAGTTTTATCAACATTAAGAGAAAGGTTGTTAACACCACACCATGTGGTGAGCTGGCTCACCTCATCCCTATAGTTAGACTCGTTGTTATTATGGATGAGACCAACAACAGTTGTGTCATCCGCAAACTTAACGAAGATGTTGGTACCATGCTTAGGTGTGCAGTCATGGGTCAGCAGAGTGAAAAGTAGAGGGCTGAGCACACATCCCTGGGGGGCCCCCGTATTCAAAATAATAGTTCCCGATGAGTTGCCGCCAACCCGGACTGTCTGAGGTCTCCCAGTCAGGAAGTCCAACAACCAGTTGCACAATGAGGTATTCACACCCAGCCGATCCAGTTTCCGTATAAGCTGCTGGGGGATAATGGTGTTGAACGCTGAGCTAAAGTCTATAAACAGCATTCTGACATGTGAGTCCTTAGTGTCCAGATGGGTGAGAGCTGAATGAAGGGCAGTAGAAATAGCATCATCGGTGGACCTGTTGGCCCGATATGCAAACTGGAAGGGATCCAAGGTAGGAGGAAGGATGGATTTAATATACTGCATGACTAACCGCTCAAAACATTTCATGATGATGGGAGTCAGTGCAACAGGGCGGTAGTCATTAAAACAGGAAGGGGAAGCCTTCTTGGGTATTGGAATGATGGTAGTTAGTTTGAAGCATGTAGGAACCGCAGCCTGGCTCAGAGAGATGTTAAAGATGTCTGTAAAGACATCCATGAGTTCCTCTGCACAGTCCTTTAGTACGCGACCAGGAATGTTGTCCGGCCCCGCAGCCTTGCGGGCACTAATCCTGGAAAAGGATCGTCTCACGCTGGCTGGAGACAGGCGCAGCACATGGTCGCCAGGTGGAAGTACGGACTTTCGTGCAGGAGTGCCGTTCTGTGCCTCAAAACGACCGAAGAAATCATTCAGATTGTTTAGCAGAGTGATGTCATTATCACAGGTCCGAGGCCGGGGTTTGTAGTCCGTGATGGTCTGAAGACCTTGCCACAGGCTCCTGGTATCTCTGCTGTCACTGAAATGATGGGCTATCTTCCTGGTATACTGCCTCTTTGCCTCTTTGATACCCCGGTCCAAGTTAGCCCTGGCTGTTCTCAGGCCAACATCATCACCTGCTCTAAAGGCGGCATTCCGGGCCCGCAGTAGCCTGTAGACTTCTCCTGTGAGCCAAGGCTTTTGATTGGCCCGTACAGTAATAGTCCTTGTTTCCGTGACATCATCAATACACTTGGTGATGTAGGCAGTAACAGTCTCTGTGTATTCCTCAATGTCAGTGTGGCCATTAAAGGTGGCTGCCTCTTTGAACATGTCCCAGGCTGTAGTTCCAAAACAGTCCTGGAGCACAGAGGAAGCACCTTCTGGCCACACCCTAATTTGTTTCTGAACCGGTTTATTGAGTTTAATCTTTGGTCTATACGCCGGCATTAGCATAACTGCAATATGATCAGAAGCACCCAAATGGGGGAGAGGGGAGGCTTTGTAGGCTCCACGCTGAGTAGTATAAACAAGGTCCAGTGTGTTGACTCCCCTTGTAGGAAAGTCAATGTGCTGGTATAACTGTGGACACACCGACTTAAGATTTGCATGATTAAAATCCCCCGCCACAATGAGAAACCCGTCTGGATGTGCTATCTGTTGTTCACCGATAGCACTGTTCAGCTCCCACAGAGCCCCCTCCCTGTCCTTGTTGTTGGAGGAGGGAGGGATGTAAACAGCGGCTAGCAAGACGGCTGTAAACTCCGTTGGAGTGTGTTTGCAGAGGGCCCTCAAGACATTCCTGCAACAGAGAAACCGCCGGCACCCAAGAAACTTCCCTCGGATCCGACAAGAATGCAAGCCTACCTGAACAGCCATTGGTCCCTCACCCAGAAATGCCTGAAGCCGAAACGCCAGCTTTGTTGGCACTAGAAGTTGCCCAGCACGCAGAGAAGTTCCTTCCAGCTTCACCAGGACTTAGAATATCTGGCCACCTGCACAAGTGCCTGAGTTATCTAAAGGACTACGCATGCTCTGTTTTGGGGGAAAGGAGTGTGGCGTTCGGGAAAGACTAAGTCGAAGTCTTCACTCCGGTCCGTGTTTCCAGTGGGAACACGGACTGCTCCTATTGGCTGATGCCGTTTGACAGCCGGCTATAAAAGGGAGCTGTCAAAGGGCATCAGCTGTTGTCCGCCAGCTGGCTGCCTTGTTAGCGCGGCAGCCGCGGCAACTCTTTATTGTTTCAATAAAGTAACAGCTGAAGTTCGCTCCGAGTTTGCCTCAGGTTATTCCGCCGCTCTACAACATGTGCCTTGTCCTGGGTCATCACATTAGCCCTGTGTGTTTGAAAATCAATACATGTAAAATGGTGTGGCCTACAGTCACAGCCTCTGTCTCTTTGTGAATCTCCCCCAACAGATAATCCTGGTATTCACATTTAGAATTGGGCTTGAAAACTATGTAGCAATCAATAGAGGAAGAAGCAGTGGAATAACATGCTTAAAGTGATCAGGCCATCTATGTGGCATTAAGACTAAACACCATTTTCTTTTTTTTATATTTTTTATTTAAGATTTTAATTACAACAGTAAAAGCAAATGCAAATTAAAGTCAGAGAGAGAAGTAGTAGAATGAATGAAAAATACAAAGAAAAAAAAAGAAAAAAATACGAAGAAAAAAAAAGAAATATATTAAAAAGTGACTTCTGATCTTCATTGTAAATATAAACAACTCTTCACCCCCTATATTACAATCAAAATTCTTTGCATATCCTATTTTTACCTATGAAGATCCATAAATTGATTTTCAAACCTGGTTTCCACAAAAAGTCCATAAAGGGTCACCAAGGTTTTATATAAATGTCTTATTTTAACTTTTAGTGACTTTATATTCTTTCCTTTTATTTTGGCAATCTTGATTTTTAATTCATTCAGATGTTGTCATAGGATCTGATCTCTTTTCCATTTGTTTTCTATCCTAAATACTCCTTTGAAACTTTAGCAAAACTCTTTTGTAAATGCAGTTTTAAAAAGTCACTATTTGAGTCATTCTCTTAATTAATCATTTGTTTTTCCACTTTGATTTCCATTAAGAGTAACAACTCGGTGGCACATAATCATCATCCTTATCAAGTGACCAGGCTCACCTAACACCCTAGAGAAATCTGAACTTCTGTGACAGTGTTGGATCAGAGAATATCTCCAGATTACATGTCTGGTTCTTTCCAGACACTGAAAAACTCTTATAGAAAAGGAGAAGCAACACTTAACTCACTGTTTCTCAAGCACTACAACTTTAAGAGACATGGACTTCAAGTTCCAGGGTTCAGCTCCATGCAACTTTGAAGTACATACATCTTAAAGTTGAGAAATACTGACTAAATTAAACAGATGGACCACTTGTGATAGATGGACAGCCTGCATTAGGACATGAGAGCCATAATCGTATGCCCTACTGATCAGTGGTGGGATTCAATTTTTTTTTACTACCGGTTCTGTGGGTGTGGCTTGGTGGGCATGGCAGGGGAAGGATACTGTAAAATCTCCAGCCAGAGGAGGTATTTGCCGATCCTCTGACCTACTCAAAATTTCCATTATCGGTTCTCCATAACTGGTCAGAACCTGCTGAATACTACCTCTGTTACTGATGTTGCATACCAGTGAAGTGGCAGGAGAAACACAAAACTGTGGTCCCTGTGATATGGCGGGTATAACACAAAGAACAAAAAAATGGATCAGTTGCAAATCTACTAAAAATTACTCAATGATTCCCAGTCTAATATCTGCCTATTACTGGACCATGATTTTTACAAGCAGGAAATATACTCTTAAACAATTTTAGCACATCAGCAGTTAATTCATTGTGAATTCATAGATTCATTCACACATTCCTTGCTCTTTAATGAAGACTGTTTATTTTACAGCCTAGTTTTCTCCAATATAGCTTGACATGACATCCGAATTGGTAAACTGCATTCAGCAATTTGCTTAAATGCATTACAGTATTTGAAATTAAGATTGGTTTAGCCAATTATGCCAAAGATTCCAATTGTTGTTGGTTTTTTTGAAACAAATTTTATTAATTTTAAAAACAACCAAAACATCATTAAACATCGAACACATAAAACCTCTTTCCATTATAATTTTTTACAAAATGGATAAAACATTATTTTATTTTATACAACATCACTTAAATATCTTTTAGCAAATTTCTCATTATTTCTCTTTACTCTTATTCAATTACATTTCTTTTCTATATTTACCCATTTTATACTCATCATATTCATATTTCCCTCTGTTTTGTTTATAATTATCCTCATCCAGCTTTCCTCCCAGGTTTTATTAATTCTCAAACAAACATAAATACACAAAACACAAAAACATAAAAACTTCTTTTTAGAAAGTAGCTTGGCCCCGGATTACCTCTCTTTATATGGACTTCAATTAAATTTATGCTCATCTTATATACCATTTCCTATCTTATTTACCATTTTATATCTTCATTATAGCTTCTCCCCGCTTTCCACTCTTCTTAATTATATTTTATTTATTTCGTCTTAATTTACATCATTATACTTATATCTTTTGTCCATTTTTTTCCAATTACCCATTTATCTCATTCCCTATAGTAGAAAAAAAGGATTTCTCCTGAAATCACTGATCGAAGTATGATGCCTTTCCATCGTTCCTCTAAATTAACATTTAAGGTAACACCTGTTTCCCCATCTGATTCTGCTTAGTACATTCTACCTACTAATTTTTAAAAGAAAGAGAAAATAGTAAATCTATAAAATAATTAAATACATAATTAAACATTAAATCTTATAACATTCCGATTATCTATTTGAAAGTCAAATGCAACCATAATAAATTTATACCAAACATAGTCAATTAAGCTCTATACTTAAACTAAGTATTTTAAACATTCCTTTTAATAATTTATTAAATCTTAAAATCTATCATTGTTATTAAATTCTAATTTTCTATTTTTAATACAAATACTACAATACTATCTTATGTACCTTGCAGAATCCTTTTAAGAAAAAATTTACATTACCCTTTATCCCTAAAAAAAAATTTCTTTTTCCCATCTTGTTTCATACCATTGTGGCTTTTTTTCCCCTTTTCCCTTCCTTTTTTATCCCCCCTGGTCTTTTTACCCCCCCTTCTCCAAACCTCCACCCTTTTAACTTCCCCCCTCTGTTGTATTTCTCTTTTCTTTTGCTTTCTAACATTGTATTGATTTTGCATCTTATTTTCCTCTTTCTTGGATGTTTTTTTTTAAGTCTTAAGTCCTTTTTCTTTTCTCTCTTTTTCTTTCCTTTCTTAATCAACTTTTTGGATTTATTAAAGATGGCTTCTCCTTCTTCTTCTTCTTCCTCTGCTTCCTCCTTCATTTGTTGTATTTGCTGGTAAGTAGCAAGCGCCATTTCTAAAAAGCGAATAGTTTCTCTCCAAGTGTCCTTGCCTACATTCTTTATTTTTCCATATTCCTCTCTTAGTTCATCAACAGATAAAGCCATTATGAACCTTTTCTTCTTTTCTCTTCTTCTTCTTCAGACAACCAAAATATTTCCAAACTTAGAACAATTCCCCAAACTCCCAAAGTCATCAAACAGTCCAAACAGAGCACAAGATTCTTCCCTTCGCATTTTTTCTTCCTGGGGTAATATCAATTGGAAAGAGAAGAAAAAACCCAATTTGTATTTAAAAGTCTTATTGCAACTAACTTCCAATCTCAAAGTCTTCCAGGCATCTCCTCCAACAAAATCTTAATATAAATTTTTCCTTTGTCCTCTCCATCCCCACTTGTCACAAAGAACTTTAAATTTTTACCTTCTATAAAAAAGCAGACTTTTCAATGTCCATTTATTGATTCCATAGGGAAGGAGAGTAAACTTTCTCTTTCATCACTTTCACTAGCCACTTATAAATCTCTTCTGGAAGCAAAGTATTGTTCAAAAATCAAGGTTTTCAGGATATTAAATGCATCTTATGCTCCCGGTTCAACCAAAAAACTTTCGCTTCAAAACTTTCTCCTTCTTCCTCCAGCATAATCTTGTCCAGCTGCCGGCTTCTTTGTGGCGGCCATTGCTGACTGCCGCTCCACTGCCTTGAGAAAAGGGTTATGCCAGGTGGGGAGGGGGTCTGCGGAACCCCCAGACCCCTGTCCGGATCCCCCCTATCTTTGGCTGCCTCTACGGGACAGCCTTATCCTCCAGACCCATCAGGATCGGAGGCACCAAGACGGCTAGCGCAACAGGGATCACGCAGGATCGCGAAACCCCGCCACCGCCGAAGCCTGGCAAACCGGAAATCTAGGATTCCAATTGTTATAACAGGTTGAGGATTCTTTATTTTTTAATGCTTGGGTTAGTTTGTCCATTTCAGTGCATTGTAAAATTTTCTGGATAACCATATGTTCAGTGGGGATGGAAGGTAATTTCCAGCACTGGGCGAATGCCAGTCTGGCCGCAGTTAAGATATGAATTGTAATATACTTCAATTTTTTGGATATTTGTTTATCAAAAATTCCTAGAAGAAAGGACTCTGGTTTGTACTCAGTTTGTTCCTTGGTTATCTCCTCTAGCCAGCACCTAATTTTTTGCCAATACTTCTGGGTTTCCTTGCATGACCACCACATATGGAAGAAGGTACCTTCTATGTTTTGACATTTCCAAGATAGATCACTTCTAGGAAAATTAAGGCCAAGGGCTTCCGAAGCAGAGATAAAGAAAAGCACTGCCGATGATATTTTTGAAGAAGAAAGGATCTTACAGACAGTCACAAAAAATATGGTTTTATTTTAATTGTTTTCCCTATTCTACCCTCCCCTTCCCTTATTCTTCCCTCTTTCCTCTCTCAAGCCTTCCTCTCTTTCCCTCTTGGCCTATGCTAAGGCCTGTTTGTCTTTTTGTTGTACATAATTTGTAGTTGTGTTGTTTTTTTAAAGCTAAAATTAATAAAGTTTTTTCTAAAAGAAAAAAAGAAAAAAAAGAAACTAAGATTGGAAGGAGATCGTGTATCCATGCTTTGAATTTAATCACAGTTTTCCATTTTTGCTAATTATGATTAAAATTAAATCAGGCAGCAATGGAAAAAACAAGAGGTAAGGGTAACTCTGACAAACTCTCAGACTTTCAAATCACATTTTAGAAAATCAAGTGTTTATGTCTGAACCAAAAATAAATATATGCTGCAAAGGAAAAGCAAACTAGTTTCTAACAAGTGAAGCACTGTGGCATCTGTAACTGGAAGAATTTTTTTACATCCATCTATTGCATTTGAGTCACAAATCTTATTCTCCTCATATTAACCCACATGAAATATTCCTGGCTGCTCTTGCTGTGGCTCTTTCCAATGCAACTATTATTGCAGTGACACAAATGCCAGTTGCTCTAGAGCAGAGGTGTCAAACTCAAGACCCAGGGGCCGGATCTGGCCCACGGGGTACTTAGATCTGGTGCAAGGACCAGCCCAGGGTGCCTCTGCCAGTGAAAATGGAGCTCAGGAGGGCCATGTGTAGCCCTCCTGAGCTCCGTTTTCATTGGCAGAGTTGCAGGAGGCCGTTCCACCCAAAAACGAAGTTCAAGAGTCTATTTTCTCTGGCAGAGTGCTCGGGCCACCACAGGCGCCCCTGACATGAGTGATGTCAAGATGGCCACACCTACCTGGCTATGCCCCCCAGCCCCCTCCAGGTCAAACACAACCCTGATGCGGCCCTCAATGAAATCAAGTTTGATCCCCTGCTCTAGAGGGGTAAGGTATCCACACCTAAGTCATTGAAAGACTTGTCTCCAGTAAGCAAGCATGTTCACATTGTCATCCTGACCCGAGATGGTTTTCCTAGAAGACTTTTCCCCCACTTGCCCATCACTCTCAAGTCCTACTTCACCCTCAGATGCTGAGAAAAGCATCCAGAGATACTAGCAACTGCTCCCCATACCACTAGGAAGAAAACTAAATCATTACATCCTTTTAAAACAGAGTCTATTCCTGCCCTCCATAATTAAAGCTTTGCTATGGTCAGCATAGCCCTAAAAAGAGCTTACCACTACAGGGCCATTGGTGTGTATGAGTAGGCAACATCACTGTATTTTGACCATACCAGCTGGGAATTTTGAGAGTCCCATATGTTGCCAAGTTGGAATGTCTACATTAAAAAATTACAGCTAAACAAGCCAAACTCAGAAAGTTCTTGAACTCAGCCATTGTAAAAATAACATTCTTCAATACAATCAAGAGTTTGAATAAAATAGAACAAGTCTTCCAAAATGTAACACTGCAATATGTGCAAATGACAAAATGAGATGAATACACAATTTGTAGCGCAGAAATATTCTCTTTTTTCTGTCATTTTTATTACTAAGAATCCAATGGACCACTAAAGTACCTTAATCATTGAGAATCTTATTTATTCACTGTACCTCTTCTTCTTCTTTTGAATATTTCTCCAGTAATTTCATAAACATGAAGAAATAAAACAGTAGAAATAAAAATACTTCACTGTGAATACAATTAACAACGACATGAGGCAACTAATATGTTATTGTATGGCTTTATTTTTTATACCAGTGTATTTTAAAAATATGTAATCTTTAGGTAAATGTATCTTTCCAAAAAGCTCTTTAAAATGTCCACAATTGATTTTATTTAATTGAAAGCATCTGTTTTGTTCTGAAGGTTGATCTTGCTTCAAAGCAAAACATATTTGGAAGCTATGATGTTTATTAAATTAATGAGGCTATTTTCCGGCTATGCCACCAGGTACACCATCAATAGAGACATCACAGAATTCATGCTACATTCATAATTTAGAAACTGATGTTTGAGCGTATTTCTTCATATAAAGCAGGGATCCCAAACCCCTGGACTGTGGCCACACAAGCAATGGGCAAGCACACACACATGCGCAGTTCCACTTGTGTGAGTGGCAGGCATGCACACTTATAAAGTGTGCATTTGTACAAACAGCGGGCATGCATGCTAATGCAAATAGCAATAGCACAGCAATAGCACTTAGACATATACAGCTTCATAGTGCTTTACAGCCCTTTCTAAGTGGTTTACAGAGTCAACATATTGCCCCCAACAATGTGGGTCCTCATTTTACCAACCTCGGAAGGGTGAAAAGCTACTGAGTCAACCTTGAGCTGGTGAGACCTGAACTGCCAAACTGCTGGCAGCCAGTGATTAGCAGAAGTAGCCTGCAGTACTGCATTCTAACCACTGCACCATTGAGGCTCTATGGAGCTGATCACGTGCATCCGCCACTCACATGAAACCATCCCCTCTCCCCACCGCTTCTGCTACTGCAGCCACCAGACGGCAAAACCATAAAGTTTGGAGACCGCTGATGTAGAGAGATTCTGTTAAGTCCTGGGCATGGGCGCAAGGAACGGAGACGAGACATCGAATGGTGACTTCAACTCTTTATTTATCAAGAAAGAACAGAGCAAATACTTGGGCGGCAGTAGCTCTTTTATAGAGCTGGCTGCTGTCAAAACAACCAATGAATTGAGTTTATCGCTTTCACAAGCGTCCAATCAGGGGGGCCCATTAACAGCCAATCAGACTGGCCAAGAACGACCAATCACGACTCGCTATTCACGGGCCAGTGAGAAGTGCAGGACTACAAGCCTGCTGTAAAGTAAAGCTGTTTAGGGTTGTATCGCTGCGTTGGCTTAGTCCATAACACCCCTCCCCGCTAGGTTCCGTCTGAGGGGTGGGGTGACGTATTCTCGTAAATAGGCAGGTGCTTCACCTGTCTGTTTGACCTGCTCTGTTCCACCGGTTTCTGTCCTGGTTCTGGTTCCGGTGGGCTGCTAGCTGGGTTGGATGGTGAAGATTGTCCTGGGCTGCTTTCCCTGCTTATGCCAGTGCTGTCTTCCAGGTTCCCTGGATCCGTTTCCATCGCAGTGCTGTCACGCGGCGAGGCCACTCCCTTGCTCAGTTCTCCTTCGGATGGTAGTATCCCCTGGTTGGTTGTTGGGTTTCAATTATCATTTCTTCTTTGGCCTCCTCAATGTTCCTTCCACCCCCACAGCTAGAAGTTCCAGGGCTAAGATAGGACTGGGTGCTAATCTGGAACAGAGTTGGTCTATGTGGCGTTTCCACATCTTACCATCTGCAGTTTGTAGGTGATAGGATCAGGGTCCCGTAAGTTGCATTATGGTCATGGGGACCCACAATGGGTCGCCCGAGAAGTTTTTCGCAAACATGAGGTCACCTTCCTGGAATGCCCGACACTTGCTGCTGCCTCCCAGGGGTTGTTCCGGCATGTAGTTTGGGTGGAGGCAATCGAGATGTGAGTGAAGTTTCCGGCCCATCAGGAGTTCAGCTGGGGTTTTGTTCATGGTACTGTTTGGGGTTATGTGCTGGAGGAGAAGCATCCGGTTTATTTTGTCGTCAATGTCGCCGTGGTCCATTTTGTGCAATGTCTGCTTTACAAATTGAACCATTCGCTCAGCCCTACCATTGGCCGCAAGGTGAGCTGGCAATGTTAAAGCATGGCGGATGCCCTGATCTGCCAGGTACTGTTCGAATGGCAGGGCAGTGAATTGGGGGCCATTATCGGAGACCAGGACATCTGGAAATCTGTGGGTAGTGAATAGTTTATTCGGTTTTTTAGTGACTTCATCTGTGGTGGTGCTTTTCATCTTGTGGACTTCGAGCCAGTTTGAATAGGCATCCACTGTTAGGAGGAAAATGTGTCCTCTTGTGGGTCCCACAAAATCGATGTGGATACGGGACCAAGGACCTCGAGGTGTTTCCCACTGAGTTAGGAGAGTCTTTGGAGGAGTGGAGTGGGTCTCCTGGCATTTGCTGCATTTTGCTACCCAGGTCTCAATCTGTTTATCTAAGCCAGGCCACCATGCATAACTCCTGGCCAATGCCTTCATCCGCACGATGCCTGGATGTCCATCGTGCAGCATTTTCAATACCCTATATTGAAATTTCTCCGGGACTATGACTCTGTCTCCCCACACTATGCAGCCTTTCTGGAAGAATAGCTCTGTTTGAGGATTCCTAAATGGCTTGAACATGTCATTGGTTGCGCTGACCGGCCAACCCCATTCTACCCAGCTGAGGACTCGTGCCAAAACAGGGTCCTTTTTTGTCTCTAAGGCGATGTCTCGAGCAGTCAGCAGCGGCGATTTGAGGGTTTTGATTTGCAATACGGCTAAGGTTGGAGCAGGGTCATCTATGATGTCTGGTAGTGGAGAGCGACTCAAAGCGTCAGCGTGAGGAATGGTTTTCCCCGGGCGGTGTTGCAATCGGTAATTGTGGTAGCCATCGGTAGGTGGCTAAAAATTCTGACCAATGTGTCATTCTTGGTGATAATATGTGGGGAGTTGGTTTGTTTCCAGCCAAAATACCAAGTAGCGGCTTGTGGTCTGTAATTATAGTAAAGGGTCTCCCATATACATATTCATAGAAACGTTTAATTGCGGATACAATAGTGAGAGCCTCTTTATCAAGTTGACTATAGTTCCTTTCGGTTTTAGACAAAGTTCTTGAAAAGAACGCAACAGGTGCCTCGTTTCCATTTGGTAGGACATAGCTTAAAATGGCTCCCACTCCAAATGGTGAGGCATCACAGGTAACTGTCAAAGGTAGAGTTTTGTTGTATTGCATTAATACAGCACCGGAGGTCTTTGACCTCTTGGAATGCTTTCCCTTCACGCCGTCCCCAGACCCAGGAAGCCTTTTTATCGAGAAGTCTATATAGGGGCTCGGCTACGGTTGTCTTCTGGGGCAAGAAGATGTTATAAAAGTTAATGAGTCCCAGGAAGGCTTGGAGGTCTGTCTTATTCCTAGGTCTCGGGGCGTTTTTGATTGTGGTTAGTTTTTTTTCAGTGGGGTGGATTCCCTGTCTGTCGAGAAGGTATCCCAGGAACTTCACTCTCTCCATACAAAGTTGACACTTGTCCCTTTTTACCTTCAGACCAGCGTCTTTAAATTTCTGAAGAACTTTTCTGAGTCATTGAACAAAAAACTCTTAAGTGGGGGCAGCTATTAAAACGTCGTCAAAATAAGGCACGACGCCTTTTATGCCTTGTAATAGTCTCTCCATCAAACTTTGGAAAATGCCAGGTGCCACGCTTACTCCGAATTGGAGTCTATTGCACTTGAAGGCACCTCTATGTGTAACTATTGCCTGGGCTTCTGAAGTTGTCGCATCTACAGGTAGTTGCTGGTACGCCTGAGCTAAGTCCAATTTCGCAAATATTTTTCCGCCACCCAGGGAATGAAGAAGGTGTTGAACCACCGGTACTGGGTAAGCACTCTGTTGAAGAGCATGATTTAGGGTGGCCCGGTAATCCCCACAAATTCTTAACGAACCATCTGGCTTCATGGGCGTTACTATTGGGGTTTTCCAGCGGGCATGGTCAATCGGTTCCAATACGCCCTGGGCTATCAGTTTATCTAACCGCTCGTCAATCTTTGGTTTTAAGGCAAAAGGTACCTGACGAGGCTTAAGCCGAATGGGAGCTACATCGGGGCTGAGATTAAATGATATAGGGGTCCCCTTGTACTTGCCTAATGTTCCTGTAAACACATCCTGGAATTCCTGGATGAGAGCCTCTTCCCAGTCGTCGCTTCTGGTTTGGTGTATGCCGGCTAGTTCAATCCCGAATGGGGCGAACCACTGTAACCCTAACAAGCTGGGTCAGTCACGATCGACGACAGTCAGGGGAAGCATCGCTGTGCGGTCCTTGAAGGATACTTGGACGTGGCTGGAACCGACAACTGGAATTCTGTTTCCCTGGTAGTCTTTCAGGATGATTCGTTGTGTGCTGAGGTCCTGGCAGCAGATGGCAGAGATCAGCTGTTTGAGGGTTTTCCAGGATACCATCGATAGGGATGATCCGGAATCGACTTCCACATGCATGGTCGATTCTCAATAGTAACCTTTATGTGGATCTTTTTAGGATTGAACGATGAAGCATGGCCGATAATAATGGTTTGGTGGGCCTCTTCTCGTTTCGTTGAAGAGGCAGGTGCTTGGTTTCTGTGGTAGTAGTGGTTGTTCCATTGGTGGTTCAGATGGTCCCGGTTCTCCGGAGGTTTGCCTTTCTCCCGACGGAGGTTGTTCTCCCTTCGATTGGGACCGGACTCTTCAGGTCTGCTTCTGCAGACCTTCACGATGTGGCCTCTTTTCCCGCAGGTACGGCAGAGTGCGTCGAGGAATTTGCAGTCCGATCGCGGGTGGTTTGCCCCGCAACCAGCACATTGGCACGAATGTCTCTGGTTCCTTTGCTCTCGTTCCGAGCGGAGCTGGTTGACCTCCTCTTCCTCACTGTCTGAAGATGACTTGAGGTCTTCGTGGTGGGTAGTGGTAGTGTGCTTCTCAGTGATGAGTGGGCTCTCGTTGGCGAAGCGGTGCGTTCGCTCGGCGCATTCGAGTGGCTGACTTCCTGGTTGCTTCTGCGGCAGTAGCGGCAGTGATGACATCTGTAAGGCTAATGTCGCCTTTCGCCATCAGCTTACTCTGCACATGTGGTGCATTTAATCCCAGAACTATGCGGTCTCTTAGGGCTTCCTCTAAGTTTACAAAACCACAAAGGCCTCCTAGGTTCCGGAGGTCGGCTACGAAATTTCCCACACTCTTGTCCTTCCGTTGGTCCCTCTGGTAAAATTCGTGTCTTTGTATCAGTGTAGGTACTGCGGGTGCGTAATGGGCCTGGAGGACTGGGGCGAGGGTATCCCAATCCATGGTCTTCACTTCCGCCAGTTTTGCCAGTGCTTTAGCCATTTTGAAAACGGCGGGGCCGCAATGAGTCAGGAACACCGCTTGTTTCTTGCCAGGTGTAGCATCTTTTAAGTTGTTGGTCTCTAGGAACATCTGGAAGCGATCTATATACGAGTCCCAGTCTTCGGTTGCTGGGTCGAATGGAGCGGGTGGCATGGCGCTGCTGGTCATCTTGCCGTTTGTTGCGTGCGCTCTTTTGCTACGTGCTCTGTCTTGTTCGATGCGTACTTAGTCAGCTCTATCGTCTCCGCATCCCATCCTCGTCGCCAGTGTTAAGTCCTGGGCATGGGCGCAAGGAACAGAGACAAGACATCGAACGGTGACTTCAACTCTTTATTTATCAAGAAAGAACAGAGCAAAATACTTGGGCAGCAGCAGCTCTTTTATAGAGCTGGCTGCTGTCAAAACAACCAATGAATTGAGTTTACCGCTTTCACAAGCGTCCAATCAGGGGGCCCCGTTAACAGCCAATCAGACTGACCAAGAACGACCAATCACGACTCGATATTCACGGGCCAATGAGAAGTGCAGGATTACAAGCTTGCTGTAAAGTAAAGCTGTTTAGGGTTGTATTGCTGCGTTGGCTTAGTCCATAACAAATTCCACCTAGCAAGGTCACATGGTATGTTTTCAAACTGGTCTTGCATGGCTTGTGATGGTCATGCAATTCTTTTAATGCCTTTCAATCTACATATTTCACTTCAGACTTTTAAAATATAGCTAAATTTGCAAACTCAACTTAGTACTTCATTAAAGATTCAACAACATATATGTAACTGCACCTCTACTCAATTGAGGAGAATAACGGAAGTACAGAGTTGGAAGGGACCTTGGAGGTCTTCAAGTCCAACCCCCTGCTCAGGCAGGAGCCTATACTATTTCAGACAACAGTGGTTGTCCAATCTCTTCTTAAAAACTTTCAGTGTTGAAGCATCCATAATTTCTGGAGGCAAGACCCAGCCCTGGAGATAAAAGATCCAATGTGAACTCCTGTCATTTCCAGCTAGGACTAGAACATGTTATGCATGAAACTCAAGAGAGTTCTAATAGCCAATGCTTTCACTGAGCTTTTGATGCCCCTGAGCTAAATTCTCATGTTCCCAAAGTCCTAGTTCGAGTCCCCAGTATCTTCAAAACATGAAACTAAATGCCTTTGTCTAACATGTCAGTTTTTGTATAACTTTGCATATCTTAAAGATGGTTGCAGATGAAAGGATTAATTCAAAGCCATAGTTTAGGTGATTGCATTAATCCCACAATTCTCTCTGAGCCCACTACTCGAAAACTGCAAACCATGGATATTGGAAAGAGATACCAGTGTGCTTGGATGTAGCTGAAAACTAGGATTCATAGGAGGTGATGCTAGTAGACTTTAGCCTTTGTAAAAATTTGCTTGTTTGGGCTGGCAAGGTGGAAAAATACCAGGATTGTCATTTGGTAACCTTGGAAGAGTAGGTTGAACCATTTGCTCTGTTCAGAGAGCAAAGAAGTGTTTGTTGGCCCCTTTCCTCTCTCTAGCAAGCCAGGAGGTAAACAAACATGTAATTTGTAACAGTCTGCCTGGAAACCATTCTTTTTACCTTGTGATGGGTCATATTTCACAGCTTTTTCCTATTTCGCTTTTTACTCCAGGAGCACAGCTGAAAAAGAAGAAAACTAGAAACTTCTAAGGAGAAAAAGTAGGGGTGAGCTTGTCAGGGGGATTTTTAGGGCAGATTAGGTTTCAGCTGGTTCTTCACATAGCAAGTGGGTCTTGGCAAGCTACTGCAGGGAGCCAGAAACTTCTTGTGGGATACAAATTTTATAGAAGCAGTGAAACTGAAAGGTGTGGGTATTGCCAGTTGAATGTTTTATATTTACTTTTTGACATATATTTATACTAGAATTAATTAGACCACTTTTTTACATTGATTATTACAGCATAATTCTTTCATAGTGGCATCTAAGGTTAACAGGTGAATATTTTGGCCAATGCTGTAAAAGATGAAGAAAAAGCAAAACAAAAATTATGATCTACTTCTGCAGTTATTTGGGAGCCAGAAATCAGAAACCTGATTTCTGAATAAATCCATTTTCTATGTGGAACCATAAACAGCTAAGTGGGCTGGTTTACCCAAAATATCAGGCCATACACACCCACAATAAGCAAAATTAAACTAGCATGAAATCTGCAAGCAACCACTGGTTCTTTAATTGACCACCGTAATAGTATAAAATACCGTAATATATGTTAGGGATAACATTGTTTACCCTAAGTGGTTTAGGTAAAATAATAAATATGTTATCATGGTTTATAAATTAAAGTGTCTACAACTTTAAATATAGAAATGTAATCAAGGGAGTGGTTGTAATAGCACCATAAAAGAAGCAAGGAAGGTCAGCTTGCTCTCTCTGGCTTGATGATCCCTAATTACTGGATGAAGACTGCGTTTTTTCCTTACTTGAACGGAAGAGAGATAAAGGACTGATTTATTGTAAGTGAACTGACATTGGATATTCTACACGGACTTTGCTAATTGAATATCCTTGAATGGACTGACTAAATGATACATGACTAATGGACTGTTATTTTGACTATGCTATAATCTCTAAATGGAATAAACTATATTTTGATAGCACAAGTATATCTGTTATTTTTATTGTATGTTAATAAACATACAAGCTTATCTCACTCATTTATCTGTGTGCCTATCTGACTAACGCTGCACATTCTGTTTAGCTTGTCTCCTTAACCCTGGTTGGGGAACACAGGCTTAACAATATATATATACATAGATATCATTAATTAAATTTGGGGAATACAGTTCACAAAAAGGAACAGATGAAATAGATTTATATCTTATTCTTTCCTTCTCTCACTTGATTTGAAAGCAATTCAGGCTTCATATCTGAAAGTGAATGTCATGCCCTTTTATGCAGCATTCAATGAATCAATAGTTTTATCAGGAGTCTAGACTGGTCTAGAGTACGAATCAGTTATTGATATGATTATAAAAAAGTTTAATACAAGTTTAGTCTATATTAACAAATCACAAGAAATAATGGTTCAACTTTCTGCTGTTCTTCTTAGATATTTTGGCAATATTATATTCTACTTGTGGCCTTTTATTTATGGACCACAATTATAGCTGAAGGATAATTCAGTGTAGTGAATAAAAGTACCAATATGTTAATACTGCAGTTGGCAAATGACAAGAAAACTATTATGCTCTGAGGCAAAGTCCCAACTTCTAGCATCATCTTCATTTGCAAGAATGCTTTCAGGTCTCCCAGCAACATTCATAGAAAGTAAGTGTGGTGGGTGGGTGGAGGAGGATGAGGAGGAAGAAGTAAAGGAGGAGTAATGAGGAAAATTAGAGGCAGCTTGTCTTAGTTCTTCATAAATTCAGCCAAGGTCAATATATATACTGTCGTGTCCGGAAATAAGCGCAGAGTCGGTGACTTCAATTAAAGCTCTTTATTTGTAACTAATGAACCGAACCGGCGAAAGGCAAAAAGCCCGCGGCTTTTATACCTTTCGCAAGGCTGCCGCGGCCAACGGCAGCGATTCAAGTCTCCCGCTCTTGGTTTGCACCAATCGCGGGAGACCTAAATCGGCCAATCAGAAATCCCCGTGCCTTGGCCAATCAAGGCTCGGGGATTTCGAGTATACCATTTTCAATACATAACACCCCTCCCCCCTTGGTACGGTCCGTCAGGTGGTGTAGTCACGCAGGTAGGCGGGGCTCCGCCGAGTCCTAGTTGACCTGCGCAACTCACTTTCCTGTTGTATCTCAGCCGGAGCGGTCGTTCCTTTGGCTGCTCCTGCCTCTTCGCGAACCGGCTGGGTGATCGGGCCGGTTCTTTCGCCGTGGCTCCCGCCTGGGCCTACCGGGTCAGTTGAGCTGCGGATTTCGCCGCTCCCGCTTGGCTTCTCCGAGTCGGTAGAGCTGGCCAGACGGTTCTTCTCCGGAGGGGACTCGCGATGGCTGTTTTCTGGTGAGTATTTTTGGTTTATTTTATTTTGCGATTGCCTTTCCGGGTATTCCCTCCCCCCTTGGTTCGCCTCTTGGGGGTTGAGGTCAGTTGCTGTTCTGGACCTTAACTGGTCAATATGCCGTTTCCAGGCTCGCCCGTCCGTGGTTTGGAGCCGGTACGATTTTGGACCAGTGATTTGTGTTATGACGGCTGGGATCCATAGGGGGTCCCCCGTCATGTTTTTTGCGTAGACCAGGTCGCCTGGGTTAAATGTCCGGAACCTGGAGCTGGAGTCTGGGGGCTGCTCCGGGTTGTAGGTCGGGTGCAGTCTGTCAAGTGGGGACCTCAGCTTCCGGCCCATTAAAAGCTCAGCCGGACTCTTGTTGGTTGTAGTGTTGGGAGTGATGTGTTGTATGAAGAGTAGGCAGTTGATTTTGTCGTTGATCTCTGCGTGGTCCATTTTCCTGAGTGTTTTTTTTGTAAATTGGACCATCCGTTCCGCCCTACCGTTCGCCGCCAGATGCGCCGGTGCTGTCAACGCGTGGCGGATGCCCTTCTCTGCCAGGAACCGTTCGAATTCGATGGAGGTGAATTGGGGCCCGTTGTCTGAGACGATGACGTCTGGGAGGCCGTGTGTGGAGAACAGTTTGCTCAGTTCTTTTATGACAGCCTCTGTGGTGGTGGATTTCATGTCGGCCACCTCTAGCCAATTTGAGTATGCGTCGACTGTGATTAAGAACGTATGTCCGTTTGTGGGGCCCGCAAAGTCGAGATGGATTCTAGACCAGGGCCCTCGTGGTGTTTCCCAATCCCGGATGGGTGCTGTGGGTGGGCTGGATCTGGTCTCCTGGCATCGGTGGCATTTGGCGACCCATGCCTCAATTTGCTTGTCCATCCCTGGCCACCAAGCGTAGCTTCTGGCCAGGGCTTTAGTCCTGACGATGCCAGGATGACCCTCATGCAGCATCCTCAACACTTTTTCTTGCAATCTATCTGGAATTACCACCCGGTCACCCCATAGAATGCATCCCTTCAGTAGTGACAGTTCGGTCTGGCGCTGGCGGAATGTTTTAAAAGTCTCGTCACAGTCTTTTTCTGGCCAGCCCCTTTCTAACCAGTGTAAGATTCGCGCCAGACGCCTGTCCTTAATGGTTTCCCTGGCAATGTCGGATGCAGTAATAGGTAAACTTTCTATGCTCAGGGTATTTGTGGTAGGTGCTGGGTCAGGTTCAGAATTAGGTAAGGGCGAGCGGCTTAAAGCGTCTGCGTGCGAGATTTTCTTACCTGGCTTGTGTAACAGTTCGTAATTGTAGGCTGCCAGGAATTCCGACCATCTTGTCATTCGGGGTGACAAGATGTTGGGCGTGGCTTGGTCTCCCGGGAGGATGCCCAACAGAGGCTTGTGATCCGTCACGATGGTGAACGGGCGGCCGTACAAGTATTCATGAAAACGTTTAACGGCGGCAACTATAGCCAAAGCTTCCTTGTCCAGCTGGCTATAGTTGCGCTCTGGTTTGGTCAGAGTCCTGGAGAAAAAGGCGATGGGTGCTTCTCTCTGGTCTGGGAGGGTGTGGCTGAGGACAGCGCCGACGCCGAAGGGTGATGCGTCGCAAGTGACAGCTAATGGTAAAATCTCACTGAATTGCATCAGGACAGCATCGGAGGTGAGGAGGTCTTTGGTTTTTTGAAAAGCGGTTTGTTCTCGCCTCCCCCAAGTCCAGGCTGCCTTCTTGTCTAGGAGTCTATGTAAGGGCTCCGCCGCCGTTGCCTTTTGAGGTAGGAAAACATTATAGAAATTTAGTAATCCTAGGAATGCTTGTAATTCCGTTTTGGATCTTGGGGTGGGGGCTTCCTTGATTGCTTTTATTTTTTTAGTTGTAGGGTGAATGCCCTTTTGGTCTAGGAGATAGCCCAAAAACTCTACTTGCTTCGTACATAGATTGCATTTCTCTCGCTTAACCTTAAGTCCTGTTTCTTTAAATTTTGTTAAGACTTGTCTGAGTCGCGTCTCTAACTCGGCTTCATTTGGCGCCGCTATTAGTACGTCGTCAAAATAGGGCACCACCCCTTTAATGCCCTGCAACAAACGTTCCATCAGGCTTTGAAAAATGCCTGGTGCCACGCTGACTCCGAATTGGAGTCGGTTACACCTGAAGGCCCCCCGATGGGTCACTATTGTTTGGGCTTCCGCCGTTTTCTCGTCTACCGGCAGCTGCTGATATGCCTGAGCAAGGTCGAGTTTTGCAAAGACTTTGCCCCCTCCTAGCGAGTGTAGTAAATGTTGTACTATAGGGACTGGGTAGGCGCTTTGTTGTAATGCGCCATTTAGGGTAGCCTTATAGTCCCCGCAAATTCTCACTGACCCGTCCGGTTTTACTGGGGTCACTATAGGGGTTTCCCACCTGGCGTGGTCTATCGGTTGTAATACCCCCTGTTTGACGAGTTTGTCAAGCTGCTCGTCAATTTTTGGTTTTAATGCAAACGGCACCCTTCTAGGCTTAAGTCTCTTAGGGGGAACCCTTGGGTCTAAGTCAAATGAGATAAGGGGCCCCTGGTACTTGCCCAAGCCTCCATCGAACACCTCCTGGAACTCCTGGGTTAGCCGCTGTTCCCAAGCTTCGATGGTGACTTGGTTGACACCTGTCAGTGCGATGTTAAGCGGGGCGAACCATTGTAGACCCAGTAGGCTTGGGCGGTCGCGATCGACGATTGTGAGTGGTAGTTGTTCGGTGTGGCCTTTGTAGGTTATGTTGAAGCTCTTGGTGCCTACTACCGGGACACGGTTCCCTTGGTAGTCTTTAATGATGATCTTTTGTGTCTGCACGTTTCTCTTTTGTAGAGTGGGCACCAGTCTTTTGATTTCACGCCATGCAATCATGGAAAGGTAGGACCCAGAGTCCACTTCCATCTTGCATGGCTGGCCTTCTATATATACCTCTACATGTATTTTTCTGGCGCCGTCGGAGGTGGCGTGGCCGATGGTCACCGTCTGATGGGTTTCTTCTTTTCGTCGACCGTCGCCGCTTCTTTGAGATCGTTGAGCGCGGTCCCATCGACCGTCTGGCTGTCGTTCTCTGGTTCTGGGCGGGGAGTTTTCTCTCCGTCTGTCGTGCTGCTCCCATTTGGGCGGGCTGCGAGTCTTCTTTTGGCGGCAAACTCGGGCGATGTGACCCCTTCGGTCACAATGCCTACAGATAGAGTCAAAAAATCGGCATTCTGACCTGGGGTGGTCGCCGCCGCACCCGGCGCAACTGGTCCTCGACTTACGGCCTTTTCGACTTCGTTGATCGCCGCGTCCCATTTGTACTCGGTGAATGTCCTCCTCGTCTTCTGACGTGCTGGAGTTCGACTGGTATTCACCGTAGTGTGCGGTCGCTTCACTTCTTGCGTCGGCCGACCTTGCCGGGTTGTTGTTCCCGCCCTTCGCGTCAGATCTTCGCATGCTGTCTGCCGACATGCATGTTGCTTCAGCGGCTGCGGCGGCTGTAAGGGCATCGGCTAGGCTGATGTCGCCCTTGGCCATAAGTCGGCTCTGCAGTGTAGGATCCCATAACCCGAGTACGAAGCGGTCTCTTATGAGACTGTTGAGACCCTCGAACTCACAGAGTCCTCCCAGGCGCCGCAGTTCTGCGACGAAATCGCTCAATTTTTCGTCGGGCTTCTGGTTTCGGCGGTAGAACTCGTTGCGCCGTATTAGGGTGGGGACCTCGGGGGCATAATGGCGCCGCAGTATTGGTTCTAGGACGTCCCAGTCCATGGCGGTTGCGTCTGCCGGCTTGGCTAATGCCTTAGCCATCTGGAAGACTTCTGGTCCGCAGTGTGTAAGGAAGACAGCGCGTTTCAGCGGGCCCGGGGCGTCCTTCATGCCGGCGCATTCTAGGTACATTCGGAACCGATCCGAATACGATTCCCAATCTTCGGCGGCAGGGTTGAAAGGGGCGGGCGGTGCTATCTTCGCCATTTTAGTGCTGTCGCTGGTTCTTAGGTGGACACGGGGTTCGGTTCAGGGGCGAGATCCCATCCTCGTCGCCAGTGTCGTGTCCGGAAATAAGCGCAGAGTCGGTGACTTCAATTAAAGCTCTTTATTTGTAACTAATGAACCGAACCGGCGAAAGGCAAAAAGCCCGCGGCTTTTATACCTTTCGCAAGGCTGCCGCGGCCAACGGCAGCGATTCAAGTCTCCCGCTCTTGGTTTGCACCAATCGCGGGAGACCTAAATCGGCCAATCAGAAATCCCCGTGCCTTGGCCAATCAAGGCTCGGGGATTTCGAGTATACCATTTTCAATACATAACATATACCCCCTTCATAAGCAGCTTTTTTTGCAAGTAAAACAAGAAGAAATGCCTTGCTTATTATTCTGGTATTGGTACCTATAACAGGAATATAGCTGGAATTGCTTGGGTATATTTCCCTTTTTCTTATCACTCAAAGGCCAATATTCCCACCAGTTTCCAAGTTCATCCTGCCATACTGCCATTTTCAATTAATCTCTTTTTATTTCTTATTGAGAAAATCCTCCCTTCTTAATCTATAACAGGATGCCTGGAATTGATACACCACTTTATATGCTTTGCTGGGGATCTTCGATGTGGTGCTTATAAGAATGGTCCAAGCTCCCCACCAAGAACCCTGCCCCCACTTGATTATTTTTAAAAGATAGTTGTATAATTTAAAGAATGATTACATATTTATTGATTTGTTTTTACAATATTATCCATCCAGAGGTGGGTGGTACAAGGTACAACAAATCCTCCCAAAATGCAAATTAAATCTAAAACATTAGAATAATACAACAGGCAAATTATTTATTGCTATCACAGCGGGCAAACCAACAGTTTTCAGCCTCTTTTGTGAGTTTTGGTCTGGACATGGTAGCTGAAATTACAAAATATACGTATGGAACTTGAAATGATTTTTGGAGTTTTTTACCCTGAAAGGTAACAAAATTATACTATGGGAAACAAGTCTAGGGAAGCTGTAGGAGGCACGTGGGCTGGAAGCTTTGGAGGTATCAAACAAAGCACTAATCTAAAAGAATGCTTTTGTGTCCTTGGACATTCTTTTAAAAAAATGGAAAGGATGACATTCCAATATCTCCTTTTGAAGTGTGCCATCTGCCCAGAAAAAAGAAAAGAAAAGTAAAATTAGGGTGGACCACTTTGCCACAGGAAACTTTATGAGGCTAGAATTGATAGCAAGGAAGAGCTTCAGCCATCTAACCTTTTGCTGTCTGACAAATGCTATTTGGCTGGCCCTTTCTGTCATCCCACACTATGTGCTCCAAATTCCAAAAGTGTGCAGCAAATCAAAAAGGTTCTGTGCAACTCCGATGCAAGGAATGTTTACATTTTAAAAAAGGAAAGTCTCTCTTTTTTTTTGTAAAATGTCTGAGGGAGCCATAAATAAAAATCCAACTTTTTATATTGGAGGGTTAATTTGTGTTAATTGTTCCCCACTTTAGAATTGGCTGTTGTTCTTTGTCTTGAATTACTACGAGTGTCTCTTCTTAGTGTACACCACACCTCCAGGGAAGATTCCATATTCCTACACATAGGAAGCTGCCTGTGTTGGCAAAAGGAGGATGTGCGGCAGGGATAGCATGAATAGAATGCGGTTAAGACGGCAGCATGTAATTTTTCATGACTGAATTCTGAGAAAACTGAATTGAAAAAAAACATGTTCCAAAAAATGACAGTTTGGAGATTTGTAGTCATATGCACGGATATTAACTTATTTAGTCCAATATGTTCATTTCCATAAACAGGGTTTCAAGTGGGTGTTAAACTATGCAAAACATCTTGCTGTTTTGTAGATATTCAGCATTTTCAATATACACAAATCTCAAATACTCAGAAACCATTTTGGCTAGTCTTTTTGAGGAATTTATGCATTTGGGATAACTGCATGCACATTAAAAGAAATAATACAACCTAGAAATCATTCTTATCCCAACCCAGTAAATTAGTAAATTCTCCACATTACAAGGGGCCTTCAAGGGAAGAATAAAGAGAAACAGAGAGACAGCAACTAGTTTTGTTAAAGCTATCAAGTGACATTTTACATTTAATTCAACTGAGATGTGAAGTCTGAAGTGCAGTTTTTCTTGCCTTATGCATGTTTGTTTCATTATTCGGAACTAATCCCATTCCAGAGACATAGCCCCTTATACCCCTTAATCTTGTTATACTTGCTGGAACAGGAGTTGGAAGGAAAGAAAACAAGTGGCAACAGAACATGTAAAATGGGGCAGTGACCAGGCCGGGCCAAGCCAAACAGGAGAAATGCATTAGAAGAAGTAAAACAAACAAACAACCAGAGTGTAAACATAGAATGAAAATTAGGAAACCTGTAATATGAAGCAACCGAAAGCAGGAGAAAGAGTAAATGGAGGAGAAGGTAGAGCAAAAATAAAAAGAAATACCTGTTTTTCTAACCTCCTTCTGTCATCGTAGCATAGCTGAAACCTGTGAGCCTATAGATAGTTGCAGAACTACAATTCCCATCTACATTTGTAATTTATTATATTGTTTAGGATTCCCTGGGAGTTTAATTCTGTACTATTTGAATAGTTATTTCTCCAGTACAATTTCTATCCCCTGTAATGGTGCTAGCAATTTAATTTTTAGCTTTCCTGCTAATCCATTGCTTCTTTCCTGTTCAGCCATCCCCATCAGCTTCTATATTCCACTCATTCATAAACCAGGCTCTCCTATATCCTCTGCTCTGCCCCATAGCCTCAGATTTTCTTCTCCAGCCTTAGCCCCATCATGGCTGCATTTACAGCAACTCAAGATGATTTTTGCCCTACACCTCCAGACTCCTTAGATTTGCACAGAATCTCTCACCCTTGTTTTCTCTCTCTCTCTCTCTCCCTCTCCCTCCTACACCCCTCTCTCCCCCTCTCTCTCCTTGTCTTCTTATCAGCTCAGACACCTGTCACTGCTTCTAATAAGGAAGAAAGGATTATTAGCAGAGAAGCAAAGAATAAAACAAAGAGTGGACCTTGAGCACATATTGGAACAGCTCATACCATTTGGTGAAACAAGCTGAAAAGGGAGGGACTGGATTTTGGGGGGACATCAAAATGCCCACAGGCTTGTTGGAGAGCCACAATCAGAGTAGGGACGCTGAGACTTATTTGAAATATCAAATAAGTTTAGTGGGTTATCATTCATGTCTACCAAACACATAGGTGGTTTCCATGGAATGTATGTGAAAATAGAAACTCTCTGCAGGAAAACTAATATATCCAAACATTAATTGGTATTTAAGTTATTGTTAACAGTGTGATGTTCTGAGACTCATTCTTCATCAAAAGAATTGTTCCCTCATTTAGCTTTTCCTTGTTGTGTTAAGACGATTGCTCTTAGAAACATACAATACAACCAAGTCAAATACAAATTCTTATCCTGCACAACTGCTATGATACAGATTAAAAAAAAGGTAGCTGGTCACAGCACTGTTTCCCTGATTCTTGGGACCAACATTTCTGGATTAAATTATGCTGACCTTTGATTTAGGATTGTTGCCAGAAAGAATATAATAAAGGGATGGCGTGGCATTATGTCTGGCATTATGTTCTGCTTTGAAAAGAATTTCACTGAGGATTTTCATGCTGCTTCAAGTGCTAAGAGATTAAAACCTACTAAGCTACAGCATTGTAATATGTCATGATTAGATCATAAACAATAAGCAAGCAGATTTCCGTGTGCAAGTTGGAAAAAGGCGGGAAAGGAATGAGGTGAGGCAATTGTTCCATGCCCCACCTCTGGAGGTAGGCCTGTCCAAAGTATACCTCAACATTCAATGATTTGTGCCACTCATCCAGGGCAGTAAACAAAATAATCAGTTAAACTATAATCTGTGTTATTTCCAAGGCCAAAAAGCAATGTGGAAAAAGCAATGATATTGTACAAGATAGTGTGAATAAATTATATGCCTCTCCATGTGTTATGTCTGATGAGGATTTAGACTGAACTTCTATGTTCTCTCTGTCCAACTTCCTGCAAATTTTTAAATATTTTCTATGCGGTTTTCTTAACTTTTATACAGTTTGGAAAAACCCCAACATAGAGGGAAAGTTTTGATTGTGGTTGGACAATAGAAGTTGATATCTACTCAGCTCACTGAAAGACTCTCAAGTGCAGTTTAAAATATCCATGGCTTCCTTTACAAAGCAACATGCTTGTCTCAGTCTCAGGAGAATGTGGAACAATTTCTTTGGCTCTGAATAGGAAGCCTCTTTAGGTAACACTGAATGCCAAAGAAGGTTGTGGCTTTCCCAAAGGCACAAACCAGAATATCTGCCATTTACAAGGGTTTATTTATAAAGCTTCATCTTCTTCTAAAAGTGGTCATTAAAAATGTAGTGTGCTGGCCTTGTTCAATTGCTTGTCGCAAGTGTGCATGTTAATAGGAGGTAAAAATTTCCCGTCCAGTTGTGTCTTATTTAAGGGGCTATGCTCATCTCCATTTCTTAGCCAAAGGAGCCAACATTATCTGAAGATGTTTTCATGTTCATGTGGCCAGGATAACTATATGCCAAGATGCATAGAATGATGTTACCTTCCCACTGAGGTAGTACCTATTTATCTATTTGCATTCACATGCTTTCAAATTGCAGTGGGCAAGAGCTGGGATAAGAAACGGGAACTCACCCCATCGCATGGCGCTTGGGTCTTGAACTCGGGCTTTAAGTTTTCCAGTTGACATGCTCCGTATCTTTAACAGAGAAAGCACCCAATATATATATTTGCACTTTTAATTACTTTGGTTGAAGGTGATACCATTTTACCTTTCATGGAGTGCTTCAAGATGCTCGTCACATTATAACACCGCCATTACCTTGGAAAATGGACTTGGTTGCCAGACTGTTCCCTTCCATTTCATCTCAGTGCCTCCTAGCTCAACGAGTCCCAGCATGAAAAAGGCAACAGGGTGAAGTTAGAGTGCCCTGATGCACTCTAACATATTAATATAATTTATGCATGTAGTTTTTTTCAGACTTAAGGACTAGATGATTGCATGTTAACACAGCTGTCATCCATCACAGCCCTCACCCTCAATTTGAAATAGAACTCAGCTGTTGTAATTTGCTATGCAAACCGTGGTTTAATGCCATGCAATATTTCTCTGTGAAAAACAGGCTTGTAACCAAGAGTTGAGACCCACCTTGGTGTAGTGAATAAAGACATCAGGCTAGAAATGGGAGACTTTGAGTTCTAGTCCTGCTTTAGGCACAAAGCCAGACTGAATTTGGGCCAGTTCCTCTCTCTTCCCAAGAAAGGAGTCAATGCAAACCACTTCCAAAATTTTGCGAAGAAAACTGCAGAGACTTGTCCAGGAGGTTTCCCGGAGACAAAGGCAACAAAATGAAATGAATCAAAAATATCCAAGATATATTAGGGTTTTTGCTATAGCAATTCCTTTGGCCACCTGCAAGTATGAGACCAAGGCAACAGCTTTCCTATTGTTTGTCCCCAACTTCTATTTTACCTGTTTGCAGTTTTGTAGAACTGCAAAATGGGATTTTTTGTCATTTCACCCAAGAGAGGCTCAGTAATGGGTAACATCAAATAGCAAGACCCTAAGAAGTTATACCAACAATATATACTACATATATGCTTCAATTGCAGATACTCTTTGTTCCTACAACTCATCACCAAGCCATGTTAAAAGAAATCTTTTAATCATCTTGATTGCAACCATAAAAATGCTCCATTATACTCAAATTAAAAGGTGCGTGTGAATTTACTGAGTTTAAAGCAACTCTCTTGGGTTTCAGGTAAGAGTCTTTCTCTACTTCTTAATAGAAAATTACAGCATGGGTTTCACTATTAAAATGCATTCTGTGCCATTTATGACACTTTATGATCTGAACACAGTAGTTGGGTTCACATTTTGCTTTCAATCATGGTTAGTTGAACATACCATAATAATTTGGTTTATGGTTTTCCAGTTCCGCGTGGCTTCGGGGCAGCAGGAATTCGCGACTGTCTGCAATTCCTGCTGTGCTTGCCGCCGAGATGCCCCCGATCCAAATGGATCCGGGGGATATGGCTGCCCTGTAGAGGCAGCTGAAGAGAGAGGGGAGCTGGACAGGGGATTGGGGGTGTCACAGACCCCCTCCTTGTCCGGAAAAACCCCTTTTTCCTGAGGTGGTGGAGCGGCGGTCAGTAATGGCCACCACAAAGAAGCCTGCAACTGGGTAAGATTGTGCTGGAGGAAGCAGGAAAAGTGAAAGTGCTGGCTGAGCCGGGTCAATCAACATCTCTCAAACTCTTTGGAACTGAATTGTTTGAATTGCTGGAGGATACATTGTATCCCTAAGAAGATCGGAAAGCGGCGGAGAAAGCTGTTAAAGGGAAACTTTTTTTTTCTTCACTCTCCCACCCCATAGAAACAGCAGATGAAGATTTGAAATTTATTTGGGCATTAAAGGTGAATTATTTTGAAAGTTAAAGCCAAGGGACAAAAGACTCTTTAGACATTGGACTTAATAATTTAAGAAATCGGAAAACCCTTATTGGAGGTATGGATTTCTGATCATTTAAAAATTGTTGTTGTAAGTGGGAAGGGAGAGGAAAAAAAATTGGAGCAGAAGTTGAAAAAGGAGGAGATTGCCTAGAATTCTAAAGAAAGATATAGGGTAATTGGACCTCTTTGATTAAACAGTAACCCCAGAAAGAGAAGTAGAAGAAGGAAAAAAAAGTATTAACTTTTGGAATCTTTTTTGAATTATTCTTGATTAAAAATACTTGGGTGGTTGTTTTGGGAAAAGTTTCTCTTTTTATGATGGCATCGCTTGTGGATGAATTAAAAACTGAATATCAAAAATATAAAAAGGAAGAAAAAGATGGAAAAGATACTTTGGGTACTTTATTTCAATTTTTAGAAATGGCGTTATGCACTTATGAAAAGTTGACTACGCAGCAGAACGACTAGGATAAAGAAGAAGAGGAAGAAGAAGCCATCTTTGATGAACAATGGATTTTTTCTGGGGAGGAGGAGAAAGAGGATAAGAAAAAGGGGATTTTAAGATTTGAAAAAACAATCAAAAAAGAGAAAAATGAGATGAAAGGTGGATGCAAGGTTAGAAAACAACGGAAAGGGAATAAGAAAAGGGAGGAGGAGAGACAAAGGGGTAAAAAGGGCAAGGTAAAAAGGGGTAAAAATAAGCAAGAGAGAAAGGGGGGGGAGGAGAAGCCTTAATGGTGGGAAGCAAGATTTAAAGAAAAAAAGCTTATTTAGAGACAATGGATGAATCTAATTGAAAAAAAAGGGGGGGGATTCTGGAAGGTACATAAGATTGTGTCTTTATATGTGTATTTAGAGTAAAATGCTTAAGACATAAATGAGTATTAATATATACAATTAGGGTTTTTTTTGGTTTTTTTAGTGATATGGATAGTGCTTATATAGGATTTTATTTAGTTATTGCTGGGTTTTTACCTTCTTTATAAAATTTATTGTGTAATTTTAGAATGTACTAAACAGAATCCCAAGATAAATTAAGTGTTATATGAAGTAATTTTAAGTTAGGACAATGAGTTAAAGGCGTCACTCCAATCAGTATATAGAAGTATATTAAAAGAAAAAAGATGAATGGATAGTTGAAAATAGAACAGACAAAGAATGATATTGAAAATGATAATAAGATATGGAAAGATATATAAAGTGAATATGAAGTTTGAATTTGTGACTGTGTGAAGAATTTCAACCCGGGATCAAGCAGCCTTCAGAAAAGATGTTTTAGGTTTGTTTGTTTTTCTATGTTCTGGGTTTTGTATGTTTATGAAAGGCAATAAAATTTTAATAAGCAAGAAATATAATTTGGATAACTAGAATGAAAAGGAGAAGTCGGGATAAGATATGAAGTTAAATAGATAATGTAAATATTGATATTACAATGTGGAATTATTTTGTATGTTCTATTGGCTTTCTTCTTTAATTATTATTTTTTTTTTAGAAAAGAATTTTCAAGTTGTTATGCCTGGATTATTTGTGTATTGTTTTTGTAAAATTAATAAAATTTGTTTTAAAAATAATAATAATTTGGCTTACAAATAACACTATGTCATAAATAAAATGTTTCCTATGATGTAGCTTATGAACAGAACCTTTAAGACTGCTTTCTGAAAGTGAAATTGGACTTTTTCTTGCCGATTTGAAACACTTCGCTGCTTATCCAAGTAGCTTCTTCAGTCTAAGAAAGTTAGTGTTAAACTTGTTATCTTACCCATCATTTACAGAACCAGGCTTAGGATTAGATGCAGCAAATGACTGACAACGCACAAGTCAAGTCTTCACTGTCTATACAAGGATGGAACTGGTTTCTCGAGAGACCAACCTGTGGTCACCATCTAAGTAGCACTTCTATCTTCTTTCCACAAACACAGAAGCCATCATTTTAGTTTCAAGGCAGGCAACTATAAACTGAAAGATTAGACCAGGGCTGTCAAACTCCTGGCCGATGGGCCGAACGTGTCATGTGCTGGTCATGGCCACGCCTAGTTTAGTGAAGGGGAAAAAAGCCCCGATATGTTATGTGATGCTGCCATGGCAACGTGAGTTTAATACCTGTGGGTTAGACCATTAGTTTTTTCCAAATCTCATGGCTGGCTGAGAATTCTGGAAGTTAAACTCCAGACATCTTAAAAATCGAGATTGAAAAAGAGTTTTAGAGCCTTCCCTTAAAAAGTAGGCGGGGTAGAGGGGGAGTGTTAGCACCTCTCCAAGATTCAGAGTTTAATTATACAAGGCAGAATGTTAGAAAGTACCAGTTTATTTTATCAAATCAGCGACAGTGAAAGTAATATACAAGAAATATTCAAGCAACCAAAGGCAGACATGGGATCCATATTTTCAAAGTAATGCTAATCAAGTGTTTATATGCTATATCTGCCTCCTATCCCCCCAAAAAAACAATTCCTGAAGCAGACCCAATTTAAAAAGAATGATGCTATTGCTGAAACAGAACCCTTGGCATAGGCTTAACTTTAGCCATATGTTTAGCAATCCCATAATGACATGATAAAAAACATAGCATGAATTTGCTGCCAAGAGCAGAAAAGGGGAACAGTCCTTATGCAACTATGAATAAACATTGGTACAGAGCTTTGCCCAGGCCACTTTTAGTAACATGAGTTTTGCAAAGGGAAGCACAAAATTATGTCACGCTTTTAAAAGGATGAAAAATTAGGAAAAGATCAAGATGATATGTCGGGATTTATATGACTCAGGCTGTTTTCCCTTTGGCTTCTACTAAGTAAATTGAAGACTCACAACTTCTGCCGTATAAGCAATAGTCTAAAAACAGGGGGAGCGCATATCAAAATTGATAAGTTTGATCTCACCACATTGACTGAAGCTCTTAAAAGGATTTTGGAATTAATAGGGTTTTTCCAAGTAAAAATCTAGATAAAAATATACACCTCACGTCATTGTTCTGAAGCAGCAGCTTTGCATGATCCTTCAATGGAATGCATAGGATGTTAATTAAAGTAGTAAGTACAAGCATCTTCACCAAGCTATGTCCTCTACCTGAAAACCAGCCCAGCTGCAGCAATTTCACACTTCAGTCTGATCTGGTACAGAAGAGGCAGGCTATTCAAAATCTTCTATCTGTCCTAGCTTGCTATGGATGGATCGCAAATTCTCCCCAAGACATTTTTTGCCAAATACAATCAGCGTCTCTATTTCTTAGAGGAGAAATAGCTGTATGCTCATTCAGAACTTCGAAAGCCAAGCATCAGCCAAGGTTCTAAAAGGGAACAAAAGCTTGCTTTAGCATTATAATGTCTTGGTTGTTTTCACGAAAGGACCAAGTTGCTAAGAGAAAGAAATATTCGTACCATGTGCTTCCAGACCACTTTGTGTGCTATTTCTTAAGCTAGCTGAATTATCTTTGTAAAGCAGCCCCACCACTCTCAAAGCAAGGCCTCCTACCCAAGTTACCAACTGACCATGCAAGTGAAGCTAAGAGCAAAATCCAGATCTCAGTTTATCTGAGTTACTTTCAGTTGCCATTCGTGGCTCTGTGAAGTTGTTGCTCCACTTAATAGGCTGGTATTAAAAACAAAACAAAACTCCATAAATCAGAGAAAGTAACCCCATTACCCATGCAGAAAAACTGCATAAAGTCCTTCTGGTATTTTTATAAAAACTGTGCACTTTACTGAAAAAATATACCTCTATAGTAATGATAATATATTACAAAACTAAAAAAACCTCCCCCCCCCAATTACACTTATTTCAGAGAAAATCAATTTTGCACATAAACATTAATTCTAAGCAGAGATTATTGCATCTAGGATACATATATATAAAATACACAGAATAAAGCTTAAATAGTTTTCACAATCATTAGGAGTTTCATTATATTAGTGTTTTACATATAAAAAGTTACTCAAAACAGAGCAGCCATCTTGGAAACTATAAATAGTTCTATTAAAAACAAACACATCTTTGCTTTTATTTGGAAAAAAAATACATAAATATCTTCTTGTCACTTGTTTAGTATCGTTTATGATATGAATGCAGAAAGCTGAAACATTCTCAGGTTGTGCAATCATTTATCTGAAATGCTATCTTGGTAGAAAGATGTCCAGCAACAGGAAGGGAGGAACTACAAGTGAATGTCTATGAATGACTATAAAACTTTATTATTATTATTAAGCAGTATTTTGATGGATTTTATAGGCAGCTATTGACATTTTTAGTGAAATCCTCTCCACTAAAAGTATCCTCTTACAAAATGGAAGACATGGTATTCCTCTAACAATTTGCTTTTATAGGTGACTGAGTTCCTGCTCTCCAAAAGAAGGAAATCTGAAGGAAATCCTTCTTTACATAATAACTGCTTCTCTCAGCAAGGCCCAAACTACAGGCAGAGCTACTGAATAATTTTCTCAAGACCCAGGCTAATTTATGATGCATGTAGTGTAGGAAATTTCATAAATAACTTTTGTTCTTTAAAAAAAATGATAACAGTGGCTGGTCACACCTTTTGTGATTCCCTAAGCTGGCTATGGGACAGTCCTCTTAATACTTTCTATAAATCCAGGTAAGCTGAAGCACTGCAACCAAATGCAAGAGTTTCATATACACCCCCCTTCACCCAAATATAAAATTCAACAAATTTTCCTTTCCAATATTTAAAGCACACGCTACTTTGTGTGGGGTTTCCCTTCCCCATTCTGGGATTCTGAATACTTTATTTGTTTTATATCTTCATTTGTCAGTAGGAAGGGCTGGAAAGGAGGATTTAAAAAACAAACAGTTTGACATTAGATCCAAAAGAGTGTTTGTTTCAGAGCATTTTGTCCATGGTCCAAATGCTTTTTTTTTTCCTTTTCTTTTTACAAAGTCTATTTCTGACTCCAGAGTTGGTATATCAAGTACTGGCAAGCCTTAGGCGTAGAATTCATTTGTAGGAGCTTTCTTGTAGATGGGTTTCTTGCCAAGGTCATAACTACCCTCATCCTTCTTCTTCATGCGGTAGATTAGGAGCAGAATCAGGAAGACAGCAAACAAGAGCCCAACTGCTCCACCTGCAATAAGAGCTGAAGTGGGAAAGGATGGAGGAAAGAGAGAGAAAGAAAAAAGTGGAATAAATGCCATGGAAATTTGAAAAGCCCTGCATTGACATTCCGCTCCTGTCCAACAGTGCAACTTTACCACTGCCGTTAAAGTTGTAGAAATAACTACTGGGAACCATTTTCTATCCTGCTTTTAGTTCTGACCCATAATAAGTATCATCCACTACATAAAACTGAAGTTTACACTGAAAAAAACCAAATAAAGGCAGCAAAGCTACCGTTACACTTCTGGCTGAACAATGGATGCCTGGAAAATGATCCTGGAAAGCTTCTAGTCAGACAGGAAATGAGAAATCCTTTAAAAAAGAAAAAAACCTAACTCTGAAAACGAGGTGAACCATTCAGCAAAAACATTAAATGTTGGGGACTGGGGAAAGACACTGGATTACTTTCTGTGCAGTTATTATATTGCAACTCATATTTTCCAAAATTATCCTGGAATGAGGCAGAAATGGTAGATCTTCAGTATTCCAAAACCTCCATCCAATAGTCAAGAGGGCTGCACTTATCCATGGATATGATCTGCCTGTGTCTTGTGTGCATAACCTGTACTTCTACTTCTAGAGAACAGTTCATGTATCTGAAATCGATCAACATAAGCTACTATGAAGATACAGTAGCTTTTCTGTAAACTCACAACTCTGAACCTTGTGAAGATCATGGATCATCAATAGTTGGGGAGCGAGGGGTATCTTTATCAGAAGACTTTATTTTTTTTACCTTGTTTAATTAATCAAATGTGCCCCTTCTGATTTAAACAACAATGCAGATGGAACACCAAATTCCTTAGAAATGTTCAACTTATATGTCCTAACTTCTCATACACATTCTCTTTTTTTAAAAAAAAAAATCGCTATGGAGACTGGGAAAAAGTAATTTTAAACTAGTACTCAAACCATTCTAGTTGTTGTTGTTTTTTTTTTAAGATTAAAACTAGCATGATTTGTGTCTGTATGGGACAGTCCTGATTTTAAAAAAAACTTTGGTTCAGAAAGCATGGCCTTTTCCTTAGTTACGGAGAGCCGAGTTTATCCATCCATCCAAACGATGATTACCTGCAAGCACTTCTGTTCTCTCAAAGATGCTCCCATTGCCTGTGCTGGCCATTGAGACCTTGTTAGACAGGTCTTCTCCTTCAGGAAATGATTTTTTGGGTACAATAATCTCATTGTCTATGACAGCTGGTGCAATTTCATCCTTGGAATCTTTTTTGGAGTCAGGAATAGAGTTGTCCATGGAATCCTAGGAAAGAGAAGAATGTCAATCCTACCTTTAACATACAGTTGAGAGCAGTAGTACCATGAGTGCTGTTGAGCATTTTAAAAAGCCAGACTTTGCTACCACCCCCACCTCCTTATTTCAAGTGTTTCTATTTAGGGCTGATCACACATTTGGAGGCAATATAATGGAGACTGACCCAAAAATCGGAGAGTACACAACAGCTCCTTGTTGGAATCAGGTATGCAACTAGTGTTACACACGACCTGTGGATCTTAATAATGCTATTAAGAGTTTCTACTGTGCCATTTTCCTACACAATACACATTTTCTCTCTTTTTAACTTTAAGAGTAGAAGAGATTGAGGTTCGCAGTAGGTAACTAGGCAATAACCACAGATTCCCAGAAAGTATGTCTTACAGGTCATCTAGACCAGTGGTCACCAACCAGTGGGCCGGGGATCACTGGTGGTCCACGAGAAAATTTTGGTGGTCCACAGAGAAATTTCACCCCCCAAAGCAATTAATCCATGCTGCGTGGAAACACAAGGCTGCGCTGCCCACATGGCCCGCAGGAACACAAGGCTTGCGTCGCTTGCATTGCGAACAACACAAGGTAGTGAGGGGAGTGTGGAAAGGGAGGAGGGAGGAACTTGCCCCACACGCACCACTCGCATTGCCTGGCCACCAGGCTGCTTCTTTCCACTTCTTTCTTCTTCTGCTTTTGGCTGCACGCAAGAAAAGTAACAAAAGTCTTTCTTTCTGTCCCCCAAACTCTGCCAGAAATGAGTCTTTGGGACCCTGCAAGGCATCCTGCTCCAAGAGGCTGCACCAGCACGACAAGTCTCACAAGACTCATTTCTGGCAGAGTTTGGGGGAGAGAAAGAAAGACTTCTGCTTCTGCTGTTTTCCTTGCATGAAGCCAAAAGTCTCTCTCTCTCTCCCCCACCTCCCTGAGAACAGAGCTGGAGATGGTATCCTGCAATCCCAAATAAAGAATGATAGATCGGTAGGAAAACAGGATGGGGAATTTTCCTGCATACTTTTTTGTGGATTTTCCAGAGTCTCTACTGCTTTCTGCAGAGTACCTGGGAAAACATCATCAAGCCACCGTCAGTCAAAATTCATATTAGTGGTCTGCGGGATTTAAAATTATGAGTTTGGTGGTCTCTGAGGTCCAAAAGGTTGGCGACCCCTGATCTAGACCAACTGCAGCAGTGTCAGAATCCACTAAACCAGTTAAAGTTGGCACCTTTAAGATGTGTGGACTCTAACTCCCAATATGCTGGTTATGGAAATCTGGAAGTTGAAATTCACATATCTTAAAATTGCCAACTTTGAAAAACACTGCATGAAACCATGGCAATTCAATTGCAGTACCCAGAAGTTCTAGGGAGACTGTTCTATTGCTTAACTACATTTACTGTCAGGATGTTTTCCCAAATAATCCATCTAGATTTCCATTTTTTAATTTCATTCCTTTTTTCTTTAATTTCAATACATTGTCCCTTGTCCTGTCTTTTGTTTTAATGAAGAACCAAGTTTCCCCTTCTTGCATGGGGCAGACATTTATATATCTGTAAACTGCTTTTTCTTTTGTACGTGAAACATTCTATTTCCTTTAACTTTAACCACAGGGTTTGGTTTTCAATCCCTTTTATGATTCAGACACCTTACTTTTCTATCTTCCTTTTCAAAAGTGGACACAACACTCTTAAGAATAAACTAACCAGTCCAGAGTAAAACTGAGTTATTACACCTTCCATGATTTGAACATGCTATTATTAATGCATTGAAGATATTTTTTCATTTTAGTGCATCATTCATGGTGAAAGGTAGGAAAGCCAGCTACTTCAGAAATTCAATTTCAAGTGGAAATACCTACCATAGTGCTACTGGTGGCAGAAACCAATTTATCCTCCATATCTGTATAACCTACAGGAAAGAAAACAATATTTAATCCTTGCTAATATTAAAGTTGTGAAATGCAGTATTTCAAAACGATCGCTAGCTTAATCTGTCAAGTTCTTTTGGATAGTTTGTACTAGATCATGCACACTCTATCAAATACTTCCGTCTCACTAGATCTTGCAACTAGTTACAAAGACCTGAATTACAAGTCATTCAAAATGTATTTTGGCTTGCCTTGCAAGGAACCTGCTGGCTTTTTTAAAACACCCATTTCTTGAAGATGGTATGAGTCTTTGACTCATATTAACCACCAGATTTGCCTCAACTTGCCATGTGCTAGTTTCAGAGTTTGTTTTTCATGAGAACTCAGTGTACATGAGGGCAAAGTTTGTGTTGAGAATTTGGGAAGAACCAAGACCACTTGGTAGATTAGTTGCAAACAGAAGATAGAAACAGAGAAGGAATAAAAGTCTTCTTCAGAAAAAAATGATATATGAAATGTCAAAAGCCATGCCCACCCCACCCCCCACCCAAAAGAGTGTTAAAAATGTTATCAAATTAACCAGAGGATAGCAGGTTTTCTTGAAAGGAGAATTAGAAAATTTAGACAATGTGAGGCTCTCCCATTACTGGGCATGTGGAAACAAGGGTATTGGAAGTATTACAAGTTAAAAATGTAAACCAGGTGGATTACATTAGAATGATCAAAAATACAAAGCAGGAAGTTCTCCAAAGTTTATGAATTCTACTCAGCTGAGGAACCATTCCCAGGTCAAAGCAAAGAAATTCAATACTGTCTTCTCAAATTTGTTAGACAAATGGTATTCAACATAAGTAAATAGCAGCACAGTAAGTCTATATTGAAATGTAACCTCAGATTTATGAACTATGGTCTTTTACATATTGAAGCACCATTCCCATTGATACATAATTAGCAAAAACAAAACAAAACATGAATTTGACCAGGAGTTAGTACTGAGAAAGACCTACCTTGATCATCTCCTGAACCCGAGAACTCATCACCATCATTATAATCAACTGTTAAGTCTGACCTTGCATCTTCATCATCTGGCAAGTCACCAGATGCAAATTCCTCTATGTTCAGTTTTGGATCCATAATCTCAGTTTCTCTCACCTAAAAAGAGAGAAAGAGAGAGAGAAAAAGAAATGAACAGGGAAATTAATGAATATTGAAGATTTACGGGGGTGGGGGGGGAGAAAAATATTGGTACCTCTACAGATTAGTAAGATTAGTACTATAACTAATTGGGACTGTATATTGAGCAATATTCATGCCATTCAAACTCCTTTTTGACAAGGATTTAAGCTGGGATTGTCAGGTCATCACTTTAGAAACAAGACCTAATTTATCAAAAACCAAGATCCAGCAGGAAAGAATGTAGTAGTATAATTTGTTACCCTTTTTATATTTGTGCTGCCATTCCTCCATAGTTAATTTTAAAGATAGAAACAAAATTTGATACAGTGGGCAAAATGGAACAACTTTCTTACAGCATTGTCACCAATCCACTTTTTTTGCCAAACATCATGCAACCAACTTTTTACTTGTATACTCTTAGTGAGCCAAGTGTACTTTTTTCCCCAGACTGAATGCTAATGTCTGAAGCCAGGTATATTTAAAGAAAAATTATTTACTTCTCTGAGACCTTTACCTATAATATATTATATTATATATTATAATATATTAGTAAATGTTTTTAAATGGACTATTACATTCAAGTTAAAACTGATAAGATTTGTTTGTAACTCAATCTGAAAATTTAGCTGACAGAGGATCAAAGGGACTAGTCTGTCAAAAAAAAAAAAAACTCACTTGAATTAAGTGTTCCATTAAGAACATTACTCTTTATAAAGGAAACTCAGGAACTGCCCTTTGAAAAAATTTTTTAAAAAAGGCTTCAATGCTGGGACCTAATTACAGCTACAGATATAAAGCTAGCATTGCAACAACAGATAAGCTGCTCCACAATACATAAAAGCCAAAGTGACTTTGCCAAGGTTAAGATATCAAACTACATGATTTTATCAGAGCCCATTTGCCTTGTGCCTTCAAGGAACCAGAGAGGTCCTGTATTACAGTGCTACGAGATAAGCCAGCTTCCTGCTGTATACCATTGAGCCTTGGATAGCACAGTAACTGGGACATTGCAATTTAAAATTGCAGGCGACTACATTCCAAAATCAGTGGATGGTTAGTTCTGTTACTTTGATAACGTATGTCCTTGCTTTTGAAAACAAGTTCTCCATCTGCTTGAAGAGAACTATCAGAGTTTGCAGGCAAGTATAATTTAATCCATTTATTTAGCAGCAGCAGTGAGAACTTGCGAGAAATGAACAAGTGAGGGCTAGAAGGATCCTTTCAGATTCTCCTATCCACGGCCCTAAAGGCTGCACCATCCACTAGAATATCCTTCTGGAATGTTTATGTGTTGAATTACAGCTTTGAGAATTAGATCGAAGTACCAGATACAAGCTCAATACCACTGCCAAATGGCTTCAGAAATTCCTAAACAACAAGGTATGGCAGTATGCCAAGCTGCGGAATCTAAAGGTGCTGAATAAACCTTGCCTGATCAGAGCTCTGCAAACAGGATATGGTTTGCTAGCAAGTTTTGGCTTCTGATGCCAGGGGTATTGTGAACTCTTTATGTATGTCACTCATGAACTCATACACTGTGATTCACTTTTGTCTTCTTTGCAGAACAGACATAATGGACACACCTATATATGCCAACTCAGACTGCATTCACTTTATTGACTCATCAATGCAACTTTTCTTCAACAGTCATTCTGTTGCTGATAAGAGATTTGAAAAGACTGAACAGATTTTACTACAAGAAAAAAGTTGAAAACAATAGATGGTGTATTAACAGAGGATAAGCAAGGTCAAGGACCAGACATGTATAATCACACGGCTTCTAATACTACAGGAGTTTAATTGAAAGAGGATAGGTAGGTTTCAGTGGTAAAATGGAACACTTTACATAATCAAAGATTTCATTCAAAATAATGTTACTCAAATTTTAAGACCATCAATACCAAACTATCTATCTATCTATCTATCTATCTCTCTATCTATCTATCTATCTATCTATCTATCTATATACACACACACACACACACATATATATATAAATAAATATGGATCTTTGGTTATTCGGGTTTTCTCCCGCGTAAGATTGGAAGTATCAAGGCAATGTTTCGATGACCCAAATAACCAAAGATACACATACAAATACCCGCGAGAACCTCAGAAAACAAATATTATATATATATATATATATATATATATATATATATATATATATATATATATATATATATATATATATATATATACACACACACCATATGTAGAATATTCACTTTTTAAAAAATAATACTCTTTCCCACATATTTAATACTTTGAATAAAAAAAGATTTAATTGCATGCATGATCTTGCAGCTAATGAGATCTGTCATCAACACCTAGAATGATTTTAAAGTAGTAATCATAATTTTCAGACTCTTTTCAGATTTTATTGTGGGTGTAGTAAGTGCTGAAAATCTACTTTCAAAAAGTTACATTAAAGGGAAAATCAGCCGAATAGCCTCTTTACTAAAAAAAATCTCATTTTCTGCAAATATGAAAGTCCAAGTCTGAAAAGGATACATCAAAATACCTAGATATTAACCAATTTGTTTAACTTATGAGATTAAGATCAGAAAGTTTAGGAAATTTAATTACAGATTACCCATCACAGGAACCTCAAAAAGTGGAAAGTACTTTCAGTCGCTATTCAAACTTGACTGAAGTTGGGCATCTTCAACATCCAGATCAGGGGTATCAAACTGGTGGCCCATGTGCCGAATGTGTCACAGACAGGCCATGCCCACCTCAGTTCCACGAAGGGGAAAACTTCACAATACATCATGTGAAGGCAATGTGATGCCACAAATTTGACACCCGTGATCTCGATGAAGGCCTAGTCACAGCAAGATCTGTCTTCTTAAGGCAGCCATATTTCTTTTCTCCCTTGCCATGTGGCATATTCTTGGTCTTCAGTTAGCTTCCAAAGAGTCCATCTTATCTCACGTTCCATATATACTGCACTGTTTTATTTTGACTGGTATTATGCAACATATTTAATCAGGTCAAAGACAGTCTCAGTGGCTACATTCATACAAAATAGTATGCTGTTTAGTTTTAACCTGATCCTTTACCATATTGGCCACTGAATCTGGCCTGTTTGATTAGTTTGTGGTTCAGTGCTTTAGCACATGAATATGTCCTTAAGGGTCCATCTGTCCCTGTATGTGCTGTCAAAATCTTTAAGATGATTTATCACAACACCATTGCCACCATCTTTCAAATTTTGATATACACATTCTGCAAAAAGCAATGGTATATCGTGAAATCAACAAGAGTTGAACTCAAAAAATGACTTTTTTTTACTGTACCAAGAAACCCAGACAAAGGGTCAATTAAATAACCAAATTAAACAAGTGAATAAAGTTTTCATTTGAATCAGGATATCCGATTCACTCAGAAACACAGTATGAGAGCATTAAACAATGTACTTTGTTTGTGTAATACCAAGTTTATTACAAACTTCATTTGAATAGACCACACATTTTCTCCAAAACACACTATGCGGTTTTAATTACACAATTCTGTATGCTCAGGAATTTTAATGCCACAATGGTAGAGTGGTCAAAGTACTTGACTAGGAGGAAAGAGACCCAGAAGCTCACTGAGTGACTTTGAGTCAGTCACTCATTCCCTCAGCCTAATCTACCTCACAGATTTGTTGTTGACGGGAAGGTAGAAGGATAGGATAAGATATATAGAGCTCTCAAATGAAAGACAGGATATACATCTAATATTTAAATTTAAATACATATTGGCTGTCTTTTCTGATATATATTATTGTCTTGCTTCCCACCTCTTTGAGTTTCAGCTTCAGAGTTACACACACACACACACACACGCACACACACGCACACGCACACACACACAGATCGATATAGATATATAATCAGCTTGACTAACTTAATATTCAACTCAAAGGGGGAGAGAGATATGTGAACATAGCTATTTTTTAAAAAGAGCCCCAAGTTTCAAATGATTTGCTTTGCCTGAACAAAGCCCTCCAGATTTCCCAATTTTGCTTTTTTGTAAAATAAGCTGGCAATTTCACATGGGATCTATTAGACTGTCAGTTATCAGTTTTTTCTGTACCAGAAGTATTCACTAGATGTATACTGTATTGAAAAAAAACTAGATAAGAACAAAGTTGCTATATTTCCTTTCTATAGCTTTCACATTCTTATGAAGAGGAGCAGGGATGGTGTACTTGTGACTTGCTGGCTATGACCTGCTTTTTTACTATATAAAGCCTTACTGGGGTTCAGAACATAAGGCTAGTGTGATATATAGATTCTGGCTTTGTTTTTGTTTTTTTTTAAACTCCACCATGACTTCATTACAATACATGTGCCAGAAAGGTTTTTGACCAAAAAGGAGTTCTTGCAGCTCTGACAGTCTCCTTGAGCCTGGCTCTTAATCCACTCTCCAGCTGAATCCTTTAGCTACTAGAGTCTGTCATTTCTACATTTAATCCAGTTCCAGCGTATTTTCTGAGCATTAAGCAGCTTTTACCCATACTGAGTGCCAAGTGAGATTAGTAAACATCATAGGGACGAGCAGAAGGGTGGAGAAGCAGATTTTCTAACCTACAAATCACTGAAAGATTTACTTCTCAGCTACCAGCCACAAATCTGTACAAGCACACAAATATGCCTTGAAGCAGCTAGTTAGGAATGAAACTGTAGAAAGATATAAATATTTACAATCCTGATAGTTAACTATACAACTAATGTGCGCAATAATGCATAATAAAAGTATTATTAGTGTAGAGAGTGAAGATACTTTTATTGATATGGCTCTCAGGAAAGCATGACTTGAAAAGTCCACTCAAAAATTATAGTTTAATAACCAGTTTGTTGTTTTTCAGACTGACTTGGTGCTAATTCAGAACACCCATCCTGCAGACAACCAGATTCTAAGGAAATCTTATTTGTGGGTTTAGCAAAAGAAAATGTATGATTGAAACCTTCAAATCTATCCAAGGATTGTCCAAAGCCAAATAATTTCCTGCTCTAGATGTCACATTTTCTGCTCTTTTCAGTAAGACAAATAATTAAAGTTCAGATTATTCTATTTAATCCTTATTAATGTATACATGGCAAAAAAAAAAAAAAAAAAGTAAAACAGCCACAGCAATCAAGTGCATATCTTCAAGTCCAAAATTCTGAGCCAAGCAGCTTAGGAAATGAAGTATTGATGTATCATTAACAGTTTGCAAGCTTGCAGAAGTACATTTATTTTTTCAGTACCCCAAACAGAAAAATGTGTATGGCAAATTTCTTTATCTTTTACAGTATCTGGCCAGTTCAAGTGACAATACACTTTTAGGAAAGCTGCCATTTTTGTTAAGTTGCCAAGGGGAACAAACAGAGATGAATTAATTTGCTTCTTTCCTGCGGAACTGCCTCATCCATGATCTTGCCTAATAATAGCCAACGAGATGCAAAACTCTCTGGTGGGGTGTGGCATTTATGTATGACAGGTGGGTTTAAAAACAATTCTCAAGCCAGTAAAACATTGACTTTAATGGCACTATGATTCTTGCCAGTCTTGATTTTTCAAACATGCTAGTTCTTGATTCTATTCTGACTCAGATAGGAGGTGCAGGAGGAATGGATCCTATTAAATCTAAAACAACACACTGCTCCCTCCCAGATACGGTCAAACATTCTCACGTTTGTGCACTCTTTTGTGAACGGTACACAGTTCAACTGTTTACTTAGGTGGGTGATAATAAAGCTTGTTTGTTCAATTTCCCAGGAATGTGCAGAACAGAATGACAGGAGAAAGCAGAAAACTCAAGCATAGACCATAAACCCTCCTTCACAGAATGGGTGGACAATTGTCTTCCAACGTATTTTATCTTGCTAAGTATCCATCCGCTGACTTTATCAAAATTAGGAAGGACTGAGACAAGTGTGTCTTTATCAGGGCTATTCATTTTTAATCCAATCTGTCGGTGAATGGAACAAGATTGTGCAAGATTGGATTAAAATGGCAGAAAAGCCCTGATTAAGGCACACTTGTGTCAGTTCCTTCTTAATTTTCTCACACTCCAGGCACATGCACATTTGAATGCAGAGATATCCTAGGAACAACCAATTCTTCTTCCTGCAGTTCCCTTGAGCAGAAAATTGAAGAGTGTGAAAGGTGGCATAGAAGAAATACAAAATTAATTCCTTCCACTTCTGAATCAGAGACTCTATTGCAAACAGAAGCAGCCCTCTTTTGGGGTTAAAAGCAACTCAGCAACTAAAGCCATATTGGGAGTTTTTTTCCTGTACATATATTCTGTGTTGATTGCAGTTTCCAAATAATAATAATAAAATAAAATGCCAACTCCAATCTAAACATCTGGCAACTATGCAACCAACCGTACAACTACTAACAATCTTGGCCATTTTTTAAGGTTCTGAACATTATCATAGCAACAGGTAGGAATGCCAGGCAAATATTATTGCTATGTACATTTAATTGGCCCACATGTTTTATATAATCATGTTTTATTTTGTGTTTTCAAAAGTTCTATGAGTTATTGCTCATAGAACTTTTGAAAATAGCTGATAGCAGAAGAAACCAACAAAAAGAATCACAAAGTCCCACATATTATATAATATAGTAAAAAAAATGTTCTTTTTGATTTCCTTATATTTAAGAAATAAGTTTTCTATTTCAATTTGCAGGGTAACACTCTTCTAGAAGTACAGCATATGTAAATCCCACAGGTGATCCCTTAATCACTTTGATTCTAATGCATTTGGCCAGGAATTATGCAAATTTTTAGTTAGAATGTGTATCATTCCTAATGCAAAAGCTGCTTCATCCAAGCTTGCAAAGCAAGATCATATCTAATTTCCTTTTGGTTAAGCTACTGATACTTCTATGTTAACTGATCCAGATTTCAAGTGCAAAAATTCTCTACTTACATATACAAATGGCAAAAACTATTAAAATAACTATAATTCCAGCAGGAATTTAATTCCATGAAAAATATGCATATGTCCTTATTTTATCTCATCCTGATTTTCAAAATTGTTTTAAAGAAATTTAGGGTTCCCTGGAGGCTTAGAGTCTTTGGACAGAAGATCCATAGACATCAGTAGACATTTCCATTAAAGAAACTTTGCTTGCCAATATAAATCTTTCAATTAAAGTATATGTGAAACAAGAGTTAAGCAAGTTCTTGTTTGGTGGTCACAATTAAGGCAATCCATTAATCTAGTCTAAAGCATTACCCTGTTTCCCCCCGGAAAAGCACAAAGGTTTCTCACGCAATATATTAATTTTAGTTCAACCAAATCCCTTAGTTTGTAATATGGTTTAGCATATGTGTTGTTAGCCGGTGTTTTGACAGTGGCAGGATACAGAAAAGGTTAACTGAGGACTAAAACTTAAGAATCAGATGTCTGCTACTATATCTTCATCCCAACTGTTTATAAGGGACTACAGCAACTCTTCTGTCTAATTACTTCCAAAGCTAGCAGGAGAAAAGTTTAGCTCCTAATATTTATTAATTAAACAAATTTACATAATATTTTTTGGCCTTGGAGGTCTCCAAGATGCATTGAGAAGGTTTAGGGCAGCTTTACTGAAGCAATAAGCTCACCAGATTTACCTAACATGACTTAACGGACTGTGCTATTTGGACAAAACCTTATTGAGAGAATTCTAACAGCAGTCCCGAAGGGCAAACCTGCCACTCCCACAGCCTCTCCCCTCATGCAGTTACCACATAACCTCTTGGCAGCTTATGTGGTCCGGAGGGTGTCTCAGCCAAAGTAAATCTTGTGCTGTGCAGTTCATGAGGTTTCCAAATCCCCCATTTACAAAAATGCTGCTTTGAGACTTGCTGACCATTTGGAAAATTTGTAATCTTTACATCTGCTCTGACTCCTGAAGTTCCTTAAAAAAAAAAACCCCGTTGCTAAGGGATTGGGTAAAGTGGTAAAAGGCTTAAGTCTTACAACAACAACATTGAGCAAGAAAAGAGAAATATCACTTCATTCAGTTTTATGACTACACAGTTCTAAGGAAGTTCAGAGAATCCTTCTGTCAGCAGACTGCTGAGGTTATGGTCATGCACCGATTCAACTCTGCAGATATCAAACAAAAGGCCTTGTTATGCAAGACCTCCACCCCATCCCTCCAACTATATTTCATCCATACAAACTACATTTTAAAATAAAGCCACTTTTGAATGGGAACTAATCCTATGGGCTCAGAGAGGTAGAACACTTGGATTTTATGTGCCTTCGGGTTATTTTCAACCACTAATGTCCACATAGATTTCTTCAAAGGTCTGCCCTTAACTCTTCCAACACTGCACCCATTGCCATTCTAACTGGATTCATTCACCTTGCTGCTGGTCATTCTCTTCTTCCCTTCCACTTTTCCTAGCATTAGAGACTTTTCCAAGAAGTACTTGCAATCATTCTGAATATATGAATTACAAGAACATGAATGTTAACAGAATAAGCAAGGGGAAAAAGCTAAAATTCCTTACTTAAATTATCTAAAGATAGCATTTAGGTAAATAAAGCAGTGGTCCGGAGACCATTCACTTAGTATAAGCAGTCCAAAACCATGCTAAGTAAGAGAGAGAAAGAAAGAGCTGACATTGATTTCTCATATCAGTAGTATACTTGGACCCAGCCAGGTATATAGCTTGATATCCAAGTTATCAAACAAAATAAAGAAGAACCAATTTTAAATTGCAGAAAATTAGAAATTTAAATGCTTTATTTATTTATTTAGCATATGGCACGTGTTAGCCAGGGATCACTGAGGTGGCTGGCTGCCTCTGTGAAAGGAATTTTTTAGGGCAGTGTTATCTTTACCTGTAGGATGCCTGAATGCCAAAAGGCATTCGGAGGAGGCTTTCTTGTCCCTACACAGTTTATTCACTCATGGGAATCGAACTGCCGAGCTTTCAACCTCAGCGGTGCGCAGGCCCAGTGTCTTACTATGTGAGTGTCTTACTTTGTTCTGCTAGAACAGAACAAAGGATTATGCGTTAGTTCATAGTGCCCAACCAAATCATTAGTCATGAGCATAAAACATGTACTGGGTACAACTGGTACTCAGAAACATGTAGCTTTGGATCTTCCATTTTGACTATATACTATCTTTTGCTTTAAGGTTAACATAAATCTTTGCAACACAAAGTATTCTACCTCCTGCTTAGTCTATTTTTTTTAACTATGCCTCTCAACTAGTTTGCCATATCAGATTAACTTTTTTGTGTCAAGAAAGCTTGATTTAATTATTTAAGTGTCTGGCACTCTCCCACTTGTTGTATCTGGGATATTTCAGATGTAGTTAGCTTGTGTTCAGATATACTATGAAGATAATCCAGGCTTGTTTGTACAGCTAAATTCTTGCATGATGTCCATGCTATCTGTTTTAATCTAATCAGGATGCTTAAAGATTAGCATAACTTTTTAAATTTGTAACTAATTAAGATATGGCTGGTCACCTTTATGGTTAATTTGGCTTTGCAAAATCATCAGTTTTGACTGATCTAAGTCTCCCTATCACCATCCCTAGGACATTACATGTAATAATTCCAATCTAGTTCATGATTTTAAGTTACATTGGAAACCTGTGTGGCTCTTCAACTATACTTCCCAGAATTCCTCAACTATAGTCCCCAGACTTTGACCAGAGTTGATGAGAACTCCAGTTCACTAACATCTGGACAGATTGCTCATCCCATTTTATAAAATAAAGATACTTAATTAGGCAAATAGATGTATTAATAGTAACAGCAGAAGTTACTTTCTGGCCAAGAAAGACAATTATTGTCTTGCTTTACTCCCATGAACATTTTAAATCAAGTTGGCCTCAAAAACAGCATTTATCCAACTTGGGGGAAAGGATTTGGAAAAGTTAGGCAATGTTGGACTTTTTAAACATTTAGATTTATTTATTTATTTTTATATATCAATTGCTTACAAGATAATAGGTATAAGTAAAAACATAGTTATGAATACATGGATACATATAAGAAAAAAATATATAAAAAAAACAATAGGACAGGGACGGTAGGCACATTGGTGCACTTTTGTCTCAGGACCCTAGTTTGGACAGAAAAACTAAAAAAATATCTCAGAAGGCGGCAATGGCTAGAAAATTAGAAAATATGTCCATACAGTCATCAGGAATCTAGTTCTCAAAGGACATTTTTATGATGACATTACCACAAAAATAATAATTCATTCCATTAAAAAATTAAGTTACTTTGGAGTCAAGTTCAACCTCTTGCATTTACACAGATGTTTCCAGTGCAATGTTCTTGGCAAGATATAAGAATACTTCATCATTTCCTTCTTCCAGGATGCACTTTGCCTTCCTAGTCTGGTCTACAGCAATAATCTTCCAGTGCATTTACACCCAAATATTAACCTGACCCAGCTTAAGAGTCTAGTTAGGCAAGATGGCCAAACAGGATACCTTCATACTTCACTAAAAATCCTGGAAGTTTTACTTTACCCAAAGGATGCCCGTATTGTTAACAGAAATATTACTTTTCCTGCTCCCACAAAAAGTCTCCTTCAAATCCCCTGATTAGATTAGAGTAGATTCTTTTTCTGTAGGACTACAAAGATTCTTCCTTCTAATTAAAAACAATCTCAAGAGTCAAACATGTCTTAAATAGATACTAATAATGTCCAAAGCATATTTAACTTTTGGAAATTTCTGCATACAATGCTTTGAATTTTCCAGTCTATTCAGAAAAGTTTTTGCTGAATTATACTACAAGACTGGATTGGAAAGGCTAACCACTAACTAATTCAGTAGGTTCTCAGAAAACCTGCTGTAGTTAACATCAGTTCCCCATTTTCTGGGTCCAGAGGTCATTGTGTCAGATAATCAGTGTACTTACCCGCTCTCCCCCCCAAAATTAATTTTTTTTGTGCCCAACGCAAGGTTAAATGCAAAATCTGTTAAGTGATTAAATGAAATACATCAGTATTAGCATTTGGCCATGTAGAATGTTGATTAAGGAGTAACAAATGACCACTTCATGTGAGGGATTTTAAACAGTCATTACAATAAATGCTTCCCAAAAAACAAAGAGTTTCCATAAGCTATGCTTATTTAATTATGTCTCATTTACAAAGAGCAAGGTGGGGAAGATTGATAGATTGTGAACTCCTTGACAGAAGGATTCAACCTTTTTCTAATGTAACTCCTTCGAGTAGAATATATTGCACTACTGGTATCGTATTAACTTTAATCATGCTTTATCGGTAGGAAGTGGAAATGAGGGACAGTTAAGAAATTGACTCATGTGAAATTATGCAGTATGGAGACCTGGTGGTTACAGCAAAAATATATGTGTTGGCATGGCTGAAAAGAGACATCATGTTGTTCTACATGTATTTACAAAAAAACAATGTAAGTGGACTGCTTCTTAGTGAAGCTGTAAATGCTAACTCTCAACATTTTTTTGAGAATAGTTAGCAATGGCAGCAGATCTTATACGTGATTTAAACTTCTGAGAATGTCAAGTTGTTTAGAAAGCTTGACTTACTGGGTATAATGAGTTTAAGAAAGAATGTTCTTTTCAGAGGCAAATAGCACTGATTCAATTTCATTTGCATTACAGTCTTAGCATATAATCATAAAAAATACCTAAAAAGGTGTGCATTGCAGTGATATCAGTATATATAGATTTCCCATAATTCTCCACATCACAGCCGCATTCCTATAACCTCTTATCAGGCAGTCAACTCAGAGAAGATTACTTGCAAGTATGTATGTATGTATGTATGTATGTATGTATGTATGTATACACACACACACAAAATAGAAGAACAGTGGGTGTATATATAAAACTGCAAAGCATGTCTGCATATAAAAGATATTATACAGCTTTTCTTTTAAAGAAACATTTCTTATTCACTTCAGAATTGAACATACCAGGGTCATTCCTCTTAAGTTTCAGTTTACTTACAAAAGGCAAGTCTCATTAAAGCTTTTAAAAAGAAAACTATTAAAACTAAGATAATCAGTTGCTTGAAAATGGTCACATTGCTATCTTGGGGGAGCTTCATCACTGGAAGCTTTTGAGAAGAGACTGCTATCTGTCAAAAATCATGTAGGGTCTTCTTGGGTGAGGGGTTGGACTAGATGACCTACAAGGTCCTTTCCAACTCTGTTACTCTGTAAATATCTGCTCACACCTCCATAGATAGGTTCTGTTGCAAACTAGCAGTACAACCTCCTGTGTTTCTGGCCTGAGGAAAAATTGATGTTCACAGGTTTACCCCATATTTTTTAATATCAACAGGAACACAAAACCTAATATTCTCATGCTGAGTACTGATGCTTTCAAATCTGATCTTATATAATAACTACAGATACATCTTGCTTGGAATTATTTGCAGAATCTCTCTTTCTCTGAACTTCCCGAGGCCTTCAGATCTATATTCTATGGCAGAATTTGTCTGAGGGCTTCCACTGCTTCCAAATCTAAGCAATTTTCCAAACAGTCAATAACAAATGCTAGGACATCAAACACCTCTTAGGAAAATCTACCTTCCCTGTCGAGTTCATAACAACGCAAGAGCTACAAAAAGGTAGAGAAATGCTGAGCTTTCCGGATGCTTGTGTGCATTCTGTGTGCATGTTGACTTGATGCTAGATCACAAGATCTCCTCATTCCATTGCTGTAGTTGATAGAACCAATATTTCCTAACTATGCTTTCTCTGCTCTACAAGACCCCAAAGGTTTCAGGTCAGATGGACACAGGATATATTATTCATGAAATACTGTTGCCACTGATTTTGCAATATACCTTCCTCCATTTCCTATGTGACATAAAACAAGCACTAGGGGGTTGAACTCTTTACCACCCAGGAGTTGTTTCCACTTAGTCATCTTCCATCTCAAGTAGCAACTTGTAGACAAAATCAATATGCCCCAGTACTATGTCATACTTTTTCCACATGTTTAGTCTTTCCATAGACTTTCCAGCGTGACATACTGGGTCAAGGGAGCAAGGCATATCAACTATAAGCAAGAATTTTCCTAGGAAGAGTTCAGCCAGAATCACTTACTCAGCTTTCTATGTTGCCATTCCCCTCTCTATATAAAATTTTTACAGTACTACAGCCGTACATTTACACTCAAGAATTCTGAGCATTTTGCTTAGAAGAACAGTGGGTGTTTGACAAGCGGCGAAGTGGTACAGTTTCAAGTGATAGCAATGAACAGGTGGACAGAAAATATTTACCGTTGTTAAAGTCTCACAATGTAATAAACCAAGTCCTAATTCATTTACTAGTAAATATGAAAAAAAGCTAACTCAATTTAGGGTGGCAGGATTAACAATGAAACTGAGCCAAAACAATGCAATAATATCAATATTCTGAAATATATTTTATAATGGCCCTAATTTTGTGCAACTTTTCTACATTCAGCTCTAGATTAATACAAAATCAAAAATATACATAGTCGTTCTGCTGCTACCGTGTTTCTCCAACAATACGGCCCCCCAATAGGAAGATCAAGCATGTTTTCTAAGCATAAAATGAAGTTAAGCCCCTCCCCCCAAAATTAGGCCTAGTTTAAAACATGCGAAATTGGGGGGGGAGGCGGGGGGGGAGACTTGCCATTAGGAGTGCTCTGCAGGCAGCTATGCCTCACCATCAGCCGCTCCTAACAGCCAATCATGGTGGAGCACAGAGGGCTCCCTTACCTCTCCCTTACCCGGGTCAGCAGGCGGGCAACATTGGCGTGGATGTCTGGCAGCGTTTCAGCTGCCTCTCAGGTAGCTTCCACGCTTCCCACCAGTGCTGGCACCTCTCTTGCCAGCGCCATCTCCAACAACAGCGTCTGAGTCGCTCCAGCTTTTCCCCCGTCCCCGTAACAACAGGAAAAAAAAAACATTTTGAGGTACCTGGCAGCGCTGTGCGCTGCATTTTGATTTAATCCCGAGCGGCTGGGTGGGTGTGAGAAGAGCTGAGCGAGCGTCTCTGCTGCTGCTACCCTTGGTGCTCCAGCCTTGGGCTCTGCAAGTTTACAAAAGTCCCAGTGCACAGCCCGTTCCTGCATTCCAAGCGCCCAGGCCGAGCTGCAGCTGTCCCTCTCTCACCAGCACCATCTCCAACAACAGCAGCAGCGGCGGCGGAAATGTGGAAGCGTTTCAGCTGCTTCTCGGGTAGGGGAGCCGCCTCCGTAACTTCCACGGTTCCCGCTGCTGCTGCTGCTGCTGCTGTTATTGGAGATGGCACTGGCGAAAGAGGGACAGCTGCAGCTCAGCCTGGGCGCTTGGAATGCAGGAACGGGCTGCGCACTGGGACTTTTGCAAACTTACAGAGCCCAAGGCTGGAGCACCAAGGGTAGCAGCAGCAGAGATGCTCGCTTGGCTCTTCTCACACCCACCCAGCTGCTCGGGATTAAATCAAAATGCAGCACACGGCGCTGCCAGGTACCTCAAAATGTTTTTTTTTCCTATTGTTATGAGGACAGGGGAAAAGCGGGAGTGATTCAGATGCTGTTGTTGGAGACGGCGCTGGTGCGTGGGGGGGAATTAATTCACCCCCGAAAAGACATCCTACCCGTTTTTCGGGGCTCAAAAAAAAAAAAGACCTGGCCTTGTTATATGAGAGACACGGTAGATATAAATTAAGGTTACAAAAATATGGATGATCATTTGGCAGCCAAAAGATTCAGTAAACTCTAGTGATCTTCCAATTTTGGCAGCCATGAACTGGCAGCTCTATTCAACTTATATTACTAGTTGGGTCTTAGATGGTTACCAGTCTTCTAGCACCCAGCAAGTTTGTTTAGGTCCACTGATTTCACCCCAAACCCTGTGTGACCTATAACCCAGTGGCAGGGAAAGGATGCCTGAAAAGATCTAATGTTCCTTCAAACACAACCAAGTCAGAGTTAAAAAATATAAAATCATATTGCAGTTTTGATTTTGTTTTTACATATTGTGTGAATCCAGTGACTGCATTTGCGTAACGTGAACTTGGCCATTTGTGACTTATTCAAACAATGGTCCCAGAACATTATAGCTTTATAAGCATACAGAGTACTACGGGTCAGCCTTAATCATCCCACTTTTTTGCTGATTTCCTCATTATTTGTTGTTTCTGCTACTTTACCTTCTATTAAAGTGGGAACATGTCTAATACATTTGCCATAATAGTTATATGGGAAATATTATGAAGTCAAAGACTGAAGCCATTTCAGATAACCTATACAAACTAAACAAACGTCCATTTTTCTTTCAAATTTCTTTCCTATGTGTTTAAAAGATTTAAGATACTCCCATCTTCTGTAGACATGAGTTGATAGCTTTGGATGGTACAGGCCCAACCATATTTTAATTCTATGGCATGTTCTGTCTGCTGTCACATATCCCTACATGTTTGACGACGAGAAACTATAGAAAACTCTCAAGAACTACACAAAATATTTGGCCATTCACTACTCAACATATTCTGAAGATGCTAGTAAAGGAAGGTAGTCCTCTTTGACTTTGTCAAGCTACAAGATGCTTCTAAGATGGCCAGTCTTTGAACGGGGAGTTATATCATACTGGCCCAACGAGGGCATATGCATCTGTACAATGTCTCAGCCTGTCTAAACCACATGTTATGGATTGGAAATAAAATTACATATTTCGGCTAACAATGATGATTTGATTGTGAGAGACAGAAAACAAAACTGGGAAAGAGTAGAAAGAACAAGCCTGGGGGATCCATGGCAGCAGGACAGGACAAACCGGTTTGTTCATTAATAATGCTGCACTACTTTTCAAAACAATACACTCAGCCAGATTCTTATATATATTTTTTGAATTTGATTAACATTGCCTGAACACCAAGATGGAAAAAAAACTTGGCATGCTGCATTTACAACACAACCCAATTCCCCACAGCAAGGCTTCGTGAATGCCAACTGTCACAGCACTGTAAAATATGATTCATGCACCATCCTTTCATTATAATCCTTGGGGGGGGGGGCCTTCCAGAAAGAGTTAAGAGGAATTTGTGCAAAATAAAGAGTAAACAGCAGCATCAAACCAGATGCGTGTACTATAGGTAAAGCCATATCATAGAGATTAATCCATCAGCGCTCAATTAAAACATGTCAGGTGAATAGCCCACAAGGAACCTGGAACACAGTTTTCAGCAAAAACAGAAGGTCCGGGAGGAAATGACTAAATAGACTACAAGTTTCACAGCTTGGGCTACAGTAATTTTAATTCAGTTCATCCGAAGACATTCTTTTATAGAAAAGGTATGTACAGGTAGTCCTTGACTTACAACAGTTCATTTAGTAACCATTCAAAGTTACAATGGCACTGAAAAAAGTGACTTATGATCTTTTTTGCACATTTACGACTTTTGTAGCCTGCCTATGATGGTGTGATCAAAATTCAGATGCTTGGTAACTGACCCATACTTATATGACCCATACATTGTGGTGTCCCAAGGTCATGCGGCCATCTCTTGCAACCTTTTGACAAGCAAAAACTTAACTGTGTTACTAGCTCATCAACTGTAGTGATTCACTTAACAGTGTAAAGAGATCATAAAATGGGCAAAATTCACTTAACAACAGAAATTTTGGGCACAATTGTGGTCATAAATTGAGGACTATCTGTAATCTATCACAATCCAGATGTCGCTGACCACTCCCAGCATCCCTCAGCATTGGTTAAATTGCTGAGAACAGCAATTCAGCATCTCCTAGAAGTCCTTTCTGATCCTTCTCTTACAGAATACCAAGCAGTTAGAATCTCTGAACTTTTTGACTAACCCAATAAGGCCTCAGATTCATGTAACTTTCTGCATGGATTCACTTAAAACAAGTTAGAACCTCTCATGCATTTTAGTATTCCATAAAATTAAGGTCAGTTAGTATTTAGGACACCCTCTGAAAAGCTAGATAACTACCTATTTTACTAAAGACTGAAGAGACCATCAACAGAACCTTTGACTGAGAAACTGCAGGAATGTTTAAAACAAAAGTGATCAATTTCAGAAATGTTTTGTTATCTTGAAATTCTCAGACTCATGGGTTTTGAGGCTAAGACTTTTTGCATTTTTAAGCTAAGTGAATGTTGCTGGTGAAAGCTTTACAAATTACTACTGTTTATAAATAAAATAAGCTATGCAGATCCATTACTAAGAAATGAAAGTCTATGTTCCATTAATTAAATGCAGAATTTTTAGGAACAATCAGGCAAAAGAGAGTAAACAGCAAGTACAAGAGGGTTAAAAAAATTACCCTTCTGAAGTCTACAGATAACTGCAATCCATACCTAAATCCAACAAAAATGAAAAACAATTTGCAAGAGAAGATCACAGAATATCACAGTACAATTACAGGCAAAGGCTCAAATGACAGACAAGAAACCAGGGCAAAAACTAAACTGGCAAAGGAATAATAGAGCTACATTTGAAATAAGATAAAGGGGAGGGATTAAACATGAAGCCCCAGTTTATAAATGTCACCCTTCCCCTCTAGAAATACAAACTCACTCAAGTTGCTAAAAACATAAGCAAGTACATAACCTAAATACAATTTAGCCTGAATTATTCCTCTGTGCTGCTGTTCAAGCTTTCTGATCTTCTCCCAGCATAACCTTATAAAGCAAGTTGCAACTAATCTCCCACCATCTCCTCTGAGGAGTCACAAAGCTTTAACGAATTTTATTTATTAGATTTTTATCAAGCCTTTATTACTTTATAAGTAACTCTGGTGGTGAACATGTCAAATACCACTTCCTCCTCCTGTTTTTCCCACAACAAGGACTCTGTGAGGGAGGGTTGGGCTGAGGGAGACTGACTGCCCTGGTCACCCAGCTGGCTTTCTTGGCTAGGGGTGTTACTAGAACTCAGTCTCCTAATTTCTAGACCAGTAACCTAACCCACTCTTCCCAAACTTGAGAGATCAGCAACAGGCAGACCAGTGTTTGGCAAGGTCAAAGGTTGAAGAGTGTTTGCAGGAGGATAAAACAGCCTGGCCAAATAACTGAAGAGAGGAGAAGCAAAACAGAGGCTTTCTTTTCTCAAAAAGCAGAAGGAGGTGAATGCCTCAGGAGCAAAGCAACCACATTCAGATTTACAGGAAAACCCCAGATCTCTAGTGTGTCAGACACTTGGGAATTTCACTTAATGGGTTCTGTGTGACCATGGAGAATTGCAACAGAGCCAGGTTTTGGGTCAGCGGTTACTCATTCCTCAGCTATGAGCTGGAGGAAGTGCTAAATAAGGCAACAACACGGCATGCTGTTTGCTGGTACTTGGGAGACTCTGAGAACATTTGGGGGGGGGGAGAGGCTAGGAATCCACCAGGCAGTCAATGAGATGATGAAAACCATCCCGCTGGTCGTAAAGGACGGCTGAAGAGATTGCCAAGCATGGGCGAAGCTTCTCCCCTTTCCCCAATCGCAGTATGCTCAAAAGGACCGAGGAGATAGCTGCGGGTTAAGCAAACGCTGCGCTAAAAAGTAATACAAGACCGAGTAAGAATAAACTACTAAGCGGGGGCCAAAGGGGTGGCAGCATCTCTCTCTCTCGCTCCCTCTTTCCTAACTTCCTGCGAAGAAAGGGAGACTCGCCCCGGCTTTAGCCCAGCGACCCTTGCTTGGAGAGAGGGTTACTTGAGAATGTGTCGACGTCTCTCCAGAAAAAGGGGGACAGGGGTCTCCCTCTCCGGCTTGGCACCGGGAGTAAAGGGCGATCTCCTTTTCCTCATTACTTGACCCGCAAAGCCATCAAGGGCGAAGAAGATCGAATCCCGGTACCCAACTTCGTCTTCCCTCCTAACTCCGCCAGCAGGAATGGCTTAGAAATCAATCCCGGGCAAATTTCCCGCCTCTCCCCCCCCCCCCCCCCAAAACCCACCGCGAACCTTTTGCTGCTCTCCCCCCCTCCTCCACGCAAATCCCCGACAACACCACTCACCGATTCCGCAGCCACGCTGACGGCGAGCAGGAGAGCGGCGTACAGGCCGGCGAGGCGAGCGACTTGCATGGCGTTCTGCAAAGAGGCGAAGAGCACGGAGCGAAATCAGCCGCGATGATTCGGATGTAACCCCCTCGCGTCGGCGCTCAGCTTTCTTATAGGCAGCCCCGGCGTGGCCCGTCCTCGTTCGAGGTGGAGCCGAAGAGGGGCCTCTCGCTGGGCGGACGGCGGGAAATTTCCCTGCTTTCGCGATTCCTTTCGTATTGCTCGCGCCGCCCCTCTCGCTCCCTTTTAGGCACGTTCCCCGGGCCCGGAGGATGTTTCGTTCTTGATGGTGCTCCCCCTCTTGGACGTACAAGTAGGCATCGACTTACGACGACAGTGGAACCCCAAATTTATCTTGTTCGGCGAGACATTGTTAAGTGACGAACAGAACAGAATAGAATAGAATAGAATAGAATAGAGTAGAATAACCTATATTGTCATTGCATTCCATGAATACAATGAAATTTGAAAGCTACTCCATCGCAGTGCCCCAAACACCACATCACAATCACACTACAGAGTTTAAAACTTAAAATAATTTAATAATAATAATAATAATAGGACTAAATCACAAATGCACTGTTTGAATTCAAGACAATTACTGCCTTGGAAAAGAAACTGTTTCTCAATGTATTCGTCCTCATTTTAAGAGACCTATAAATGATGGTAACAGATCGAAATATGAGTGTCCAGGATGAGAACAGTCTGGAGATTTTTAGTGCTCTAGAGGAGCACTAAATTTTTTGTGCTGTGTTTATAACTCTCTGGAGCATCTTCTTAGCCGCTGCAGAGCATTTAGCATACTTTTGCCCCATTTTACAACCTTTCTTGCAACCGTTGTTAAGTGAATCATTGTTAAGTGAATTTGGCTTCCCCATTGACTTTGATTGTCAGAAGGTCACAAAAGGGGATCCTATCCCAAGATATTGCAATGGCCATAAACATGAGTCAGTTGCCAAGCATCTGAATTTTGATCGCATGACTATGGGGATGATACGACAGTCGTAAATGTGAAAACCGGTCATCAGTAACTTTTTTCAGTGCCGTTGTAACTTTGGATGGTCACTAAATGAACTGTTGTAAGTCGAAGACAATCTGTGCTCCATGTAAAATTAGTTAGAAAACAAGGAGCAACTCAGCCAAAGCTTGGAAATTTACACAATGAGCTGCTGCTTTCAAGTTTTCTGGGAAAATTTGCAAGGGACAGAATAAGGGGAGTAATTAGATATGGATTTCTTTCAAAATACTTGGGAAATAAGGGGCACTGCCCCAGGGCCTAGTCTCCCTCTACATCAGTAGTTCCTAAACTTTTTGCCGTCACATCTCCCTTTAGTGTAGCTCTAATGTACACACTTCCCATAAAAACACCAACATGAACGAATACAAGTAAGAATGAAAACAATACAATAAAACTTTGGGAAAAGTGGATTTATTTTCTGCACTCCCCAAAGGAGATACACCTCACAGTTTAGGAAATTATGCTCTGGATACATTGCAGATGCTGCTCCCTGAGTACCCACTTACTTTTTCGCACATTGGCTAGAAATATCAATTTTAAGTCATCCAAAAAAAATGCCAGGTTGTGGAAGTTCCAAAGGTGCTTTTTCAGCAGGCAACTGGGCTTTCTTGTTTTTCTTTGAAGACTTTTCACTTCTCATTCAAAAAGTTTCTTCATCTCCAACTGGATGGTGGGGAATGGAAGGATTTATATTCATTGCAGACAACTGGTCATTTCCATTCTTTTAGAGCAGGGGTCTCCAACCTTGGCTCCTGGAAGCCTGGCGGACTTCAACTCCCAGAGTTCCACAGCCAGCAAAGCTGGCTGTGGAATTCTGGGAGTTGAAGTCCGCCAGGCTTCCAGGAGCCAAGGTTGGAGACCCCTGTTTTAGAGAGTCCTTGAGACTACTAGGAGGTGTATTTTATTTATTTTTAATTTATTTTGTCAAGCGATTATAAAATAAGGTATAAGTATAACATAGTTATGAATACATGAAATGGATATATATAAGAAAAATAAAAAGAAACAATAGGACAGGGACGGTAGGCACGCTGGTGCACTTATGCACGCCCCCAGAGACCTCTTAGGAAAGGGGTGAGGTCAATAGTAGAAAGTCTAAAGTTAAAGTTTTTGGGGTTTGGGGAAGAAATCACAGAGTCAGGTAGAGTATTCCAGACATTGACCACTCTGTTGCTGAAGTCGTATTTCCTGCAATCAAGTTTGGTGCGGTTAACCATGACTTTGTATCTGTTGTATCTTTTGTATTGTATTGTATCTCTTGCATTGTTATGGTTGAAGCTGAAGTATTCATTTGCAGGTAGGACATTGCAGTGTATGATTTTATATACTATACTTAGATTGGACCGAAGGCGGCATAGTTCTAGGTTTTCTAGGTCTAGAATTTCAAGTCTGGTGGCATAAGGTATTCTGCAACAAGTAGAGGAGTGGAGAACTCTTTTTGTGAAATATTTCTGGACTTTCTCAACTGTATTAATATCAGATACGTAATGTAGGTTCCAGACTGATGAGCTGTATTCAAGGATTGGTCTAGCAAATGTTTTGTAAGCTTTAGTTAGTAGTGTGATATTACCAGAGAAAAAGCTACATAGGATTAGGTTAACAACTCTTAATGCCTTTTTGGCTATGTAGTTACAGTGGGCTCTAGTACTTAGATGATTAGAGATGAGTATTCCAAGGTCCTTGACAGAGTTTGGATCATCAACAAGGTCTTGACTATTCAGCTTGTATTTTATTTTCTGATTTTTTTTGCCAATATGTAAGACAGAGCATTTATTTGTTGAGATTTAAAGTTGCCATTTGTTTGACCATTCTGATACATAGTCACAGTCTTTTTGAAGGGTAGCAGAATTATCTGTGGTGTAATGTGGATTCCAGACTGAAGAGCTGTATTCATGTATTGGTCTAGCAAATGTTTTGTATCTGTGTCCCCAGGGTCCCCTGAGCAGTGCAAATGGGTGTGGAGCCTTCTTGGCTGCAGGATGTTTTCTCCCCTGTGTCCCTTCACTGTTGAAGACAGGAGGAAGCTGTTGGGGGTGAATCTGTGTTGTCTGCATCTCAAACTGAAGCACGAATGGTTCCTGCAGACTTGTAGGTTGTAGAAGGTTACAAGGTTATGGTAATTAGGTTTGGAATATGCTTTTGGCAGGATTGCTTTCAAAGATTCACACCAGGCCTGGAGGAGAGAAGGGAGGATTTCCATGAGGCCATATGAAAAAGCAGTGGGAGAAGTAGAAAAAATTTCTAGACTGTAGCCTGTAGGCCAGTCCAGTATCTTAGAGATGAGGAATATGATTTCTTGGATCTTCTGAACTACAGTTCCAGGCATTCCTCACTCCTGGAAGTTATAAATCACTGTAATCTGAAGGGTGAAAGGTTTCACATACATAACATCCCCTACCTCTTTATCATCCACATTACTTGCAACGAATAGTTTTACAAAGCTGATCACCCAATGCTGTGTCTCCAACTACAGAGAACTGAAACTTATCTCATTCCCGGTTATTTGTTTAACTAACTCTGCCGTCTGCGAGATGACATGCTATTGATCTCGCTCTCTGCAAATAGGCAAGGTGTGAAATTTGGATGCTTAAAGATGCAGGTTACAGGTAGTCCTCAAATTACAACCATTTGTTTCATGTCCATTCTTACATTCTTGAGTTGGAAATTAAGGTCCTTGACTTATGACATTTGTTTAAATGACTCTTCGAAGTTACAACAGCATTGAAAAAAGTAATGCCAGTCCTTGTGCTCACAACTGTCCCAGCACTCCCACAGTTACGTTATCAAAATTTAAGTGCTTGACAAGCACAGGCATGCATTTACAACCATTGCAGGGTCTCAGGGTCATGTGATCGCCATTGTGATCTACCCAGATGGCTTCTGACAAGCAAATGGGGAAGGCACATTTACTTAATGACTGCATGATTCACTTAATGACTGCAGTGATTCGCCTAACAACCATGGCAAAAAAAGGTCATGAAACCGTGTACAACTTTCTTAACAACCACCTTGCGCAGCAATGGAAATGCTGGTCCCAACTCTGGTCATAAACTGAGGACTACCTGTAGTGACGGCCCATTGCAACTGGGTAGCGAAGGGACAAAAATTGGATATAATTTAAAAATATAGTTCATTAAAGCCATGTGGCTTTTCAAAAGGATGCCTTGTCTTGTTGAAGGCTGAAGCAAAACTACCCTACAAAGAACAGGTAGTCCTCAACTTGCGACCACAATTGAGCCCAAAATTTATGTTGCTAAAGTGAGAAATTTGTTAAGTGAGTCTGGCCCCATTTTACAACTTTTCTTGCCTTATTTGTTAAGTGAATCACTGCATTTGTTAAATTAGTAACATGGTTGTTAAGTGAATCTGGTTTCCCCATTGATTTGCTTGTCAGAAGGTCACAAAAGTTGGTCCCATGACTCCAAGACACTGCGATGGCCATAATTATGAGTCAGTTGCCAAGTGTCTGAATTTTGATCCCATGACCATGGGGATTCTACAATGGTCGTAAGTGTGAAAAACAGTCATAAGTCACTTTTTTAATGCCATTGTAACTTTGAGTAGTCACTAAGTGAACTGTTGTAAGTCAAGGTCCACCTGTACGTCATCAAGGCAGATCTGAATACTCAATCTATAGTTCATACAGTTCTAGTCTAGGCTCTTTCTAATGGCCCACTAATAAGCTTTCCTAACATTTTTGAGTTGGAATTTAAGTCCTCCACTTATGACCATCTGTTTAGACCAGAGGTCTCCAAACTTGGCAACTTTAAGACTTGTGGACTTCAACTCCCTGAATTGGAGTTGGAGCTATGCTGGCTGTACAATTCTGGGAATTGAAGTCCACAAGTCTTAAAGTTGCCAAGTTTGGGGACCCCTGGTTTTGATGGCTCTTTGAAGTTATGATGGCATTGAAAAAAGTGATTTACCACCAGTCCTCATACTTCCCACTGCTGCTGCATGCCAGGGTCACATGATTGTCATTTGTGACCTTCCCATGGGCTTCCAGCAAGCAATGTGGGAAGATGGATTTGCTTAGCAACTGCATGATTCACTTAACAACTGAAGAGAAAAAAGGTTGTAAAATTGGTGTAACTCGCTTAAAGAACCGTGATGGAAGTTGCAGTCCAATTACGGTTGTAAGTTAAGAACTACCTGTAAGTAAAGAACTATTTAAATTATTTTGGCCCCACAGCCTTTCTTCTGCATGTCCTAGCAACTAGCTTAGGCAGTGTTGCTATCCTGGCATAAGCCATTGCAATGCAGTTTTGGGCAGCAGTTTGTGGCTTCCCTACAGTTCTTTCCCCTCCACACAGCATCATCTGCCAGCAGGAAAACCAGCTAAATTCTGCCAACCTCTCTTTCTCTGCCCACAGAGACGTGGCCTTTCTAGCAAGAGATCTTGCTTTATTCTGACCCAAAAAGCTGCACTATAAGCAAGTCTAGCAAGAGAAAAGAAGAGCAAAACTTCAAGGGAGCTTGAAATAATGTTTAGATTTGGAATACCTTTTTCCCCCTCCCTCAGACATACATGTGTGCCTGGGGTCCCTCGTGAAAAAAATGTGCCAAGTGCAACTTTTACAAGTAGAGTGGGGGAAAGAAGCAAAAGTTCTGGGCAAGGACCCAGCTCTGTTTCTGGATGTGAAATCAGTTGGCAGAAGTGCTAAATTTTATTGCAGATGTATGAAGAAAAGCAAACTAAGGTTGGTCTTTGGCATCGAAGGAAGTGTCTTTCCTGCTGTTTCATCACAAATACTTCCACAGCTAGCAGTTCTTAAGGGCCAAATTTCCCTCAGGAGTTGGAAACCATCTTTTGATAAAAAAACAAGCTTAAATTGCCAAGTAAATACTCCTGAATTACATTGAAATTGGAAAGCTGTATGTTGCCACCGATCATGGATTTACAGTAGCTGAAGAAACACTGGCCCACATTTCGGCCAAATGTAGCATCTTCCAATTCCTCCCAAGGAGCCTCACTTTTCCCATCTATATCTTGCTCCTTCCAAAGCTCTTAAGGGCCACATGTCTCAACAGAAATACAGTAAATAGTTATTGCACAGAATACTGGAGAAATGCCACAGCCTTCATTCTTACTTTTCCTATTTATTTCTATGAGCCATCCTTTTTTTATTGCTTCTAACCAAATAAACTGTAGGAAGAAATTACATAAAGATGCTTGGGATTTTATGTTTTGGGAGGATAACCTGGAGGATAACTCTTCAAAACCTGAACAGAAGCAAATTTGGTGTAGTAGAAGAAACCAGACAGAGAAACATTAAGTAAAGAAATGGTCTGAATGTGACAGAAGGTTGGGGGAGAAAAACAGCCCAGAAAAATACATCCTTATGAGACTGGCAGTTGGGCACTCTGTGGGAATGCCATCAATTTTTCCATGCTTCGCCTCTGCCTTCTGATTAGGTGACCCAAACTGGAGCTGTTACAGGTAGTCCTCAACTTAGAACCACAATGGAGCCCAAAATTTCTGTTGTTAAGCGGGACAATTGTTAAGTGGATTTTGCCTCATTTTACCATTTTTCTTGCACAGCAAAACCACTTCAAAACTTCAAATCTGCCCATAGGGAAGAAAGTTGCAGAAACCACCATTTTGTTTTCCTTCGTGCTCCAAATTTTTAGAGTTTTTTTAATTTAGAAAAATGACTGAAAAGCTGATTTACCAGTGTAAATCGCACTTTGTATCTGCTGGACTGTTTTTGGACCCCACGTAGATTCCAGTATTTTATTTTTACAAACAAAAAATTAAAAATAGCAATTTGGATGGCTACAAATGCTTTGTTTCCCTTCTAGAACAGTGCTTCTCAGCCTTGGTAACTTTAAGGTGTGTGGATTTCTACACCCATAATTCCCTAGCTAGCATCCATGTTCTCACATCCCAGCATCCATTTTGGAAGTCCATCTTAAACTTGCCAAGACTGAGAAACACTGTTCTGGAATATGAATGTTTTTTGTAATTGGTGGTGTCCACAATCACAACTTTATGACTATCTCCCTCCTATGTTCTTAAAAGTCCAGTATGTCCACAGGGCTGTATCTAACAAAATGAAATTCAGTGTAGAGAAAAGTAAAGTCCCTACACTTAGGCAAGAAAAACCAAAATTACATATATAGACTGGGTGAAACCAAGCTCAATAGCAGTAACTATGAGAGGGATCTTGGAGTCTTAGTGAACAACCAGCTAAATATGAGCTGCCAAAAAAGCTAATGCAATCCTAAGTTGTATTAACAGAGGGATACAAACAAGATCAAGGGAAGCACTAATACCTTAGTACTTAGTAAGCCTTAGTAAGACCACACCTAGACTACTGCATCCAGTTTTGTTCACCACATTATAAAAAAGATGTTGAGACTCTAGAAAAAGTACAGAGAAGAGCAACCAGGATGATTAGGGGATTGGAGGCTAAAACATACAATGAATGGTTGCAGGAACTGGGCTTGGCTAGTCTAGTAAATGCAATCTAAAACCATTTCTATCTATTGGACCGGATGGAATATGTGCCTACTTCTTAAGGAAGACCCTAGCCTAGCTGAAATTTACAGACTAATCTCTTTATGCTGCGTCACCTGTAAAGTCATGGAATCAATTATTAACCAACCCATCATCCTCCACTTAGAAACAAACAACCTACTCTCTAATAAACAATTTGGTTTTAGGAAAAAACTATCATGTAATCTGCAACTCTTACACTGCAAAAACATATGGACTACACAACTCGATCAGGGCAAAGCAATAGACGCAATCTACATAGACTTCTGTAAAGCCTTTGATTCAGTGTACACGACAAACTACACCTACAACTAAAATCTTACGGTATCTCTGGACAACTGCATAACTGGATAGAAGCATTCCTGTCAAACAGACAACAAATGGTCAAAATTGGGAGCGTCCTATCAAATTCTGTACCTGTCAACAGTGGTGTCCCCCAAGGTAGTGTTCTAGGACCAACTCTTTTCATACTCTACATAAATGACCTCTGTGATCATATCAAGAGCAACTGCATCCTTTTCGCTGATGATGTAAAGCTATTAGACACCACAGACAATGCAGCTATCCTTCAAAAAGACCTTGACTATGTATCAGAATGGTTAAACAAATGGCAACTTCAAATCTCAACAAATAAATGCTTTGTCCTACATATTGGCAAAAAAAAAATCAGAAAATAAAATACAGGCTGAATAGTCAAGATTGATTGATGATCCAAACTCTGTCAAGGATCTTGGAGTACTCATCTCTAATGACCTAAGTGCTAGAGCCCACTGTAACTACATAGCCAAAAAGGCATTCAGAGTTGTTAACCTAATCTTACGTCGCTTTTTCTCTGGTAATATTACACTACTAACTGGAGTATACAAAACATTTGCTAGACCAATACTCGAATACAGCTCATCAGTCTGGAACCCACATTACATATCTGATATTAACACAGTTCAGAAAGTCCAGAAATATTTCACAGGAAGAGTTCTCCACTCCTCTACTCGGTGCAGAATACCTTATGCCACCAGACTCGAAATTCTAGACCTAGAAAACCTAGAACTACACCACCTTCGGTCTGATCTAAGTATAGTATATAAAATAATACATTGCAATGTCCTACCTGTCAATGAATACTTCAGCTTTGACCATAACAACACAAGAGGAAACAATAGATACAAACTCAAGGTTAATAGCACCAAACTTGATTCCAGGAAATACGACTTCAGCAACAGAGTAGTCAATGTCTGGAATACTCTACCTGACTCTGTGTTTTCTTCCCGAAACTCCAAAAACTTTAACCTTAGACTGTCTACTATTGACCCCACCCCTTTCCTAAGAGGTCTGCAGGGGCGTGCATAAACACACCAATGTGCCTTTCTTTTATTTTTATTTTTCTTATATGTATCCATGTATTCATAACTATGTTTTTACTTGTACCAATTATTTTGTAAGCAATTCACAAAAATAAATAAATGAATGAATGAATGAATAGAAGGACTAGTGGAGACATGATAGCGGTCTTCCAATATTTGAGGGGCTGCCACAGGGAGGAAGGAGTCAAGCTATTTTCTAAAGCGCCTGTAGGCCAGACAAAGAATAATGGATGGAAACTGAACAAGGAGAAATTTAACCTGGAAATAAGGAGAAGCTTTCTGACAGTGAGAACAGTCAACCAATGGAACTGCTTGCCCTCGGAAGTTGTGGGAGCACCATCACTTGAGACTTTCAAGAAGAGATTGGACTGCCATTTGTCAAAAATGGTGTAGGGTCTCCCACTTGGGTGAAGGGTTGGACTAGGTGACCTACAAGGTCCCTTCCAACTCTCTTTATCTGTTATTTAAATATTAGGGATACTTTTAGTCAACAACTTCCAAATAAATGATTAGAGTTAACATTGATCATTGATAATGAAAGATCACTTCAAATAAGGAATACAAAATATTAGACACAAAGAGGAGAATGTGGCCGAAAGACCAGTGTTTTATCTAACTTCATTTTTATTTTTTTCTTGTGTGGTATTCTGCTTTTTAAAAAAAAAAAAAACCCATTTGACTGTTTCAATTATCACTCATTATCTGCCAGATGAACTTCAATGTGGTCTTACTGAATAAATAATACATATGTTATGCATAGTCCTTACTTTAGAGGCACAACTTAGTGCACATTTCATTTTTTATTAGTCCAGTTGATTTTTAAAATTCTAAAGAGATTATGTAAGAGGTTCACTTCCAATACATAAAAACAAAATTACCTTTAAGCCTCAATGGAAAATATTTTTTCCTTTCGTAGAAAAAGCAGATTCAGAATACAGTCCTATATTTAAAAGTAACTGCTGTTGAAATCCAGAATAAAAATTACGCTTAAGAAGATTTGTATAGGATAAATTAGAATTCATTTGAAAAATGAATACAAATTTATGCCCATTTATTGGAATTAAATATAGTAAGAATTGCACTTAGATAAGCACACTTAGGATCATATTGTTAAAAAGTGCATCTCATAACTTTGTCTTTCATGTTTCAAAAATAATTAATTCCATTAAATTATTTCCTGTTACTTGTTTTATGTAGTATATACAGTTGCTTTTGATAAAGTTCAAAGATGGATTGCAAATCAGTTAATAACTTTCAAGTTTAAAAATTACAAATTTTCTCAGGACAGAATCAAAACACTTATAACTGATTTTATCTTCTGTATTATTTGTATTGGAAAAGAATATTTTCAAAGACGTGTTGCTTACTTCTAAAGTATACTGCAACGGCACAAAGATTTTACTTATGAATGGTAAGTCTTTATCAGTGTACTATTCTGTCTCTGAGAAATTTCTGAAGGTGTTACACTACTCTGATTTTTGCATCTAAAATTGCTATAAGCTGAACCCTGAGGAAATGTGTCTTAAAGCATGTTAAAGGAATAGTTGATCGCTTTGATGCCAAAGAAAGCATATACATGGTGGGCAGCGATGATTCATCTTTATTTCCTTCACATGGAAGGACAAGCTACTCAAGTGGGTGGCTTGTCATTTGAATAGCTTGTGCCGGAACTGTATAGGAGTTCTAGGGAATTCATGAAGCTACAGGATTTTAGAGACAAAGCCAAATGGTATCTAGGCTGCCAAAATCCTGACAGTCATGAAATAGCAGCAAAGAGTTATTGTATGTATGTGTTTTATGGTTGTCCTGAATTATATAGAAGCCTTGTTTTTAAATAGCTAAAACCTGGGCAAAAGCTCATGGTTCCACAGATGTGTGCAATAAACAACAGTGGCAGGAAGATGACAATGTTCACGCAATAACATCATAACACAAGCAGTGGTATTTGTATTGTGATTCACATTCCATTGTTTTCACATCACATTCCTTTCCTACAGAAACCTATGTATGCAGCCACAAGTGGGGTATATGCATGTACATTGGTTTCTTCATCTGATCTCTACACGAGCATGCAACAAAATAATATGCCTGGAGCTCATCCCAAGCTTGTGATTGAAGATCCCGAATTGTATTGTTCTTTCCTTCTTATTTTGATACAGGCTCAAGTGTACAAAATCTGGTGGGCTTGGTCATCCATTATCTTGGAGGGAAGCCAGTGATGGTAGGGAATTGAAATCAAGGCAGTGGCAAGGCAGCAATGGAGGTATCAGTTTTGTTCTGATCTTTTCTGAATCGTGAGCACTTCCATTCAGCAGTGGGGAAAGACTTTTGGCCCAACTCCTAACTACTTGCCTTGTGATACGTAGTCTTGATCTGAATCTAGAGATGTGATTACTCCCTCAGTCCCGTCCCCAGATATCTCTTCAGGTGTGAGTTCAGAGGAGGATAAACCAGTCCCAGGCATATCAGAAGAAGAGAGTTGGTCAATGGCTCCAAGAAGCCATCTGAGAGTGATTTGGCTGAAGTACAGCTGTAGGTGGACAGCCCTGAAGCTTCAGATGAGGAAAGCACACAGCTACAGCCAGTTAGTGGTGAGGAGGAACTGCCTTCTGCATTTAATCCAAGAACATGTAGGGCAGACAAAAGGCAGCTAAAATCAGCTTATTATTCACAAGTAGCCTCTATTAGCGTTCCAGAAAAACCCAACTCCAATTAAAACTGAGACAGGCATTTTCTCAAAGTTTCCTTTTATTAGAGTAGTTATACTGGCACATCGGGAAAATTGGAATCTGAAAGTTCCAGGTTTTCCTCCAATAAGTAAAAAACTACAAATCCACCCCCTGCACCCATCATTCCATCACATGCCCCACTCACCATCCATTCCAACCTATGACATCCCCTCTACTACTACTCAACCAGGTGCAGGAATAACATGACCTTAACTTTAAAGAACAATGCTATTATGTCTAACCACACACACTCCAAGAAATTCCCCCCTTCCATTTTCCCGGGCTCAAGAATGTGGCAACATGGAAGCTTCTGGTACTAATATGGCTTCCAAAGCTGAGAGGGACACATACTTTGTCCCTCTTGATCAGAAACTGGCTATTTAGCGCAGCAGACATTTGGAGCTAATGCTGGGAACAATATGTTTATTTCCTAGCTGTGTGTTGCCTGGTCATTATAATTCCTATCTTGCTTTGGATTGACACTGACTTTGGATCGTGTCTTATGAACTTATGATCGTGTCTTGTGAATCCTCTTGTTTGGTGGATTTAATTTTGCCTGGCGGATTTATTTTGTTTGGGAAACTTTTCAAGTGCCTTGTGGACTCATTGGCCATTGCTCTGTGAACTAGCATTGGCCTGCCTTTGGCTGGACTTAATTGGGATAGTTCTGTGTTTTTGGTGAAGAAAATTGCTGGGGAATATTAATTAACCTACTAAACCATCATTATGTGTGTGAGTAAGCAGGACAGCACAAGGGATGGTTTTCCAGGATTTCATAAACTTAGATGGAAAAAAATATATTACAAGTAGTCCTCACTAACAGTGATAATTGAGACCTGGAACTCTGTTGCTAAGCAATGCAGTCATAAAGGCATATAGTGGTACATCGCATGACTGTACCACCATATGCCCGCAATTCTGGCAGTCCCAGTTGCCATTATTAGGTAAATTCCAAATAATTATAGCAAGGGTGTGAAATTCACATCATCACGGTGGCATCAAGTGACATATCAGGACTTTCCCCCCCCCCTTTGCTAAACTGGGCATGGGCGTGGCCAGTGTGTGATAGCCTGCAGGCCAGGAGTTTGACAGCCCTGGATTACAGCATCCCAGAGTCACATAATTGCCATTTGCAACTTCTTGTCAGCTTCCCCATTGACTTTGCTTGTTAGAAGCCAGTGGTGAACATGGTAGGATACTGTGATGTCAAGCTGGATGTTGAGCTCCCAAACTGTGATCATGTGATTGCGGGGATACCATGATGGTTGCAGCTGTGAGGGCCCATCATAAATATCCTCGTTCATAACTTCTTTTTTTATATATAAATTTATTTATTCAACATTTCAACATTTAAAAAACAATTTCCACTTTTTAGAAAGATTCTGTAACGGTGTTCACACTAGTTAATAAAGTCTATAACTATATCAATTCATAACTTCTAACAAGTGGATGTTAAACAAGGACTGCTTATATTGTCACTAACCCTTATCTGAAATTTAGCTTTTCGTGTTTTTGAGTCTTGTTTACTTTGTGATGCAGACTAGAACTATGGACTTTATTTTATGCACTTAAAATCTTCTGAGAAAGGGTTAATGGATTTTACCAGACTCTCAGAGGGTTAATAACCTGTGTTTTGTGACTATTCCATTTTCTTTCTTTCTTTCTTTCTTTCTTTCTTTCTTTCTTTCTTTCTTTCTTTCTTTCTTTCTTCATCTCTCTAAACTGAAACATATCATTCTGGTGATCTTTGTACTTCGAATTTGCATAATGTTTTTGTAGCAGGCTTTCTTGGCAGCTGGTGTCCTTGCAACAAATAAGTATACTATAAACACTACTGAACTGTAATCCTGATTGCTAAAACTGTCTTACGTCCATTGGTTTATTCTCAAATAACGGTTCCTTCCAAGAGGACTTACAGCAACTTTCAGTAGGCTGTAAATGCAAAAGCGTTCCCTTAATTAACAAATCTCTTAACTCATAGGGAGTACTTAATATTGTTGAAAATAAATTCCCCCGAGGCAGGCTAGCAAAAATTTAGATTTAAACCGATTTACAAAGGAAAGGGAGCATTATCCATTTATCACAACTATATCACAAAACAAAAAAATGTTTTTATTGTGAAAAATAAAATAAAATCATATAAATGTCCATTGTTCAATATATTTAGTAAATTATCCATTTTTATCTGTTAAGAAAGTATAAATGAAAATTGGGAGATGGGGGGAGGAATAGATTTAAAGTTTCTCTCTTGATTCTTACTGGTGAAAAATTTCAGGAAATTTGCTCACAAAAGCAATTGACTGAAAAGTGTTGATTAACTCAATCACTACTACTAGTAGAGATTTATTTCTGTCAGTATTTTACTAAAATAAATTCTACCGGTAACTACAATGTCATACTTCATTCTTTCCTTTTCTCTGAAATATAGTTTAATTGATATATATGGAAAGATATCTGCCCTTTGAAGCCAGCGTCATGAGGTGAATAAGGTATTGGAGTGGCAATGAGAAGTCCAAGTTAAAATCCAGCCTGGGCCAAACATCTCTCCTCCCTATTTTGCAAAATGTATGTTGTAAGAAAAATGAAAAAAAATGAGAGCTGTGTACCAATTTGAGGAAGAAATATAGGATATATAGTAAATGCAGTGAATAACTTACATCAATACATCATGAGAAAAGATACATTTATATTATAATGTTTTGATTAATTAAGAAACTGAGGAACGCATTCTTCAAAAACATTACTATGTATTTTTTATATTGCTTTGAGACTCAGAGCATTATGTAACATTAAATCTAATTCAGATCTATGAATTCAAATAGCAACAAGTGTCATATTTTCATATTTTGCAAGTAAGGAAAAGTAGGTAATATGAATTCCAAGATGGCAGACACAATCATGCAATAGAAATTTCATCCCTTCTTACATGCATGTAAGAAATTGTGAGGCTTTTAATGATTCACTTGTGGGGGCCATTTTGATTTTTTTCAATGTTCCCCTCCCCAACCCAGATGCCCTGGGTGGATGTTAACATTTATTTTCTTTTTGAAAGACGTGACCTTCTTTTGGCAAAAGGTAAAACCACAAGACGGCTAATAAAATTGTTCAAAACATCTCTTACCAGAATAGTTTAGAGAGGAAACCCTTTGAGGGTTATCTCAAAATAGATACTGTTTATTTTCATTTCATTATACTGGTTATTTAAATCCCATTTCTTTACTAAAATAATGTTCAAATCAACATTAAAAAAGCATCACTGAAAAAAAAAACAAGCAGATATAAATACAAAAAGCATATCAAGAAGATAGCAATATTAAATATTCTAATACAGCAGGTTAATGTTTAAAAGCTATTCTAAATACAAAGTCATTATCAAATAAACATTATATTATCTTTTCAGACTTTTTGTATGGTTTGTATCACTTCAATTTATGTTTGTATTTTATCTTACTCATGTATCGGGTATTGGATAATTTACAGTGCTTTGGCGGCATATTTTTGTGTAACACCTGGCATTTCTAGTAAAATTGCATTTTTTTCTGGACCAAGAAAAATATCTCAGCAGCTGCATTCCAAAACAAAGTGAGTCAATGTAAAAAGAATTTAGAGATGACCTTAGGATAGTATGAAACATCTATTAAGGAGGGACCCGAAGAAGTGGTTAGACTGTACCGTGACTGATAATGAAAAATGCTCGCTCACCAGCCCCCACCTTGTTTTTATTTAGTATGAGAAAAAAGTCTAAACTTTCATATTATAATACCCAGAATAATAAAGTACTATTCCTAGAATCCTTGTGGGTCTTTCCTAAATTTGGCTGGCCTCAAACAACTGATAGTAAGGCTAGGACAAAACCTAAATTTGATATACAGCTAATCCTTGACTTACGATCATAATTGGGACCACAGTTTGCATTGCTAATGAAGGCAATTATTAAACAATTTGCATCTGACTTTATAACCTTTTTGTCATGGTTGTTAAGCAAATCACTACAGTTATTAAGTGAATCACGTATGTTAAGTGAATCCGGTTTCCTCCATTGACTGCTTGTCAGAAGTCAACAGGGAAGATAATCCTGGGATACTGCAACTATTGTAAATACATGCCAGTTGCCAAGTGTCCAACATTTGATAACATGACCATAGGGATGTTGTGGCGGTCATAAGTGCAAGGACCAGTTATAAATCACTTTTTTTCAATGCCATTGTAACTTTGGTCATTAAACGAATGGTAGTAAATCGAGCACTAACTGTAATTTATATTTAATTAACATTAAATATTACACTCAATCATCATTATGTGTAGGAACGCAGTTTCCCTGTGTAGCTCATATTTAACATTGGGCAGTTAGACTCTCATACACTTTTCCCTATTCTGCATAGATACATAGAACCATGTTGAGTCTGTGTTTCATGAAAAATGAATTACACTTTTATAGACACATATAAGCAAATCTGCAGAAGCAGAATGCATAGATAATGAGGATTACTATCTTTTAGTCATCTATTGAATAATTTTCTCTCCCTGGCACATTAAAAATTATAATTTTGGAGATCTATTGGGGATATATCCAACATTCTTGAAGACTGCCTTAATATATTTAAGCCAAAAGGATTTCTAGCTGAAACCTTGAAGAACTGCTGCTAGGTAACATAGACAAGACTCAGTCCCATGGTCTAACTCTTTGCCTTTATTCAAATGCCATAATAAGAACATATTTATCCTTAGTATTAGCTTTATTTCGCCAGGAAATTGCAACTTGCTGCGTCAGCTAAACTGATGACCATGGTTAATTTTATTGACCATGGTTTATTCTAACCAAACATTACTACATTTCATCCAGAGCTTGGGTGTTAATCAAATGTGGAAGCAAATGTTCCCCATCTCTTTGTAAAGAATAGGGAAGAGAAAGTGAGAGTCCACAGGATTTGTTCTCATAAGAATGAATCATCCAGTATTTTTACCATGTCTGAAAATTCTCAGTATGATTTATCTTAATACATGGTTATTTTCTTCCTGAGAAGTTTTATGAAAATGGCATCTAGTGATTAGCGACTTGGAGAAAAAAAGGAAGGTAGTCCTTAACTTATGACCACAACTGTGCCCAAAATTTTTGTTCTCAAGCAAGACCATGGTTAAATGAGTTCTGTCCCATTTTATGACCTTTCTTGCCACAGTTGTTAAGTAAATGATTGCTGTTCCTAAGTTAGTAACATAATCGTTACATGAATCTGATTTCCCCATTCACTTTGCTTATCAGAGGTTCACAAAAAAGTGATCATGTGATCCCAGGAAATAAATACATGCCAGTTGCCAAGCATTCAAATTTTGATCATATGACCATGGGAATGCTGCAATGGTCATAAGTGTGAAAAAAAACCCATGAGTAACTTTTTTCAGTGTTGTCGTAACTTCGAACAGTCAGTAAATGAATGGCTGTTAAGTTGAGGAGTACCTGTTGTTGTAGAGCGGCGGTAAAGATAGAGACGGACGCAGGCTCGAAAGTTAACAGGCTTTATTCTAGCGAATAAAGGGTCGCCGCAGCTGCCGAGGCTAACTGGCAGTCAGCTGGCGGTGACAGCTGATGCCGTTTAACAGCTCCTTTTATAGCCGGCTGTCAAACGGCATCAGCCAATGGGAGCAGTTGGTGCTCCCGCGCAGGCGGTAGACCAGAGAGAGAACTTGTCAGTCTGTGAACACAACACTCCTTTCCCCTGGCCAGGTGCATGCGTAGTCCTGCAGCCTGGTAGGCCATCTTCACTCGCGGCCAGATCGTCGTAGACCAAGGGGCTTGCCAGCAGGCAAAAGGTCCCTTGCTTCCAGGGAGTCTCCCGGAGATCCTTGCTGGCCTCCAGGAGCCCTCATCCGAGTGTCCAGCTCCTGACCAGGTAGGTCCTTCCGACTGGCTCGCTGCGGGGACGGCTTGGGATTCGGCCGGTAGATCGGGTCGTCTGGTGGGGAACCGTTCACGGCTGCTGGGTAGACTGGTTCGCTCGGCTGGTCGGCTTCTGCAGGCAGTTGGTAGACTGGGGCATTCAGCAAGTAGGCTTCAGGCAGCTGGTAGACTGGCGCTTCTAGAGGTCCCTGGGAGTCAACAGCAGCTCTTTCCCAATGCCTCCTTAGCTGGTCTATGTGCCGGCACCACACTCGGCCATCCTCCAACAGGATCCTGTAGGACTTGGGTCCTGTAATAGAAACTATTTGCCCTGGCATCCATAGAGGGTGCCCTGCATAGTTCCTGGCATAAACCAGGTCTTGCAGGGTAAATTCCCTGGCATGGCTGTCAGAGCCTAAAGGGGTGCCAGGGGCATAGTGGGGGTGCAACCTGTCCAGGGTGGTCCTGAGGCGTCTGCCCATCAATAGCTCTGCAGGGAACTTGTTGGTGGTGGTGCATGGAGTAGAATGCTGGCTGAGTAAGTAAGTGGACAGCTTGGAGTGCCAGTCTGCTTGGCCAAACCTTGCCAAGGCTTCTTTTATAGATCTAACAGCCCTCTCAGCCATCCCATTGCTTGCAGGGTGAAAAGGGGTTGTGAGGGCATGCCTGATGTCCAGGTTGGCTGCAAAGACTCCGAACTCACAAGAGGTGAACTGAGGGCCATTATCTGATATCAAGGTGTCAGGGAGGCCATGCGTGACGAACAGTCTGGTCAGGGCTCGTGTGACAGCCAGTGTAGTTGTGGAGGGAAGCAAAGCCACATCAATCCATTTAGAGAACGAGTCTACTATGACCAGGAAGATCCGCCCATGCACAGGGCCAGCCAGGTCAACATGCAGTCTGGACCAAGGGACCCCAGCATCCTCCCATCGAGTTGGTACAGCTGTTGGAGGTGCTGATCTAGTTGCCTGGCAGGGCTGGCATGTGCTTACCCAGCTGGAGATCCGGGCATCCAGACCTGGCCACCATACGTAGCTGCAGGCCAGAGCCTTCATTCTCACGATGCCTGGGTGTCCTTCGTGAAGGGCTTTTAAAATTGGCTCTTGTAGTGTAGTGGGGATGACCACTCTTGTCCCCCATAGTAAGCAGCCCTGTAGTGAGGATAACTCTTGCATGCAGGTCTTAAATGGCATGAATTCAGGGGTGTACTGAATTTCAGGCCACCCCCTCCCCACCCAGTCCAGGACTTGGGAAATTACCTTGTCCCTTCTGGAGTGGGCAGCAATGTCCTCAGCTGAGACTGGTAGGTTGAGTTCGTTGCAATCAAAACTGGCGTGGATTGGAGCAGGGTCTTCCACTGGTGTTGGCAGGGGGCACCTGCTGAGGGCATCTGCATGGCACAGGTTCTTCCCCGGGCAGTGTACCAGCTTATATGAGTAGGTGGCTAGGAACAGGGTCCATCTGGTCATCCGTGGGGACAGTACCTGTGGGGTTTGCTTGTCTCCTGCTAAAAGGCCTAAAAGTGGTTTGTGGTCTGTTATAAGTTCAAAGTGATGACCATAAAGGAATTCGTGGAATTTTTTACAGCAGCCACTGCTGCTAGGGCTTCCTTGTCAATTTGACTATAGTTCCTTTCTGCTGCAGAGAATGTCCTTGAGAAAAAGGCAATTGGGGCCTCGGAGCCATTAGGCAGCCTATGGCTGAGTACTGCCCCTATGCCAAAGGGGGAAGCGTCTGCAGCTAGAACCAGGGGAAGTTGCTGGTTAAACTGGACTAGGACTGCATTTGAGGTTAGCAGGGATTTGACTGCTTGGAAAGCATTGGCTTCTCTTTGTCCCCAGTGCCAGGGGGCTTTTTTATCTAAAAGTCTATGTAAAGGTTCAGCTATGGAAGCCTTGTGTGGAAGAAAAGCTGCATAGAAATTCAGGAGCCCTAAAAAGGCTTGTAGTTCTGTTTTGTTAGAGGGAGTAGGTGCCTCATGGATGGCCCTAACTTTTGTTTCTATAGGATGAATTCCAGAGGCGTCAATTCGATAACCTAGGAAGTCTACTTGCTTAGTGGCAATGGTGCACTTATCTTTTTTAAGTTTTAACCCATGCTGCCTAAAACGGTCAAGAACTGACCTAGCCCTAAGTAATAATTGTGTTTTGTTGATGGCAGAGACCAAAATGTCATCAAAGTATGGGACTACCCCTGGGAGTCCTTGGAGAATCCTCTCCATCAGGGACTGAAAGATGCCTGGGGCTACACTAACTCCAAATTGTAAACGCTTACACCTAAAAGCGCCCCTGTGGGTTACTATTGTTTGCAAGTCAGCAGTATGATTGTCTACAGGGAACTGCTGATATGCTTGGACATATCTAGCTTCATGAAAATTTTGCCTGGCTCAAAAGAGTGCAACAGGTGTTGAATTACGGGGACTGGGTATGCACTAACTTGGAGAAAATGATTGAGGGACATTTTATAGTCTGCGCAGATTCGCACGCTGCCATCTTTTTAAAGGGGGGGGTGACTATGGGGGCCTCCCATTTTGCGAAATCCACTTGTTCTAGTACCCCTTGCTTAATTAGCTTATCTAGTTCCAGATCCAATTTAGGGTGAATGGCAAATGGGACTCTGCAAGGTTTTAAACGAATGGGGGTGGCTTGTGGGCTTACATCAAATGAGATAGGGCTACCCGAATAACATTCCAGCTCATTACTAAAAATGTCAGCATAGTCCCTGAAGAGGGTATCTACCTCAGGATTCACCACAGAGTGAATACCAGTTACACTAAGTCCCAGAGCAGGGAACCAATCCAGCCCAAGCAAGCTGGGAAGGGCACCATCTACAACCACCAGAGGCAAGTGGCCTCTAAAGTTCTGGAATTGAATAAGGAACTTGCCTTTCCCCAGGACTGGAATGGTCTTTCCCTGATAGTCCTGAAGAGTCAGGTGGCAGTTGAGCAGCTTCTTCTTGGAGACTGTAGGGAGCAGCTTCTTCAGGGTGGCCCATGAGATGATTGAGAGGGCAGACCCGGTGTCCATCTCCATCCGACAGGGTTTACCTTCTAAAAAGACAGAAATGCTAATTTTGTTAGACCCAGGGGTAGTATTGTCTGAGTGATAACAGGTATAGCAATCTTCAACTTGCCTTTGGAAGGAGGCAGCAGCTTGAGGTCTTTGTGAGAAGGATTTTTCAGCCTGGCAAACTCTAGCTATGTGGCCTTTTTTCTGGCAGTTTAGGCAGATGGCGTTTCTGAATCTGCAGGTTGACCTGGGATGTGCTCCCCCACAGCTCAGACAATTAGGTTGCTGTCTGGCTGCTGGATTGGCGTTTTTCCTTGGCATCTCGGGGCGGGGGGGGGGGCTTGGTAGTCTTGAGGCAGTTTACATCAAGCGGTTCCTCATGTAGGGATACCTCATCAAAGTGAATGGCAGAGTTCCCTTGCTTTATGGGGTTTCCCTGAATCTCAGCTGCTGACAGCTCTGATAACTCAGCAGCCTGAGCTTCTTCAATGGCTGAGCCTAGGGTTAAATCCTTTTTTGCTAATAAATGCCTCTGTAGTTTAAGGTCTCTAATCCCTCCTACAATTTGGTCGAGCAACATGTCTTCCAGGTAATCCCTAAACCCACAGTGTATGGCAGCTGATCTTAAGGTCTCTCCTTCAGCCTGAATTCTCCTTCTAAAAGCTAGTCTCCTAGCTATTTGAGAGTAGTGGTTAGATAGGATTCCCTGCAACTCCTCCCAGGGAATAGCTTTCACAGAGCGTGGGGACACTAAAGCTGAGGCTGTATCAAAAACTGCAGCCCCACAGAAACTCAGAAAATAGGATCTTTTCCTCAGGTCAATGGCTTCAGTCAGGTCGATAGCGTTTAGGAAACACTCAAACCGGTTTATATACGACTCCCACGTCAGTTTTCAGTTCTTCTGAGAGTGATACCATTTTAAAAACTTTTAAACATCCACCCAGTTAATTTTAGTCATCTAGATGGAAAAACCAAAAATCACCAAGTAATCCAAATAATCCAAGGCTGTTTCTACTTGCTTCTTTTTTCCACTTTCTCTTCCTGGGGTTCTATTATTTTGTTACCAAGTTTCGATTAAAATGTATCTTTGAGGAATCTTTGAGATTTCACTGTAAGTTCCTTTTAATTACAGTTCCATTCCTTAATTCCAGGCAGTCTCCTCCATTTTTCCAGATCCTGCCCTTCTATTTTTTTTTTCTCCTTTCCAGCTTTTAAAAACTTTTAAATGTCCAGAAATCTTTATTATCCCTTTGACTTTTATTTTCAGCTTAGATGCCTATTAATGTCAAAGTGGATTTTTTTTTTCAGTTTCTTGCTTAAGTCTCTTAGCTGTCAGTATAAGGAAGGCTGTGCCTGTCAGGCAGCGTCAGACTCCTCAGCTGGGAGTTTGAACTTCGTGCTCTTGGAGAGCGTCAGCGGCGGTGAGTATTCAGCTCTTGGTGGCAGTGACTGTGCTTAGCTGTCTTTGCCTGGTTGTCTCTTATCGTATCCCACCTCGTCGCCAGTGTTGTAGAGTGGCGGTAAAAATAGAGACAGACGCAGGCTCGAAAGTTAACAGGCTTTATTCTAGCGAATAAAGGGTCGCCGCGGCTGCCGAGGCTAACTGGCAGTCAGCTGGTGGTGACAGCTGATGGCGTTTGACAGCTCCTTTTATAGCCAGCTATCAAGCGGCATCAGCCAATGGGAGCGGTCGGTGCTCCCGCGCAGGCGGCGGACCAGAGAGAGAACTTGTCAGTCTGTGAACACAACACCTCTAATAAAAGTAGCTGTGGGATTCAGAGAACAAAACAGGACAATATGACAATGAAGAAATCCACAAATTTAGAAGATTGTTTTTGCTATCTTGGCTGGACTCTCCCTGCAATGTTGGGTTGCAGAAGCTTAATTGTTACTTCTTATCATCCAAAGCCAGGGCATTTTCAATTTCAGTACTTACTTTGAACTTTCAGGATGAAAAATGCAAAGATCTTGGTTTCTCGTGCCTAAACAAAGTGATTAAAAAAAGAAAAAGATCACTGACTTGAGGCCAGTGAGTAAGTAATACATGAAGTGGGAAATCAACCGATGTGCTGGTGTGTTTTCCAGATTTGCATGAATTCAGTAACATTTCCTGAACAAACACTGAAGGTTTTCATCTCTAGTTTTAAGTTGAAACTTTTCAAATTACACTGATTCTTGCCCTATGGTATATAGTTTTCAAATTAAGACTCTGAATATCATTTTCCAATCAGACAAAAACAATTATTCTTTCAAAGCTACCCATGCAACATTGCTAACTTTAATTCTCCATACAATATTGAGGAAATCTTGACTACATCTATGAAATACGATTTTTATAATCATAGTCAAGGTTTGTTTGGTATTGTTGCTGTAAATAGCATGCAGCAGGAGAAAGGTGGGAAAACTGCTTTTTTTCAAGACTATCTATCCTTAAATCAGTTTTAAAAAGCACAGTTCATACCTGGGATTCCATTAGAGCAATATATAATAGGAATTCTGCTCAAACCACCTATAATTAATGTTTGAAAGGTGAAACAAAGGAAAATAACTTTGGTTCACCTGCCTTTTTTCAGAACAAGTATTAGTTAGGAGTCTAGAAATTATGTACATTCCTCCAAACCTGTTACAATAAACATTTTTTGTTGAAAATTTTATTTGGGTTTTCACAAAAACAAAATACAAATAAAACATCTTTTTTGAAAATAGCATGATCCCAGGTTATCACTTCTTCATACAGACACAAAACTCAATTTCATGCTCATTTTTATATTCTATTCCATATCTTATTACCATTTTATATTTTCTACATAGTTTTTCCCCTCTTCTAATTTTCTCAACTTTGTTTTCATTATCTCAATTCAAATCATTATATTTATACTTTTGTCTGTCCTGTTACAATTTCACATTATCTTTTCTTATTAAGCAAATTTTTCCCTGTAGTTACCAATTAGAGTATGACACCTTTATATCCTTTAATTTTATCCATTCAAGCTCTTATTTAAGCTTCAATTTAAGCTTTAAGATTATAGCATTCAATATAATACATAACTTCCAATCAAATTCTGCTTGGTACATTCTTAAAATAGACACTATATTCTTAAACAGAAAAAATTATATATATATGTAAATAAAGCACATTCCATTCCAATTCAATTCTATCATTAATATGCATTAAAATCTTAACATCTTTAACATTTCTTTTCAATTGAATATCATACTTCCTTGAGAACACTTATAAACTTTCCATAGTTAATTCTTTTTTCCCCCATATTTCTCACTTATATTTTTATAAATCATTATTAATAATTAAAAATGTTCCCTTTTAATTCTCTCAATCATTTTAATTCATTTATTTATTAATAAACATCCCACTGCATCACAATAAATATTTTATCGATCATCATATTTTCTAAAGTTATTTCTATTTGTAATATAACAAAGCTATCATGTACCTTTGCAGAATCCCTTTTACAATTAAATTTTCACCTATTATCTCTAAACAAACTTATGGATACAATCCTTATATCTTTTCACTGTTTCTCCATTTCTTGTTTCTGTCTTTTACAACTTCTTTTCCTTGCCTTCTTCCCCCTCTTCTTCTCCCTCCCCTTTTTACCCCCTTGTCTCTCTACTTCTAACTCTCTCATCTGTAATCCCCTCTTCTGTTGCTTTCTAATATACTTATCTTTCAAATTGTTCTTCTTCTTTTTGGTTGTTTTTTCTAATCTTAAACCTTTCACTCTCTTTCCCCCCTTTTCTCCCCCCCCACTTAAAAACACGAAGCCAAAAGAACTTCTCCCTTCTTGTGCGTCTTCTTTCCATTTTTTAAGCTCAGTTTTCAGTTCTTCTAAGAGTGATACCATTTTAAAAACTTTTAAACATCCACCCAGTTAATTTTAGTCATCTAGATGGAAAAACCAAAAATCGCCAAGTAATCCAAATAATCCAAGGCTGTTTCTACTTGCTTCATTTTCCCACTTTCTCTTCCTGGGGTTCTATTATTTTGTTACCAAGTTTCGATTAAAATATATCTTTGAGGAATCTTTGAGATTTCACTGTAAGTTCCTTTTAATTACAGTTCCATTCCTTAATTCCAGGCAGTCTCCTCCATTTTTCCAGATCCTGCCCTTCTATTTTTTTTTCTCCTTTCCAGCTTTTAAAAACTTTTAAATGTCCAGAAATCTTTATTATCCCTTTGACTTTTATTTTCAGCTTAGATGCCTATTAATGTCAAAGTGGATTTTTTTTTTCAGTTTCTTGCTTAAGTCTCTTAGCTGTCAGTATAAGGAAGGGAAGAAAAAAAAATCTAATCCTTTCCCTTCTCTCTCTCCTTCGCAGCTTCTAAATCTTTGGAAACAATGTTGTTAAGTTTAAATTCCAGGGTACCTTATTTGTTGCTTTTGCTGTTTGACCCGGTCAACCAAAACTTTCTCTTCTTATCTTCCTCCTGCACATTCTTTTCCAGTTGAGTTCTTCTTTGTGGTGGCCATTTCTGACCACCGCTACAACCACCTTCGGGAAAGGGAGTAATAGCCAGCTGGGGAGGAGAGATGCGACTCTCCTCAACCCTGCAGGCAGTCTCCCCCCTCTTCACCACCTCTACAGGGTGGCTTAGCCCCGAAACCAGCCGGCTCGGGGCGTTCCAATGGCAAGCACGGATTGAAGCCTTGGAGAGACGGGGTTTCAGTCTGCTGCCAGAGAAGCTCTAACTGGAAGTCCCTGCAATAAACATTTTTAAAGTGTGCTTAACCTTCCCAACTTACTATAATTTTGAAGAAATGACCCTATATATTTTTTCTTGTCAATGTCAACCCCAATTATTCCAATTTCTGCTGAAAACTCCCCTCTCAATTATCAACACCTAAAAAACCATGGAGAGATTGTTAATAGCAAAGAGCACCGACATGGACAAATGACAGTCCAAAGGATAAAGTGTGAGCCTTCAGATCAGATTGGGAGTAACTTTTGGATCAAATCCTACAGCTATTTCTTCTTCAAAATAGTAGCATATGCTTTTTAATAAGTATTTCCCCCAACATATAGTTTTAACTTTGTCACCGTTCAAGTGCAGCTTTACATTCACTTTTGAAAATTTTGTCTTCCTCAAAAAGACATCCAGCTTGCTCTATGCTTCCCAGTGCACACATATGGTAAATACTCAAGCACAGAGAGATGTAGCACAAGGGGGAAACAAAAACACAGACACAATACACTACTTCATTGCATGGGGGAAAGTGCCCTCTTATGACCACTGCTCGTAAAGGGATTGGAAAGAATTTAAAACCCGTGCTCTGCATTTTTTTAAACTTGTTTAAAAAAAAAAAGCCCACAGGAATTACAAAAGGATCTGGCCTTCTGTTCAGAAGATGGAAATAAAAAACATCCACGACCTTGTCCAACAAAAACCAAAACACATGACAATGAGCAATAGCTTTCTGCAGTTCAGCTACCGTATGAATAGCATGCAGTATCTTCATCCCATAAAACTGTGAGCATCATGTATCAATTCCCCCGACTTTGAAGGATGAACATGTATATTTGGAGCAGAGGATCAGATATGAGTGTGAGAAAATATTTTCAGAATGAGTTCTTGACCTCACCAGCTTTAGAAGTGGCATTTCTGTACCATTACAAACCTATAAATTGGAATAGTAATATCTTATATTGAACTCCTCCCATTCCTACTACAAAAAGGAAAGGTGAAATCCATTGCTTAAATATTAGGAATAAATCATATTTCCTGGCAAAAATCAAAAATAATTTTGGGGTACAGGATTAGGCAGTGGATCACAAGGTGTGGATCACACAAGGAATATGTGGAGTGATGATGCAAAAGAAATGGATTGAACAGAAAAGATTCCTGGGTAAGTGGAAAATAGGGGGAGAAAGTTTCTTCAGGGGTGGGATTCAAATTTTTTAACAATCTGTTCTGTGGGCATGGCTAGATGGGCATGGCCATGAGACTAGGTGGGTGTGGCTTTTGCAGCACCACAACCATCACCCATTTTCGGGCCTTAGGAAAGACTCCTGGGGGGGGCATTTTTGCTCCCAGAAGGCTTCCCTGGGGCCCAGGAAGGAAAAAGTGGAGCTGGGGGGCACACAACACCCGCCACACTCTATTTTGGGGCCTTCTGGGCCTCAGGGAAGCCTCCTGAGGGGGCGTTTTTGCTCCCAGGAAGCTTCCCTGGGGCCCAGGAAAGAAAAAAATGGAGGGGGGCAACCACCACCCCGGACCACCCCCCTTTTTTGCCTCCTGGACCTCAGGGAAACCTGGCCAAAGCAGTAAGACAGCAAGGGGGATCACAGCACAGCTGATCATCAGAACAGCTGATCATCGGGAGGGGGGGAAAGAAATACCTTAAGTAGTGACTGGACTGGGGAGAATGCAGTCAGCTATGTCGGGCATGTGTGATAAGGACTGACTGGGCAGGGAGGTGTGGGGTGGGCAGAGAAGGGCAGGACCAGCCAGGGGCATGATTTGCTGATTCTCCAAACTGTTCAGAATCGTAACAACTTGTTCTATAGAACCGGTCCGAACCAGTAGAATCCCACCCCTGAGGCAATTGTGCAACTGAAAATTGGGAGTTCAAGTCAGAGATGAGTCCAGGAATGGTACAACTGGATTTAAACATCTTCACCTGGCTTTGGAGCAATACCCATTTCTTGTACATCATTGCATGCCATCATCCGAACATCCACTTGTCTTAATGAAGATGCACCCCAAAAACGGATTCTCAGAATTTCAGTTCTCTGAAGTGCTCAGGAGATATCTAAAAAATGGAAACTAACTGTTTCAAATTTCTGGTATAAGAGGAAATTCTGTGGTTTTGTGGTTCTTTGCACAGCAGGCTGAACAGCTGAGCTGGGACTTTCCCAAACATAATGGTTGATTACATCACAATCAAATTATCTGAAAAGGCTATTTTCAGTCTTGTTGCCTGGAAAAGTCAGTAGCTACCCAAGTGGGATTTTCCTTCTTCTTTCTAGCTAAATAACTTATCATGTTTAGGAAGCTGTTCACAAATAGCAGAGTTGTGTCACAGTCAAATTGACAAAAGGAAAAGGGAAGCTGTAGAATGTAACAAGCAAAGTGGAAAAATTCCTAACACAACAAATTAATCTTGCAAACAACAGTATCAAACCTCTCCTTATGCACAGAGAAGCAGGTTTTTTAAATTATTATTCACCTTCCCGAAAGCTGGGAAATTTCTGAAAAATATTATTGCTGGACCTTCCTTTTCCCTTCATACAGAAGAATATTACTCAATTTTTTAATCTCACACTGCCTTGGAGGTATCCCTGTTTATAAACCTTGGAATCAGAATTATTTTCCTAAATAATTATAAATAAAATCATAAGAGTATATAGGTTTGAGATAGAAACTTAAATAACCTATAGTACATGTGCACCAGTTCCGCACACTTCATATATTATACACAGTACATGTTCTGCATAATAAAGAAGTAAAAGAAACATAACTTATGTAAGGAAGGTGACCCCAACTTGATGCCCTCCAGATGTTTCCCCCCAAAAGTGATGTCCTCTGTAATATATACTGTATGTTAGGCACAGCTACTAATCCACTTATCAATTGTCCAAAGATTGTTTGAAAACTGCTCACAATCTACTTTACTGATGATGGACCTTTCAGTAACAAGAACCCCAAAACATTGCTCATCCTGTGTTGTTGCAGCTGTTCTTCTGCAGCAACAACTTGCAGAACAAATGGGTGAAACTGAAAATATTACTAATTTCATAATTCGTAACCTGTTCTGAATACCACTGCTAGAGGTTCTAGGGGAAAGATATGAAGCTGTCAAACAAACCTCCCTTCAGAGCAGAGGTGGAGAACTATGGCCCCTTTATGACTTGTGGACTTCAAGCAGAATTCCTGATCCAGCATGGCTGGCTCAGGAATTATGGGAATTGAAGTCCACAGGTCAAAAAGGGCCATAGTTCTCCCCCACCCCACCCCGCTTTAAAGCTACTGTAGATGGCCAAAGTTTTAGGATGTGTGGGGACCACACTTGAGCTGGAAAAAGATGAGTCTGAACTATTTCTGCACAGTTCCTCATTTTTTGTAGCAATGGAAACATGAGGATTCTGAAATAAATAATTTCCATTCCCTCCCCCTTTAATTATTCCAACCCACTGAAAAATTGCATAACATGGCTTCACTTGGGGAGGTTTTTGAGCAGAGGTGGTATTCAGCAGGTTCTGACCAGTTCTGGAGATCCGGTGGCGGAAATTTTGAGTAGTTCAGAGAACCGGCCAATACCACCTCTGACTGGCCCTGCCCCCATCTATTCTCTGCCTCCCGAATCCCAGCTGATTGGCTGGGTCTTCTTTAGTTTCCCTGCACAGGAGAACAGAGCTGGAAAGCAGCTTAGTGGGGTGGGAAAGGAATGGGATTTTGCAGTAAGATTCCCCCAGAAGTGGGGAGGGAATGGGGATTTTACAGTATCCTTCCCGTGCCACGCCCACCAAGCCACGCCACACCACAGAACCGGTAGTAAAAAATTTTGAATCCCACTACTGGTTTTGAGATGGGAGTTGTTTCCCTTTCAGAAGCTTCTTGCTCCTTTCCCAGCTTTGAAACTCTTCAAGAATGTGGAAACCTGCCTGAAATCAAGATCCTGGAAAAAACAACAACAACAACAACCTTGGGGGCATTTTCTGGTGCACTGAAGAATGGGGATAGGAGAGAGAGAGAGAGATCTCCCATTTCCAAACTGTCTGTTAGGAATATGAGTCACCTAACAGCTAGTTGGGTTTGAAATATATAAACCAGGATAAACATTTTAAAATTGTATCTTTAAGAAAATGCAAAACTGTAATTAGGTGTGGTTTCTCAAACTGACATAAGATGGAGCCAGAAACCTGGGTTGTTTAGTCTTAATCTCAGAAGAGAGTGTGACTCTATCTCTGTTTTCCTTCTGTTGGAAAATATTGCCGTTGCTCCATTTCTTCTAATTGACTGATATTACTGGATTTAATGTAAGTCTGATACTGAACTGTTTTTGACACCGGAATTTGATATTTGGATTATCCCTGGATTGAAAAACTGACTGATTTATCTGTGAATGACTTTTGGACTGCCTATTTTGGACTTTGCTTAAATTTTTCTGGAAGTAAAAACCTACATTTACTGTACAGTGTATCTGTGTGCTGTATGTGTATTATTCAAACACTACTCTCTATATGTCTTCCTGTATGCGCTCATTCTCCTAACAGGGAATTACCTCAACACCCTCCTTTAATTCATAAAACAAAACAATAAAAGCAATACTGCAATTTGACCAACTTGCTATCACAAAGAGCTAATAGGTTATGGCCACCTGTATCTTGCAGGAATTCACCTGCTTCTAAACTACAGGGTAACAACATTTCCATATGAAAACCAGCTTCAGAGTGATGCCTTTGCAGCTGAACCAGAAGTAAAAAGGTTCATCTGCTAAAGCAGGGGTGTCCAACCTTGGCAACTTTAAGACTTGTGGACTTCAACTCCCAGAATTCCTCAGCCAGCTGTGGACTTCAACTCCCAGAATTCCTCAGCCAGCTGGCTGAGGAATTCTGGGAGTTGAAGTCCACAAGTCTTAAAGTTGCCAAGGTTGGACACCCCTGTGCTAAAGCATAGTGACAGCATGGTTTAAGAGTACTGCAAAGCCAATTCAGGGGGAACTTAAGCATCTGGTATAGAATTGTCCTTAGATGACATTCTTCATCTCTTCCATCTCTGTAGGTAACAGAATAGGGAAAACTTGACACAAATAGCACCATATAAAACAATTAGGAAATTTAAGGCCCATGGACATTTAAAGGAATATTCAGGCCCACTAACCCAGAAGAGTAACACGGACAATATTAATCTCCCTCATACATTGAAAAGACTGCTTTTCGGAAATATTATAATACTGGTACTCCTTGACTAACAAGTGAATCGTTCAAATTTGCAACGGCACTGAAAAGAGTTATGACCATTTTTCACACTTACGACCATTTCAGCATCCCTATGGTCACATAAGCAAAATTCAGATGCTTGGCAACTGACTCGTATTTATGACGATTGCAGTATCTTGGGGTCATATGATCCTCTTTTGTGACCATCTTTTAAGCAAAGTCAATGAGGAAGCCAGACTCACTTATCAACAGTGTTGCTAACAACTGCAGTGATTCACTTAACAATTGTGGCAAGAAGGGTTGTAAAACGGGGTAAAATTCACTTTACAAATGTTTCACTTAGCAACAGACATTTTGGGCTCAATGTGGTCGTAAGCTGAGGATTACCTGTAGTTCATCTAATAAGCCGCATAGACCCTGACAGATCGCATAATAATTATTTCCATCCAAATGGAATAGCTATTTTGAAGGCTTGCTCAGGAAGAGCTAGTGTAGGAATGGACACTCTTCAAGCTACCCCAAACATAAGCATTCTCAGTAGTCTTTACCAATCTGATGCTGTGCTAGTTTGGGAGCAATGGAAGTTGTAATTCAATTCAATCTGGAAAGCCTGAGGTTGGGGAAGAAAAGGAGCAAACTTATTTAAAATGTATGCTGAAATAAATGAGTTTCACATTATGCACAGGTTGACAAATACATAAGTTGTGTTCCATCTTCATGGAAGCCATTCCTTAGAGTTTTACTACCCCCATTCAGTTATTCTAGGTCTAGGAAGTAGACAGGCATTCTAGTAAGTATCTAGAGCAGAGATGTCAAACTTGCATCATTATGGCAGCATCACATGATGTATCACAACTTTTTCCCCCCTTCACTAAACTGGACTTGGGTGTGACCAGTGCGTGATGCATCCAGCCCATGGGCCACAAGTTTGACACCCCTGCTCTAGAGGCTGCCTTAGAGTTCCTCATGTCAGTATCACTTATGTGAAATACACATATTTTGTTTTGCTTAAGTGAAACCAAACCATTGGAAGAATCACATCTTGTTTCAATTCTGCACAGCTGAAGTTGTTGCTCTAGCTTTCATGCTGCCAGATGGCATTCCCCTTGTGTACTTGTAAAGACCATATTAAAGCCTATTGTAGTGAAGGGAATTAGCCTAGCATGTAGAGTGAGCTAGCTTTTTCCTGCTTACGAGCACAATACTTCTGTACTAAACAGAAATAAGCACTGAGTCTGACCCAGACAAAAGTGAGTCTCCCCTTTTTCTCTCTCTTGTCATCCTCTTCTCTTTCTTCCAAGTCAAGAAGGCCCTTAGCATGTCTCTGATTAGATCTTCTGCAGTGGGTCTCTGAGAGCCACAAAGGATTGCATTGTTGAGTCTATTAGACGATTAATTTTCTTTTCTTTAAATCAGTTGCCAAAGAAAATGAAAACTAGAACAAAAGTGGTTGCTAGTTGGGAAAATAAGTCATATTGGGCATGGTTTGTTGTGAATGAGAAGTCTTGATTTGTTCTTCCTTTTATACAACTGGGTAAAATTAACCACGAATTCATGATATTTTAACCTGATTTAGCTGCCTTACCTTCCTGTCTCGTTGATTCCGTGTTCAGACATCAAAATAAGTTACCTTTTCCTAGTTTACTTGCTTGCATTTCACTGTATAAATTGGGAATTCTGGTTCATTGTTGTTATATATGAGTATGCACATGTCTAAGATTGTTTAATGCATTAGAATCATCTCAGGAAGAAAAAAGAATGCCAAAAGCAGTTATGGGCTTTATTTAAATATTTTCTGAAGCAAAAACAACCTAGTGCCCAATACTTATTTCAGACTTTAAGCCCCATCATCCCCAATCACTATAAATATTGGGGAATGATTGTTGGGATTGCCCCAAATACCTAGAAAATGTCAGATCGTTTGCTAGATCAAACCAAGCAATTTGGAAATGTTTGATATGTTCAAAGAGTCGTTCCCCATATGAAATAACAATAGGCTTTTGCAACTAAGAGGAAATTCAAAAGTAGTTTGTGAAAATTCAGCCAAATATTTCACAAACTCATATAAGGTTAGCATCATTATTGCACTAATGCTAAAAACTTCGGGACAGTGTGAAAATTGTTACCTCACACTAGATAGAGAATGAAAATGAAAAGGAATGTATTTATCTGAAAAAAGTAGGTCACAACCTATACAGAAGTAATCTAGACAAAAATCCTTTCGTCATATTAGTGAGCCCCACCTGCCAGGGATTTCCAGTATCTCTGACTGGGGAAAGCACCCTGCTGTGTGTAATGGACCTGCATATTATTTCTGCTTTGAATATGATAATGAGAGAAGTAGGTGGGGCTCAACAGGTTTTTGAATACAACACGGCATTCAAAGATTACAAGCATATGAACAAAAGGAACACATTTATACGATAGTACACATTTCAAGAACTTAAACTATTTTACAGTTAAATAATACTTGTTTTCTTCTTAGCTTTGTCTCCATATTTCTTATTGCCTTAAGTTTATTGTGGCATGCACTATTACATTTTCATTTTGTTAATCTATATTTTATTTACTTGGGCTATGGTTAATATTTTAATTTCCCTGTAGATCATTTTTCTCTTCTACATTTTGCATCATCTCCCAGAATTCCCCTATATTTTCTTGTTTCATTCTTCCAGGATTTATTTATGCATAGTTTTCACTATTTCACATAGATTAATGTATTGCTCACACATGTGTTATTTATAATATTTCCACCAATGACTAAATTGCGAGGGTGCTGGAAGTTAAAAATAACAATATGTGGAATGCCACAGGTTGTCCATTCCTCTGCTAAGTCATACCTAAAGAAATCTCTTGTAAATAACATTACTCATTTTATCCCTCTGAATTTGTTTGGCTTATCTAGGCTTCAAGCCAATTGGAAATGCAGACAGAGGATTCTGCAATGTAGATAAGAAGTAGGGGAGTGGGGCAAGTAAGTTGTGCCAAACCATCACAATTGTCTATTTGTTAACTCTTTGTAGCCCCCATAACTTGTTGTCAGCTTTTCCTCATAAATGTAAGTGATAACGTAGTACATGGCACACTGCCATGACAGTCTTAGCAAGGCTCTAAAGTGGATCATCCAGAAGATCTGATTCAGTCAACCAGAAAAAGTACATGAAATAATCTGTACAGGAGTTGGAAGAGTCATATTTTCTCCTCCCTTCATCAATAGCATGAGAACAAATTATTTCGTCATTTTTAACAAACCAAATTACAGGCATGTTACTACAAGCTGTGGAAAGCAGTTACAATATTAGAAAAGAAGTTCATATACAAAATTATACATCCCTGAAAATAAGATGTCCCCAAAAATTAAAGAGCATTCTTTAAAAAAATTGATTTAGTTAACATTAGTTATGCAATTCTTAAAAATAATTGTTGCAACCAAACCTAGATTATTTACTGTATTAAGAGGATTTGCCGCCTAGTGACAGCAAAGCAACATAACACCAAGATAATTACAAATATTTTAGGGCAGGATTTGCCCATCATAGATCATGAATGTATCTTTAAAAAACTTGTTTAAAGTGCTTTGATCTGTTTTTTGAGATGGTACGTTTGCTGACACAATGTTCCACCTACATTTGTCAATCTCTTCTCTACTCGATAACAAAGCCAGCAAGTCCTGCTTAAGAGCTTTCTCTAGGAATTATTGTTCTACTAGCAGATAGACTAGGATCTTTCTAAAACAACCTGACTGTTAGGAGCATGTAACAACAAATTCCCTAACAGGCAAACAAGATTGCTAGAGAAAGTGAAAATCTAAGACATTTCTGAAGTGATTCAGTATGGTGTCAGTCCACCATCACCAATCATAATGCTGAAGAAGGAAAATTGGCAATGACTGGAGAGGAAAATGGTTGCAGAAACCAACAGGAACTAAGTAAGCTGCAAAGCTTGTATTTGGAGAGAATATAGAGACACACTGTTTGCATATCAGATCAGAACACCCTGATATTAGCTGGCCTTGGATGTAAATTGTGGATGACAAAGAAGATTATCACATAGCTATGTCCCTAAAGAAGCGAGGCATTTTCAAGTTGAAGGTAGAGGAATGAGGATGTGCCCCTTTTGATACCTTAAAGTTGGTTGAAGAGAAGGATGGAAGAAGACAGAGGTAGTGTATGATGAATAAAATTGTCTTTGTTCCTTTCCAAATTCAGAAAGTAAGATTCCAGAAATCCTTGCAAAATGTTTTTAGGATGATACTTATTTATATTTTCCATTTTGCTTTAGAGTTCAGAGTGGCATTGAAATCAGTTTCACAATCCTTACTTTATGATCGCAAGAATCCTGCAACATAATCATGACAGAGAAACAATGCCTTATTTTAATTTCCTTCTTGTAAGTTTCAACGCATAAACATAAAGCACAGAGTGGTGAGAAGAAAGACTAAAAGCTGTTCTGCAATAAAAATAAAAAAGCAATTCACAGAGCCAAATGCAATGTATGACTTCATTATTTCCGTTAAACTCAGACAAAACCATTCTCAGACAAGACTTTGCATATCAGCCAGCCTTCATTATGAATGTCCTCTATTTACTTATACCATTTTTGTTTCTCAATAGAATTTGCACTTCATTCAGTAAGACTGAATATGATTTAATCCCAGAATCTATGTTTACTGCATGGGCTTAGTCTTGGATTACAACATGGAACAATTGACCTTGTGCCTTGACTAAGAAAAAATGAGGCACTTCTCTTTACCAAAAATGCCCATGAAAGAGTCGTCTTGGCTCATGTAAGAACTACTGAATGCCTTTGACTACATTATAGAATGATCTCAAAAGATTACTTCCATTAAGGCTTTGATAAACATGCCTTTTCAAAAGGTTTGCACAGCCATCACTGCAGTAATCAGCCTCTATTCAAAGAGAAATATGGATCTTAAAATCATTGCCCCGTGGCAATTTTTCCTGGCTGGGCCTCCAGAACTAGGCTGGCAGTCTCTGTCCTCCAATAAGAATAGTGATTGCTACTGCTCCTGACATGAGTAGCAAGAGTTGCTCTAAACAGGTTGTAGGCAGGCTGTAAACATCTCCTAAATGTAGAGACTTCAGGCCCTTGCTACTACAAATACCCAAAAGAAGGGGATGTAGACAATGCGGGACCTATCCACCTATGTATCCTTAATTATCAATATGTAGGGGCAGGGCAGACACTATAGTTCATTGATAGTTAGCCCAAGAAAGATGACAGCGGAGACGATGTGTTGTGTCCGCGAAATGATGCCAGGAGTCAGTGACTTCAACTCATGCTCTTTTATTCAAGGTTGGAACCGAACTGGCGCAAAGGAAAAAGCCCGCGGCTTTTATTCCTTTAGCCGCAGCGGCCGCGGCCAATGGCACCACTTTGAATCTCCCGCAATTCGAATGGACCAATCGCGGGAGATTCTCAGCAAGCCAATCGGCGCGGCTCACCTGACCAATCAGAGAGCCCCGCGCTTTGGCCAATCAAAGTGCGGGGATCTCAAGAATGCTAATTAAGGACAGAACACCCCTCCCTTCTTGGTTCAGTCGCGTAGTCACGTAGGTAGGCGGGGCTCCGTCTGAGCCTACTGGACCTGCGCAGCTCAGTCGTAGGTTGGATCCTGGCAGCTCCTGCTGCCGTCGTGGGAACCGGCTGGTCGGTCGGGCTGGGCCGCTCTTCGTAGCTCCCTCCTGGGCCTCCCAGGTTGGTTGAGCTGCGGGCTTCGCCGCTCCCGCTCAGTCTTTCCGGGTCGGTCGAGCTGGCCTGGCTGTCTCTTCCTGGCGAGGGGTCATGCTGGCTGCTTTCCGGTAAGTACGGCTGGTTTATTCTTCTTTGGTTTTGGTCCCCTGGGTATTCCCTCCCTCCTTGGTTTGTGTTGTGGGGATTGGTTTCGCCTGTTTGTGCGTCGGTGGTCTCTTGGTTGGTAGTCCTCGACCTTAGTTGGTCGATGTAGCGTTTCCACGCTCGTCCGTCTGCTGTTTGTAGCCGGTACGAGTGTGGGCCTGTTATTTGTGTGATGACGGCGGGTATCCATAGTGGGTCTCCCGTTAGGTTTCTTGCATATACGGGGTCGCCGGGTGCGAAGGTTCGGTGTTTGCTGTTTGAGTCTGGGGGCTTCTCCGGGTTATACGTGGGGTGTAACCTGTCGAGTGGGGACCTTAATTTCCTCCCCATTAATGGTTCGGCTGGGCTCTTATTCATTGTGGTATTTGGGGTTATGTGTTGGGTGAAGAGTAGTTTGTTTATTTTCTCCTGGATCTCCCCGTGGTCTATTTTCCGGATGGTCTTCTTAGTGAATTGGACCATCCGTTCCGCCCTACAGTTCACCGCCGGGTGCGCCGGTGCTGTCAGCGCGTAGCGGATGCCCCTTTCCGCTAGGAATTTTTCGAATTCCAGCGAGGTGAATTGGGGCCCGTTGTCAGAAACGACGACGTCTGGGAGGCCGTGTGTTGCAAAGAGTTTGCAGAGTTCCTTGATCATGGCCTCCGTGGTTGTCGTCTTCATGTTGCTTACCTCCAGCCAGTTGGAGTAAGCATCTACTGTTATCAGGAAGGTGTGTCCTTTTGTGGGCCCGGCGAAGTCTATGTGGATCCTAGACCAAGGTCCCCTTGGGGTTTCCCACTCTAGGACGGGTGCTGTGGGTGGGCTTGGCCTAGTTTCCTGGCATCGTTGGCACCTTGCTACCCAGGTCTCAATTTGTTTGTCCATCCCTGGCCACCAAGCGTAACTTCTGGCCAGGGCTTTAGTCCTAACGATGCCAGGGTGCCCCTCGTGTAGCAGTTCCAGAACCTTCCCTTGTAGCTTTTCTGGAATGACCACCCTATCCCCCCATAGTATGCACCCTTTTAATAATGAGAGTTCCATTTGGCGGTTTCGGAATGTTTTGATGGACTCGTCGTTGTCCCTTTCCGGCCACCCTTTCTCTACCCAATGCAACACCCGCGCCAGACGTTTGTCTTTATTAGTCTCTCGGGCAATGTCTGATGCGGTTATGGGCAGGTTGGGTAGAGTCTCTATACTGAGGGTGGTCGTCGTGGGTGCTGGGTCAGTGTCAGGTTCCGGTAGCGGCGAGCGGCTTAAGGCGTCTGCATGGGAGATCGTCTTACCCGGTCTGTGTATGAGTCTGTAGTTGTAGGCTGCCAGGAACTCGGACCACCTTGTCATTTGGGGAGACAGAATGTTCGGGGTGGCCCGGTTTCCTGCAAAGATTCCCAGCAGCGGCTTGTGGTCGGTTATGATGGTGAAAGTCCGGCCGTAGAGGTACTCGTGGAATCGTTTTACGGCGGCAACGATAGCCAGAGCCTCTTTGTCCAGCTGGCTATAGTTCCGCTCTGGTTTGGTGAGGGTCCTTGAAAAGAACGCGATGGGCGCTTCTTTTCCGTCGGGGAGTGTATGGCTGAGGACAGCGCCGATGCCGAAGGGTGATGCATCGCATGTGATGGCCAGAGGTAGGGTCTCGTTGTACTGTATAAGGACAGCGTCCGAAGTGAGGAGGTCCTTTGTTCTTTGGAAGACGGCTTGCTCGCGTTTCCCCCAAGTCCAGGTCGCCGCCTTGTCCAGGAGCCTATGCAAGGGCTCCGCCGCCGTCGCCTTTTGGGGCAGGAACACATTGTAAAAGTTAAGTAGCCCAGGAATGCCTGTAGTTCCGTCTTCGACTTGGGTGTGGGGGCTTCTTTGATGGCCTTGATTTTTTTGTTTGTGGGGTGAATGCCGTGACGGTCTAGGAGGTATCCTAGGAATTCTACCCGTTCCGTGCATAGCTGGCATTTCTCCCTCTTGACTTTGAGCCCGGTCTCTTTAAATTTGGTTAGGACCTCCCTTAGTCGACCCTCTAGTTCGGCTTGGTTGGTTGCCGACACTAGGATGTCGTCGAAGTAAGGTACCACCCCCTTGATGCCTTGCAGTAGTCTTTCCATTAGGCTTTGGAATATGCCCGGTGCCACGCTGACTCCGAATTGGAGTCGGTTGCATTTAAATGCCCCCCGGTGGGTGACTATGGTTTGCGCTTCTGCCGTTTGCTCGTCGACTGGCAATTGTTGGTATGCCTGGGCGAGGTCGAGCTTGGCGAAAACCTTGCCCCCTCCCAGTGAGTGCAGTAGGTGTTGCACTACTGGGACGGGGTAGGCGCTTTGTTGTAGCGCACCATTTAGGGTGGCCTTATAGTCCCCACAGATCCTCACCGACCCATCGGGCTTGATCGGGGTGACTATAGGGGTCTCCCACCGGGCGTGGTCTATGGGCTGTAGGACCCCTTGCTTGACGAGCTTGTCAATTTGCTCGTCTATCTTGGGTTTAAGTGCGAATGGCACCCGCCTTGGTTTCAGGCGTTTGGGGGGACGTTTGGGTCTAGGTTGAAAGATATAAGGGGCCCTCAGTAATTGCCTAGGTTTCCGTCGAAGACCTCTTGGAATTCCCGGGCCAGTTGCTGCTCCCAGCTGTCGTCGGTGACATGGTCGACTCCCGTGACTGCGATGCTGAGCGGGGCGAACCATTGCAGTCCCAGTAGGCTTGGGCGGTCGCGGTCGACGATTGTCAGGGGAAGTCTTTCGGTGTGCCCTTTGTATGTGATGTTGAAGTGTTTGGTTCCGACTACCGGGATGCGGTTTCCCTGGTAGTCCTTTACAATGAGTCTCTGGCTGTCTAGGTTCCTCCTTTGGAGGGTAGGCACCAAGCGCTTTATTTCATGCCATGCTATCATGGAGAGGTAGGATCCGGAGTCCACCTCCATTTTGCATGGCTGGCCCTCGATGCCTACCTCCATGTGGACCTTCTGGGCGTCACTGGTTATGGCATGGCCGATGGTGACCGTCTGATGGGTCTCCTCTCTTCGCCGGTTATCGCCGCCTCGCAGGGATCGTCCGTTCCGGTCCCATCTGTTGTCCGAGGGGCGATCTCTGGTCCGGGGTGGTGTGCTCTCTCTCCTCCGGTCGCTCTGGTCCCATCGTGCCGGGCTGCGATTCTTCTTTAGGCGGCAGACACGGGCGATGTGTCCCTTCTTGTCGCAATGCCGGCAGATCGATTCAAAAAACCGGCATTCCGACCTGGGGTGGTCGCCGCCGCAACCGGCACAGTTGGTCCTCGACTTACGACCCCGCCGGTTCCGTGGGTCGTGGCCTGTCTGGAGGTGATGGATGTCCTCCTCATCATCTGAAGTGCCCGATGCCGAGTGGAAGTCGCCCTGGTGGGTGGTCATCTCGGGTTGGGCCTCGGTCGACCTCGCCGGGTTGTTGTTTCCGCTGCGGTCCCCAGTGTTCGGTCTGCACATGCGGTCGGCGGAAGTTCGGGTTGCTTCGGGGGCTGCGGCTGCAGTGAGGGTGTCTGCTAGGCTGATGTTGCCCTTGGCCATCAGCCGGCTCTGGAGGACGGGGTCCACAAACTGAGCACGATTCGGTCTCGCAGGGCATCGTTCAGGTTGTCGAATTCGCAGAGCCCCCCTAGGCGCCGTAGCTCGGCGACGAAGTCGCTGAAACTCTCACCCGACCGTTGGTCCCGACGGTAGAAGTATTGGCTCGAGGACGTCCCAGTCCATCGCGGTCGCATCGGCGGGTTTGGCAAGCGCCTTGGCCATCTTGAAGACCTCGGTCCCGCAGTGGGTCAGGAAGACGGCGCGCTTCATGGAGCCGGTGGCGTCCTTCAGGTCGCTGCACTCGAGGAACATGCGGAATCGGTCGGAGTACGATTCCCAGTCCTCGGTGGCGGGGTTGAAGGGTGCGGGGGGTGCAATTTTCGCCATCGTGGTGTTTCGTCTGGCTTCCGTCGGACACGTGGTTCGGTTCAGGGTCTGGATCCCACCTTCGTCACCAGTGTTGTGTCCGCGAAATGATGCCAGGAGTCGGTGACTTCAACTCATGCTCTTTTATTCAAGGTTGGAACCGAACTGGCGCAAAGGAAAAAGCCCGCGGCTTTTATTCCTTTAGCCGCCGCGGCCGCGGCCAATGGTACCGCTTTGAATCTCCCGCGATTCGAATGGACCAATAGCGGGAGATTCTTAGCGAGCCAATCGGCGCGGCTCGCCTGACCAATCAGAGAGCCCCGCGCTTTGGCCAATCAAAGCGCGGGGATCTCAAGAATGCTAATTAAGGACAGAACACTATGGACAGCCGTTCCAAAGTCCCAGGTGAGTGCAAGTCCCATCATGTACAGCTGAACTGGGAGAGCCATTGCCAGCGCAACCTCTTCCTACTGGAACTACTGATGTGAGCCTACAAACTCAGACAGCTACTGATGTGGGCCTACAACCTCATATTTGTTTTGTTTTTGTGAAGAAATGGGAACATTGTCTTTTGTGAGGTTAAGACTTTCCTGACACATACATTGAAAACTAATCAATCTTGTGACTCAAAATATTCATATAAGAGGTTTTCTTCCATTTTCCTATCTGAGTAACCTTGATCTAGCTTTAGTCTGCCTCAGCAGCCAACTGGCTCCAAGATGGAGGCCTTGATGTGAGGACACATCATAAACAGTAATCAGGCTATCTTGAAGGCAAGAGATAATATGAATGAGCTCAGTGTCAGGATAAGCTACCTACTTGCTTAGTCTTAGTGTTCCTTTTATTTTATTCACTCAATTTACTTACTTACTAAGACTCAGTTTAGTCTTTGTGTTTATTTTATTCACTTAATGTCCCATTTTCATGTGCTGGGAGCATGTAGGAAAGTCTTAACTGTTGAAAGGCAACTTCAAAGCTTTCCTTTCTTGTAGCTCTTTATTTTTAAATCCAGCAGCGCTTTAAGTAGAGGATACTTTCAAACAAAGAAATGTCCTTCATAAAGGAGAGCATATTTCACAAGATCACAGTATAACTGTTTACCTTTCTTGAGAATTTTCAAAGATTAGAAAAACCACCAGTCTGGCAACCCGATGTCTCATTCTTCAAAGGTTAATGCCATTGTTGCTTCCAAGAAAACATATCTAGGTTTGCAGATTCAGAAATTGACTTTTTAGTTAATTCTTCTTTGAAAAGGAACTAAACCCATTTCACAAGGGTCAGCAGAAACAAACTTGCTTTCCAATAGCATATTTCATTAGTCACCGCACATGGTTGTTTTTGGTCTGGGTCAAGGAGGTTGATTCATCTGTCTTATGATTCAGATAATTTCACCTTAATAGGTTTTTTCTAGTACTCTTGATTTTGAAACTTCTCCTTCCTTCTTTTCTTTGTTTCCTTTGTTTCATCATATAGAGCCTGGCTAGGCTAAGAATGCTGAGTGTAGACATTTTGAAACTCACAATGTTTTCCAAAACTTCCTTGATTGTCTTAGTAATGGAACAATGACATGAGGTTAGCTGGAATGAGAAAAACAACATTGGAAACAAACAGAGTGTCGTGTCCGCAAAAGAAGCCAGGAGTTGGTGACTAAGTTTCAAGCTCTTTATTTAATAGTTGTGAACCGAACCGGCGAAAAGGAAAAAGCCCGCGGCTTTTATCCTTTTCGCTGCGGCGGCCGCGGCCAATGGCAGCAATTCAAGTCTCCCGTTCTTGGAGCGAGCCAATCGCGGGAGACCTCAATCGGACCAATCAGCACGGCTCGCCTGGCCAATCAGAAATCCCCGCGCTTTAGCCAATCAAAGCGCGGGGATTTCAAGTATTCAAATTAAGGACAGAACACCCCTCCCCTCTTGGTATAGTCCATCACGTTGCGTAGTCACGTAGGTAGGCGGGGCTCCGCCTAGTCCTACTTGACCTGCGCAACTCAGTTGCAAGCTGGATTTCGGCCGGAGCGGTCATGTTCTTGGCTGCTCCCTCTTCTGTGCGAACCGGCTGGATGATCGGGCCGGTTCCTTCTCCGTGGCTCCCACCTGGGCCTTCCGGGTTGGTTGAGCTACGGGTTTCGCCACTCCCGCTTGGCTTCTCCGAGTCGGTAGAGCTGGCTGGGTGGTTCTTCACCGGTGGGGAATCGCGATGGCTGCGTTCCGGTAAGTACTGCTGGTTTATTTTTTCTTGCGTTTGTTTATTCGGGTATTCCCTCCCCCCTTGGTTCGTGTTTTGGGGGTTGAGGTCTGTTGCAGTTCGTGACCTGAGCTGGTCTATGTGTCGTTTCCAGGCTCGCCCATCGGTGGTTTGGAGCCGGTACGACCGTGGACCTGTGATTTGAGTGATGATGGCTGGGATCCATAGGGGGTCCCCCGTCAGATTTTTTGCGTACACTAAGTCACCGGGGGCAAAGGTCCGGTATTTTGTACTGGAGTCTGGGGGTCGCTCCGGGTTATATGTTGGGTGTAACCTGTCGAGCGGGGACCTCAGCTTCCTACCCATCAACAACTCGGCTGGGCTTTTGTTGGTAGTGGTGTTCGGGGTGATGTGTTGTATAAAGAGGAGTTTATTGATTTTGTCGTTGATCTCCCCGTGGTCCATTTTCCGGATGGTTTTTTTTGGTAAATTGGACCATCCGTTCCGCCCTACCATTCGCCGCCGGATGCGCCGGTGCTGTTAATGCGTGGCGGATGCCCCTCTCCGCCAGGAACCTCTCGAAGTCGAGGGAAGTAAACTGGGGCCCGTTGTCTGAGACGACGACGTCTGGGAGGCCGTGTGTGGAAAAGAGTTTGCAAAGTTCTTTAATAACGGCCTCCGTGGTAGTGGATTTCATGTCGCTTACCTCCAACCAGTTAGAGTAAGCGTCAATTGTGATCAGAAAGGTATGTCCATTCGTGGGACCGGCAAAGTCTAAATGGATTCTGGACCAGGGTCCCCTTGGTGTTTCCCAGTCCAGGATGGGTGCTGCGGGTGGGCTGGGTCTGGTCTCCTGGCATCGTTGGCATTTGGCTACCCATGCCTCTATCTGCTTGTCCATCCCTGGCCACCAAGCGTAACTCCTGGCCAGGGCTTTAGTTCTGACGATGCCAGGATGCCCTTCGTGCAGCATCTCTAAGACCCTCCCTTGCAACCTGTCCGGGATGACCACCCTGTCACCCCACAAAATACATCCCTTGAGTAGTGAAAGTTCAGTCTGGCGGTTTCTGAATATCTTAACGGATTCGTCACTGTCCCTTTCAGGCCAGCCTTTTTCCACCCAATGTAAAATTCGCGCCAGACGCCTGTCCTTGATAGTTTCCCTGGCAATGTCTGACGCGGTAATGGGTAGGTTGGGCAAGTTTTCGATGCTAAGGGTGTTTGTTGTTGGTGCTGGGTCAGGATCAGAGTCTGGTAAAGGCGAGCGGCTTAAAGCGTCCGCGTGCGAAATTTTCTTACCTGGCTTGTGCAACAGTTCGTAGCTGTAGGCTGCCAGGAACTCGGACCACCTTGTCATCCGGGGTGATAAAATGTTCGGGGTGGCTCGGTTTCCAGCGAGGATGCCCAGCAACGGCTTGTGATCTGTCACAATGGTAAACGGGCGGCCATAAAGGTATTCGTGGAATCGCTTAACGGTGGCAACTATAGCCAAAGCTTCTTTGTCCAGCTGGCTATAGTTCCGCTCCGGTTTAGTTAGAGTCCTGGAAAAGAAAGCGATGGGTGCTTCTCTTTTGTCGGGGAGAGTATGGCTGAGGACAGCGCCGACGCCGAAAGGTGATGCGTCGCAAGTGACAACCAAGGGCAAGGTTTCGCTGAATTGAATCAGGACGGCATCGGAGGTGAGGAGGTCTTTGGTTTTTTGAAAGGCGGCTTGCTCTCGTCTCCCCCAAGTCCAAGTTGCTGCCTTATCCAGGAGCCTATGCAGAGGCTCCGCCGCCGTAGCCTTTTGGGGTAGGAAAACATTATAAAAATTCAGCAAGCCTAAGAAAGCCTGTAGTTCCGTTTTAGACTTTGGGGCGGGGGCTTCTTTGATGGCTTTCACTTTTTTAATTGTAGGGTGAATACCATGCCGGTCTAGAAGGTAGCCCAAGAATTCCACTCGCTCTGTGCATAGTTGGCATTTTTCTCGTTTTACTTTGAGTCCCGTTACTTTAAATTTTGTTAAGACCTCCCTGAGTCGGTTTTCTAATTCGGCTTCGTTTGGCGCCGCCACTAATACGTCATCAAAATAGGGCACCACCCCCTTGATTCCCTGTAGTAAACGTTCCATCAGGCTCTGAAAGATGCCTGGTGCCACGCTGACTCCGAACTGGAGCCGGTTACATTTGAATGCCCCCCGATGGGTAACAATGGTCTGGGCTTCCGCCGTTTTTTCGTCGACCGGTAACTGCTGATATGCCTGGGCGAGATCGAGCTTGGCAAAGACCTTGCCCCCTCCCAGTGAGTGCAGTAGGTGTTGCACGATTGGGACGGGGTAGGCGCTTTGTTGCAACGCACCATTCAGGGTGGCCTTATAGTCCCCACAAATTCTCACGGACCCGTCTGGCTTGACTGGGGTCACTATAGGGGTCTCCCATCGGGCATGGTCTATCGGCTGCAACACCCCCTGTTTGACGAGCTTGTCGAGCTGCTCGTCAATTTTAGGTTTTAGGGCGAATGGTACCCTCCTAGGTTTTAGCCGCTTGGGGGAAACCCTAGGGTCTAGGTCGAATGAGATAAGGGGCCCCTGGTACTTGCCCAGGCTTCCGTTGAAGACCTCCCGGAACTCCTGGGTTAGCCGCTGTTCCCAGCCATCGTCGACGACGTGGTTGACTCCTGTCAGCGCGATGTCAAGTGGGGCGAACCATTGTAGGCCCAGCAGGCTTGGGCGGTCGCGATCGACGATTGTGAGTGGGAGTTGTTCGGTGCGGCCTTTGTAAGTTACATTAAAGTTCTTGGTGCCCACTACCGGGACGCGGTTTCCCTGGTAGTCTTTTATAATGATTTTTTGGGCATTAATGTTCCTCTTATGGAGGGTGGGCACTAGCCGTTTAATCTCGTGCCATGCAATCATGGAGAGGTAGGACCCGGAGTCCACCTCCATCTTGCATGGTTGGCCTTCGATATGGACTTCTACGTGTACCTTTCTGGCGCCGTCGGAGATGGCGTGATGGTCACCGTCTGGTGGGTATCTTCCTTTCGCCGACTGTCGCCGCCTCTAGAAGATCGTTGGATTTGGTCCCACCGACCGTCCGATTGGCGATCTCTGGTCCTGGGCGGGGGACTTTCCTTCTTTCGGTCGTGATGTTCCCATCTGGGCGGGCTGCGGGTCTTCTTTTGGCGGCAAACTCGAGCGATGTGTCCCCGTCTTTCACAATGCCTACAGATAGAGTCAAAAAATCGGCATTCTGATCTGGGGTGGTCGCCGCCGCACCCGGCACAGTTGGTCCTCGACCTGCGACTTCTTCGGTTCCGCTGGTCGCCGCGGCCCGTCTGCACGCGATGTATGTCCTCCTCGTCTTCTGACGTGCTGGACGTAGACTGGAATTCTCCGTAGTGTGCGGTTGATTCGTTTTTTGGGTCGGCCGACCTTGCCGGGTTGTTGTTTCCGCCCTTCGCGTCTGATTTTCGCATGCTGTCAGCGGAAGTGCGGGTTGCTTCTGCGGCTGCGGTGAGGGCGTCTGCTAGGCTGATGTCGCCTTTGGCCATAAGCCGGCTCTGGAGGGTAGAGTCCCATAGGCCGAGTACGAATCGGTCTCTTAGGAGGCTGTTCAGACCTTCAAACTCGCAGAGTCCTCCTAGGCGCCGCAACTCGGCGACGAAATCGCTCAGTTTTTCGCCTGGTTTCTGATCTCGGCGGTAAAATTCGTTGCGCCGGATCAGGATGGGGACCTCGGGGGCGTAATGGCGCCGCAGGATAGGTTCGAGGACGTCCCAGTCCATGGCGATTGCGTCTGCCGGCTTGGCCAATGCCTTGGCCATCTGGAAGACCTCGGTTCCGCAATTTGTGAGGAAGACGGCGCGTTTTAGCGGGCTCGGGGCGTCCTTCATTCCGGTGCACTCGAGGTACATGCGGGAACGGTCTGAAAACGATTCCCAGTCCTCGGTGGCGGGGTTGAAGGGGGCGGGCGGTGCGATTTTCGCCATCTCCGTGCTGAAACTGGCTCTTGTTGGACACGGGGTTCGGTTCAGGGTCGGGATCCCACCTTCGTCGCCAGTGTCGTGTCCGCAAAAGAAGCCAGGAGTCGGTGACTAAGTTTCAAGCTCTTTATTTAATAGTTGTGAACCGAACCGGCGAAAAGGAAAAAGCCCGCGGCTTTTATCCTTTTCGCTGCGGCGGCCGCGGCCAATGGCAGCGATTCAAGTCTCCCGCTCTTGGAGCGAGCCAATCGCGGGAGACCTCAATCGGACCAATCAGCGCGGCTCGCCTGGCCAATCAGAAATCCCCGCGCTTTAGCCAATCAAAGCGCGGGGATTTCAAGTATTCAAATTAAGGACAGAACACAGAGAATAAGAAAAAGGATGTTATTTTCATGTTTGTTTTAACAAATACAATGAGGATAGCATAGGATAGCCTTTCCAATTGGATTTTTTCAAGATATATTACTGCTTACCAGGCAGCTAGAAGATAGTAAGCAAGAGAAGGCAGCCGTACATATTTAGAAGTTCTGTGTTCCAATCAACTTGGTTTTGTTTTGTTTTTAATCTTTGTACAGCACACTTTTTGGAAAATATTGGGGGTGGTACTAGACAATCATGAAATAAGAATCAAAGGTTTTGCATAGAATCTTATAGTTGAATAAATGCTCCTCGATGTTATTTTCTGAACAGTGTCATTTGATTAGCAATGTATTCCCGTATTAAAACAGCCCGTTTAAAGTAAACTGGTAAGAATGTGGTCAGTTATTTCTGGTGGCTGCACATGCCTTGTTTATTTGCAACATCTAAATTATTTGGCACTGCTTTTATTCTGGAAAGTTTTTTGGGATGTCCCATCTTAGGTACAACTCAGGATTTTCTGATATTCTCAAAAAAAAAAAAAAAAAAAAGTCCTGTCCAGTGCAACACTTGACGGTATTGTACGCTACAGCTATTTGGTTTTAAATTTCTCAGCTGCCCCATGGGGGCGGGATTAGGTATTCTAATCCAAGATACAGGAGGAGTTGCATTAATTGAATTCTCCTATCGGGTATCAAGAAGAGGTTTAAGTTTTCTCTCTTTACATCTTCAGCTGGGAAAACGACGGCCCAAAGAAGTTATTGCACAATGTGAACGTGACGGAATGAGTAAAGCTGACTCAGCGCTGGGTCATCCCGACCCTTCTAAAGCAGGGCTCCCCAAACTTGGCAACTTTAAGACTTGTGGATTTCAACTCACAGAATTCTCCAGCCAGCATAGCTCCAACTCCTATTCTGGGAGTTGAAGTCCACAAGTCGTAAAGTTGGCAAGTTTGGGGAGCCCTGCTTTAGAGGTTCCCTAGGAAGTGATGCCTCTGGAGCTAAGATTCTGGCAATACTCAGACATGCTTGAAATGGAGATTGAAACACTGCCTGTACTTTTGGGAAAACATTTAAATATTGTATTAGCACCGTAGCATTAGCACTTAGCACTGTTCTGTGCACCATCCAATGTTCACACTGGAAATTAGAGCCAGTTCACTTTTTTAATGAGAGTTTGTAAATATTCAGGCATATTTAATGAATGAATTAGAGCAAACTATCTTCTCTTCATTCTAAAAGGACTCCTAGAAAAATATTCAACCATTTAGATTTTATTTTTTTTAAAATGTATTCTCTAATCTTCTATCTCTACGGCTCAGGGACAACATAAAATCATAGGCTCCACCCGCCCGCACGTTTCCTGTGGTCGATGTCACTTCCTTTTTACTGGCTACCTTTCTAGGCGCGTGGGGTTGTTTCCATGGTTCTTTCGAGGGATGTGGCTGTCTCAATGCTCCTTCTAGGCGACTGGAGGCCGCGTGACTCGATGGTTCGACGAACGGAGTCAGCTGCGGAGAAAGGGCCTGGCGGTGGATGAGCGGAGCCTGTGTTGTCGTGGCTTCTCGGTCTGGCTGAAGAGAAGGACCGAGGAAATAAATGCGAAGGGTAAATCGGGAGGATTTGGGGGAAATTACGGGTTTGCCGCTGGACGCTGCGTTCATTGGGAGCAGCGATCGTGAGAAGGGGAGTGGATGTTAGGATGATGCGTCTTTCTTTCGTTTCCTTCCCTTGACAGAAAACCAGCAGGGATGTTTTCTCCCATCATGATCTACAACAATGGAGTGGTTTTCCTTTTCCTTTTTCCCCCTTCTTTCCTTTTCTCTTTTCTTTCTTTCTTTCTTTTTTTGTAAAGACACCGGAAGCTATGAGCTATTATTTTGGTCTTTTAAAGGTCTATACTTTCAGAGATCATTTCCATAGTATCCAACGAGAGAAATGCACTCAAGCACTGGAGGCTTTCAAGAAGAGATTGGACTGTCATCTGTAAGAAATGGTGTAGAGACTCCTACTTGGGCAGGGGGTTGGACTGGATGACCTACAGGATCCCTTCCAACTCTGTTAATCTAAAGTCTACTTTTGTACAACCCCCGAAGCCTATGGTTTGGAACTCGTGAAAGGAAAACTCAGTAAGACGTGGGAACCATGTCAAAAGATCTGGGGTTGGCTTCACAAACCTGACCAGGCACAAACTCATATGTACATGCATAATTTTGTATTTATCTATTTACTTATTTATCTTGTCATGTTTATGTTTATATTAGAGATGGAGACCCTTTGAGAAATGTATGCAACATAATTTCATTTTAATGCATGCCAATTAGTATTCAAAGTGACAATAAAGTTATTCTAAGTCTAAGTCAGCCAATCGTGGTTTAGGGTGACTTGTGAATTCAGTCATTTGTGGTTTGTTGCATAAATAGTAAATCATTAGTGATTTGGAATTATACATAAAGCCAATTCGTAGAGCAAGCCCTTCACCTAGCATCTTTCAAGCTTAGTATATGTTGATGGTGAAAAGGTTGCCATGACTGTAGAATTGAAGTTTATTGTGGCTTTTGAATCTCTTGTTAACATGAGTGATGGTGACTAGGTTTCTACATCATGTTAGACTATAATATGATTGTTTTGGGCTTAATATAATGTAGGAATCCAGTCACTGTGATTGGCAGTCTATGTTTTTTGCCTGTATTGTTTATGAACCCAATTATAGTAACATAACATCAGTCTGGTTGCAGTCTAAATAGAAAAATATATCCGTCAGTTAAAATAATATGTGAGATACCACCAACTTCTTGGATTTTGGAGATGTGTAATAGAATGCCTTCTTTTTGTAGGGTTTAATTGGAATGAAATTTTTTTTTTCTTTCAGATGCTGATGGAATCACTCTGCATTCTCTAGACAGTGACACAAGGGATTTCATGTTTTGAGACATCTGTTGGTTATTTATATATTTCGATGCAGTCTATGGGCTGTTGCTTCAGGAATGGCTCCGCAGTTCCGCAGTTATGTTTGGGATCCTGCACTTATCATTTCTCAAATCGTGCTCATGCAAGCAATTTATTACAGCAGTCTGGGGCTTTGGTTGGCTCTAGTAGATAGTTTGGTGCAAAGCAACCCTTCATTGGATCAGATTTTCAGTTATGAGGTAGGTACTTACATTTTCAGTATATCAAAAAGAAATTCTGATAAATCAAAGAAGGCAGTAGGGAAAGAAAAATCTTGTAGAAGATTTTTAAGAGGAATACTGAAAACTAACTTCATGGATAACTTCTCATATAATTTACATTTAAATTTAAAGTACTTTTCTGGTATGTATTATAAATGAAATCATCAGTATCTCAAAAGTTAATATGCACTGTTTCAAATAACTGCCTTTATTACATCAGTATTAAAATGACTTTGATTACTTGTCCAGATAGTGCCTCTTGAACTATAGAGCTGATGTAACAGGATGTATTATTGAAGCCAATAGATCTTAGCTGGTTTACAGTTTATTGCAATGGCTATGTTTCTTTGTATCTGTACAGGTTTTGGGATTTGCCACCTCTCCTGGAAGACTTTCCACAATGGCATTTATCCTAAATGCACTCACCTGGTAAGTCATGTTATATATTTCTGACATCCTCAAACTAAACACCTTTAGAGTGGTGAGCTGCCTCTTGATAAAAACAGAAGCATTCAGATTATCAATGCTGAAAATTGAAGGCCAAACTAAAGAAGGTTGAGATTAGGCATTTGACATGATTAGCTAAGTAGCCCAAAATATCTATCTGCCAGGTGGACAGATTGAACTACAGTAGCAATGGATACACATCTGAAAAGACCAGGCTGGGAACACAGTGCCCAGGAGAAAATTTACCGATGTAATTCCTAAGAGAGGACACTGAGTTGATAACTTATAATGAAATCAGGTTGGATGAACTGCTCAAATCCTATGGAGAGATCCTGAAGAGGAATCCAGAGAAAAAGTATAGAAGCAGGGCCATACAGAAAGATGAAGCCGAGGTTGATAAATTATAAGCCAAATAATGGTGACATTTAATGCAAAAGAAAAAGAAATTGGAGTTGGAGTTGTTTAAGGTGCAATGAAGAAAAGGAAAGAGTTTCAAGAAGGAGAATATCCAAGAAAAATATGCTTAAAATTTACAGTTTTAGAAAGGAAAAACGTGTGATTTTAATTACCCAAATTTTCCACGACTCACAACCATTCATTTACTGACCATTCAAAGTTACAATGATCATGAAAAAAGTGACACAGAACCATTTTTCACATGATGGTTGCAACAAACCCTGTGTCATGCCCCTGGTGGAGACTGACTCTAAGGGAGAGGAGGAACAGCCAACAGGGAGTGGAAGTGTGGCTCCAGAGGTTGTGGAGGAGGCTGGGGAAGGGCAGAGCCAGCTGAGCAATCAGAAGAGGCTCCAGGCCTATCCCCTATCCATCCTAGGGCACGCAAGGAGGAGAAGATAAGGGAGAGACGTGGTCTACTCAGGAGAAGTGGGCCTTGATCCTCTTCATGGGCTGCAGCTGTGACAACTGAATAAGAGTACGGACATGCATATGGGCGAATGCTGGAAACAAAGCGTGGAAATATCTCTAGTTGATGGTTCCTCTCTGAGTTTGGCATCCTTCCCAGTGTATTTTATCTGTGGACGTCCTCCAGCCCTTATCTTGCCTGGTTTGTGTTGCTTTTTTCCGTCTTATAACTGTTTGTGTGGGAGTTTTTTCTCTTCCGTCAAGAATATTCGGAGCTTGAAAGCAAAGTGAAGGAATAAAAGGGGCTTCACCTGTTTTCTGTGACTGTGTTTGTTTTGTATCCCACCCTGGGTCATCACATCCTGTGGCCAGGTGATCAAAATTCAGACACTTAGCAACTGGCATGTATTTATGTCAGTTGCATTGTTCCATTGTCATATGATCACAATTTGTAACCTTCCCAAGAGACTTCAGACAAAGTTAAGAAGGTGAAACTAGATTTGCTTAATGACCACATATTCATTCAACAGCTGCAGTGATTCGCTTAACAACTGTGGCAAAAAAGTCATAAAATGGGAGAAACTCACTTAACAACTGCCTTGCTTAGCAGTGGAAATTTTGGGCCCAGTTATGGTTGTAAGTCGAGGACTACCTGTATATAATTACCCTTTTAGAGACAAAGATTAAAAAACCAAAGGCATACATATAAAACAGAAGAGTAAGGAAATTTTTATATTAGAATTTCACTTTATTTTCAGCTACCAATTTTTTAAAGGGCCTAAAAGTGCTGAAATGGAAAAGAATATAAAATGTCTATCTTTTGAATCGAAAGTTTCCTTTAATTTCTTTGCTTTCTCACATCGCTTGGATAAAGGTTTAAATGAAAATCCATGAGCTATATCTTGCATACCTTATATGGAAAATACCATGTTGAAGATAGTGTGTCTTAAGGTTTGACACCATTCTTTTCTTTTCTTCTGCAGTGCCATCGGTTTATTGTATTTCATTCGACGTGGAAAGCAGTGCTTGGATTTTACTGCCACAGTTCATTTTTTTCACCTGTTGGGCTGTTGGATTTACAACGGATACTTTCCAACAGCTTTGACCTGGTGGCTTGTACATACTGTGTGCACAGCACTCATGGCTGTGATTGGGGAATACCTCTGTATGAGGACAGAACTGAAAGAAATCCCATTAAATTCAGCCCCCAAATCCAGTGTATAGGCCGTCAGGGGGCCTGTGTTTCTCCATCAGTATCAGCATCTTGGTGCTAGTTTGTAAAACGTGGAAATGCAACCGAAGAAATCCAGAGGGCCTTTAATATATTAGCTGGGAGACTGACATTTGCAATACTTTGATAGGCCAAGATGAATATCGTTTTTACATAACTCATTTGTATTACTATGCAGACATGCACAATTTGCCAAAGTGATCAGACTTGAGTGTTAGATAAAATCCATAAAAGACTTGGGAAGAGGACTAATTTTGAGAAATGTGCAGTGAGTGGTGATGATCACAGTTTCCCTTCTCTATAGTGTGAACATCACTTCACTAGAGAACCCCAACAATTGCACAATGGACACTTTGTTCCCTTTTATCCTTCATACACCTGATATTTGTTTTACTTCCACTTTTTGAATTAAAGGATCAAGGAGATGAAACAATGCAGAAAGGCACAGTACTGTGACTCACTTGGCTGCTCAGATTCCAGAAAGTTTATTAACAACAAAGAGTAATGTGACTGTATTTATTGGGCTGAAAAAAATTACTATTTTATTTAATAAAGATTTCCACTTTCCATTGAAGTTTTATAATATATTCATCGGGCTGGATTGTATTACTGATATGACTATGAAATGAGAAAGTCATCAGTTGGTAATACAATTTAGAAAACCATGGCCTAGACCAGGGGTCTCCAACCTTGGCTCCTGGAAGCCTGGCGGACTTCAACTCCCAGAGTTCCACAGCCAGCAAAGCTGGCTGTGGACTGGGAGTTGAAGTCCGCCAGGCTTCCAGGGGCCAAGGTTGGAGACCCCTGGCCTAGACAGTTTTAAACTACTGGCTTCAAAAAGGTGAACAAGGACTAACCACTCTTGTTCATAATGTGTGGCATAGAGAAATAACTGCCCCTGGTCACATACTTCGAGACTGGAGATGTTTCAAATAAGTCCTCTTGTTTACTGCAATAAATGTTTTATCTTGAAGATTCACTGTTCATAACCAAGGAAATGTGCAAGGTGTTGTGCAGGGCACAAAAAGCAGGATGGTTAATTCTTTTTGTAACTGCTACTACTGTCAAATTTGTTTTGCATATAATTGTAATTGTCTTCTTTGAATGGAACCTGAGTAAACTCCAGAGCTCATATTGACTTCCTGTGAAAAGAAAAGATGTGAATGGAAGGTTCATCTATAATGCACCCCAGGGTAGCTGTACTTTTTATTATTTGTTTTAAAAAAATAATATTACTTGTTATATATATATCCCAGAGTTTTCTTTTTTTACATAAATGTTTGGGAATGCTAATAATTTGTATCGGTTACAGTTGGGAAGCTAATGCTTATAATGATTAAGGTGAATAATTTTGGAAAATGAATTTTATCAACCATCTCTCAAAGTACTCAGATGGGATCCATTGATAACATATAAAAGAGACCCCAAAGTTCTGCCAAAATAGCATGTTCTGGTCCACATACTTAAATATAGATTTGGGCAGAAGGAATATCTTTCCTTGCACCATTGCTGTAGTTGGGAAATAAAGGTGAGTCACATTGCCTTCATCCAATGTTAACATATTGTACTGTACAGCATGCTTGTTGAATTATAGCTGAGATAATATCACTTCTTCCAGAAGATGGCACTGCTTTCTTTTGAGACAGCAGTGTAAGCCACTGCAATTCCTGTTGTAAGCTAAGGTATTAAGCAATCTCTCTGCAGTATTTATGTGTATGAGCACATGTGCGCTCAAGGCATTCGTTTTCCTTTGGGAGTATCATAATAGCATACCTAACACAGCAAAGCAGATTTTCAGCTATTTCAATGAATCTCTGTAGACTAACATTGACCAAAGACTAGAATCTAATTAGGCAAACAATGAAAATCTAAGTGCCAAGTTTTTCCATCCCCATTATTTAAGGTCTATTTAGCAGATGTTAGCAGGAATTCACTTGTCCTTCCTTGATGTGATATTAATAATATGCTTTGAAGAAAAACTAGGGTGCACATTTATTTATAGGCGACTATGTTTGGAATTCAGGGACGTGCTTAAATAAGGCAAAGTGAAGAAGTAGTTAAAAAGAAATGGTTTTGTTTGCAACTTATTCGACCTCCACCTACCTTTCCATACATTGACAGAATTCACAAGCCAAACATGAATCATAAGGCCAAGGAAACCTAGAAAAAATTAAGCAAAGTAGTGACGACAAAATAGTTTCTGGTAACGACAATAATTAGTTTCTGCTCATCAAATTATTTCTTGATTGCTGACACAAGTCTTCAGATCACGAAAAGCATACCTTTGTGTGTGGACATCACCTGATGGACTAAGCAGAAAGAAAATCAATTGTATTATTGACACAAGAAGATTTAGTTAAAAGAAAGACTGAAGCGCGAGACTGATTGAAGATCACAAACTGATCATATACAAGATATAACTCAATGTCCATGTGATTTTGAGCATATATCCATCATTTTCAAGAATAATATCAATAATTTCTTCAAGATCCTGGCTCTTATTGACAGGCAACCAGAGGAACAATAGAATGAAGTCAAAGAGGTTATTAAAGATTGATGTTGGAAGTTGTTTAAATCAGAAGGAAATATAATCCTTAAATTAGTATAGTAAGGAACACTAATGTACAGATAGCAAAAGTTGTCCTCAACACACAACTATAATTGGGACTGGAGTGTGGTTGTAAATCATTGTAGTTATAAATTGAGGCATCCACATGACAGGGCACAATTTTTTAATGGTTTTTACTGTGGCCATTAAGTGGATCATGTGTTCATAATTATGAAGCCACTCTAACTTTGAACAGTCATTAAACAATTGGTCATAAATCGAAGATTACCTGTAATGATTCAAAGAAGATCAAACAAAAACAGAAGTAATATACTGACATTCTTTACAACATGATGTTAATATCCAAGATACCTTAGAAAATTTCATCTATTTACATGAATGTCAAATACTAAAAAAACAAGTTTGATCAACACTCCAGTAATTATCAAGTCAGAAGGCTACAAGAATTGATGAAAAAGCTATGGAAATATAGCAAGCAACAAAAAAAGGATCGGTAAAGGTTCTAACCAACCATGCCATCAAATCTGGAGAACAGCACAGTGGCCAACAGATGGGAAGAAATCAGTCTAAATACCAATACTAAACAAAGGCAACTTAACATTAATGGTGGCAATTTAAGGTTGCTTTGTATATGCAGTACAAATTAGGCGGAATTGGAAAGTAAGAGAAATTATGAGAATACGTTGAAAATAGCTGCAACACATGGCATATTAATAGCATAGAGCAGAAGTGACAAACTCGTTTTCATTGAGGGCCGCATTAGGGTTGTGTTTGACTTTGGCGTGGCCAGGGGGCATGGCCAACTCGGCGTAACTCGTGTCGGAGGTGCCTGTGGTAGCCCAAGCGCTCTGCTAGTGAAAACAGGCTCCCGAGCTCCATTTCCAGCTGCAATGGCCTCTTGCAACCCCTGGCAGCACAAGCGGAGCTCAGGAGGGCTGCACATGACCCTCCTGAGCTCTGTTTGCACTGGCAGAAGCACCGCGGACCAGCCCTTCGCTGTTTCCAGGGCCAGATCTAAGCACTCTACAGGCTGCATCCGGCCCCAAGACCTTGAGTTTTGACACCCCTGGCATAGTTATACAAGAATTCATATGGACTTTAGAGGGGGGTTAAGGAATGTAGGGAACTTCCAAAGTTGAACTGCAATTCCCATGGGCCTCAACCAGAAGAGGCAGTTATCAAAAATATAGCCAGAGAAGCAATGAACAAGGCAATTCCATGTCTCCACTGCTATTTTATAGCCATGGTCATCCTTCATTCAAGTGATCAACCTGCAATACAAAAGTTTTCCTTTAAAAAAATTGCAAGAATGTTTACTTCTCGCTAAATTATTTCTTTCCATTTCAGAAATATTTACTATACATGACTGTATTTTGCGACATCCATGGGAAAATGGATGGCTCAAGAAGGCGGTGCAATAACTTGCTGCAGCTCAGTGCTCCGTGGATATATGTGCTGTTTGTGGCTGTTTGTGGTTGTATTATCGGGTGTTGTGAATACCTCTTGTGAGGCGAACAAATTCTACAACAGATGGGACCTTGTGGAGATTGGTTTACAAAGTAAACAGGAGATAACAGCTGAGTTTCTCTGGTGTTTTAACATCCCGGTTGAGATTGCAAAGCCTCCCGGCCCCTGGTGGATTAATGCTCTGGTGAGTGGGCGAAAGAACAGACGAAGGAAATGTTCAGAAAGGAAGAAGAAGAAGGGCTGTCGAGCTGGTGTTTTATATAGAATGAAAAAACAAAAGAGGAGGTTACCGCTCCCAAGCCTCTTTCTGACAAATGCCAGGTCAGTTGTAAATAAGATGGACGATTTAAGGTTAATGGCTTCTTCAAGCAAATATGTTAAAATTGCTGTGTGCTGTTAATAACTGAGACCTGGCTAAACCCCACTATTCCATGCACTGAAATAGAGCTGGATGGTTTCTTGCTACATCGCTTGGATAGAGATAAGACTGTTGGAAAGAATAAAGGAGGTGGAGTTTGTATGTATGTGAGAGACAATTGGAGTACAAACTTGAAGATTATAACAAGCCACTGCTCTGCTGAAGTAGAATATATGACTGTAAAGATTAGACCTTTTTATTTGCCATGTGAATTTAACGCTGTCATATTGGTTGTTTATATTCCACCAGATGCAAAAGCTGATCTAGCTTTGAATTACTTGGGTGATGAAGTTAGTAAATTGCAAACTAAGTCCAGATGCTGTATATATTGTAGCAGGGGATTTCAATCATGTTGATTTGCGAGTTGTTCTTTCTAAATTTCATCAACATGTGAGATGTGCGACCAGAGGGTTGAATACTTTAGATAAAGTTTACACAAATATTGCACAGGGGTATAAGATTCTGAAGCTACCACATCTAGGTATGTCTGACCATTTATCTCTGGTTTTGGCTCCTGAGTATATTTCTAAGAGGAAGAGGGGGGGGCGGTAGTAAAGACAGTGAAATGTTGGCCTGAGGGGGCGATTACGCAGCTTCAAGATTGTTTTGAACGAACCAATCTTTGAACATCAAGATTTAGAGCATTATACAGCTGCAGTTTTGGGATATATGGCCCATTGCATCGATACTATTACGACGTACAAGTGTATTTGATCCTACCCAAACCAAAAACTATGGATGACTGGCACTGTTAGGTCCCTTTTGTACAAGAGAAATAAGGCATTTAAGTCTGGAGATGCCTCACTGTATAGTGTGGCTAGAGCAAATTTGAAGCGTGGTATTAAATAAGCCAAGGCTGCATACAAGGAAAAGATGGAAGACTGGTTATCTAATAATAACCTGAGACAAGCTTGGCAGGAGATTCAGCAGTTAACTAATTTTAAAGCACAAAAGGCTAGTGTGGGTGGAAAACATGAGTTGGTAGAGGAACTAAACACCTTTTATGCCCGGTTTGAGATGAATCAACTGGAAGTGGAGTTGCCATCACCACTACCATTGTTGACCGAGCATTATGCCCCTCTTGTTGTGAAGGAGCATGATGTTAGGTATATAATGAAAGTGGTAAACTCTAGAAAAGCTGCAGAACCTAATAACATTCCTGGTTGTGTAGTAAAAGAATGTGCGGATCAGTTAGCCGGGGTGTGGACTGAGATTTCAATTGTTCTTTGCTACAGTCTATTGTTCCAGCTTGTCTGAAGGCTTCTATTATTGTTCTAGTACCCAAGAAGTCACCTGCAAATGCTTTAAATGATTATAGGCCGGTGGCATTGACTTCTGTGATAATGAAGTGCTTCGAGCAGTTAGTTCGGAAATATATTATTTCTTGTCTTCCTGCTACCTTTGACAATTATCAGTTTGCTTATAGAACAAACAGATCTACTGAGGATGCTGTCAATACTGTTCTTCATACTGCCCTATCTCATTTGGAGAAAAAAGGAACGTATGTCAGAATATTATTTGTTGATTTTAGTTCTGTTTTCAACACAATATTACCCCACAGATTGATGTCTAAGCTTAAAGAGCTGAAGCTACCAGACTATATGTTGGTGGATTCTGAATTTTTTCACAAAATCGTTCACAAAGGCTTAGGATGAAATGAACATATCTCTTCTGTGAAGATTCTCAATACTGGCACTCCTCAGGGCTGTGTATTGAGTCCGCTTTTATTCACTATTTATACGCCTGATTTCACCTCTATTCATCTGAGTAATAAGATCATTAACTCTGCAGATGATAGGAGGACTTCCGGTTTTGTGTGGCTTCGGCAGCAGCAGGAATTTGCTTGTCTGCAATTCCTACTATGCTTGCTGCCAAGGTGCCCCTGATCCAAATGGGTCTTGGGGATATGGCTGCCCTGTAGAGGCAGCCGAAGAGAGAGGGGATCTGGACAGGGGTTTGGGGGTGTCACAGACCCCCTCCCCAGCCGGAAAAACCCCTTTTTCCCAAGGTGATGGCCGTCACCAAGAAGCCTGCAGCCGGGTAAGATTTGTGCTGAAGGTTGCAGGAGGAAAATTTGGCTGAGCCGAGACGATAACAACTCTTAATTACCCTGGAAACTGAACTGTTTGAATTGCCTGAGGATACATTGTTTCCCAAAGAAGACTGGAAAGCTGCAGTTAAAGCTGTTAAGGGGGAAATGTTTTTTTTTTTTTCTTAACTCTCCCTCCCCACAGAAATAGCAGACGGAGATCTGGAAAATCCACTTGGGCACGGAAGGTAACTCAATTTGAAATTTAAAGCCAAGGGATGAAGGATTTCTGGACATTGGATTTAAAAAACAACAACAACAACTTAAAATTGATTTGGTTTGCTTTGTGACTTTGAGATCTTTGTGAAATTTTGTTTTTTTAAAAAAGGGACATTGGGGTTGTGTTGAAGGAGAAAGGAAGAAAGAATGGCATTGTCTTTTGAAGGACTACAAATGGAATTTCAAAAACTGAAAAACGAAGATAAGGGCTTGTTTGGATCTATCTTTCGCTTTTTGGAAATGGCGATTTCTACTTACCAAGAAATACTACAGGATGAAGGAGAAGAAGCCATCTTTAGTGGACAGACACACTTAGTGGAGGAAGAAAAGCGGAAGGGGGGCAAGGAAAAGATGAACTTAGAACTTAAAAAAGCAACCAAGAAAAAGAAAAAGGAGATGAAAAAGCGATATGATGTCAGAAAGCAACAGAAAAGAGAAATACAACAGAGAGGGAAGATTAAGAGAGTGAAATTGGAGAGATGGGGGGGTCAAAAAGTTAGAAAGAAAGAAAGGGGGAAAGGAAAGAGAAGTCATAAAGGCTTTAAACAAGATGCAAAAAAATGGGTTTTTTTTTTCAGAGATAAGAGATGAGATAATCTTTTTTTAAAAATGATTCTGCAAAAGTACATAAAAATGTATTGTAGACATTGGTATTTGAAGTTGAGCTAGAAAATTAGAATATTATATGATTTAAAAATGTATTAAAGCAAAGTCATGATTTAATTATAGAGTTTAATTTCTTAAATTCATAATAGTATGAAATAGTATTTTTATTGTTTAAGAATTAATAATAGAATTTAATTTCTTATGAAACATTGTTTTTACTATATTATAAATTTAATATTTCTTTTTTTATTTGTTTTTAGTTTTATTACTTATTAAACTCAATATAATTTGTTTGTTTTACTATTTTGAAATGTAATACTTTGAATGTACGGAGCAGAATCAGCACGGAAAATATGTATTATTTTAAGTGTTATTTAGGGGGAAGATAAAAAGTTGTCATACTTTAGTCTGGGTTTACAGGAGAAATATTGTATTAGATAGAAAGGATAAGTAGGTAATTGAAAGAAAACAGACCAAAGATGCAAATATAATTATTTAATTGCGATGGAATAAATAAAATAGAATTAAAAGAATGAGTAGGAGAGAGAAAATATATGGAAAATAGAGAATGTTAAATAAGATATGAGATAGTATATTAAGTGAGTATAAATTTTGATTGATGTCTGTATAAAAAGAGTTAACTCGGGGTAAGCCGCCTTCCAAAAAGAAGTTTTATGTATTTATGTTTTGTGTAATGTTTGTTTAAGTCTGACTGTGTGTGTTAAAAAAAATTAATAAAGTTTGCTTTTTTAAAAAAAAGTTTGCAGATGATACTACGTTGGTGGGGCTCATTTCTGATAATGATGAGTCTGCGTACAGGGATGAAGTTCATCAGTTGTCCCTCTGGTGCAAAGTAAACAATCTTATTTTTAATATAAATAAGACGAAGGAATTCATAGTGGATTACAGGAAGAGCAGTTTGAATACCCAGCCGTTGCACATCGATGGTGTTTTGGTAGAACAGGTGGCAGAATGTAAGTTTCTAGGTATCACCCTGAAACAAGATCTAACATGGGGGGCAAATGCTTTAGCCCTAGAAAAAAAGGCTCATCAACAACTGTATTTTTAAAGACTTTTAAGATCACAACAACTGCCAGAGAGTCTGTTGGTTGCCTTTTATCGAAGCTCTATAGAGAGCATTTTATCCTATTGCTTGTGTGTGTGGTTTAGGAGTTGTACAGAGGCGGAGAAAAGGGCACTCCAGAGAGTGATAAAAAGGGCACAAAAGATCAGCGGATGTTCTCTTCCCTCATTGGAGGATTTGTATAACATGGGATGTAGAAGGAAGATACAAAAGATCTTGAGAGACCCTTCACATCCAGGCCACTCGTTGTTTGAGATCCTACCATCAGGAAGACGATATAGAGTGCTGAAAGTCAGGACAAGTAGATTTAAACATAGCTTTTACCCAAGTGCTGTGATCAGGCTAAATTCAGAGTTATGAAACTGGTAGTCTTAACATATATATATCCTGGTTGTATAGTTTTTAACTGTTACTTGTTTTAATTTGTTTTACTTTGTTATTTGTATATGTCTTTTAGTGTTGTTCAGTTGTATGTTGTGAAAGAGCACCTTATTTCGTTGTTCTCAGGTTCTGAGTACAATAACAATAAATTTATCTTATCTTATCTTAAAATCAGGGAGGAGGAAAAACTAGTTGTCAGGAATGGAGGAAAAAGGGTATCACAGCATTATTCCTTGCAAACATGTAGATGGGTTCAGAACTTCAGATGTTATTAAGTTATCTCAGAGTTTCGGTCAATCTTCTTTAATTCTCAAGTCAAATACAACATAAACTAATCTAAACTAATCATTCTTCAAACACTTCTATAACAAGTCAATCATCAGTCTGTAATCTTTCGACATTTTGGGGAGCTCATTTCAGGTAACGAAACCAGCACATTCTGCTGAGAGAATCCAGTTATTTTAAAAGCTCATACTACCCCCTTGAGTTCCCCAACATTTTATTTCCTAAAACCGCAAAACTATTAATTACAGAAGTTACATCTATATACAAAAAGAAAGTTGCTACAAAGTTCTTTAAATGGAGAAATTAGTACAACAGTTGGAATGAAAGGCTTACCTAATTAGCAGATCAAGTTACAAAATCTAGCAACACCATTCCACTCCTGCCACAGTTTCCTATTCAAGCTTAATTTTAGTAATTTAATTTTGAGATCCTTAAGGCATGCACAAATTGTCAAAATTCAATTGGAACACTTGCCATATTTACAACTGATCTCACTGGAAAAAATAAATACTAGAAAATTCTGCTACCACAATCAAAAAATCACTAAAAAAGAAAAAAAATGCCCCAAACAATATTTTCCAAATATTAAGGGGAGAGAAAGCATTTGTTCATTTTTACAAAATCACAGAGCTGTTGTTTTGGTTTCATAAATTAAGCCAAATGAGCATCAGTGTGATGCCCAATAGAAAAAGGGTTGGGACCTGGCATGAGGGTAAATTCTGGTAGTTATTGGAGATGCAGAGGTCAAAAAGATTGCCTTCAAATTTGATTTTTCTAGATTCCTTTTTCAATTTCTCCCAGACAGTCACCATCTCCTTCTGGCATACCCAAAGAGTCGCCATCGCACAATTATGAAATTCATTCCAGTACCTGCAAAAGAAAAAGGAAACAATAAGTTATTTACCACCAATAGAAGAGAATATTTATAGCTCAGGATTGAACTGTGGGGTCCTTGGTGCTCTCTGAGATCCTATCAAGTGCAGAGAACACTAAAGACTTCACAGTTCTTTGCCACAAAAGTCACAGATAGACATGGGCCATCTATGAAGAACATAACCTATCCCAACATCATAATATCTGGTTAATTGGTCCATGCATTTGTGATATATATATATATATATATATATAAATTTCTTTTTTAAATAAATTACCTGCTTTAATTCTATCCATTATAGAAAGTCAACTTTGAAAAACAAAGAAACCTATCCTCACACAATTACTATAATTAATATATAGCTCCTCTGTACAGAATCTTTTCCAGGTCACAGAAGGATACTGTTCCAAGTATGCAGAAGGATCTCCAAAATAATCCTAATGGAGTATTTAACACTATGCAGCTGAAAAGTGAAATATTAGTGCCTGCCATACAAGACCATACATGTTTATCTAGTCAAGAATGGGAAATTTTCTAATGATTTTTTTTTGGGGGGGGGGGGGGGGCATTATAGGGAACTCCAAACAGGCAGCTAAATAAGAAGAATCCCACACATTGATGCAATTGCTATTTTCTGAGAGTTTATAATTTTTTTAGACTGAGCATTTTTCCATATCTATTCATCTGAAGCCTGTTTTAAAGCTTCAGAAACACTTTTTGTAAGCTTCCTGCAGCCTGCCTGGAAATTCCAAGCCGTATTTCCACGTATTTTTTACTGTAAGAGTCAGGCAAGATTATAGGGCAGCAATGAAGGGTTTCAGAGGTAACTCTTCATCTATGTATTTTTCAAACTTCAGATGGGTAGACTTCAACTCCCAGTCCATCCATCTTAAAGTTGCCAAATTTAAAAACTTCTGACTTACATGGATGCAGACCTTCAAAATCCTTTTTTTCCCTTCCCTTGTTTGTTTACCAAGATTAGAACTAAGAGTCTGGTTTCTAGTCTAACCCTTTAACTGCTACACCAAACTGGTGATATATTTACAATTTTATATTGTGTGTTCATTGTTAAGTTCTGCGCATGGGTGCAAGGAGCGGAGACGAGGCAGTGAACAGTGAACTTCAACTCTTTATTAAGCATACTGAACAGAGCAATCACCTAGGGCAGCAGCAGCCCTTTTATAGGGTCTCTGGCTGCTGTCCTATTAGCCAATGAAAACATGGAAGTGTTAAACCCTTGAACCAATGAGAGTTGGCCCATTAACAGCCAATCAGACTACCCAGAAAGGACCAATTCAATGTCACTATTATCGGCCAATCAGAAGTGCAGGATTAGAACCCTGCTTTTTACTTAAGGTTGTTAAAACTTTATTTAAGCGCTTTTATTAGTTCATAACAACCCTTCCCCCTAGGTTCCATTTGAGGGGTACGGTGATGTAATCCCGTAGATATCAACTGTCTATTAGATTTGCGCTGTCCCACCGGTTCCTGTCTGTAGTCCGGTTTCGGTGGAACGTTTTTTGATTTATCTGGTACAGGCAGTTCCGCATCCTCACAGGACGACTCAGCGCTGCTGATTCTGTTGTTGTCTTCCGGTCTCTGCGGGCTCGCCTCCGTTGAGGTATTTCTCTGTGGCAAGGCAATCCCCATTCCTGATTCTTCTTCAGGTAACGCGCCAGGCTGCTGACTTCCTTTCAATTTCGCCTTCCACCATCTCGAATTCAGTTCCCTCGACATCCCCTCCCCCCTCAGTTTGAGAGTCACAGGAGTCGCGGGAACTGGGTTGCAACCTAGAGCGAAGCTGATCTATATGGCGTTTCCATATCTTTCTGTCCAATGTTTGCACGCGGTAGGATCTGGGCCCGGTGGTTTGGCTTACGGTTGCTTCAACCCATAATGGTTCGCCGGAAAGGTTTTTAGTGAAGACTAAGTCGCCTACCTTGAACTCACGGCATTTTCCGCAAGATCCACAGGGTTTCTCTGGAGTGTAGGACAGGTGGAGACGGTCGAGGTGGGAGCGGAGCTTGCGTCCCATCAACAGTTCAGCTGGAGTCTTGTTGGTGACGCTGTGCGGGGTGATGTGTTGGAGTCTGTTTAGTTTGTCGTCAATGTCCCCATAGTCCATCTTGTGGAGAGTTTTTTTTAACAAATTGGACCATGCGCTCGGCCCTTCCATTGGCCACAGGGTGCACTGGGAGGTTAGCGCATGGCGGATATCCCGGTCCGCTAAGTATTGTTCAAACGCCAGGGCAGTGAACTGGGGTCCGTTGTCAGAGACTAGAACGTCTGGCAGTCCATGTGTTGCGAATAGTTTATTTAATTTGCGGATGACTGAATCGGTTGTAGTAGTCTTCATCTTGTGGATTTTGAGCCAGTTGGAATAGGCATCTACTGTTAGGAGGAATGTATGTCCCTTAGTAGGTCCCGCAAAGTCAATGTGGATACGGGACCATGGCCCCCGGAGGGTTTCCCACTCCGTTGGAGTTGCTCTAGTTGGGGCACTGCTGACTACTTGGCACTTTAGACAAGTCTTCACCCAGGCTTCAATCTGCTTATCGATGCCCAGCCACCACACGTAGCTTCGTGCGAGTGCTTTCATACGCACGATGCTGGGGTGACTGTCATGCAATGCTTTCAAAACTGCTCGTTGTAACCGCTCTGGGACGACGACTCTGTCTCCCCATAGGATGCAGCCTTTCTGCGAGAAAAGTTCTGTTTGCCGGTTTCTGAAAGGGATGAAGTCGTCAGGGGTTTGTTCTACTGGCCATCCTCATTTGACCCAGCTGAGAACTCGCGCCAAGACAGGATCTTGTTTCGTTTTGATAGCGATGTCTCTGGCTGTTAGCGGCAGTGAATGTAGTGTTTCAATCTGGAGTGTCGTGAGGGTTGGAGCTGGGTCGTCGACAGGTTCCGGAAGTGGGGCACGGTTCAATGCATCAGCTTGGGGAATGGCTTTCCCCGGGCAGTGTTGCAATTTATAATTGTACGCAGCTAAGAACTCCGACCAACGAGTCATTCTAGGTGACAATATATAGGGGGTTGGCTTGTCTCCCACTATAATCCCTAGCAAAGGCTTGTGATCAGTAATAACAGTAAAAGCTCGTCCATACACAAATTCATGAAACCGTTTTACAGCAGATACAACAGCAAGAGCCTCTTTGTCAATTTGGCTATAGTTGCGTTCAGCCCTCGATAAGGTCCTTGAAAAATAGGCAATAGGAGCCTCACTACCATTTGACAACACATGACTTAAAATGGCTCCTACTCCAAACGGTGATGCGTCACATGTAATGGTTAAAGGCAAAGTCTCGTTATACTGCATTAAAACAGCATCGGAGGTTAGTAAGTTTTTCACTTGTCGGAATGCATGCTCCTCTCGGTGTCCCCAGGCCCAGGTGGCTTTTTTGTCGAGAAGTCTATGTAGGAGCTCAGCTACGGTCGCCTTCTGGGGCAAGAAGATGTAAAAGTTAATGAGCCCCAGGAAAGCTTGGAGGTCTGTCCTATTCTTGGGTCTTGGGGCGTTTTTGATCGCTCTTAGTTTGCTCTTAGTGGGGTGAATTCCTTGCTTATCGATTAGGTACCCCAGGAACTCTACTTTCTCTGTACACAGTTGACATTTATTTTTTTTTAACCTTTAGGCCGGAGTCTTTAAATTTCTGGAGAACCATTCTAAGATGCCTCTCTACTACTTCTCTATTCGGGGCCGCAATGAAAACGTCATCAAAATATGGCATGACCCCCTTGATCCCTTGCAAAAGTCTCTCCATCAGACTTTGAAAAATCCCTGGGGCTACACTCACTCTGAATTGGAGTCAGTTGCATTTAAAAGCGCCTCGGTGCGTAACGATCGTCTGTGCTTCCGCGGTTTTTTTATCTACAGGCATTAGTGGTACGCCTGCGCTAAATCCAATTTAGCGAAGACTTTTTCGCCCCCCAGGGAATGGAGGAGGCGTTGAACCACCGGCACCAGGTAAGCATTCTGTTGAAGGGCGTGATTGAGGGTGGCCTGTTAGTCCCCACAAATTCTTAACGATCCATCCAGTTTGATGGGTGTTACGATTGGGGTTTCCCAACGGGCGTGATCAGTTGGTTCTAAAACACCCTGGGCTTTTAATTTATCGAGCTGCTCGTCGATCTTTGGTTTTAGAGCAAAAGGCACCCGACGAGGCTTAAGGCGGATGGGGGCTACTTCAGGGTTAAGGTTAAATGATATCGGGGTCCCCTTGTACTCGCCTAGTTTGTCTGCAAAGACGTCCTGGAATTCCTGGACAAGAGCCTCCTCCCAGTCGTCGCTTCTGGTTTGGTGAATGCTGGCTACCTCGATCCCGAGTGGGGTGAACCATTGAAGGCCTAATAAACTAGGCCGATCACGATTGACGACGGTCAGCGGTAGCAACGCAGTGTGGTTTTTGAATGATACTTGGACTTGGCTGGAGCCGACAACCGGAATTTGGTTCCCCTGATAATCTTTGAGTATAATTCTTTGGGCTCTGACGTCTTGACGCCGGACGGCAGCGATTAACTGTTTGAGGGTTTTCCAGGAAACCATCGAGAGGGATGACCCTGAGTCGACTTCCATCACACAAGGCTGGTTCTCGATGGCGACCCTCACTCGGATATTCTTTGCATCTAACGATGAAGCATGACCGATGGTAATGGTTTGGTATGCCTTTTCCCGTCTCATTGAAGTGGCCAGTGTTTTATTTCTGTAGGAGTGGTTGTTCCATTGGTGGTTCAAGTGTTCTTAACTCACAGGACGATTCCCTGTGGTCTGGCGGTAATTGTTTTCTCTCCGAATTGGGCTGGATCCTCGCTTGCTTCTACAGACCTTCCCGATGTGGCCTCTTTTCCCACAGGAATGGCAGAGCGCATTGAGGAATTTGCAATCTGATCGCGGGTGGTTTGCCCCATAACCCGCGCATTGGTGCGGTAGTCTTCGATTCCGCTGGTTGCGTTGGTCGCGTTCGGACCGGAGCCAGTTGACCTCCTCCTCATCACTTTCTGATGGAGATTCGAGGTCCTCGTGGTGGGTCGCTGTTGTGTGCCTCTCTAGGCAAGGTGAGGTATCATTGGCGAGTTGACGGAGCAGTGCATTGGTGCAGCGCATTCAGGTGGCTGACTTCCTGGTTGCTTCTGCTGCAATAGCGTCTTTGATGACATCGGCAAGATCGATGTCCCCTTTGGCCATGATCTTGCTCTGCGCCGTGTGGTCATCTAATCCCAGAACTATTCGGTCTCTCAGAGCTTCTTCGAGGTCTGCAAACTCACAGAGGCCTCCCAGGTTCCGGAGGTCCGCGATGAAATCTGCGACGCTCTCTCCTTTCCGTTGGTCCCTCTGATAAAACTCATGTCTTCGGACAAGCGTTGGTATGGCGGGTGCATAGTGGGCCCGTAGAAGGGGCGCAAGGACGTCCCAGTCCATGGATTTCACCTCAGTTGGTTTTGCTAGTGCCTTGGCCATCTTAAAGACGGCTGGCCCGCAATGGGTCAGGAACACTGCTCGCTTTTTCCCCGTAGTTGCAAGTTGTTGGTCTCCAGAAACATCTGGAACCAGTCCATGTATGAGTTCCAGTCTTCTTGTGCTGGGTCAAATGGAGTGGGTGGTATGGCGCCGCCGGACATGGTTTCCGTTGTCGATGAGCCTTCAGCCACGTGCTCTGTTTGGTGCTCTGTGAGTGTTCAGTCAGCTTTGATGTCTCCGCATCCCATCCTCGTCGCCAGTGTTAAGTTCTGCGCATGGGTGCAAAGAGCGGAGACGAAGCAGTGAACAGTGAACTTCAACTCTTTATTAAGCATACTGAACAGAGCAATCACCTTGGGCAGCAGCAGCCCTTTTATAGGGTTGGCTGCTGTCCTATTAGCCAATGAAAACATGGAAGTGTTAAACCCTTGAACCAATGAGAGTTGGCCCATTAACAGCCAATCAGACTTCCCAGAAAGGACCAATCTGATGTCGCTATTATCGGCCAATCATAAGTGCAGGATTAGAACCCTGCTTTTTACTTAAGGTTGTTAAAACTTTATTAAACGCCTTTATTAGTTCATAACATTCATATATTGTGCTTTCATGTATCATGCTTTTATAGTGTGCTAAAGCAGCCTTAGTGAAACGGTTTTTGTCCAGAAGTATTGTGTTAAAACTGAGAACAAAAAATAGTGTTGGTACCACTTTAAACCACTAATATGGCTATTTTAAGAGAAATGTTTATCTAAACAACCCACCACTATATATTCTTAGTACATTCTACATCAGTGTAATGTTTTTCTCCATTTACTTTTATTTTGTACATTGAAATCCATAGCATAATAAGAAACCATTATAAATTGACAAAATAGCTTTTGCCAACTTGCATAAAAAAAATATTAAAGCATTGGATGATTTCAAATATTAAATTATCCTTTGGAGGGAGCTTCCACCGTGTGGTGGTGCCCAGGGCAACTGCTTTCTCCTTAAAAAAAAAATCCCTGAAATCACATGAAAGAGCCTCTAGTTGGCTGCCAACTGTCAAGAACTCATTAAATAGAAGAAATGCAGTAGAAGAAATCTTCTGAGACAATAATAAGAGATTGGTGCAAAACAAGGTAAACTCTGTTTTGATTTTCTCTGGTTATTTCCTCCTAATCCTGCAGCAATGTGTGTGTGTGTGTGTTAGAGTAAGGGGACACAATCCAGTGTGAAAGCAGGTACATGGTTCCATATTAAAAACAAAAAGAAAAAGAAAGGAGGAGTAATTAGTAAGGAGAGAGGACACCAAATCAGGATTCTCTCTTTTCACTTTTCTATTTCCAATTGGATAATTGAAATTTCACAATGCCTGGTTTTTAGAAACTTTATTTGTTTGGGAATGAAATTATGTCACATAATTTGTCAGTTCTCTGTCAGTTCTAGATTTTGGGGGATGTTGCACAATTCAATCCCCCACAAAGGCAGATAAACCAAAACAAAACAACCCGAATGCTATTATAGATCATTTTCCAAAGCATACATTCTAATCGTATCTGTCACCAATGAGCCTTTTCTTCTTGTAGACAGCAGAAAAGTAGAAGCTTCCTCAGAAAAGGTGCTAGTCTTAGATGCACAACAGTACTGTGTAGAAGGAAGACTAAGATTGTTGTCTTTGTCTGATTCAAGTCTTGTATCGCAACAATAGGGACTTTGTTTATTTTGTGCTAGAACCCCTCAGGAACCAAAATTGTTCCTGATGCATAGGTACTAGTAAGATTTATGAGGTTCCCACAACAGAGTGCTTCCTCACAAAGAGGGGGGGAAAGTTAGAAAAATATGACATGGGAACAGGAAAATGCCAAATAGCCTCCCCATCAACACAGCAAATGTGCTGTCAAGTCTGTAACCAATATAACATCAACACAGCAAATGTGCTGTCAAATCTGTGACTAATATAACATGGCTACAAAAAGACAAACTTTTCAGTAAAGTATCCATGTAATGATTGCCTTAAACCCCATTCTCTAATGCTGACAAATACTCAGAGTGGACAACAAAATGTATGAAAAACAAACACAGAGTATAAAAAGGTTTAAAACAAATTAAAATTATCCCATAATCATCTATATTAAAATCACTGAACAATTGGGAACCCGGCAAAAGATTAACATTTTTTCTTAAATGCTGAAAAACTGATGACAAATATAATTCCTGAACAACAGCATCCTATCAAGTGGGAGCCAAACAAGAGCAGAACTTCTCTGTCAGGAACCAGAAAAATAATCTAATAGGGGCATTTTCAAAAGGACTTTTCCTGCATGCCAGGTTTGGATAATTGTACCCTAAGTTATCTGGACTTTCAAAGCCAAGACCAACATCTTAAATCATGCTTGGCAAGTAACTGGCAGTACTGCAAATCTTTCAAACTAGGAACTATGATTCCTGTCCCTTGCATCAGTCTAACTATACGTTTTACATCAAGCCGTATTCTGTAATAGCTCTGTTCATTTTTTTCTGCCTGTGGGAAAAAAAATTATTACATTTTTCATCTTCACTTTTTCTCAAGGTTGTACGTTGTCATATTTTCATTGTTCATGTGTGTAAAAGTGTTCCTTCAGCACTGAATCAAGAACCACTTTCATTTTTCAATGGTTTTTTAGTTAAGCTTCATTATCAGACTATTGGTTTATTTTGCATTACTTTCTGTTTTGCATTTCTTCACATTTTGAGTACGCAAACAGGCCTAATACCAGCACACATTTAACTTTGAAGATTCTTCTGGTAACTGATTTTTCTTTTCTTTTAAAAAAATTGAAGTGAGTTTTAGAAAATCTTGTTTTGTTGTGTGATAGATAAGGAAAAAATAATAGCTTTGGCATCTTTTGGGGATCTCTTAGCCCCCAGAGGTAATGTAAACTAGGAAACCAGTGCCACATAGATCTGGATTGTTTTTATTTTAACAGATTTAGTACTGTTATAGAATCTTCCAAGTCTGAATGTACTTTCCCCTCCCTCATTTTGTTTTTGTGTGAACTAAGGAGAGACTTGTCTGAGACATTTTTCTCAAGTGATTATTATTTTTGGCCCAGGAACCATTAATAAGATATTGACTCTTCCTCCTGTCCTTCTCTACCCTCAATACTCAATCTGAAGAAAGTGTATCTAGCTTTCAATATCCCACCTTAGCTGCAATGGTGGAGTCATAAGCATCTTCACTGCCATTGTCTTTCATGATAAACACAGCTAATTTTGTGCAGAGGCTACAAAGTGACTGATGTATTGTAAAACATCCAGTTCAAATCTTCTGTGAATTCATGCTGACCTCGAATAAATCTTTCCCACCCTCCCTATTGAAAAAAAAAGGACTGGAGACTGAATAATGTGGCAGGATTGTTGGGAGCAACAAAATAATACATTTAAAGTGCTTTTAATATTTGAAAGCACTGTGCAATCTTAACTTCTGTTCCTCTTGGTCACAGACTCTGCTTCTTTTGCATTATGCTAACTTACTGTAGTTCACACAGCAAAGCTAGCAGCTCATGATGCCACAAGAGGTTCTGTTTTCCTTCCAGCTTGTTACAAAGCCTAACAATGAGTACGGCTGAGAGGGAGTGACTGACCCTCGATCACTCAGCTGACATCCATGTCTAAGAAAGGACATGAATCTCCCCAGTCTTAATCCAACATCTTAATCACTACAACAGGCTGGCTCTTTTGAAAGTGTTATACAGATAGTCCTCAACTTACAGTAGTTTGTTTAGTGACTGCTTGAAGTTATAGTGGCTCTTTAAAAAGGTGACTTATGATCATTTTTCACACTTATAATATTTGCAGCATCCCTATGGTCACCTGATCAAAATTCGGATGCTTGGCAAGTGACTCATATTTTTGATAGTTGCAGTGTTTTGGGGTCCTGTGATTAGCTTTGGCGACCTTCTGACAAGCCAAATCAATGGCAATAGCACACATATATACAGCACTTTACAGTATTTGCAGCCCTCTCTAAGCGGTTTACAGAGTCAGCCTATTTCCCCCAACAATTTGGGTCCTCATTTTATCCACCTCGGAAGGATGGAAAACTACTGAGTCAACCTCGAGCCTGGTGGGATTCGATCTGCCCAATTGCAGGCAGCTGGTAGCCAGCAGAAGTAGCCTGCAGTATTGCACTCTAACCACTGCGCCACTGAGGCTCAGTAGGGGAACTCAGATTCACTTAATAACATTGTTACTAATTTAATAACTGCAGTGTTTCTCTTAAGAACCGAGGCAAGAAAAGTCATAAAATGGGGCAACATTCCCTTAACAAATGTCTCACTGAGCAGCAACAGAAATGGTAGATTCAATTGTGATCATGTCAAGGAGTATACAGTAATCTGCATCATCATCATCATCATCACTATCTAGTACTATGATTCCACATCCAGTAATGTTCTTTACATCGGATTCCCTTCTTCTGTCCTCTACCAGGTGCTTGTTTTTCCTTTATTAATCCATTTTATTACATGAAAAATGTCTTTGCCCTCTTCTATCTGGTCTTTTTATCAGCTTCTAAACCAGAGGTCTCCAAACTTGGCAACCTTAAGACTTGTGGACTTCAACTCCCAGAATTCTGAAGTCCACATCTTAAAGTTGCCAAGTTTGGGGAGCCGTGTTCTAATTTATTGTTGTTTCTACATTCCGCATCTCAGTAGTTTTTCTTGCACAGTTTTGACAGGAAGGTGCTTCTCTAGAACTTCTAGCTTTTTCCTTAATTGTTTTATCCATTTCCTAGTTTATCTATAGGTTTGCTCTGTCTGTGTTTCACCCTTGGAACCTTCAATGATTTGCATTTATCTCTACAATTCCTTTATTTCTTCCCATTCTCATGTCTGCTTATAATCATTCTCTGCTCAGATTTGCTGCAAGCTAAATTCCCAACATCTTGACGCTTTTGCTATTTTACTGTCTTCTTCTTGCACTTGATTAGATAAACAAACAGCTGTGTCTTTATTTCCCTCAGTCCACTGGCTGTGAAGTTGCCCAAGGTGGCAAACCAAGCCTGGCAAAGAACAGAGGTGATAGCAAAATACCACCATTACGATTAATATTGGTAGTTAGAAAGTGTATAGTTTAAAGTCAAAGGCCATTGCAAACCCAGGAAATACAACAAGCACCACCAAATAAATGATAGAGCTATATTAATTGAGGCTTTGAAGGTTGTTGGTTTAAAGCAGGGGTCTCCAAACTTGGCAACTTTAAGATTTGTGGACTTCACCTCCCAGAATTCCTCAGCTAGTCATGCTGGCTGGGCAATTCTGGGAGTTGAAGTCTACAAGTCTTAAAATTGGCAAGTTTGGATTAAAGTGAGTGGAGAAATTATGGAAACTAAAGGATGAACTCCATCCCAGCACTATAACCATAACTCCGTATCATCATCCCCTTATAGTTGCCTTAAATCAAAGAATTGGATCCCAGAAAAATCTAATCATATAATACCCAGGATTGAAGGACACTGATAGGCTGAAAGCCACCATACTGAATTGGTAGCCAACCAAAACTGCTCAGGTTCAGATTGGTTTCCCAGAAGCAGGTATCCTAAAAGTCTAATATGGTACCCATTTCTTTACTTGAAAGCAAATGCATGTTTCATAAGAGGCAACTGAACTGGCTGTGCCTTTGCTGTCTACAAAATGACATTTCTAATTGTGTTTAGAATCTATGATAGTTTTTTTAATATGTCAATAATGGACAGCAAGTACTTCTCAACAATGAAGGATTTGTTCTCTTGTAGTGGTCCTAACTTCAATTAGTCTTTTTCTTTTAATTGATGGTTGTCTTTGAGGAAGTGCTTATGTTAGCCCTTCCTATGATAAAACGTAGTAAATCCAAGCCAGGTTCAAAAGAAAGTTCCCTTCCATTATTGTGGTTCCTTTGGCTAAGCAGAACCATTTTCTATGCTGGCCAACTGATAGAGACATGAGATCAATGACAGCACTTACTATGAGAGTGGAAAACCTTCACTTTTTCCACTAGTATTTGGAGAATATTCAGTGGAAACATTCACAGAGGAGAAAAGGGAAGGGGATACCAGTCATCCTGCTTGAGAAGGCAGGCAGGACGAGAAGCAATGGATGGAGGCTAATCAAGGAGAGAACCAACCTAGAACTAAGGATAAAATTTCCTGACAGTTAGAATAATTAAAACAGTGGAACAAGATGCCTCCAGAAGTTGTGAACGCTCCAACACTGGAAGTTTTTAAGAAAAGATTGGACTGTCATTTGTCTGAAATGCTATAGGGCTTCCTGCTTGAGCAGGGGGTTGGACTAGAAGATCTCCAAGGTCCCTTCCAACTCTGTTATTCTTTTATTCTCAATTGACAGCTATATTTAAGGTATGCATCATGATAGGATGTTCCTACAGTACAGTTAAGAAGTTTGCTGCTCACCCACAAACAACCTGCAATCCTTGCAGCAGACTCTGGTTCACTTTGTCTTCTTCAGCTTCTTCTTCATATCTAGCCATGTTCTCTCCTAATTTTAAGACGCAGCCAGAGAAATCCTGATAAATATTTTCACACTGAGTTTCTGCCGTCAGTAGCCTGAGCAAGTGCCCTGCAAATGGAAAGGGGGGTTAATGTAGCATCTAATTGCACACCTCTTTTTCCAGGTACTTCATCTAAAGACCAAGAGCAATTTCCCTTAAATAAGAAGCATAAAATATAGGTGTGCAATACATGCACGCACGCACGCACATACACACACACACACACACAATGAATGGCCATCATATGCAAGAGGCCGAACCAAAATTAAGTACTAAGTAGAATCCTGCTCCAATGTCTGCTCCAGACATTGTGTTAAGCCATAATGTCATTATCATATCATTTGAAAGTCACAGTGTATGGTTTGTGTTATGCAAACCAAGCCCATTGTGGGATTTATTCAATAAGCCATACTTTAACAAACTATAGCATGGCATAGTAAGACACAGTTTGCTCCACAAGATCAGGGTTAGGGATTTTGTCCTGGAATACATGGTTTCTAAAGGAGGGACTAAATCATGAGCTGAGCCAGTATGATCTCTTGTAAACTACCCTCTTTTACAAAGGCTATTTAAAAACGTAAAATGGGAAAAGAGATGAGTTTGGTACTTAAAAGAAAAACCAGCAACGAAGAATAGAACGAATCAGGAAATGACCTGAAAAGTAAACTTGCTTCATTCTGAATAGTCGCTGTCTCTGTTTTCGGAAAGTCTCACCAATTTAACTAAATTCTGAAAGTGTCCCTTGGAAAGTTTTCCTTGGAAATGAAGCCGTGGATTGAAATAAATATGTAGTTATAAGTTGTCCATCACTAACGCTATCCTGAGCTCTTCAAGCATCTTATCAATTTCAGGAAGTTAACAGAGGAACGTTTCCCGTAAACCACCTAACGATGCAGAGAAAGAGGAATTAGCATCCAGTCTTGCTTCGTAAACTGTCTTAACAAATCCGAATTTCTTTTTAAGTTCCCTTGATCCTTTCGCCCCCACCACGTACCCAACCAGAGGATGCCGTTCCCGCTGGACCGGCGCCCGCGATCGGGACGAGATTCGGGCTTACCCAGCGTGATGAGTAGCAGCAGCACCGCGCCGGGTCGGAGTGCCATTGTCGCCGCTGTGGCTGCCTGGTTTAGGGGCTCCGGGTAAACTGGGTCGCCGCCAGCGGCAGCCCTCCCATTCCTCTTCCCTGAGGAGGACCACCCGAGGGGCTTCTCGATCTCCCGACGAGAAAGAGAAAGCGGGGATTCCCCTTCGGAGCGCGCTTGCTCTGCCTCTCTCTGTCCCGTCTCTCTCGCTCAGGTGCTGAGGGCAAGGCAGACCTTGGCCAGGTACTTGGTGGAAGAGCCACGCGAGACGGACCCGGCGGGGGACGTCGCTGGCCGAAGGAGGCAGCGAGGAAAAAAGAGGGACAGGGCAGAAGAAGCCCACTTCCAAGGAACCCCAACTGAGTCCATTCCGGTCGGCTCCAGCCACGTAATCTTCACCCCAAGTCCTGGCGCAGGTTCTGAAAAAGGTTGGAGATCTGGAGCAGTTATGATATCAACTCCCGCGACATCCATTAGGTCCAGCCAATCATCAGGGAACGTGGGAATGACAGTGAGTCCTCCACTTAGGATGGCAACTGAACCCAACATCAGAGGTGGGATTCAGCAGGTTCTGGCCAGTTCTGGAGAACCGGTAGTGGAAATTTTGGGTAGTTTGGAGAACCGGCAAATACCACCTCTGACTGGCCCTGCCCCCACCTATTCTCTGCCTCCCAAGTCCCAGCTGATCTGATGGGTCTTCTTTGGTTGCCCTGCACAAGAGAACGGAGCTGGAAAGCAGGTTAGTGGGGTGGGGAGGGAATGGGGATTTTACAATATCCTTCCCCTGCCACACCCATCAAGCCACGCCCACAGAACCGGCAGTAAAAAAAAATTGAATCCCACCACTGCCCAACATGTCTGTTGCTAAGTGAAACATTGGTAAAGTGACTTTTGCCCCATTTTGCTCTGCCATTGTTAAGTGAATCGTTGCAGTTGTTTTAAGTTAATATCATGGCTTTTGAGCAAATCGGACTTTCCCATTGACTGATCAGAAGGTTGCAAAAAGGAATCACGTGACCACAAGACAATACAACAGACATAAATATGAACCATTTGCAAAGCATCTGAATCACACGACCATGGGGATGCTACCACTGTTGTAACTGTGAAAAACAATCACTTTTTTCAGTGCTGTTGTAACTTTGAATAGTCACTAAATCAAGGGTTTTCAAACTTGGCAGGTTTAAGACTTGTGGACTTCAACTCCCAGAATTCCTGAGCTAACATGAATGGAAGAGGAATTCTGGGAGTTGAAGTCCACAACTCTTAAAGCTGTCAAGTTTGAAGAGCCCTGCACTAAATGAACTGTCAAGGACTGACTACCTGTACAATCCCAAACATCCAAAGAACACCATTTTAGAATTATTTCTACCTGGTATGCTTTGGATATGTCTAAGTCAGGACTAGAACTCACAGCCTCCAGGTTTCTAGACTATACCAAAGTGGTCCTCATAATATGCGATTAAAATCCCACAAAAGCTTAGAGATGTTAGCTTTCCTACCCCAATGCTAAAATATTATTGGCTCGCTGTTGCACAAATAGAGGCAATTGGGATTAATCACTAAATCCTGATTCAGTTAAAGCTGCTCGCGTATTAGACTCTTTTCTGGCCAATTGACAACCCTGTTCTGGCATATTTTTTTTGAGGGAAGTGCTTAAGAGTTCACTTGAGCCTCTCCAGTATAATTTCTGTTACATGTAAATGATGCTGATGCAAAAGAGAAACCATTTATTTCTACATTCCATGATTACATGGCACAAGGCAGCCAAACCAGAACACTAAAGCTTATTGTGTGTAAATATCCTAAAATGTTGGCCCATGGAGGATCCTGAGCTCATTTAGTCATGAGAGGATCTTAGAGAGCAGACATATTTATTCTGTATATTCACTGATGAGTCCTAAGCCTATTTAATATGTAAACCATATTACTTTTTCAGATCAAGGAAGTTATCTTTCAAAACCAGAATATTAAGAGAAATGTGTTTTCATAGAATGAGAGAGTTGGAGCCCATCTCTCTCTTAAGCCTGTGAGCAGATGACTATTCAACCTTCGTTTGAAGGCAAGATCACCCCTTCTCTTGCACATGCTATTCCATTGGCTAATGGTCAATCAGGAAGTTCCTCCTTATATATAGTTTTCCTTGCAGGTTTAATCCAATGGTTCTGGTCCTTGCCCTCTTAGGCATTAAGGAATGGCCTCCTTCTGTGTCACAGTATCACAGTTCTTCAAGTATTTGAACATTATCATGTGTTTCTCTTCAGTCATCTCTTCTGTAGTCCAAATATATAAGAGTTGTGGTGCAGAGGTGATATTCAGCAGGTTCTGACCAGTTCTGGAGAACCAGTAGTGGAAATTTTAAGTAGTTCGGAGAACCACCAAATACCACTCTGACTGGAGATTTTACTGTATCCTTCCCCTGCCACTCCCACCAAGCCACACCCACAGAACCGGTAGTAAAAAAAATTGAATCCCACCACTGCCATGGTGGCGCAGTGGTTAGAATGCAGAATTGCAGGCTTACTCTGCCCATTGCCAGGAGTTCAATCCTGACCAGCTTAAGGTCGACTCAGCCTTCCATCCTTCCAAGGTTGGTAAAATGAGGACCCAGATGGTTGGGGGCAATAGGCTGACTCTGTAAACTGCTTAGAGAGGGCTGCAGTGGTATATAAGTCTAATTACTATTGCTGTATCAGATTTTTTTTAACTGTCACTTATAGGGTTTAGTTTTCAGACATCTTACCTTCTAAGTAGTCTTTCTCCTAATTTACTCTAATTTGTCACTCTTTTAAATTGTGGTATCCAGGATTGACAATATTTTAAATGGGGCTGCAGCGATGCCCCACTAGCTCACATACTTCTTCTCTATATTTCCTACATAAATGTTGCTTAATATGGTCATGAAACATTTGCAATCCTAAAACCAAGTTGACAATAATACAGTACATGCTTGCTATGCCTTCAATCTGTTCTTCAGAACGAACAGGGACATTTTAAACAATTCTGACAGCATAGTTAAATCAGACATGAGCAAAGACTTGGCTCCCACACTTTTAATCTTCCAAAAGGCACCCAACCCCTATTTTGAGGAGACCTGGTGGAGCAGTGGCTAAATGCAGTATTGCAGGCAAACTCTGTCCACAGCCTGGAGTTCAATCCTGACAGGGCTCAAGATTCAGGGGTGGGCTTCAGCCGGTTCAGACCGGTTTGGGTGAACCAGATGTTAAATTTACAAGTGGTTTGTTGAACTGGTAGTTGAACCCACTGGCTGGCCCCACCAACCCCTCCCCTTCCAGGAGTCTCCATGTGGCCCGTTTTGGATGCAGGTAAGTGCAGGGTCCACGCAGAGGCTGTGATAGGGTTAAAAATGGGTCTTTGGGAAGTCTGGCCTGTTTCCAGCTTCTGGAGGGCCTCTGGACCCCAGGGGAGGCCATTTTTGCCCTCCCCGAATCCCAAGGGAAGCAAAAAACAGCCCTCCCGAAAGTTCCGGTAGGCCACGCCCACCATGGCCATGCCCACCCAGTGGACCGGTTGCTGGGATTTTTAAATCCCACCCCTGTCAAGATTCCATCCTTCCGAGATTGGTAAAATGAAGATCCAGATTGTTGGGAGTAATATGCAAATAATGCTGAGATTGTAAATTCATTGCTATAAATCACTATAAAGCAATATATAAATGCTATTATTGCTATCTCCTCCCCCCTCCCCCCCCCATATGCTGGGATAGAGATTGGTGAGATGAAGTTGTTATGGACTGAATGGAAAAGTTTGGCCAATGATGCCATATCTTTTATTTGTGGTGCAATACAAAAGGATATAAATAGCATTGTACATGCCTCTTGTTATTAGGCAAAACCTAAGGACCTACCTGGAATACAAATCCCATAATCTTTGACCATTCTTCCCCTCCCTTGGTCTAAATAAGCATGCCCAGTTCATTGCAAACTGCAGACAGGTTTTGTATTTGAAGGATGATCAACATTCCATTTATTGCAGGAATATGAGTTAATAGGGCACTTAATAGATCTATCTCTTCAGGATTCTTCTTACTACAATATCTTCAGACCATCTGAAATGAGCGTCAGTCTGGTCAATCCAGTTTCTTAAAAGAGAAAAAAGGTAAGAAGGATGCTCACAAGTAGGACTTCCAAACCAAGATTCCAAAATTCTACCACTGCTGCTATTCATTATTAATATAAAAGTTTAATTCCTCCTGTTCTTTTCTTTTGCCTGTGGCAAACACATTTTCCATCTACTTAGATCTATCAAAATCACTCTAATAATCATCCCAAAGAAATTCATCATTTCTTTTAAATCTGGTTTTATTTACCTGATTTTAACCTGATTTTATTTACTTTTTTAAAAATAGTTTTTAACTTTAAAAGCAATGTGGAAAACTACATCTTGCAGAGTAAAGCTTTGGCCTACAATATCACATAGGTCTGAGAGATATTCCTAAGAAATAAAACTGGAGAGTGACTTATAGCCGATCCTTTAGTTTTGTTTGGATATGAATCAACCTGGTAAAAGACAAAGACAGAGATGTCTGGAGATAGCAGCGGTCTGGAGAAAGAGCTACAGAAATCAACAAGAAGGACCCCACCCCTCTGCTTTCTGCTAAATGTTGTGTGTTGTGTGGGGAGGAGAGACAGAAAAGGAGGGATTGGCCTTGATCCTGTGATAATTCTCTTTGGGAATGTGCCTACAAGATGCTCTCAAAATTTAGCTGTGACCACTAGTCCCAAAGAAATAGCCTCTCTCTGTTTTAATTCCACGCAAAAAGTCTTGCAAGAAATAAAAGTAAACTCTTAATTGTAAATGTGCTTCCTCAATCTGAGCAGGCAAAGATATTCCCCGTTTTGATTGGTTCAACAACCCTTGTTCTTTGTGTTCTCATTTTGAATAGATCCCAAGCTATGGCTGTGGCTTTCCCCGCTTTGCCTTACTGAATCTAATTCCTCTTGATTGATTAGATCAGATGAGCCCTTTGAAACCTGCTGTTTATACAATTTCTGAGTCTCTACCCTGGTCATATTCTGACGAGACCCTTGCTTCAAGAATAAGCAGGATGGGATTCCCAGATTGTTTCAGAGTAAAGTGCTGAAGCTATTGACAAGACTCCTAAAGAGACTCAAGCTTGACTTGTAGGCAAAACCTGGGTTTGTCAGGCATAAGACTCTTTACCCTAGGCAACAATAATTGAAATTTGGTTGCTCACAGAATATGACTTCTGACATTCTGAATAATTGATGGTGATGATGTGTTCCAGAGACTCATTACACGATCTGGTGCAGCAGGGTTTGGTCCATCTCAGAGCTGAAGGTCTACAGAGAATTCTGGGTGCTGGCATGTGGAACCGTTGAGGCAGGCCTTTCAGGCAGAGTGCTTCATAACATCTTGAGGTTGAAGCCTTCAAGGATGTCTCAGGAAAACAATCATCTTCAACCTCTTTGTCAATAGACACCTTAGCAATATCCATGAGAGGCTCAATGACTGTATCAGCATTAGAACTCAGTCTATCTGCAGAGGTGACACTCATCCTGCCATATAAGCAGAATGGAAGCATTATTATGGATCTGCATTCTGGTTTGCTCTGTCTTTCTACCATGGAATATAGAAAAAAATGTTGGCTTGTTCCTCTGGAACCACCCAAAGAATTGATACTTGGCTTTACAAATAATGTAATACCACAGATGGGTATTTCTGGAAGTACTAAGACTGCAGCTCTAAGCCAACTTGGCCAACATGAAACTGTAATCCCAGTACACTTCCACATACCAGATTGGCTGGTCTAAATTTTGACAGTATCAAGTTGATTAAAATAGTATATTTTCACTAATACATTTGAAATCTGTGGCATAGCCTTTCTGACTGAACTGGGAAAATCTTTTGCACTACTGCTTTCTATGGGGACAGCCATATGAAGTTCTCTTTCAATTCTTGAATTTATCATGTTTTTTATCATCCTTCCCTGAGATCCAGTGGTCACCATAAGGTCAAATAATAAATTGGCTTGTAAATAACCATTGTTACAAGAATGAAATAATATTTGGATGAGAAATCACCAGGATATCTCAGGTCTGTAGGAAGTCAAAAAACATTCCCACAATAAGACCATGCAACTCATGTCCATATTATTGCCAAGAAAACTATCATCAGCTCAACTTTACTTTTCTTGATAATGAGTTTTAAATCATTTCACTTTAATGATCCAACTTCATCTCATTTGGGCAAAATGCTTGCACAAAAATTTCTCAATTATTCTCACTTACCCTAAAATGGACCTGGAGTTTTTTGATGGCTTCTCAAGCACTAGCATTTTCAGATATTTGTGGGCTAATTCACAAAGCCACTTAATTCTGCGGTTCCGGCTCTTGAAAATTTTCAGTAGAGCCAATTTCTTCATTATCTACCAGAGTTCAGAGAAAAACAGTAAGTTTAAAAATGCATTCTACTGTTTTCTGATCTTAACTGTGTCTTCTTTAACAGTAGACCACATTCCTGAGCCAGTGTATTGTAGTGATTAAGAGTTGAATGTCTTTCTGATGACTGTGAAAGAGATGAGACCCTAAGGGAGTATAAAAATGTTGGGAGATGCCTTCTTAGTCCCAGGTGTCCAACATCATCTTTCTATGGGGTGCACATATTTGCTCCTAACTATGTTGTTGCAAAATCCTGTTTCTCGTGTTTTATATTCAGCTAAGATCTTCTGAGGAAACTGTACACTGTGGACAGGTTTATAGAATTATCCTCTGAAAATGAAAAACTTCGATATTAGGCTGCCCTGGGATTCTCACAGTGGAACTCACAGTGTGAACAGTATGAACAAGGAATGTCAGGATTTGACAACTGTTGGAGATGCTACACAGTGCTATCGTGATATGAGGACACACCATAGAACTTATACTCATTCTTTTCAGATTATGAAGGTGGGAAGAGATGGCTCCTGACAAATTATGTAGATTTGCTGTCAAGCAGTTCCAGGATTCCAAAATAAAGTTCCCACTGCAACAAAGAATGGTGTACCACCAGTATGCTTCATTACTAAGAGACCAAATGCATTCTTCTAGATTTAGGCTTGATTGATATTGTTCTGTCCCTAATTAGCATTCTTGAGATCCCCGCGCTTTGATTGGCCAAAGCGCGGGGAACTCTGATTGGTCAGGTGAGCCGCGCCGATTGGCTCGCTAAGAATCTCCCATGATTGGTCCATTCGAATAGCGGCAGATTCAAAGCGGTGCCATTGGCCGCGGCCGCCGCGGCTAAAGGAATAAAAGCCGCGAGCTTTTTCCTTTGCACCAGTTCGGTTCCAACTTTAAATAAAAGAGCATGATTTGAAGTCACCGACTCCTGGCATCATTTCGCGGACACAACACTGGCAACGAAGGTGGGATTCAGACCCTGAACCGAACCACGTGTCCGACGGAAGCCAGACGAACCACCACGATGGCGAAAATCGCACCCCCCGCACCCTTCAACCCCGCCACCGAGGACTGGGAATCGTACTCCGACCGATTCCGCATGTTCCTCAAGTGCAGCGACCTGAAGGACATCACCGGCCCCATGAAGCGCGCCGTCTTCCTGACCCACTGCGGGACCGAGGTCTTCAAGATGGCCAAGGCGCTTGCCAAACCCGCCGATGCGACCGCGATGGACTGGGACGTCCTCGAACCAATACTTCGGCGGCACTATGCTCCAGAGGTACCCATCCTGATCCGACGCAACGAATTCTACCGTCGGGACCAACGGTCAGGTGAGAGCTTCAGCGACTTCGTCGCCGAGCTACACCACCTAGGGGGGCTTTGCGAATTCGACAACCTGAACGACGTCCTGCGAGACAGAATCGTGCTCGAGTTGTGGGACCCCGTCCTCCAGAGCCGGCTAATGGCCAAGGGCAACATCAGCCTAGCAGACACCCTCACCGCAGCCGCAGCCGCCGAAGCAACCCGAACCTCCGCCGACCGCATGCGCAGACCGAACGCTGGGGACCGCAGCGGAAACAACAACCCTGCGAGGTCGACCGAGGCCCAACCCGAGACAACCACCCACCAGGGCGACTTCCACTCGGCATCGGGCACTTCCGATGACGAGGAGGACATCCATCGCCTCCAGACAGGCCGCGACCCATGGAACCGGCGGGGTCGTAAGTCGAGGACCAACTGTGCCGGTTGCGGCGGCGACCACCCCAGGTCGGAATGCCGGTTTTTCGAATCGACCTGCCAGCATTGCGACAAGAAGGGACACATCGCCTGTGTCTGCTGCCTGAAAAAGAACCGCAGCCCGGCACGATGGGACCAGAGCGACCAGAGGAGAGAGAGCACACCACCCCGGACCAGAGATCGCCCCTCGGACAACAGATGGGACCGGAACGGACGATCCCTACGAGGCAGCGATAACCAGCGAAGAGAGGAGACCCATCAGACGGTCACCATCGGCCACGCCATAACCAATGACGCCCGGAAGGTCCACATGGTAGGCATCGAGGGCCAGCCATGCAAAATGGAGGTGGACTCCGGGTCCTACCTCTCCATGATAGCATGGCATGAAATAAAGCGCTTGGTGCCTACCCTCCAAAGGAGGAACCTAGACAGCCAGAGACTCATTGTAAAGGACTACCAGGGAAACCGCATCCCGGTAGTCGGAATCAAACACTTCAACATCACATATAAAGGGCACACCGAAAGGCTTCCCCTGACAATCGTCGACCGCGACCGCCCAAGCCTACTGGGACTGCAATGGTTCGCCCCGCTCGGCATCACAGTCACGGGAGTCGACCACGTCACCGACGACAGCTGGGAGCAGCAACTGGCCCGGGAATTCCAAGAGGTCTTCGACGGAAACCTAGGCAAGTACCGAGGGCCCCTTATATCATTCAACCTAGACCCAAACGTCCCCCCAAAACGCCTGAAGCCAAGGCGGGTGCCATTCGCACTTAAACCCAAGATAGACGAGCATATTGCCAAGCTCGTCAAGCAAGGGGTCCTACAGCCAATAGACCACGCCCGGTGGGAGACCCCCACAGTCACCCCGATCAAGCCCGATGGGTCGGTGAGGATCTGTGGGGACTATAAAGCCACCCTAAATGGCGCGCTACAACAAAGCGCCAACCCTGTCCCAGTAGTGCAACACCTACTGCACTCGCTGGGAGGGGGCAAGGTTTTCGCCAAGCTCGACCTCGCCCAGGCATACCAACAATTGCCAGTCGACGAGCAAATGGCAGAAGCGCAAACCATAGTCACCCACCGGGGGGGGGGCATTTAAATGCAACCGACTCCAATTCAGAATCAGCGTGGCACCGGGAATATTCCAAAGCCTAATGGAAAGACTACTGCAAGGCATCAAGGGGGTGGTACCTTACTTCGACGACGTCCTAGTGTCGGCAACCAACCAAGCTGAACTAGAGGGTCGCCTAAGGGAGGTCCTAACCAAATTTAAAGAGACCGGGCTCAAAGTCAAGAGGGAGAAATGCCAACTATACACGGAACGGGTAGAATTCCTAGGATACCTCCTAGACCGTCACGGCATTCACCCCACAAACCAAAAAATCAAGGCCATCAAAGAAGCACCCACACCCAAGTCGAAGATGGAACTACAGGCATTCCTGGGGCTACTTAACTTTTACAATGTTTTCCTGCCCCAAAAGGCGACGGCGGCGGAGCCCTTGCATAGGCTCCTGGACAAGGCGGCAACCTGGACTTGGGGGAAACGCGAGCAAGCCACCTTCCAAAGAACAAAGGACCTCCTCACTTCGGACGCCGTCGTTATACAGTACAACGAGACCCTACCTCTGGCCGTCACATGCGATGCATCACCCTTCGGCGTCGGCGCTATCCTCAGCCATACCCTCCCCGACGGAAAAGAAGCGCCCATCACGTTCTTTTCAAGGACCCTCACCAAACCGGAGCGGAACTATAGCCAGCTGGACAAAGAGGCTCTGGCTATCGTTGCCGCCGTAAAACAATTCCACGAGTATCTCTACGGCCGGACTTTCACCATCATAACCGACCACAAGCCGCTGCTGGGAATTCTTGCAGAAAACCGGGCCACCCCGAACATTCTGTCTCCCCGAATGACAAGGTGGTCCGAGTTCCTGGCAGCCTACAACTACGGACTCATACACAGACCGGGTAAGACGATCTCCCATGCAGACGCCTTAAGCCGCTCACCGCTACCGGAACCTGACACTGACCCAGGACCCACGACGACCACCCTCAGCATAGAGACTCTACCCAACCTGCCCATAACTGCGTCAGACATTGCCCGAGAGACGAATAAAGACAAACGTCTGGCGTGGGTGTTGCATTGGGTAGAGAAAGGGTGGCCGGAAAGGGACAACGACGAGTCCGTCAAAACGTTCCGAAACCGCCAAACGGAACTCTCGTTATTAAAAGGGTGCATACTATGGGGGGATAGGATGGTCATTCCAGAAAAGCTACAAGGGAAGGTTCTGGAACTGCTACATGAGGGGCACCCTGGCATCGTCAGGACTAAAGCCCTGGCCAGAAGTTACGCTTGGTGGCCAGGGATGGACAAACAAATTGAGACCTGGGTAGCAAGGTGCCAACGATGCCAGGAAACTAGGCCAAGCCCACCCACAGCACCCGTCCTAGAGTGGGAAACCCCAAGGGGACCTTGGTCTAGGATTCACATAGACTTCGCCGGGCCCACAAAAGGACACACCTTCCTTATAACAGTAGACGCTTACTCCAACTGGCTGGAGGTAAGCAACATGAAGACGACAACCACGGAGGCCGTGATCAAGGAACTCTGCAAACTCTTTGCAACGCACGGCCTCCCAGACGTCGTCATTTCCGACAATAGGCCCCAATTCACCTCGCTGGAATTTGAAAAATTCCTAGCGGAAAGGGGCATCCGCCCCGTGCTGACAGCACCGGCGCACCCGGCGGCGAACGGTAGGGCGGAACGGAGGGTGCAATTCACTAAGAAGACCATCCGGAAAATAGACCACGGGGAGATCCAGGAGAAAATAAACAAACTACTCTTCACCCAACACATAACCCCAAATACCACAACGAATAAGAGCCCAGCCGAACTATTAATGGGGAGGAAATTAAGGTCCCCACTCGACAGGTTACACCCCACGTATAACCCGGAGAAGCCCCCAGACTCAAACAGCAAACACCGAACTTTCACACCCGGTGACCCCGTTTACGCAAGAAACCTGACGGGAGACCCACTATGGATACCGGCCGTCATCACACAAATAACAGGCCCACACTCGTACCGGCTACAAACAGCAGACGGACGAGCGTGGAAACGCCACATCGACCAATTAAGGTCGAGGACTGCCAACCAAGAGACCACTGACGCACAAACAGGCGAAACCAACCCCCACAACACAAACCAAGGGGGGAGGGAATACCCAGGGGACCAAAACCAAAGAAGAATAAACCAGCCATACTTACCGGAAAGCAGCCATCACGACCCCTCGCCAGGAAGAGACAGCCAGGCCAGCTCGACCGACCCGGAAAGACTGAGCGGAAGCAGCGAAACCCGCAGCTCAACTAACCCGGGAGGCCCAGGAGGGAGCTACGGAGAGCGGCCCGGCCCGACCGACCAGCCGGTTCCCACGACGGCATCAAGAGCAGCAGAGATCCTGACCGAACCGGCCGGGATCCAACCTACGACTGAGCTGCGCAGGTCCAGTAGGCTCAGACGGAGCCCCGCCTACCTACGTGACTACGTGATATAAGGACTGAACCAAGAAGGGAGGGGTGTTCTGTCCCTAATTCGCATTCTTGAGATCCCCGCACTTTGATTGGCCAAAGCGCGGGGCACTCTGATTGGTTAGGCGAGCCGCGCCGATTGGCTCGCTAAGAATCTCCCGCGATTGGTCCATTCGAATCGCGGGAGATTCAAAACGGTGCCATTGGCTAAAGGAATAAAAGCCGCGAGCTTTTTCCTTTGCACCAGTTCGGTTCCAACTTTAAATAAAAGAGCATGATTTGAAGTCACCGACTCCTGGCATCATTTCGCGGACACAACAGATATGCTCCAGATATCAATACTGTTCTTTCTGAACATTTATTAAACAAAAAACAAAAAGATCCTGGATGAGGAGTGGAGGGTTTGCTATCAGCCAGACATTCATTGGGTGCCCTTGGGCCACTCGTAGTCTTTCAGTCCAATTTACCTCACCAGATATCTGTGTAATATGAGTTTCCTAAGGATGTAAACAATGGTGGGATTCAAAATGTTTTACTACCAGGTCTGTGGACGTGGCTTGGTGGGCGTGGCAGAAGGAGGATACTGTAAACTCTCCAGTCAGAGGTGGTATTTGCTGGTTCTCTGAACTACTCAAAATTTCCGCTACCGGTTCTCCAGAACTGGTCAGAACCTGCTGAATACCACCTCTGGGTGTAAAGCAATACGAAGTGATATTGCTATTGCTATCCTATAAGATTCTGAAGAAACAAGGTATTTGTTTGTTTATTTTGTTTGGTAATCTAACAAATAAAGTTGCTTCTTCCCAAACCATTCTGCCTAATTCAAGATTTGACTCATAATTTGACCAAAAATAGGCCACAAGCCTACTGAAAATCCTTTGGGGAAGATGGTTGTGTCCATTCATTCATTCATGCTCTCCCATTTATTGTGATACTTAGCTATCATAAAGCTATTTAACCTAAATTAAATTCGAAGGAGAAAGGAAGAAATGCGATCTTACCCTTTTGAGTTGGCTTATTACTTGTACTAAATTGCTTATCTGTGGTATTTCATTTGTTACATTAATGATCTGAAAAAAGGAAAAGGAGAAGGAGAAGGAAGGGGAGAGGGAGAGGAAGAAAGGAAGGAAGTAAGTTATAAGGATAAGAGAAAAAAACACATGATTAATAGCAATAAAGTGTTAGAATAGCCTTACCCAATAAATTAGGTTAATTCTATAATATCAAATGAACCTATACTAATGCAACTTTTAAAAGCCATACTTTACTGTAATCTGAAAAATAAGCTTGACCATGACAAAAATATAATTTGAATCTATTTTATTTACATTTAAATTTAATGAGAAGAATGCAAATAAATAAAGCAAATATTATTACTATTGTATATTTGATCATTTTTCTTTTCTATCACCCCAATATTTTTGCTGGCAATGCTTAGAAAGTCCCTGGTTTGCAACATCCACAGAAGATTCAAGGCTGGGTATATAGCTTGGACCTTTAGAAATAAAGCAAAACCAAGTGGCCTTAACAGATATCAATATAATAAGAACTAACTCAGAGGAATGAAAATGGGTGTGATCTGCACCCTCAATGTAAAATCTACTAGTTCTGAAACTGGCCTGAGTGACGGGTTAGAAAAATCATTACAGAATTGTGGAAACTATGTATCTAAGTAAGCAAACTAGATGGAACTCAACAAGGGTTTTTCATAGATATTGAGAATTCAATGAATTAAAACATGCTAGTTTAGAGTTGGATCACATATTGTCATAAAGAGCCTCTTAGGATATAAAAGTAGATTCTTGCACTATGCAAGAGATTGAACGCCATGATCCCCAAGTGATCTCTTTTAATCATAATTGCTATGAATCCAAAGAACAAATGTTGCATTACATATATCCTTAAGGAACAAGTGTCCCACAAATTTAACACAATTGCTGAGTTAATCAAGTTTCTTGGCTAACACAGTATATTGGAATATAAACTAACCCAAAGGGCCCAAGCTGCAAATTAGGTTACATCTACAGTGAGTATGATTTGTTGGAAAAAGTGAAAGGCAAATCTGAAAAAGGGATAAATTAGAAAAAGATTCATAAGAATAAAAAATATAATTGTTTATGTTTATAACTTTGCTGCACAAAGGACAATTAAAAAGCAAAAGTAAGGAAAAAACTATATACCCCTCCCAAAATAGCTTGCAAAGGTTCAAAATACCCAAGCTTACTATTTGGTACAAATGTAGCCCTAGATCTTCAATTTAACTTGTTTAGAATTGGTTATAAATATTCTGAAATGACTGTATAGAATAGCTTTCCCCAACAAGGTGTTCTGTTGAAAAACTTTCAGACCTCTGAACCAGCATAGTCTTGGCAATCCTTAGCACATTTGAAGGATGCCATGTTGGAGAAAACTACAGGAGATGAGCTGTACGTAAAAATACACAAGACACAACAAAGAAAGATGGCTCAGCTTTGTGACCAAAGACCAAAGGCCATGCTGGCTAGAGAATTCTGGGAATTGAAGTCTACAGATCTTAAAGTTGCTAAGGTTGAGAAACTCAGGCCTAAGTTTAACTTCTCATGTATTTTTGAGTTCAATACTATTTAATTTGCCTTATTTGTTTCAATCTATATTTTGATTCAAATATTTTGCTGCACACTTTAACTCAAAATTCTCAAAGTGTCTCTATCTTTAAAAATAGAATGGGTTAGATACAGGGGTGGGATTCTACCAGTTCGCACCTATTATCTAGAACCGATTGTTAACATTCTAAGCAGTTCGGAGAACTGGTTGTTAGAAGAAATTACTGCCTAATCCTGTAAGGAAGCAGGAAGGAAATATTCTGGTGTTGCTTACAGAAACTGCTTCTCCATTAACCCATATTACATTCTTGGCAGGACTAGACTTCCTGTCTCTGGAGTTTTTTTCCCCCTCCTTCGCTGGTACTTTGCTTGTGTGGAACGACCATTCAAAGTTACAATGGCACTGAAAAAAGTGACTTATGACCATTTTTCAAACTTACGACTATTGCAGTATCCCCACAGCCATGAGAGGCCAGGCGAGGAGATGCGTGATAAGTGATCACACTCGATGTGAGTGATATTGAGTTGGTTATGCCCAGCCAGTCACATGATCACCAAGCCATGGCCATCACCTAAGCCATGCCCACAGAACCAGTTGTTAAAAATTTGAATCCCACCCCTGGTTAGATGCACATATATGGTCCTTCTATCCAGTCATTGCTTTGTCCCTTTTACCCTCAGCAACTCTTCTATGCCACTACACCATCATCCTAATTGCTGTGCTCATATAGCTGACCAGCATTCCCTCCAGCTGTCTAATAAGAAGGACCCCACCCCCAAAACAGCTACATTTGCTTTTTTCAGCTAAGAAAAGCATACCTAATTGCTTGCTGTTTAAGAGGGCATCCATGCCATCTTTTGAAGAGATTGGAAAAGATAGGAGGAAGAAAAAGTGCAAGAGAGAATAAGGAACAGGATCCAGGAGGTGGGATGAGGTTGGAGTTTGAGTAGGAAACAGACTGCCAAATAGCTTCAAGGAAAATGCTGCAAATCAGCCTTTCCAATGTATCCTCTAAAGCAGGAACTGCTCATCCTGCACACACATTTTCCATGGCATCATGAAGACAAAAGCAAACAGTTACTGACAATTGATCATTGCAATTCTTGCATGTGGAAGAAATTATGGACAGGACTAACTCATTGGAAATATTAAGATACTGAATTCAAAATACTTCTGTTAAGCATTATTACATCAAGAATAGGCTTAAAAAATATCAGGCAGTGGCTGCACTCATTTCAGCAAGTCTATGACAAAAACACAGCTAAATTAAGATCCAACCTGATTAAAATAAGATGTGACAAAAACAAAAATAGCAGAAACTTGAGAAATACAAATTAGCAAAAATGTCCTAAAGACCAATGGCACTGACTGCTTCTTTAAGCATCCCATGTTTTTACTTAGCAACTGAAAATCATTGAAATAGATACAATATGAGTTGCCTCGGAGGGAGCATTCCATCAATAAATCGCCATAATCTTGGCAGAAGATGGAAGTCCCATCTATAACTGATTGCCAACTGAAATGCTGAAAGTTAGGTTTATTTTATTTATGTCCATCTTATCTATAGATTTATACAAGAATTAAAATCTATATTCAATATAAGATACCGACTATTCATTCTTATGATTGGCAGGGTGTATACAAGTAGCCCTCAACTTACAGCAGTTCATTTAATGACTGTTCAAAGTTACAGCACTGAAAAAAAAGTGACTTATGACTATTTTTCATACATATGACTTGTGCAGCATCCCTGTGGCCACATGATTTACATTTGGATGCTTGACAAGGTGGTTCATATTTATGATGGTTTAAATGTCCCAGGGTCGTATGATCTCCTTTTGTGGCCTTCTGACAAGCAAAGTCAATGGGGAAACCAGATTCACTTAACAACTGGGTTACTAATTTTGCAGTGATTCCTTTAGCAAACATGTCAAGAAAAGTCATAATATGGGACAAAGTTTACTTAACAAATTAATGAATTCTGGGCTCAGTTATGGTCATAAGTTAGGGACTACCTGTATCAGGTAAAGTGTTTTTTCTGGACCAATGAAGCAACCAGTCAAATTTTAGTCAACTGGAAGCATCTTTCTCTTCAAAAAACTTCCAGACCTGAATTGGAAGACCTACAAATTGTGGGCATCACATAATCACTTTTTTACTTTTATGAAGCATAATTTCATTCAGCTTTGAGACATGGGATGGTAGAGACAGAATGGCCTTGTAATCTTGACATATGGTATATGCTACCCACCATCTACTCTGGCTGTCTCCTTTATCTTTGAAATCTCCAAATGACTTTTACTGTTGGCGGATAATCCAATTTAGATAATCAAGTTCCTGGAATAAGAACCATGATTTTGAGGACTTGGATATTGCTGCAATATCATTTGTTAGATTGACAAATATAATTTTAGTTCAGCAAATTGCCAAAGTGATTACAATGAAAAGAGACCTTTATCGGTTTTGCTTCTATAGAAGATAATTCAACGTTTCTACCTTTACATACTATGATTCCTTAGCTTTCTTCCCCAAGAAAAAAATTATTTCCTTCCTTTTATTAGTCATTTAATAATTTAGGATTTAAACCTGCATACCAGGATGGGCAACATAGGATCTTCCAAATATTGCTAACTGAAACTGCAATCAACCCAAGGCAACTTGGCCAATAGTGGGGAATCACAGAATATGTGGTTAAGCAACATCTCTTCTTCACATTTATGACATTATGGCTTGTGGATATTAGTCTTATTTCTGAAAAGAACAATGTAGCCCATTAAAATCAATGGACAAAATCATAATGCAATCAACATAGTTCAAATAGAACTCAGTATTACAAAGTTACAAATTATTACTCCATAACAGGAGATTGTTAGAGTCACTGTTAAAATGATAATCAACTTTCAAATGAAACTTAGGTCTGTAATATTCAAAATGCCTCAAGAGGGAATACATTAAGATATTCTTTCTTCTTTCCGGCAGCCTTCATCTTCTTTCAGGTGGTTCAGCTGGAGCTTCAAAGGAGGGCCTGTAGCTCATAAGCGAGATAGCTGAGAGAAAAGGTGACTGCTCCCTCTGGCTCTGAGAAGCTACTGGGCCTCTTGGGTTTGGGGAGCCATGAGTGATGTTCAAGCTGCACAGATGCTGTGACATCATTTCTTTGTGACATCAAAAACCATGATAGTAATGGCAGAGAAATTAAAGTGCTAGAGAAAAGGGTGGGAGGAGCAGGATTATGGAAAGCAACTGAAAATATTACCTAAGTTTTTTTTTTTCCGAGAGGTTGAGGCAGATTCCAATAAGAGAATCTTCAGATTGGTTTTAGGTTAAGGCTGAGTAGGCAGTGATCTGGTGGGGAAAAGCTTAGGACAGAGGTATCAAACTCAGTTTCATTGAGAGCTGCATCAGGGTTGTGTTTGACCTCAGAGGGCCGGGATGGGGGTGGCCAGAGCAGTCATGGCCTAATCGGTGTCACTCTTGGGGGCACCTCTGGCAGCTCGAGCAGTCTACCAGCGAAAACGGGCTCCTAAGCTCTGTTTCTGGCTGTGAAAGCCTCCTGCAACCCTCTGCCAGCAAAAATGGAGTTCGGGAGGGCCATGTGTGGCCTTCTCGAGCTTTGTTTTCACTGGCAGAGGGCTACAGGAGGCCATTGCAGCCAGAAACGGAGCTCAGGAGCCCGTTTTCATTGGCAGAGGCACCCTGGCCCAGTCCTTCATTGTTTCCAGGGTGGCTCCACAGGCCAGGTTTAAGCCCTGTGGCCTGGATTTGGCCCGCAGGCCTTGAGTTTGACACCCCTGGCTTAGGAGGTGCCAGCACCACCCCTTCTTCCAAAGCATTCTACAAATGCAAATCTTTGCCTTGATGGGAGACAAAGTAGGCAATGTATCAGCCTAGGTGTATTGGAGAGCACCAGCTGCTCTCCGAAGGAAGAAGTAGCTCTAACTGGTTTGTATTACATTAGGACAGCCCTCTTCAATGTATTGTTCTTCAGATGTGGAGTGTCTATGGAGATTCTCAGTCATCCAGAATCTGATCATGGTTGCCCCCAAAGTGCTTTTTTCAAGAGGCAACTGGACTTTCTGGTTTTTTGTTTGAAGACATTTCGCTTCTCATCCAAGAAGCTTCTTCAGCTCTGACTGGATGGTGGGAAATGGGAGGATTTATACTCCTTGCAGACAGCTGGTCATTGTGTTCTCTTAGCGAGTTGTTAAGGTTTACGTGTGACCTCAGGCAAATGCCTGAGTGGTGCAAATGGGTCTGGATCCTTCTTGGAACTGTTGAAAGGACTGAGTGCTACCAGCTACAATAGTTCCAAGAAGGCTCCTCCACACCCATTTACACCACTCAGATGACCCTGAGGACGCATTCCCCACCATCCAGTCAGAGGTGAAGAAGTTTCTTGGATAGGAAGCAAAACATCTTCAAAGGAAAAAAACCAGAAGGACCAGTTGCCTCTTTAAAAAAATACTTTTGGGTTCAGATGTAGAGAGTGAGATTTGTAAAGTTCCCAGCCAGAATTGCCAAACAATTTCTTGTCCAAATAAGTGTGCTCACATGCTTGTTCCCCAGCAACTTGTATTGAGCTTCTTTTGACTCAGAAGGTACTAGATTGTGTTCTGTCTGCATTTCCTCCTGAAATTCTTTATTTAATCTTTTTGAAGGAACTCCTGCTTTGTTTGAGAGGAGAGAAAAACAAATAAATAGGGAAACAGATGGAATCAAAAATCAAAATTATTTTTTTTCGGTTTATAGTTTACTTTCATAATTAAACCGCTTATCAATTATTCATAACCTAGGCATGTAGAGTCTTGTTATTATTATTTTTTAAAAGATGTTTATACAGATTTGGGAGCAATGCCTCACATGTGCGGTTGAGTTCTGACATCACATTCTTCATTTTAGACATTGCACCTTATTTAGAAGCATGGAAAGAAATTCTTCTCAGATGCAGTGAGTGAGGAGATAGAAAGGAATGAGATTATCAAGCAAGCTGGACTGGTTTTAACTGATTGCAAGACTAAAAATATTAACTAGTCTACGAAGTGCAGGATGCTTAGGTATTTTATCAGCAGGGGGCAATGTTGTTCAGATTAAAATCACCATGGAAACTACAGTAAAGCAGGACAGATAAGCAAGGAAGATTGCATCCTAATAGAACTGTCAAGTAATAAAAGTCCATCCGCTGTTTGGCATTTAACATCTTGGTTCACGAACCTGTTAAAATAAACACTGAAGTGTCTCACAGATAGCTGATACAGTACTTGAAAGACATTTATACTACATTTCTACAATGGGAAAGTTGGGCAAAGGATCATATTGCTGCTTATAAGATCAAAGACAATCAACAGTTTTATCATGTGAGACTTCCAACACCCAGAATTCTCCAGCTAGCAAGGTGGCTGGCTGGGGAATTCTGAGAGTTGAAATCCATATTCCTTGAAGCTGCCAAGACTGAGAAACACTGATATAAATGAAACAAAATTAGCACTATTAATTGTTTAGCATAGGATAGTAGGCTGCTAGAATATACCACTGCAGTGCGGTAGGTTAAACCAAGAAATCTAAAACTCCCCATGAAGAAAATGATGGCAAACTCCTTCCATATTATGCCAAGAAATCTATGTAAAAATGTCCATAAAATTAATAGGAGAAAAGTTTGACTCAGAGGTGAGTGTACCTTTTTTAGTGGATGGAAACTAGAATGTTAAAGCCACAACAATGGGCTTAATGAAAACATACTTAGACAAAAACCATGTATTATGTTCAGCAAATTATTCCAAGAGCATTTACTGAATTTAAAAAGTGCAAATAACTTGGCAATGTGGTTCCTTTTGTAAAGGACAGCTTTAAATAAAATCAAATTGTAATTCCACCTTCTAAACTGGCAGTGAATCAATTCACTGCTGATGACTGCTGCTCTGACTCTAAAAAATAATTCCTTCATTAACAACCAGATTCCATACATAGCTCTCCTGCACATAAGTAGGATTGCAAAAACAACGCATGAAAATTCAGCTAAACCCAGATATGCCCAAAAGTTCCCTATCTGGGAAATCTTCTCCCATCCTTACATACCTCCAACATTATTGGTTCTAGAATTGGGGAGAGGACCTGTCACCTACCTCATGCTGCTGAATTATACATAGGTTTCGTTGGACACATGGACAAATTCTTGTTCAACAGAATTTAGGGTTCCCTAGCATCTTTCCTCTTTCCTCCAATATGGGTGAAAGCAGGAGTTCTTGATACCGTCACTTTCCATCTGTACAATACAATCATCCTTCCTCTGTCATCCAGTTAGAAACAGTTGGTATGGAAAAGAACAAGAGCAAGTGATCCCAAGTGAAAAGACAAAAAGGTTGGTCTAATACAGGGGTCCCCAAACTTGACAACTTTAAGACTTGTGGACTTCAACTGAAGAGCTGAAGTCCACAAGTCTTAAAGTTGCCAAATTTGGAGACTTCTGGTCTAATAAAGTCAGAGGAGAAACCTGAAGTGAAAGAGAAATGCACGAAAAGACAAGACAAGCAAGCCACTTAAGATAGCCTATATGTCATGCCCCTGTTGGAGTCTGACTCCGAGGGAAAGATGGAACTGCTGACAGGGAGTGTGAGTGTGGCTCCGGTGGTTGTGGAGGAAACTGGGGAAGGGCACAGGCCAGATGGACATTCAGAGGAAGACCTAGGCCCATCCATTCTTCATCCTAGGGCATGCAGAGAGGAGCAGATAAGGGAGAAATGTGAGTGTCATGGTCTATGGGGGAGGAAAGGGCCCTGATCCCCTTCATGGGAGGACTGTTTAAAAGAACAAACTGCACATGGCAAAATTGCTGGAAGCAAAGCGTGCATACTTGTCGGAACTTGTGTTTTGGCTTCCTCCCAACTGTGGTTGCTGCGTTATCTGGTAGAAGTCTGCAATTAATCATCTTTTCCCGCCATAGTAATTCCTTCAGTGTGGTGTGTTGGGTTTTTTATTTCAATTTAATGGCATTTACTCCCTCCATAAACTGTTTTCTTTAAGAGTTTGATATCCAGCCGAGAAGAATTGGACATTGTGGCCAAGTTGGAGGCATTAAAGAACTTTCTTCTGTTTTTTGTGACTTGGTTATTTTTGTGTCATGCCCGGAGTCATCACACTATTTATAACAACACACTGACACAATGGTAGGATAGTCTCCTTGAATTTAACACTCTCCAGATGGGAATTATATGCATTCCAACCTGGGGGGCGGGAATAAGGTTGAAAGAGAGACAAGTCAGTCCCATATTTTCATCATAGTCCCTAAGATCTTCCATAAGTGGCTCTGATTATGGATGTTAATACACTCCTGTTGAAGACCACTTGATGGAGGAAGCCACGGTTGTTTAATGGTGACTTGGATGAAGAGTCTCTAGGTCACTCTCTTGCCCTGGAGGTGACAAATCTTCTCTAAAGGAACAACTAGCCTGGTCAATGGCATAGCATGTGGAAAAGATCTTGTTCTTACCACATCCTTCTCTGCCATGGTCAGCCATGAGTCAAAGCAGACAATAATGACTCAACCTTGTTCACTTGAATGAACAAATGGTAAAACTAGAAAGGCGACAATACAGGCAGAGTTGGAGTGCCCTGGCTGCCAAAGCAGAATTATTTATTTGTTTGTCAAACATGTACAAGATAACAAGTATAGGTAGGAACATAAAGATGAGCAAAGGAAGTAAATACAGATAAATTGGGACAAAAAGACAGGAATGGTAGACACACTAGCGCACTTATGCACGTCCCCTTTATGGACCTGTTAAGAATGGGGTGAATTCCACGATAGACAGTTTGAGGTTGAAGCTGTGAGGGGCTGTGGCTGTAACAATGGAGTCAGGTAGGGTGTTCCAGGCATCGACCACTCTGTTGCTGAAGTCGTATTTTCTGCAATTGAATTTGGAGCAGTTTACCTCGAGCCACAAAATTATACTTTATGCAATTCTCACGCCCTGATTTATTTGCATGGCAGCATCAGGAATCAAGAACCAATACTTAGGTGTTACAAATGTAGGAGTGACATGCACCTGTCAGTCATTCAAAGTGGTCCCAAAAATGGCAAAGAAAGGGGAGGTGGACAAATGTGATCAGTATTGGAGATTATAATTGCATCCTTTGTTCATTGTTACTCTTCAGTTTTACGGCATTGGTAAGTCAAGGTTTATAAAATGTATTTATGAAAAGGTCTATTACATCTTGTTTTCAATACCCATGAAGGCTGGCTAATATTTGCCTAATTAAGAACTACGAGATGAAATATAAAGGAGTAATAAATCCCAAAGAGATCAGGCATTTCAGTTGCTTTGGAGTGGAATTCAGCATCTTGGGTGTCACATTATCCATCAGCAGAGAAACATAGCATCTGGCAGGATTGTCCCCCATAGATATCTGTCCCACAAAAGATGATTCCATTAGCCATCCTGGTTAATAGCCATTCATAGCATCATCTTTTAATTTGTCTGAACTAGTAGCTGTAACTGCATCTGAAGTAGCACACTGAATTCCATCAATTAATTGGGCTCAACGTGCAGGAGTACTTCAAACTGATGAATAATAGATCAAAACAGATCAAATCACTTCACAGCAACAAGATATCTAGGAGAGAAAATCTGTGTGCCAGGGAGACATTAGACACTATCAGTGGATTAAGTAACATTGGAGTCACAGAATTATTAGCTGCTAAGCAGGGTTTGTTTTTTTTTGGCAGCATGGATCTTTATACCATGCATGTTTTTCTGATCCTTAAGCATTTGTCACTAATATCATCAGACATAAGAAACTGTGGGAAGAGAGCTGTGTTAGTCTATGGAGGCAAAAGATCTGATAAACTGATCCCAGGCCTTTTAATTAAAAAAAATTGTTTGCCGGAAAAGGGACTTTCAGGAATTTAGTTTACCACACCTGCTGCCCTGCCTGCCCTCCTTGCCTGGGTTCCTTTCACAGGCACAAGGGAATGGAAGCACCTGTCTCACCTCCCCACATAATTGCAAAATAGTTCAGAACACGGGGACTTTCCATTTAGTGTGCACAAATCTGAAATTTCCAGTTTTCTGTTCCTTATTGCACCCACAAGAGATTCGGTCAAAACAAAACTTTCCATATCCCTGTTTCTCAACCTTGGCAGCTTTAAGATGGGTGAGTTTCAACTCTCAGAATTTCCCAGCCAGCCTTAGCTGGTTTGCCAGAATTTCCTGGCCAGCTAACCGGCTAGGGAATGCTGGGAGCTGGAAGTCCATCCATCTTAATTTTAAAGATGCCAAGGTTAAGAAACACTGCTCTACCTGCATTCCCTTTGGTATGAAAGAAACAGCCTGCTGGCTTTTCAGGTGTCCCAAAAGCCACATGTAGGTGTCCGAAGGCACGTTTGAGACTACATCAGCTGTATTATTATCATTTTCTTCATATTTCCAGATGTCTCTAGGAGCTCCATGCTCCCACTTAGGGCACAATTCCTCCTTCATTCCCTTCCACAACAACCCTGCAAGGTAAAGTGAGTTGAATGAGGACTTAAGCCGATGAGTCCCGCCTGACCGCCCAACTTTGCAGCCTTCCGCCTTTCCTTTATTTATTTTTATTTATTTATTTTTTGTCAATTGCTTACAAAATAATAGATATAAGTAAAAACATAGTTATGGATACATGGATACATATAAGAAAAATAAAAATAAAAATAAAACAATAGGACAAGGACGGTAGATACGTTGGTACGCTTATGCACGCCCCCCTTCTCCGACGTCTGCTTCCAGCGCCTTTCTTCCTTTTCATCCCCGTCCGCCTTTCACTCCTATAGCGGTCCTGAGGGGAAAAGCGGCCTTTATTTTTTAAAAAGACAACAACAACAACCACCCCACGGGCGAGTCTGTGGGGGCTCCAACGTGCTCGGGAACGCCTGCGCCATCCCAGCCTCCTTATCTCGCCCTCCGCTTCCGAAGTCGCCAAACAAGGCGGACGGAAAATCAGCGCGAAGAACAACATCCTCCCCTTCCACCCGCACCCACCCATCCACACGCACGCACGCCGGCCGCCCCGCGATCTGCGGCTCCACCCCCTTGGCATCCCGGCCACTTGGTACGTTGTGCTGCCGAAGTCCCAGTCCGCCTTGCCGGAGCCAGACAGCCGGAGTTACGGCCGGTGGAGTTTCCGGAGCTGCACCACTCCCTGGGAAGATGAGCAGGCGCTTGGGAGCGGCGGGAGTGTCGGCGGCCGATCTGCTGCTGTGAGAGCCTCCTTCTGCCCGGGAAGGTCGTGGACTATCCAGGCGAATCGGCGCGTACTTGCCCACGTAAAGCGATGTCTGGACCCGAAGCCCATCACGGCCACAGCCGCAGGCTGCCCTGTAAGTCTGTCCTTTTGCCTGGGGAAAGCCAGGGTGGGAGTGGGCGACCTCCCGCCCCTCGTTTTTCCGAACCGAAACTTTTTATTAGGCATTTCTGAGAAACGGGAATGCCAAGGCAGAACCGGCCCGAGGCGCCTGGCAGGTGAAATGTATGGAGGTGAGAAGTTAGGGCTTCCTTTCAGCCTTCCAGAATCCGGCTCCTCTCCAGACTTCGCCTGCAACAACTCCCCGCCTTGCCCAGCCAGCAGGTGTAAGGAGGTTGTGTAGTAGACTAGCCTGGAGTAATGGGGGCCAGGCCGAAGACAAGCCCATTTTCCCTTCATGCCCCCAGACCCCAGAGTCCTTGCTCCCAGCTGGGATGCCGGCCAGGTTTTCTCCCTATATAATACATACAGAGAAAAAAAGAGCTTTTTTTATCGGAGAGCAGGACTCCCCCCCTCCCATTTCCTGCCCTGGGATATTGTGGGGGAAAGTAGCTTGACTAATCCATCATTTCTGGAGTAGGGGAATGGCTTGGGCACAAGTACCAGGATCCATACCTCTTGATTAACAGCAGGAAACCATCTTAACCATTGCCTTCTAATTGCAGTTCATCTCTTAGGATTTTGTCACTTCAACAACAGCCCACAGCATTTCTTTCTGGAAACAATCTGACTCACAGGCTTGCATATATATATATATTCCCATTTGAATCTAATTTACATGGCTACATCATTTATGTGCTGTTGAGAATTTCACACACCCCCTCTTCTTAAGAAATTATAACTCAATCAACCTCAATCAGAATGGTCCAAACTCCCATCCTTATTGGTTCCTGCCTACAAATAATTCTCCTTCTAACCTTAGACTTTGTGCCTCTTCCAGTCTCTTCCTGATTTGCATTCAGGAAATACCTATAGTCAGATCTAAACAATGCCCCCCCCCCCCCACTTCCCACCCTTCTATGAAGTGTGTATAAGGTGTTTAGTTTACATTTGAGAGGCGTTTATGGTAAAAATAAATAAATGTGTTCGTTGGTGTTTTGGCTGAGAAAAATACATTTGATACACCAACTCTTTCTCTTCCTCTGTGATCAGTGTAAGAGCACAAATTGTAAAGGGTTTTTTTTTCCTGGCAAAGAGAAAGTATTGTTCTCATGGGTGGGTGTTTATGTGTAGTTTCACAAGTGCAAGTGGTGGATAATTGCTATGAGACAGCAAGATAAGAATAAAAGCAATTAGCCCACTCTGCGTTTCCTCCCTCTCATTTTTAGTCAGAGTATGCCCTCCTCACCTCCCCCATACCTTTCTAAAAAAATACCCTACACTTAAGAAGTTAGGCTTCTTGTGTGGATCATCCCACCAATTTCAACTTTGCTCTTCATATGATATCCCTGCTTGCTCTGATTTAAGGAGACCTTTTAACTCTAGTGGATGATGGATGGGGCCTGAGCTGGTGTGATAATGATGTCATGTTCCTGACAAGATATTTGCCATCCCCATGAAAAGCTATGCATGAACTCTTACTCCCAAGAAAAACATCCTCTTCTGTAACCTCTCTTCAGAATGTACTCTCCATATCAATTCTGATGAATGTACATAATTCATACCTTGATAACATTTTTTACATTGCCATCTATAGAGGAGCTAGATCTATCTTTGCATCATTTCATACACAAATATATCATATACTCCCTTTTCTTAGATATTCCTTCACTTACAAGCGGCCTTTGATATTAACAACATTAACTCCTTTAAGAATATAAATGTATTTTTTTAATGCAAAGATGTATTTAATGTCATGTCCAGTTCTATCTGTAGGTTACGGGTTTTTTTTTTCCTGATTGGATGAAGAGCCTTCATTTTTAGACGAGGTTGCTAAAACAAGTCTCTTTTGATCTCCATTTAAAGTCTTTTTCCCTAGGCTCTGGAGAGAAATTGAATAACATTGGCTTTTGTAAGATCTATTAGCCTATGGCAGATTACTGAAATAGTTTAAAAGATCGATGGTAGATTTCCTTTATAGAAAAAGAAAATAAAACCCTTCTGTTCCATAAGAGATGATTATTAGGAATAATATGCATGGGAAGAAGAACTGGCCTAAAACTGGAGATTTAAAATCCATCCACAATTCCCATTTGAATACTCATCTTAACCTTCTTTGGGAATGCAATACTGCAGTAAAAGCATAACTCAAACTGCAGGGAGATGAAGTATAAGAAAAAGAGGGAAGGAAGGAGGGAAAACCGAAAAGCTGATGATTTGAGAGAAACAGGGTGAGGTGAAGAAAAATTGTCCTGTGACCCTTCCCCCTGTCTCAAATTCATAATTAAAGCTAGACTAAACCCTTGAGTCTTGAAGCTAAAAATATTTTCACAGGCCACAGCTCTCTCTCCAACAGAGACAATATCATAAGACCTAGCTATTTACAGGGCCACGAGTTGCTTTATATAGAACAAAGAGTAGGATAAAACCAGGAGCACATTAGAGAGGCTGATGGGAGGGCAAGAGATCTTCAAAACCCCAAGGACAACAAAAGGAGGCAGCTTCCTTGTCATGCTTGAACCAAGCTATGAAGCCAGCATCCTTGCCTGGTTCAGTCTCAGAGCTGTCTTAATTCTCTAGATGATTGAAGAATGCTCTATATTAAAAGAATTTCCTGTTCCTCAAGTTTTGCTGCTCTCTTGATGATTTTATTTTGATTGCAGGAACACTGATGGTGGGGATTAAATCAGGAGCCTAAAGGGAGTATGTAAAAAAGAAGGGTGGATGAATGGGAAAGAAAGGTGTCCAGGGTCAGACTTGGATGGAAATCACATCTTTGCTGAATAAAATTGATCCCTTAATCCAAATACCTGCAATTGTATGCAATACAATTAAAGCATTCTGCACCCATAGAAATGCTATCTGTAAAACCATGTAAATATAGAAAGCAACAATCCATTGATATTCATACAGTAAATCTAGAATCATTCCTGAAAGTAGCTGTGTTGAATGGGTTGAATAACCTTAATAGTGGGATTTACCTCCAGATGACAAATAATTTATGGTTCCTATAGGTCAGCATTCCTAATCTGAAGACTTCCAAAATGTGTTGAGTTTGCAGTATAGAATTACCAACTAGCCAGAGAATGCATTCTCCTCCATCCCAAAAAAACAGAAACAAGGACTAATGGTTGTTTTTCAGTTCTATGCATTCTTCCATTGGAAATAAATGAGAGCCAGGTTAAAGTGCTGGAGTAGGAGAGAAAAAGCTGAGTTATAATTCTGCTATCTGGGTGATCTTGGGCTCATCACTCCCTCTCAGCCTTAGGAAGTAGAAATGGATGGCAAATCATTTCCCAAAACAATGCTTAGAAATCTGTAGGGATTTGTCCATGGAAGGAGTCAAGGCTTTCTCAAAAGAGAAAAAAGAAGAGGAAAAATCTCCCATGACTTGCAAAAATACACCAAATTATATAAAAAGGAGCAAATATATACCATTTATATGTAGATCCTTGACTTATGACCACAATTGAGCCCAAAATTTATGTTGCTGAGTGAAACATTTGTTACATGAATTTGGGGCCATTTTACGACCTTTCTTGCCACAGTTGTTAAATGAATCATTGCAGTTGTTAAGTTAGTAACACAGTTGTTAAGTGAACCTGGGTTCCCCATTGAATTTGCTTGTCAGAAGGTTGCAAAAGGTGACCACATGACTTTGGGACACCACAACCATCATAAATATGAGTCAGCTGCCAAGCATCTGAATTTTGATCACATCACTATAGGGATGATGCAGTGGTCGTAAGTGTGAGAAATAGTCATAAGTCACTTTTTCCAGTGTGTTTGTAAGGTTGAACGGTCACTAAACTGTTTTAAGTTGAGAATTACTTGTACTGTCAACTTCCCATTTTTCACCATGAAAGTTTAAAAATGTCTGTGAGTTTGAGGGAACCAGATTCAGTGTGTATGTTACTAGTAAACATAAGTAATGTTTTATCATGGCATAGCAATAACAGGCTCAAAAAACTCCTTTTCATACAAGTGCAAGCCCTTTGTTTTATATGATGGCTGAGTGTGCAAACCATGAGCCGCTAGCATTAGCAATTGTAATTTAACCTAACCTAGCATTCATATCTGGCTTGGAAAGAATTCCAGATGTTACGTAGTGATGAAAGGTAAAAAGGTATCTCTTCCAAACGGGATGTTTTAACCTTAAGGAGCTGCATTTTGAAACTCAAAAGATTTTTAAGAGCCTCTTTAAAGAAGAAAAGCCCGCCATCATCTCTTGGATGTATGCCTATGGTAACAACCCTTCTCTTCCATCTCCTTTCATTCATACTGCCTGCCTCACAATAGGCGTTTTGTATTCAGGATCTAACTGGACAAGAAAGAATGACAAAAGCTACCACTCCCAGCTGAAATCCAGTCCAACAATTCTGATAAGTCTTGTCCAAAACAAGACTTTTACTTCCTGGTCTCAAGACAGCCCAGTAAAATCTAAGCCTGCCCTAGAACTCTTAGGTTAAATATATCCTCTGTTCCTGATACTTCTACAGTTTTTAACTGCCAGATTTGGCAGGTTTTCTTGCAAGTTTTATTTCTGCTGAAATTTTTCTAAAAAAGGTTTTATTGTAAGACAGCCTTGCTAGACCAGGTACCTACCAAATGTGTGGAAATTTCAATTCCCCAGCTAGTGTGGCCATGAGTTTAGAAGGCAAGAGACTATAGAAAGCTACTCTATGCTGTTCTCATTTGGTATATTGATTTAGTCAAGACTGCTAAAATAACACCTTATTTATACTGAAAGAGATACAAGCTAAGGCGATAAAGATGATCAAAGGAATGATTCCTCCCTACCAGGAATGGTTGAAGGATCTATGCTTACTCTTTAAGAAAAGACAGGTGGGGACTTCCGATTTGAGCTTTTTTAGTGACAGACTGAAACCTCGTCTCTGCGAGGCTTTGATCTGTGCTCACTGCTGGAGCGCCCCGAGCCGGCTGGTTTCGGGGCTAAGCCACCCCGTAAAGGTGGTGAAGAGGGGGAGACTGCCAGCAGGGTTGAGGAGAGCCGCATCTCCTCCCCAGCTGGCCATTACTCCCTTTCCCGAAGGCGGTTGCAGTGATGGTCAGAAATGGCCACCACAAAGAAGAACTAGACCGGAAAAGAATGTGCAGGAGGAAGATAAGAAGAGAAAATTTTGGTTGACCGGGTCAAAGAGCAAAAGCAACAAATAAGGTACCCTGGAATTGAAACTGTTAAAAAACAATAACATTGTTCCCTAAGAAGATTTTTAAGCTGCGAAGGAGAGAGAAAAGGGAAAAGATTTGGTTTTCTCCTTTTCCTATACTGACAGCTAAGAGACTTAAGCAAGAAATTGGAAAAAAATCCACTTTGACATCAATAGGCATTTAATGCTGAAAATAAAAAGTCAAAGGGATAATAAAGATTTCTGAATAAAAGCTTTTGATTCTTAAAAGCTTTTGAAAACAGGAAAGGGGAGAAAAAGAATAAAAGGATAGGATCTGGAAGGGAGGAGACTGCCTGGAATTTAAAAAAAGAACTTACAGCAAAATCTCAACAAGACTTCCAAAAGATACATTCTGACTGAAATATTGCAACAAAAACCCCAGGAAGAGAAAGTCAAAAAAAAAATAAGAAGATATAACTCGGGACTATCTGGATTACTTGATGATTTCTGGATTCTTGGTTATTGTTTTGAATGACTAAAATCAATCAGGTGGTTGTTTAAAACTGTTTAAAATGGCTCCACTTTTAGAAGAACTGAAAATGGAACTTAAAAAGTACAAAGAAGATGCACAGGAAGGGAAAGGTTCTTTTGGCTTCGTATTTCAGTTTTTAGAAATGCAGATTTGGAATTATGAGAAACAACAAGAAATGCCTGCAGAACAAGAAGATTGTGACAAAGAAGAAGCGATCTTTAATGAACAAGTAATCTTAGATGGGAGAAGAAAAGGAAAGGGGGGAAAGAGAATGGAAAGTTTAAGATTGGGAAAAACAACTCCAAAAAAAAAATAGAGTGAAAAATAAGTATAAAATCAGAAAGCAACAGAAGAGGGAAATGCAGAGAGAGAATTAGGACTAGAGAGACAAGGGGGTAAAAAGGGGAGGGAGAAGATGAGAAGGAAGAAAGAAAGGAAAAGAAGTTATAAAGGACAGGAGCAAAATATAGAGGAACAGGGCCTATTTAGAGATAATGGGTGAAAACTTAATGGAAAAAGGGATTCTGCAAAGGTACATAAGATAGTATGATTATATTAGAAGCAGAAATAATTTTAGAAAATATGAAACAATGTATGATTAAAATATCTGATAAAATAGCTATCGTAATTCAGTGGAATGCTTGTCAATAAATAAATGTAACAAAAGGTATATTTGATTTATAAAACATATGAAGAGAAATAAGGGAAAAATTAATTATGGAGATTATATGTGTTTTTAAGGAAGTATGATATTTAATTGAAAAGAAGTGTTAAAGATGTTAAGATTTTAATGATTATTAATGATAGAACTGAACTGGAATGGAATGAGGGTTTATAATTACATATATTTACAATCTTTCTTTTTTTTTAAAGAATACAGTATGTATTATAAGAATGTACCAAGCAGAATTCGATTGGAAGTTATGTATTACGTATTATATTGAAGGTCATAAACTTAAGGTACATATTGAAGTTTAAATAAGAGTTGAATGGATGTAATTAAAAGATATAAAGATGTCATACTCCAGTTTGTAACTACAGGAGAAAATTTGTTTAATGAGAAAAGATAATATGAAATTGAAACAGAACAGACAAAAGTATAAATGTAATGATTTGAATTGAGATGAGATAATCAAAATAAAATTGAGAAAATTAAAAGAGGGGAAAAACTATATAGAAAATGTAAAATAGTATAAGATATGAAATAGAATACAAAAAGGAGCATGAAATTGAGTTTTGTGTCCGTATAAAGAAATTCAAGCCAGGACCTATGCTATTTTCAAAAAAGATGTTTTACTTGTATTTTGTGTGTGAAAACCCAAATAAAACATTATTTAAAAAAAGAAAAGAAAAGACAAGTGAAATGAAGATTGTACAGTATTTTTCAGGAATCAGAAGGAGCGTCACAATAAATAAAAAATCCCTCAGAATGCAAGTCCATAACAACATTTAAATTTCAGGAAAGCTGATTCTTTCATTTGATGTTATGAAAATGTTTTCCAATAGCAAGAGTAGTTTGATGATAAAACCAATTAGTGAAGGGAAGTCGTGAGTTTCTCTTCATTGAAGTTTGCAACCAGATGTTAAGTAAACAGTTGCTGGAGATACTTAATTTGGATTCGTGTGTTGAATGGGAGACTTCCTCAATGGCTTTTTCAAGCTTTATTATTCTATGAAAAGCAGTACCTCATTAATTATGTTACTTGAAACAACAGCATAGGCAAATAATGCTGTCCTTCCTCTTTTTGGATTTATTGGTTTATCAGAATAGAGAACAAAATGCTGGATTAAAAGAACTGACAGACAGGCTGGCTGGGGAATTCTGGGAGTTGAAGTCCACAACTTTTAAGTTGCCAGGGTTGGAAACGCTTGATCTAAATGGTAATAGTTTTTAGAATTAACAATTAATGAATTTGGAGTGGCTTACTTGTGTGACCTCAGTAACTCTGGAATTTTGTTCATGCTCATAGTCTTTATGTTACACTTCCTCATAACTGTGTACATTAGCTCACTGTTCTCATTTTGCAGTCAGACAAATATAAAATAGCCATGAGATTAGTAACTTGTACTATATCCCCTGGTGATCTCATATCTGAAATGGGATTTGAATCGTCATGTTAATCATCTTCAGCTTTTAAGTTGGGTCTCATAGGCTGACCATGTTAATTCAAAATAGTGAATAATTCTATTTAAAAGTATATTTCAATCTATGAAGTAAGACCAAGCAACTTAAGAGAGAGGAAGTCATTTAAGATGGTTTGGATGATCTCAAAAAGCTAAGGAAGGTCAGATCTGGTTAATACTTGAGACAGGATAAACCAGAGTTACAAACTAGATTGAAAAATTAATAATTAGAAAAAGAATTAGAAAAAGGCAATGACAAATCATTGATATACAGGTGGTTGCCTACGTACAACTGTTAGTTTAACAGTTAAAAGGAATTCAGGTGCTTGGAACTAGCTTGTATTTATGATAGTTTCAGTATTTTGCAGTCACCTTATCATGATTTGTGACCTTCCCAGGGAGCTTCCAACAAGCAAAGACAATGGAATTTGCTTAATGGCCACATGATTCACTTAACAACCATGATAAAAAGGGTTGTTAAATTGCTTCTGTTCATGTGATGACTTGCTTAACTGTATCTCTTAGCAGCTGAAATTCTGGTCTGCATTGTGATTGTAAGTCAAGGATAACCTGCATTGTTTCTAAGAAAACTACATAACCGTACCCAATTGAATCAAAAGAGGCCTTTACTTTTATAGTACAGTCTGTGGTGGAATGTGGTCCAGATTCCCAATATGGATGGATCACATTCCAGAGGAGCAAAAGACAGCAAAGTTTCAATAGTTTGGTTGGGAGTAAAAATCGTTAAGATAGCTCCTCCCTGGGAGTTCTTAGAGTATATGTTTAATAGTGCAAGCAGTCTACTTTAATTTTGTCCAAAGGTGAGGAACAATAAAGGAAACTCCTTAGAACAGGGGTGTCAAACTCAAGGCCCAGGGTGCTTAGATTTGGCCCATGGGGTTGCCCTGGAAACAGCAAAGGACCGGCCCACGGTGCCTCTGCCAGCGAAAATGGAACTCAGGAGGGCTGCCCGCAGACCTCTGAGCTCCATTTTCGCTGGAAGAGAGTTGTAGGAGGCCATCACAGCCAAAAATGGAGCTTGAGAGCCTGTTTTCATGGGCAGAATGCTCAGGCCATCACAGGTGCCCCAAGACAAGTGACGAGCTGGCTACACCCATCCTGGCCATGCCTACCCCAGCCCCTCAAGGTCAAACACAACCCTGATGTGGCTCTCAATGAAATCGAGTTTGACACCCCTGCCTTAGAAGAACCTTAGCATATCTTTTTTGCTTTTGCAGCTTGACACAGACAGACAAACATTCAGGGTCTTTATGGGAGCTGCAGTATGAATCATTAACAAAGTCGAGTTGCTGCGATGAACTTTTTATGCCCTTCTTGTTGTGGAACTTAGAAGCCTAAGACTTGAGAAAAGAGAAAACTACAGTATTGTGGTTAGATAATTTTATACTCTGGATATAAGGATTTTCTGGGCCCACACAATATGACTATTTGTATTATTTTAGTTGCAGAAGCATCAAAATAATTTGGGAATAAATAAACATCTGTTAAGAAATATAGTGGATGCATATAATCATGTACAAATCCACCTACAATAGCTTGCTCCTGGCAAACCAATGGTTGTAAAAAGAAGGAAAAAATGTTCAGCTTCATCTATTATGGACTCTATCCTGTCCATATAAATCCAGTTACTAATGCTGTAGACCTATGTTATCGCCATGACAACTTACTTCTTAATCAGATTTCAGTAACTAACTTAGTAGTGGTTATTGCAATAGATGAAAATCTGAGAAAGTCAAATTGAACTTCAAAATGCGATTGTTCTATCCAAAATGTACATTTGTGTAGGTAGACGTAATCTATGAGGAATTAATTGACTAATGTAAGTTAAAAAAAAAAGAACATGAGTAAAACCTTTCTTAATTAAATGACACTTAACATTCTGTTAAATTGGCAACTGATATAATTTGCCACTTTTAAATCTGATTAAACACAAAAAGTATTCTTAGTTTCCTAGTATTTTGCTATTGTAAATTTGCAGCTAATAATGAAAATTAAATTTCTTATGTTGGACTATTTTATAGATGTCCTGAGAATACATGGATTAAAAGCTATATCAGTATTAATTTCTGGATTGTTATCTAATCTCTTGAAAAATTTCAATTTAAATAAGTACCATTTGATGGAGTAATACCGTGCTTTCAAGAGAATCTGTATATATGATAGAAGAGTTTAATATGTTGATATTAAGTGATGTGGATATGCCACACATTCAGTGTTAATATTCTTGACTTGTATGCTAAAATTACCTCCAGAAGACATTAATACACATCATTTCAAATGAAATTATACAATCCCAACTCATGCAGAATACATTCAATAGAACTCTGTTGCCCATCAACAATAAAATTTCTAACCATATAAACCCATCTTTTGGGGGCTTTATATGCTTCTTCCTTCAGATAAAGGTACAGCACCTGATGCTAAGGTTAATCTAGCTGCTAGGAAGCCTCTCTTTGTTTGAAAAACCTTTCATGTAGATAATAAACAGATGAATGAGAAGCAAATCTATAGTTTTCACTCCCAGATTCATTCCTTTCTTATAGTTCTCGCTTTCACATTCAGCCCCAGACTTCAGCGCATAATGAGTGGGCAATGAGAGCCGGAAGGATTAGTAGGCAATAGGGAAACTGGTGCTTTTGGAACCCAAGTAAGAAACGCATTGGGGGGAGGCAGCATTTCAAGAGAAAGCACTGTTGCACGGTCCACCCCACTCCCAGTTGTGAATGAGCGCAGGCCTCTATTGGTTGAATGCCCTGGGAAAGAAAATGCAGCAGCAGGTATTTTTCTCTCCTTAAACAAAGAATGCAGCCCAGAAGAGGAAACATTGTGAATGAATACAGAACAGTCATGGGGTACATGCCATCCTAGTGAGGCAATCTCAGTACCGGGCATTGTATAAGAGAGCCCATCGGTGCTGAAGAGAAGGAAAAGCATCCGCTCTGTTCTTTGCTACAGGGAAGCAGAAGAGAAGGATGTAAAAAAGCTCCTATCTAAACCCTGTTGCCTTCCTGTCTGCCCAAGGTGGGGTGAAGAAGATGGCACCATTGCTGACCCTCAATTGCTGCTTTAGTGCAGTCCAGCCCACCATCAGTCCAGCTTAACAAAGCAGCTGACTAGCACCAAGAATTAGATAATGGCAATTCAATGCTTGTGGTCAACTGCCCAGCTGGCTAATGAAATTTCATCAGGAATCTATCAGCAGGTTTGTTAATTTATCTGGGAAATAAATCCCAACAGATCTTTATGATTCAGACTCTGACATAAAGCATTTTGTCCAAGCCGTGGCAAGTTGTTACACAGTACCAATCCGTTCCATCTCTCTTTGTCTTGATGCCTAGGATCACTTTCTTCAGCTTGGTTTCCCAGTGTATTTGCTCAAACATTAGAACTGTTCTACCAGGAGAAGAGGAGACCCAGCATAGTGACCAGTATTGAATTAGACCACCATGGAATGAGAACTGCAATTCATTTTAGAAAGCTTTTCTTTCTGAGCTGAAACTAAACCTTGTATTCTCAAGAAATAGGAATAAGGGTTTTCTCTGGATATTTAGTTGAAAAGAAAAGAGTGCTGGTTTTTTTTAAAGACCCAGCATTCAGAGCACTGTGGGCAGATTGGCAAGTTACAGATCACCAAGAAAACCAGGAAATGAATCAACAAAAAAGAACAATAACAATAGATGAACAAGTTTACATAAAATTGCAATTATCAATTTAGATGTAATCAGAGACAAGATAGGCAACTTTTAACCTTTCAGATATTGTTGAACTACACTTTCTATCAACCTCAATCAATGAATAGCATACTAACATCTATGAAGCTATAGTTATCCCACTCCAAAATAAAACATAACTTTACATTAACCATGATTGCTGGCGAATTCTGGGACTTAAAATCTGCATATTTGGAAGGTGCCAAAATTGGTGAAGGTTATTTAAAGAGAGGACTGCACCTTCTAAAGGAAGAACGCAAGAGCATAAGAATAGCCTTGCTCATTCAGGCTAAGTTTCATCCTTGTCTTGTTTTTTGTTTCTCACTATATCCAACTGGATAATTCTGGATAATACTTATTAGCAAAATATGACAATACACCCTTTTCCAATCATATTTCTCCTGTATCTAGTATTTGGAAACATGAGTCTTCAAGATTAACGCCCTTGTTAAATATTAACTTACCAACCCTTTTTAAAGCCTTCAACTTTGGCTTTAAAGTTGTCTATCATCACTTGGTGGTGTATGTAAAGCAATATTTCTATTCTAATTATGGGTGGATGTGTTAGGGAGCTGGAAGGAACATCAGATGAGGAAGATAAGAACATAAGCAGTGCATTGCTGGATTGGACTCCTGACCCATTTAGTCTAGCAGTCTGTTCTAAAATGGTCACCCAACCGCACTGAAAGCCTACTAGTCTCCCAGCAGATGGACTTCAGAGGTAGTCCCACTACAATCAAGGCTAATAGTAATTGATCCCATGACTTCCATGAATTGCTCCAACCAACCAAGCGGGTAGCCAGCACTACATCCCGGACAGTGATGGGATTCAAAAAAAATTACCAGTTCTATGGGCGTGGCATAGCTTAGTGGGCATGACCGGGTAAGGATACTGTAAAATCTCTATTCCCACCCCACTCATGGAGGAAGTTTACTGCAAAATCCCATTCCCTCTCCACCTCACTAACCTGCTTTCCAGCTCTGTTCTCCTGTGCAGGGCAGCAAAAAGAACCAGCCGATCAGCTGGGACTTAGGAGGCAGAGAATAAATGGGAGTGGGGCCAGTCAGAAGATGGTATTTGCCGGTTCTCTAGACTACTCAAAATTTCTGCTACTGGTTCTCCAGAACTGGTCAGAACCTGCTGAACACCACCTCTTATCCCAGGGTAATAAATTCTAACATTTAATTATGTGTTGAGTGAAAAATTATTTCTTTTTGTCTGTCCCAATTTTTCCAATCAATTTCATTGCATGTCCTCTGGTTCTAGCATTTTGGGAAGAGAAAATAGCTTCTCCTTGTCCAATTTATCTACACCATACATAATTTTATATATCACCATCATGTCCCTTCTCATTCACCTACTTTCTAGACTAAAAAGCCTCAAGTGTCACAATCTGTCCTCATAGGAAAGCTGCTCTAAATTGTGGATTACGTGATGCTACAAACAGCCCTAAATGTGGTCTGATTGCTGAACACCTATCGTTCAGTCAGGTGACCATGGGGAGGGTAATCATCAAAACTTTGAATTTGGGTCATAAGTACTCCCCAGGTAAATCCATCCAAACTTTGAATGGTCACTAAATCAGTGGTCGCCAACCAGTGGGCGGGGGACCACTGGTGGTTTGCAAGAAAATATTGGTGGTCCGCAGAGAAATGCCCCCCCCCAAAGCAATTAATCCAGACTGCACGGGAAAAACAAGGCTGCGCCATCCATATGGCCCATAGGAACACAAGGCTTGCGTTGATTGCATTGTGAACAACACGAGGTAGTGAGGGGAAGGAGGAAAGGGCGGAGAGGGGAACTTGCTCCACTTGGCCCATGTGCCTAGCCTGGCCACTGGGCTGCTTCTTTCCACCTCTTTCTTCTGCTTTTGGCTACACGCAAGGGAAGCAGCAAAAATCTTTCTTTCTCTCTCCCAAACTCCGCCAGAAATGAGTCTTTGGGACACTGCAAGGCATCCTGCTCTAAGAGGCTGCAACAGCACAACAAGTCTCACAAAGACTCATTTCTGGTGGAGTTTGGGGGAGAGAAAGAAAGACTTATGCTGCTTCTCCTGCTTTCCTTGCATGAAGCCAAAAGTCTCTCTCCCTCTCTCCCTCTCTCTCTCTCTCTCCCTCTCCCCCTGAGAACAGTGCAGGAAACGATATCTTGCGATCCCAAATAAAGAATGATCGATCGGTAAGAAAACAGGGTGGGGAATTTTCCTGTATACTTTTTTTGGGATTTTCCCAGGGTCTCTGGTCCACGGGATTTAAAATTATGAGTTTAGTGGTCCCTGAGGTCCAAAAGGTTGGTGAACCCTGCACTAAACGACCAGTCTTAAGTTAAGGACTACCTGTATTTGTTCCATTTTTTTAACATTACATAGTTCATAGGCACTACATAGGGTACTTTCTCTCATTGTTTGCAAAATATCCCTGCAACAATTTAGTGAAGTAGGTCATAGTCAATGTTACTTCCAAACTGAGGGAGCACTTTCAGTAAGCTTTAGCAATCAAAATATCAGTTGATTGTCTTTCCTTCCTTAAAGACATTTTTTTCCTAAGGAAAAATATGTGTATTAGAAAGTGTATAAAATGGAAATACATTATGCAAATAAGACATGGAGCTTCCACTTTGAAAATCTCGACTGTGGATGTTTTAAGTTAAGTAATGATGACTGAACTGAGCACTTTTTCACAGGCTAGTTTATATTTCCACCCTAGCTCTAAATAGGATCACACAGTTGGGTATATGGCTTTCATTGTCACCCCCTTGAAGACAGAAAAATTTATACGTATTGGCTATGTCAGTATCCAAAAATATTTTTCTGCTGATGGTGTCAGCCAGACTCTAAGCTGGATGAAAGTTCCCTTTTGTCTGCAATAAGCCTTGAAGCTCAAGCCCAGATTCTGAAATATTTATTATATTAAAGTGAATCTATTAGGAACACCTTGTAATTTTTAACATTGGCAATGGGCTCCCTTGTGCAGTGTTGATTTCAGCATTTCTCTCTGATTTTAAGGAGATTAGATATGTTCACCAGATATGCAGTGTTTGTCAACCTGCAAAATGACTTCAGCTGAAGCCATGCTTACTTCTGCTTCGTTTCTTGGTTGCCATTCAAGGGGTATAGGGGAGTGCGTGGGGTGTGTCAGGAAGTCAGGAATGTGGTGCCTGAGTTGGCCAGCCATAACATGGCATGAGAACCAAGGTCACGTCAACAGACACCTGCTCCGTCAGCAGGAACCTACATCTGGTCTGATTGGTCCATATGACCTGAGAGACAAAGTGGGGTGGGGAGGTCTCATTCTTTTAACTATTCCTAAGCAAGGGAATAATTTAGAGGTAGCATCACCTTTCTAAGTGCCTATATGATGTATTCAATAAAGGATCTCTTGAACCTGAGCAAAGTGTTAGAGTCCTGACTTCCCCCAGTCCATTACTTGGAATGATGACATCATTATTATCAGCACCTATTCTGGTTGTATTTGCTGCTGCATTTGATGAAGAACAAAATGAGCTCTCAAAGCATTGGTGTTTTTTTCTTTTTTCTTTTCCTTTCATATTTTGTTCATAAGTAAGTCTCCAGATATAGTATTAACAAACTGTGGCCTTCCTGATATTACTGTACTGCATCTCCCAGCATTTCTCACTCTATGCCAGTGATGGCTAACCTATGACACACGTGTCACTCGTGACACACCAAGGCACTTTGACTGACATGACTGTTGGTGTGGGGAAAACCTGCACATTTAGAGGCTGCCTGTGCTCTGCTCCAATCCCTGCTCCCTGCTTGTTGTGTGGAAGCGTGGTGTCACCGCTGCCACAAGATCTTTGCAGCAGAGAACCAGTTTTAACCGCCATAAACTGAGGTTTGTCAGTTTCATTACCTCAGGAACGCTACAGGAGGAAAGGAGATCCATGAGGTTCACAGCCCTGTAAGGTGGTCTTCCAATCCCCACATCCTGCACCTGCAGCCCTGAGACCAGGGAGATGAGTTTCACAGCCTTGTGTGATCACCCCAGCCCAGTCCGTCATAAACCAAATTATTGATATTTCTTGAAGTGACACATGACCCGAGGAAGGCTACACTTTTTCCCAATTTTCGACACACCAAGCTGAAAAGGTTACCCATCACTGCTCTATGCCATAGTGGCTGAGACTAGTGGGAACTGAGGTTCTGGAACATCTGGAGTATTCATATGATGGACTTCAAAGTGTAAAGAGTGTTGAGAGTAAGGCATTGTACTTAAATTGCTTTTCAATTCCATGAAAAGCAGAAACCAAGGCGATCATGCAAAACTAAGACAATTTAGAGACTGCAGAATTTTTACTGTCTTGCTGAGGGTGCCATTTAGGAAGTAAAGCCTCAGCTTATGCCAGCTCTTATCATGCAAAAGCTTTAGGAAATTGAACAAGTGCACCTCCAATGTTTAGAAATCATTGCCTCAGCCATCAAAATCTGATCCTTTTCCATCAAAATTTTGCTTTAATTGCTGGCTGTTTTCTTTAGGAAAACTCAGCTAAGGAGCCAGAAATTCATTCATGTCTGTTAATAAAGGATTCCAGAAGAACATGTAAATCTTACTGGAATAAAGAAGAACCACTGTGGCTGAAGAGATATTCAATAGCCATGGTTAAATATTTTGACCATGTGCAGACCCATGTACAAAAGCTGTCATATGCATGAATCTGGAGGAATTGGTGTTGACTGTGTAGTCAGTACTGGACCTTCCCCTATTTTGCTGATTTCTTGATATATTGGTTCTTTTCTGGATCATTCCCTTGTAATTGTGAAGGGCTTGCACCTCCCACTGATTCTTTGAACTATATCAGTGGGAATATGCACTCCCAACATTGTCACATATGACAGTCAGGTCATTAGGGGGTAGACTAAATTTGATCCAATATATTTTATACCTTTGCTTTTTAGCTATTGTGCGCTATCCAAAGTCATCTTGGGTGACATGGGGAGCTATATACATAATGTTTATAGCAAATACCTTCATCCAACTGCCTAAAAGATTACTGTTTTTGGTAATCAGAAGGTAGGAATTATTTTTATTGCATAATAACAATCCTGGATACTGGCACAGAAAAGGCAGAAAGAAAGAATTCTACATCTCCCTATAAAAATTACAGTACAACATTACACAGAAATTCATTTTTATTTCCTTTGAAGCACCCACTCAAACTTATTTATTGCATATGATGATGCAGTAAAAATAAAAAATTAATTAAATGGATTAGATTTGATTAATAGGGTTGCCTGAAGAACTCTACAATGAAATTCATGGCTTCATTAAAGATGATGCCAACAAAAATACCCAGTTTTTAACAAGATATGGGAAGCACAGTAAGAAAAGTTGAATTAAAAACATGACAGAAAATTGAAAATACCCTTGAAGGGAGAAAGAACAAATTGTTCAGTACTAGATCAAGTGAAAACAGGTTGCTCACTAAAAGTAATAATGATGAAGCTTTGACATTTTGGACCTATAATGAAGGGTCATTGGAAAAGATCTTGATGCTTGGGCAAATTGAAGGTAAATGAATAACTGAGCAACAAAAACTCCCATAATGCTTAGCTTTTGAACATGCTGATTGGCAATTATGTTTCAACATATCTGGTTGGACTAATCTGCTCTGATCTTCTAACCTCTAGGACAAGAGAGACATTATTTTCATCATCTGCTACTGGATCCCTTTTAATTGAAACTTGTGCTAGGTGGAAATTCTGGAATTTGAAATCTCAGCATATTTGAAGGGTGGCATGTGAGGTAAATTTTATCTTGAGTAATTGCTCAGGTAGAAAAACATGTTTGTTGGCTGATGACCATGAATTAAAATAGCACATGAGCCATATCTATATCAAGTGGTTAAACAGGCCTTCTTTTACTGTATTTGGTAGCTGCAGAGGTTCTTGAATTGCTTCTTGAAATATAAAAGGCTGCCATTGCCAGGTTGATACATGGGAAAAAATAGTTTCAAATCAAACATTGCCTTTCTTAGGACCAGCCAAGTGATAGGAGTGTAGCTTTCCTACTTCTCCTGAATTCAGTAACGATTGATGAAAAGTTCTGGAGAACTCAAAATTGCATATTTGTTACATCATTTTGGTTGGTACCAATGGATTTAGAGATTTTTTTTTCTCCCAATCTGGAGCTGAATGCATAGGCCACACCAGAGAAACACTGCCTCTTCATCGCCCTCTTTCCTTTTTCCCCTCCCAGAACAGGAAGTTGAATAGTTGTTGCTGTTGAGCTGAAATTTCCCCTGAGGCAATTGAAAAGGCTGTTGTACTTGAGACAATTACAATTTTCACTATTTGTTTGGTTTCCTTGGTTATGGCACTGCCCAGTTTAGTAATCACATTTTCCTTATATCAGTCTAGCCAGTCCCTGCATCATCACTTGTTGAACAGTGGAGCTGAAATGTTTTTAATTTTTAAAGGCATCTGATATTTGCTATGGAAAATCTCCTAGATAAGGTCAAGGGGCCATTCTTATTCCAGCTGTTACTTTGTTTCCTTGATTATGTGGATTTTCCCAGGGAAAAAAAAGAGATTTCTCAACATTCAGCCTTTTTATAATGGACTATGATTACTTGATTGAATCTAGTTCCTTTTTGTTTCTTTGTGAGTTGCATCTTTGAAATAATTTTTAAAAATCAATTCAAAAAAACCCAAGCTTATCTTGAATATCCTGTATTCAAGGATCAATTGTTGTATATGCTGGAGAAAATTTATGAAGGGATTATAGGATCCAAAAAAGAAAATATGGGTGGATTTCATTCATATTAATCACACTGAAAAGAAGCAGATTTAGCAATATTTCTTTTTGAAGAAGATACTCCAAAAGGTTGGTTTACTTACCCTCTGAAATGGGTTTCATTATTTCAATTTATTTTGGTCAGTTTTCTAATTCAGAAAGTAAACAAATTGTCCAGTGAATGGTCAGAGTGATGCACTTTGCAACAAACCGTGTATTAAGTGAATCCACTAAGACTACAAGACAATTTCTTTGCACAGTAAGTAGTTCAAGTAGTTTCTTGCAACTTCAGAAGCTAAACAGAACCTGAACTGTTAGCTTCAAGCACATTACACTAAGAAAATGTAATGGCCTTAAAAACTAATTAAGACTAGCTTTGCTAAATTTAAACTGACATCAGAAGATATGCTAATATTCTTGGCAAAGATTTAACAAACCTTTTGTTTCCTTTGTTTAGCATAAAAATATTGGAAGAGTTGTCTATTCATGTTCTTACTTCTGTGAGCTCCATTCAATATTTAGAATAAAATAGAATAGAATTCTTTATTGAGCAAGTGTGACTGGACACACAAGGAATTTGTCTCCAGTGCATAAGCTCTCAGAGTACATACAAGCAACAAAATGGTAGCTCAAAGATTATAAATCACAATTATTGTAAATCATATTTGTGGCCCACAAGGTTTTTTTATTAATTTATCAATATGTCATATGGGCATCAATATATCCCTTTTCTCTTGATAAGTTATACAGCCCCCACACAACCTGAATAATACATTTAAATGAATTATATTTTTCTTGTGCTATTTCTTATATAACAGTTCTTGTCTGTCTGTCTGCCTGCCTGCCTATCTATCCTATCAAATTTATATAGCTGCCCATCTCACAGAACAAGCTCCTCTGGGCAGCTTACAGCACATTAAAACAATAAAACAATAAATACCTAAAACCATAATTATTAACAGAAAACACTGAAACATTTATTTATTAACTTATTTATTTACATAGATTTCATTACATGCATTAGAAATAAGTGAAACCAAATTATTTTTCTTACAGGTGGATAGACAAAGCTCAAAGGGGAAACATATTAAATGGGAAATAAGGAAGCTTGTTCCCACCATGTCAAAATGGTTTCATATTGGATAATGATGAATTTTGCCCTCAAATATATCCTCCTCAGAGATAGTATTTATCAGCATCCTTTCAAAGTAATTTTTTTGATCTTTTATTTGGTTTAGTGAATCAAAAGGAACCAATCAATTTGACATTTTGAAGGTAACCTTTCTTGTAGCCTAGATAATTTAATAAGTCTTTACTATGTCATTTTCTGGTTCATTTTGTGTATTTCACAGAACTGGTCTGCTTTGTAATAAGTAGGGCAAAAGTTTTAATGTTTTTTCCTCATCATCACAAATAGGAAGTTCAATGCATTTCTACACCACCGTGCGTCCAAGAGCTGAAAGCTGTGTACACAGTACTTTTTTTTGCAAAGCAATTCTGTGCTATAAACTGTGCTGCAATATGAATACATTCTAGAAAAGATTATAAATTATTTGAGACTTTGGAAAGTGAAGAGGATTAGCTGGTCAAAATATAAGCTTTGGTTTGCATCATCTTGCATCACGTTATAGTTCTGTAGAAAATAGTCCAATTGATTTAGCCAGATATTGTTGGGTCTGGTTTCTTCATATAACTCAAGATAGCTTGTGTTAAGTACTTGGACATGGGTCGGAGTAAATGGAGACAGCCTCTGAATAGTGACTTTCAGCTCTTTATTAGCATAGTGACTTCTCAAAACAACAACAGTGAACTCTGCCTTATATAGGCAACCCTTGTAAGAATTGTCCAATAGTGAGCTATGAACGCTAGCTCTTTTAACCAATAAGAATCCTCTGTTAAGGGCCAATCGGATTCCTCAGAACTAACCAATTCGATCTGGCCGCCTAACAGCCAATCAGAAGTGCAGGGCCAGAACCCTGCACTATACCTCAAGCTCATACTTTATTAACTATGGTACATACACAACACCCCTTCCCCCTGGCTTCTTAATTACGGTGTAGTTATATAGTCCTTTAAATAGGATGGTTGTCTTTTAAGTCTTTCGGATTTTCGTTGGACTGGTTGGTTGCAATCCTGTTGAGGTAGATTGTTGTTTGGTAGTGGATCTGCTTCTTGCTCAGGTGCAATTTCTTGCGGTGCAAACGATTCTCCTTCCTGCTCCATTTCCTGAGTATCACTTAGTTCATCGCTCCCTTTGAGCAGGTTCCCTGGAATGTCATCTTCTTCTGTACCTCCCCCCCCTCGGTTTGGTCATGGGGGAGTTGTTGACTGGCCGTTGTGAGTCGTGACCGTAATTGGTCGATATGCCGTTTCCACAGTCTATTGTCACAGCATTTCACTACGTAGGATTTGGGGCCGGTCACTCGTACGACTGTCGCCTCTATCCATAACGGATTGCCCGATAAGTTTCGTGCGTAAACGAGGTCTCCTACCTGGAAGGTGCAACAGCGGCCACTGAATCCTATTGGCTTTTCTGGTTCGTAAGCAGGGTGCAACCGGTCAAGGTGGGAGCGGAGTCTTCGTCCCATCAGTAGTTCGGTGGGAGTTCTGCCGGTGATGCTATGTGGAGTTATGTGTTGCAAAAAGAGAATTTGGTTGACCTTGTCATCGATATTGTCATAGTCAACTTTTTGCAAAATCTTTTTAACAAATTGGACCATGCGTTCCGCTCGGCCATTGGTCGCAGGGTGCGCAGGCGAGGTGAGCGCATGGCGGATGCCGTGATCAGCGAGGTACTGCTCGAACATTAGTGCTGTAAACTGTGGCCCGTTATCGGACACCAGGACACCAGGTCAGGCAATCCGTGGGTTGCAAAGAGTCTGTTTAGGATCTTGATCACTGTCTCGGAAGTTGTAGCCGTCATACGATGAATTTCCAACCAATTGGAGTATGCGTCGACTGTCAGCAGGAAGGTATAGCCCTTGGTTGGCCCCGCGAAATCCAGGTGGATTCTGGACCAGGGTCCATGTGGCATCTCCCATTCAGTAGGCATGGCTTTTGGTGGGGTGTTGCTGACTTGTTGGCAATTGGCACACGCTTTGACCCACTGCTCGATTTGCCGGTCCATGCCCGGCCACCATGCGTAGCTTCGTGCAAGCGCTTTCATCCGCACGATGCCGGGGTGGCCCTCGTGCAGAATTCGTAGCAGCGTCTTCCGGAGTCATTCTGGGACAACGACTCTATCGCCCCAGATGATACAGCCTTTTTGGGAAAAAAGTTCAGTCTGTCGAGATTTAAATGGTGCGAAGTCATCTGGTACTTGGTCCAATGGCCTTCCGCATTCTACCCAGCCTAGGACTCAAGCTAGGGTGTGGTCTCGTTTGGTTTCTCTCGCGATGTCTCGGGCGGTCATAGGCGGCGAGTTGAGTGTTTTGATCCGCAACGTAGTTGCCGTTGGTGCCGGATCGTCGAGAGTCTCTGGAAGCGGTGCTCAGCTTAATGCGTCGGCGTGGGGAATGGCTTTCCCCGGGCGATATTGCAGGCGATTATAAGCAGCTAGGAATTCTGACCATCGGGTCATTCTAGGGGATAATATGTAGGGGGTTGGCTTGTCCCCGGCTATTATCCCTAGCAATGGTTTGTGGTCAGTTATAATGGTAAATGTCCTTCCATACACATATTCATGAAATTTCTTTACAGCTGAAACAATTGCGAGAGCTTCTTTATCAATTTGTCCATAGTTCCGCTCTGCTTGTGAAAGAGTCTTCGAAAAGTATGCAACAGGGCTTCGTTCCCATTAGGCAGTACATGGCTCAAAATAGCGCCCATCCCGAAAGGCGATGCATCGCAGGTTATAACTAACGGCAAAGTCTCGTTATACTGCATAAGTACAGAGTCAGATGCGAGCAGTTTTTTAACATTCCGGAATGCTTGCTCTTCCTGGTAACCCCATACCCACAATGCTTTCTTATCTAATAATCGGTGTAACGGTTCAGCGACAGTTGCTTTGTGCGATAAAAACACATTATAGAAATTAATGAGGCCTAAGAACGCCTGGAGATCGGTCTTGTTGCGTGGTCTGGAAGCGTTTTTGATCGCTTTTAATTTACTCTCGGTAGGATGAATGCCCTGGCTATCAATTCGGTATCCTAGAAACTCAACATTGTCAGAATATAAGTGACATTTATTTTTTTTCACCTTAAGTCCTGCCTCTTGGAATTTTTTAAGAACGCATTTCAAATGATCCTGCAAGATTTTTTTGGTAGGGGCTGCAATTAATACGTCATCAAAATAAGGAACCACGTCCTTGATTCCCTGTAATAACCTTTCCATGAGGCTCTGGAAGATCCCCGGGGCTACACTAACTCCAAATTGCAATCGGGTACATTTAAAGGCACCTCTGTGCATTACAATTGTTTGGGCTTGGGCCGTTTTTTCATCCACTGGTAGTTGTTGATAAGCTTGAGCTAAATCTAATTTAGCGAAAACCTTTCCGCCCCCCAAGGAATGGAGGAGGTGCTGCACCACCGGAACTGGATACGCATTCTGCTGTAGGGTGTGGTTTAAAGTGGCCCAGTAATCCCCACAAATTCGGATTGACCCGTCTGGCTTAATGGGTGTTACAATAGGGGTTTCCCATGGAGAGTGATCGATGGGCTTCAACACCCCTTGAGCAATTAGCTTGTCGAGTTGTTCGTCGATCTTTGCTTTAAGAGCGAATGGAACTCGACGGGGCTTCAAGCGAATCGGGGCTACCTTCTGATCTAGACTAAATGAGATTGGGGTCCCCTTATACTCGCCTAAGCTGTCCGTGAAGACGTCGCTGAACTCAGAGATAAGGTCTTCCTCCCACTCACAACCACCGACTCGGTTCACGCCGGCCACTTCAATGCCGAGTGGCGCGAACCTTTGGAGGCCTAATAGAGTAGGCCTATCTCTATCGATGATTGTTAGAGGTAAGTACGCTGTATGCTTCTTGAAGGAGACTCGGACTCGGCAGGACCCAACTACGGGGATTCGATTTCCTTGGTAGTCCTTGAGGATGAGGCGTTGAAATTGGAGGTCTTGGTGTTGAATTGTGGGGATGAGTTGCTTGAGTGTCTTCCAAGACACCATCGAGAGGGAAGATCCCGAGTTGACCTCCATGTGGCAAGGCTGGTTCTCGATGGCTACCGTGACTCGGATTTTCTTAGTGTCCAAAACTGAGGCGTGACCTATAGTGATAGTATGGTGAGCCTCTTCTTTTTGCAAAGCTCGATTTCTGTAGGAGTGGTTTACTGGCTCTCGCCTACAGGACGGTTTCCTGTCGATTGGCGATAGTTGGCCCCTTTTGAGGCCTGGCTGGGTCCTGGTAAGCTGCGGCAGACCCGGCCGATGTGGCCTCGTTTCCCACACTCATGGCAGAGTGCGTCGCGGAATTTGCATTCGGCCCTTGCATGGTTTGCTCCACAGCCAGCGCAAGGGCGTAAGGACTTTGGGCGAGGGTCCCGGTCGGACCGCAGTCGATGGACCCCTTCTTCGTCACTGTCTGACCATGAAGAGAGGTCCTCGTGGTGCGTTGTTGAGATCTGCCCTTCTGAGTTGGGTAAGATTTCGCTGGTCGGTGGTGTTACCGGAGTGCGGCTTCGCCGTAGTTGTGCAGCCAACTTTTTAGTCGCCTCCGCAGCCATGGCTTCGGCGATGGCGTCAGCAAGGCTGATGTCGCCTTTCGCCATCAGCTTGCTTTGCACGCCTAGCGCATCTAATCCCAGAATTACTCGATCTCTTAGTGCCTCTTCTAAATCGGCGAACCCGCAGAGACCCTCTAAATTTCGGAGGTCCGCCACAAAATCGGCCACGCTCTCCCTTTTTCGTTGGTTTCTCTGATAAAACTCGTGGCGTCTCACGAGTGTAGGCACGGTTGGCGCGTAATGGTCTCTCAGGATGGGTTCAAGGTCGTCCCAGCTCATGGCTTTCACTTCTTGAGGTTTGGCGAGTACTTTAGCCATCTTAAATACAGCTGGGCCACAATGCGTCAGGAACAGTGCCCGCTTCTTTGCTGGTGTGGCGTCCTTCAAGTTATTCGTCTCGAGAAACATTTGGAAGCGATCCATGTAGGATTCCCAATCCTCTTGGTTCAGATCGAACGGAGCGGGTGGTACGATGCCGCCGGACATGGTTCCGTTGTTGGCGTCGTCTTATCACGTGCTCGGTATTGCTTCCTGGCTTCTTCGGTTTAGACGTCTCCACATCCCACCCTCGTCGCCAGTGTTAAGTACTTGGACATGGGTCGGAGTAAATGGAGACAGCCTCTGAATAGTGACTTTCAGCTCTTTATTAGCATAGTGACTTCTCAAAACAACAACAGTGAACTCTGCCTTATATAGGCAACCCTTGTAAGAATTGTCCAATGGTGAGCTATGAACGCTAGCTCTTTTAACCAATAAGAATCCTCTGTTAAGGGCCAATCGGATTCCTCAGAACTAACCAATCTGATCTGGCCGCCTAATAGCCAATCAGAAGTGCAGGGCCAGAACCCTGCACTATACCTCAAGCTCATACTTTATTAACTGTGGTACATACACAACAGCTTGAAAACAGAAAATAATTAATACTAGTTACAATGTGTTAAGTCTTCTGATTTTCACCATTACTAAACATGCTTTAATGGGGTTTGTTCCTACTTGGCAGGAAGTGACAATAAAACAAAACTATAGAATCATGCATGAAAGTATGGAATAGGATCTTGGAGATAATTTTAGTCCAGCTTCCTGTCCTGTGCAAAACCCCACAGAAGTGAAACTTTTTTCAAACCATTAACATTTCTCTTTAAAGAAATGTGTTTCTATCCTGCATGTTGTTAAGGACAATTTTTGGTTCTGAAAAGAACAGGAGAGAACACTTCATTATTTCAATTTTTCATTCTGATTTTATTTCAGCTGATATTGAAAATGGACAACGGGGGCTGGACCCTGAGCAGATGCAACAACAGCAACTGAAACTTTGGGAAAGGCAAAGATTCTTTGAAGAAGTTTTCCAGCACGATGTTGATTTCTTCTTCCCAGTATCACACCTGCAGATAGAACATAGGAGGCGTAAGTTCAAGTGTCAAGTTCATAGATCATACATGGGCAACCTGTATCATCAAGTACCAGTGTTCTACTCCAAATCTCTTTTTGTGACATTTTACAGCAATTGTACCACTGTTTTTCAGCAGGAAGGCAGCCTTTTCCACCTTGAACCCCCCCAACCCCCCCCCCAAAAATAAGAGTATGTGTCCTCAAACAGGCTCAATGCTGTTAAAATAATAAAACATCACATACAAATCCTAGAAGAGTAAGAAGAAGAAAAATAGGGAGGAAAACCTGGTCCTGTTCATGCTATGATGCAACCTTGTCTTCTCTACATCATTGGGCAATTCAGTTTAGGCTCCAGGAAAGGCTGCCTACCCTGTTTCATGGTACTGAATGAGAGTATGGGAAAACTATGTGTGATTTGTGTGAGAACAGTCAGTAACTTTGTAATTTACTTGTGATTAATTTGGGCAGCAAGCTATGAAATGGATATCCATTTCTTCCATAATAATAGTATAGGTACAAACTATTATCAAGCCGTGTGTAGGTCTTGCCCTGTGCTATTATGAGAATTCTTCATGCAGTGAAACCTCTGATAGTCCCTACATTTTTCCAGCTCCCCTAGGTAGCATTTCGTCCATGGAGGTCAATGTGGACATGCTGGAACAGATGGACATGTTGGATCTCTCTGACCAAGACACTGTTGATGTATTTCTTAGCTGTGGGACTGAGGATAACAACAATGTAGCTACCTTATTGCCAGGTATGTACAACTTCCATAACTATCCATATCAATTGTTGGCCGCTGTGTTCCAACTGGGATATCTTATGGTAAAACTCTGTTCAGGGAAAGGTTTGGAAATTTAACCAAGTATGTGGGCATGTGCTGTTTATCAACAGGTCCAGCACGGGCATTAATGGTAGAAGTTAGTTAGTACGGCTGTAGATACAATGAGCAACAAGAATAATCTTGAGAAACAGGAAAACAGTGCTCATAGTCAGGCAAAAGAAGTTTCAGTCGGACGCAGACATTTAGCTTGAGGAAGCATCTCAGACTTAACCCTCCTTAATTCTGATGAAGATAAAGAGAGAGGGAAGGAGATGTATTCATTTGGAAAAAAAATATGTTACTGTAATATTACAATAACAATAGTAGCATTCTTGACTTTAATTTCCTAGTCTGGTCTACCTCAAAGGACTGACAACAGAAGAGAAATGGCCTGCTAGGAAAGCTCTTAGCATCCTGGTCATTAGAAATACCACCTTAACTTATCTTCTGAGCCTATGACACAGCTTTCATTGGTATCCTTTTCTGCAACTATGAAAAATACTGTAGAAATTTGAAAAGTTATACTGGTTTTTTTTTTTTTTTTTGTTCTGTCACATTTTCTTGCTCTGTTTTCTAAAATTAAAGCCAGGTAGAAATAGATAGGGTAGAAATCAGGGAAGTACCAAGAAAAATATTCATAAGTGGGATGGTATACAATGGAACCACTCTTGTATAATACATTGAAATACTATGGTACCAAATAGTCAGTCAAAGAAGCTCTATGCCCAGGCATATTCCTTTCAAGGGAGATTGTTACAGCTTCTTAGTGGGAGCATTGATTTGGGAGATGAAGTCATAACCCAAAACACATTTCCAGATGGCCACTGGACAAAGCTTGAGTTTTTTTGTTTTATAAAATCCCAACTGTAGCTGAAAAACTCAAACACCCATAATCAGTTTAAACCCAGAAAGTAGTGTAGGCCTTTGTGTTAATCAAGAAACCTCACAACCCTGACTAATATTCTGTTATTATTTGTGTTAATCAAGAAACCTCACAACCCTGACTAATGTTCTGTTATTAGTACAGAGAAACTCTTTTTTTTCTCTTTCTGACAGACCATTTTTTATTTGCTCTAAACTTTCAAGTATTTCTTATTACCCATATATTCTTTACTCCTTTTCACAAATGTATAACTTCCATTTTGTCATGTGTGGTCTTTTCTGTATTAATCTGAATTGAAGAAAATTGAAGTAAACAATGAAGTAAGCACCAAAGACCATGGATGTGCTGTTGGCAATGGATAATTCTGGCATTTTGTAAAACTTAAAGCATCACGGGCATTTATATAAATTAAAATCTAGGCTCTAGGGAAACAATTGGCTTTCTTATTCCCACTGACAAGATTTGGGTGTTTGTTTATCCACTTCTAACCTTAGCAATAGGAATCTTAAAGGCAGGAGTAGCCACGTTATGGGTCTCTGACATGTCCCCTAGCCCTGTTGTGATCCCAGAGCTTCTTCAGCTCACACTACTCAGAGTGGCAAAATTGTTGAAACCATAAGTAAAGGTTTGGAACAAAATAAGGGGCAAAACAGGAGCAGTATGGCCTCCTTTAGACTTAATACACCTATTTCACTCCATAAATTTAACTTCTAAATTAGATTAAACATTTTTGCCCTAAGAAGCTTCATGACATATTAGGGGCCATGCTCAATAAGCACTTGAAACCAGGGGTGGGCTTCAAAAATTTTAGCAAAGGTTTCTCTGCCCAGTTGCTGGGTGGGCATGGCCATGTTAGGTGTGACCTAGTTGGCGTCCTGCACCATGGTGGGGTGTGTGTGTGTGTGTGTGTGTTCTTGCCGTTCCTGGGCTCTGGAAGGTGAAAACGGCAACCCAGGGCTCCAGAGCCTCTCTGGAAGCCAGAAACTGGCCCATTTCTGGCCTTCCCGAACTTCCAGGAGTCCCATTTTTCACCCTCCCCAAACCTCTGCGTGCGCCCTGCACTTAACCTGCATCTTAAACAGGCCGTGTGGGTGGGGACTCCTGGGAGGGATGGGGTGGGGTGGGGTGGGTCAGCCAGGAGTGGGATTTGGGGGTTCTCCAAACTGCACAGAATCTTAGCTAGGGGCTCTCCCGAACCCCCAGAAGCTCATCCCTGCTTGAAACCCTTTCAGAGCTAGCTTTAGTTGGAATGATTTATAAGCCATGTACTGGTAAATAAATAAATGAAATAAATACACAATAATTCAATGTTAAAAAGGGAGCAGTACAGTTTTTGGCTATATGTGGTATCAGTTTGTAAAATACCCTTCTGGGCTTTTCAGGACAAGTCATTCCACCCCCATTCTCCCCAAGAAGTGAACCCAAGGAGTTCCCTGTGGCAGATACATCCCTTTGCTGCTTTTCTAGTCTTTTTGGATAAAATAAAGTACCCAGCCTTAAGAAGGGGGGGATAGCAAAGGCAGCCAGGCTTCCTTCAAGACAGTATTTCCCCATTTTGTGCCAAGAGGGCAGACTGTCTCCACTGCACCTGTTTTGTGCCCTGGGATAGCAGGCTGCACAAAGAGGTGTGCAGAATGTTTCAGAGCAGAAATGTTTCAAACTCAGCCTGGGGAGAGGGGAAACCTACCATCTTAAAGCTCAAAGCTCATTGTTCTGACTTTACTGGAATTGTTTCAAGTTAGAATCTGCTCTGTTTGGGTTAGAAAATGGGGGTTTGGAGCCATTTGGATCTGCTGTCCAAAATTGAAAGAGAAAAACAACCCGTCTGGTGATAGCAGTGTTTTGTGTGCCTACATTGTCTGCAGTCTGTACATTGTGAACTGTTTTTATAGCACCTTGTCGTCGTCTTCCCTCTGGTTTTTTACTTATCACATTTTCTCCCCTGCTTTTTTTTTTTTTTGTAAACTTAACAGTGATGTTTATTCTGAGGAGTGGGGAATGGAAAGTGCAGGGAAGCTGTTCCTTAACAACCCCATACTTGTTGCTAAGCAACAGTGCTTTCCTTACTCCTCTCTTTCTAGGTCTGCCTCAGTAACAATGTCTGAAATTTATGAAAAGAAATAACTGTTCCAAAGACACAGCCAAATTCCCCTTGATGAATCTCAAAATGCTAGATTACTAAGAGAGGTGCCCGCATTTCCCTTGTGTTCTTCTTCTGCATCTTTTATTATTAAAGTTGACCCAATATTCTTGTGAATTGCTAAAGTAACTAATTTCATTCAAGTCAAACAATGGATAAATGCACAGGAGTAAACTGTGTGTATGTTTTGTTCCATGTGCAATCCTGACAAAAGATGCTTAATTTTTCTTCTTTGCTGCATATACTAGTTTTTGACTTAAGAATTGAGCAAAAATATTTTTTGACAGGGAGTGATCATTTTCTATCACATCTTGAATTCCATCACTCTGTGGCTTTCCTAAATCTCATTTCATGAAATATAATAGCAATATGATGAGAGAGTTGGATAAAGCAGGCTGACTATTTCCTGACCTATATAAAATACTTCTAAGTTAAATACCCTTTGCCAACATCACTTTAAGGACCATTTCTATGAGGTTCTAGATATTGAAACTACAACTTCTAGCAGCTCCAGCCAATGTTGAGGTACATTTGAAGTTGGAGTTAAACAATGTCTGGAAGAGCACAGATGGCCTCACATCATAGGTTGAGGTAGAAATATCATGCACAACAGGTTATTATCATACCAATTATGCATCAAATGGCATATGTATCATAGCATAATGTGTTGTGATGCATGTGATGTCACTGTGCTTCTATCAAATGCTTTTATTGAATGCATGTACAGTGAATGAAAACTATGAATATGTAAAAATAAAATTATAAAAATCCAACAAAGCATCTAGTCAGTTTGTTAAGTCCCTGGATAGTCAGCACTGCTAACATCTTCAAAATACGTTTGAATTTGTGTAGATTAAGAGCTTTTTTAAATGCTGGGATTTAAGCTGACCCATCTTCCCTCTAATTTCAGGAGACTTTAGATTTTGTGCTAGAAGGGAGAAGGACTCAGTTATGCCACAATGATTCACCCTGAGAGTGATTCAGACATTTCACAGCTTAGACTTCTCACATTCCAATTAAGTAACCTCACTAATGAAATCTCCAGACTATGAGATTTACAACCCAAGCACCAAAGCTCCTGTCCAAAGATGGAGAAGGAATGTAAAGCATTTGCATTGCATAAAAAATAGCTCAAAGATTCATTCATGGATAGGATCTAACCAAACAACAGCCCAGCTCTGTGTGGAAGGCTACAGGATCACTGGCTTCATCTGTCCCTGAATTCAGTGGGTCACATATTCATTAGCATGTTTCATAATGTTTCATTAGCCAGTTGGATCCTAACTATTATGGGGGGTGACTCTTACTGGGTGGTTCCTTGAAGTATCTGGACCTTATGAGCCCTAGTGGCACAGCAGTTAGAATGCAGTACTGCAGGCTATTTCTGCTGACTGCTGACTGCCTTCAATTTGGCAGTTCGAATCTCACTAGGCTCAAGCCTCACTCAGCCTTCCATCCTTCCGAGGTTAGTAAAATGAGGAGCCACACTGTTGGAGGCAATATGCTGACTCTGTAAACTGCTTAGAGAGGGCTATAAAGCACTGTGAAGCAGCATATAAATCTAAGTGCTATTGCTAAATGCTGTTGCTATTATGGCAACTTGGGGATGTTTCCTGTCATGATTACATCACTTCACCAGGAAGTATGAGGAGAGATTAATACAATTCTGTATCTTCTATTGGATAAATAATTCTGCCTTTGAAATGTAAATTTTTGTAGAGAGAGGCAGAATGTAGACAACATAGAAATGGAGATGAATGATGCATAATAATCACAGGTGTAGTAGAGCAAGCAGCTGCAGAAACTGTTTAGACTCGGGAATGTTCACTCAGGGTACGTCCTACATATTTGCAAATTTTCTTCCAAGAGCAAAAGATTCAGAAATATGTTGTTCAGGAATTTAGCTCTGCCCTTGAGAAGTAGGTGGGAGAAGGAGAATGTTTGCTTATACCTGGGAGAGTGGAAAGTATGGGAAAGAGACTCAGCCTAGCTCCATTTTGATATTTTTGCCCTTCAAAGGGGACAGTGAAGATTTTGCACAGGATTTTCAAAATGTGTAAATAACTCTACAACAGTAAAGTGGCCTTCCTTGAATCCCTGCAGTGTATGTTTTCTTGACGTGGCCTCTTGCAGCACTGCAAGGAGCTGACACGTTTTCCTTTTCTTTCATCTTAAGGCAAGATCCTAGAGAGCTGATTTTTTTAATAACTCATAGGAGGTGAAGTAGTGATACTGCGGTCTTAAAATAGCATTTTTATATCCAAATCACATCTCTTTCTCAAGTTGGCATCTATACTACGGCATTCTGTGAACTTAGGCTGACTGAACCCATGCCATAATAAAAATCATAAAATAATAATGCATGAGCATGATTCAAACCATACAATTAATCTGCTAAGCAAGGGCTAGTTATACCCTTCATGAAACTGGTCACTTCTTTTGGACCACCGCAGAATGTTTAATGTGAAGCACTAAGGGAAACTGTCTCACTGTTGCCTCTCAGATTACATTTTGTGATTTGTATTATAAACTGTGCAGAATATATCCAAAGATGTACATGTTTGCAACATTTTAAAATTAGGTCAGGCATGACAAAACGCCTGAAAAGGCTGTTTATGATGGATTCTTCTGGAATACAGAACTAGAGAAAAGGGATCCTCTTCCACCACTCATTATCACCACTCAGGGTGACTGCAAGGAAAGATTAACTCAGTTTGTGGAACTGCGTATCATTTCTGCACATCTGTATGTGGTGCAATGACTAGTTGTAATATTCCCTGCAGTGTGTAACTGTCAGGGGGCATTGAGTTCTAGGCAATCTGCAAGGTTTTGTTTGTTTGTTTGGAGAAGGATTGATCAGAAAAAATTAAGTTTAAACTCCTCTGACCTAAAATGGCATTTTGCTTATCCATACTATATCTTTTGGAGTGATTGACATGCAACTTATTTAAGTCTGGAATAGTAGTACGAGGTATTACTTTTGTCGTGTCCGTGAAAAGACGCTCAGAGTCGGTGACTTTCATTCAAAGCTCTTTATTTACAATGGGGAACCGAACCGGCGAAAAGTAAAAAGCCCGCGGCTTTTATACTTTTCGCTGCGGCGGCCGCGGCCAATGGCAGCGATTCAAGTCTCCCGCTCTTGGCTTGAACCAATCGCGGGAGACTTCAATCGGGCCAATCAGCGCGGCTCGCCTGGCCAATCAGAAATCCCCGCGCCTTAGCCAATCAAGGCGCGGGGATTTCGAGTATGCAAATTCAGGACATAACACCCCTCCCCTCTTGGTATGGTCCATCACGTGGTGTAGTCACGCAGGTAGGCGGGGCTCCGTCGAGTCCTAGTTGACCTGCGCAACTCACTTGCAAGCTGTAACTCGGCTGGAGCGGTCATCTTTTTGGCTGCTCCTGCCTCTGTGCGAACCGGCTGGATGATCGGGCCGGTTCTTTCACCGTGGCTCCCGCCTGGGCCTACCGGGTCGGTTGAGCTACGGATTTCGCCGCTCCCGCTTGGCTTCTCCGAGTCTGTAGAGCTGGCCAGGTGGTTCTTCTCCGGAGGGGACTCGCGATGGCTGTGTTCCGGTGAGTATTTTTGGTTTATTTTTTCCTGCGATTGTTTATCCGGGTATTCCCTCCCCCCTTGGTTCGTGTCTTGGGGGTTGAGGTCAGTCGCTGTTCGTGACCTGAGCTGGTCGATGTGTCGCTTCCAGGCTCGCCCATCGATGGTTTGGAGCCGGTACGACCTAGGACCAGTGACCTGAGTTATGACGGCTGGGATCCATAGGGGGTCCCCCGTCATATTCTTTGCGTAGACTAAGTCACCTGGGTCAAATGTCCGGTACCTGGAACTGGAGTCTGGGGGCCGCTCCGGGTTATAGGTCGGGTGTAACCTGTCGAGTGGGGACCTCAGCTTTCTGCCCATTAGAAGTTCTGCAGGGCTCTTGTTAGTTGTGGTATTGGGAGTGATGTGCTGTATGAAGAGGAGTTTGTTGATTTTGTCGCTGATCTCCCCGTGGTCCATTTTCCGGAGGGTCTTTTTCGTAAACTGAACCATTCGTTCCGCCCTGCCGTTCGCCGCCGGATGCGCCGGTGCTGTTAATGCGTGGCGGATACCCCTCTCCGCCAGGAACCTTTCAAAATCGATGGAAGTGAACTGGGGCCCGTTGTCTGAGACGACGACGTCTGGGAGGCCGTGCGTGGAAAACAGTTTACACAGTTCTTTAACGACGGCCTCTGTGGTAGTGGATTTCATGTCGCTGACCTCCAACCAATTGGAGTACGCGTCAACTGTGATTAGAAAGGTATGCCCATTTGTGGGACCAGCAAAGTCTAAATGAATTCTAGACCAGGGCCCCCGTGGTGTCTCCCAGTCCCGGATAGGTGCAGCGGGTGGGCTGGATCTGGTCTCCTGGCACCGGTGGCATTTGGCGACCCATGCCTCAATCTGCTTGTCCATCCCTGGCCACCAAGCGTAACTCCTGGCCAGGGCTTTAGTCCTGACGATGCCAGGATGACCCTCATGTAGCATTTCTAAGACCCTCTCTTGTAATCTGTCCGGAATGACCACCCTGTCACCCCACAAAATACATCCTCTCAGTAGTGAGAGTTCAGTCTGGCGCTGTCGGAATGTTTTAAAAGTCTCGTCATTGTCTTTCTCCGGCCAGCCTTTTTCTAACCAGTATAAGATTCGCGCCAGACGCCTGTCCTTAACGGTTTCTCTGGCAATGTCTGATGCTGTAATAGGTAAGCTCTCGATACTTAGGGTGTTTGTTGTTGGTGCTGGGTCAGGTTCAGAGTCAGGTAAAGGCGAGCGGCTTAAAGCGTCCGCGTGTGAAATTTTCTTACCTGGCTTGTGTAGCAGTTCGTAACTGTAGGCTGCCAGGAATTCGGACCATCTTGTCATCCGGGGTGACAAGATGTTCGGCGTGGCCCGGTTTCCAGCGAGGATGCCCAGCAACGGCTTGTGATCTGTCACAATGGTGAACGGGTGGCCGTATAGGTATTCGTGGAAACGCTTAACGGCGGCAACTATAGCCAAAGCTTCTTTGTCCAGCTGGCTATAGTTCCGTTCCGGTTTAGTCAGAGTCCTGGAGAAAAAAACGATGGGTGCTTCTCTCTGGTCAGGGAGGGTGTGGCTGAGGACAGCGCCGACGCCGAAAGGTGATGCGTCGCAAGTGACAGCTAACGGCAAAGTTTCGCTGAATTGCATCAGGACGGCGTCGGAGGTGAGGAGGTCTTTGGTTTTTTGAAAGGCGGCTTGCTCTCGTCTCCCCCAAGTCCAGGCTGCCGTCTTGTCCAGGAGTCTATGTAAAGGTTCCGCCGCCGTTGCCTTTTGGGGTAGGAAAACATTATAAAAATTCAGCAAGCCTAGGAACGCTTGTAGTTCCGTTTTAGACTTTGGGGTGGAGGCTTCCTTGATTGCTTTCACTTTTTTAGTCGTAGGGTGAATGCCATGCCGGTCTAGGAGATAGCCCAAAAACTCTACTTGCTTTGTACATAGTTGGCATTTTTCTCGTTTGACTTTAAGTCCTGTTTCTTTAAATTTTGTTAAGACTTGTCTGAGTCGGTTTTCCAATTCGGCTTTGTTTGGCGCCGCCACTAATACGTCATCGAAATAGGGCACCACCCCCTTGATGCCCTGTAGCAAACGTTCCATCAGGCTCTGAAAGATGCCTGGTGCCACGCTGACTCCAAATTGGAGTCGGTTACACTTGAAGGCCCCCCGATGAGTCACGATTGTTTGGGCTTCCGCCGTTTTCTCGTCTACAGGTAGCTGCTGATATGCCTGGGCGAGGTCGAGCTTGGCAAAGACTTTGCCCCCTCCCAGTGAGTGCAGTAAATGTTGCACTATTGGGACTGGGTAGGCGCTTTGTTGCAACGCGCCATTTAGGGTGGCCTTATAGTCCCCGCAAATTCTCACGGACCCGTCTGGCTTTACTGGGGTCACTATAGGGGTCTCCCATCTGGCATGGTCTATCGGTTGCAATACCCCTTGTTTGACGAGCTTGTCGATCTGCTCGTCAATTTTAGGCTTTAGGGCGAATGGTACCCTTCTAGGTTTAAGCCGTTTAGGGGGAACCCTTGGGTCTAGGTCAAACGAGATAAGGGGCCCCTGGTACTTGCCCAAACCTCCATCGAAGACCTCCTGGAACTCCTGGGCTAGCCGCTGTTCCCAAGCTTCGATGGTGACGTGGTCGACTCCTGTCAGCGCGATGTCCAGCGGGGCGAACCATTGTAAGCCCAGTAGGCTTGGGCGGTCGCGATCGACGATGGTGAGTGGTAGTTGTTCGGTGTGGCCTTTGTAAGTTATATTAAAGTTCTTGGTGCCCACTACCGGGACGCGATTCCCTTGGTAGTCTTTTACGATGATCTTTTGGGCATGCACATTTCTTTTTTGTAGTGTGGGCACTAGTCTTTTGATCTCGCGCCATGCAATCATGGAAAGGTAGGACCCGGAGTCCACTTCCATTTTGCATGGCTGGCCTTCAATATGGACTTCTACGTGTACCTTTCTGGCGCCGTCGGAGATGGCGTGGCCGATGGTCACCGTCTGGTGGGTCTCTTCCTTTCGCCGACCGTCGCCGCCTCTTGAAGATCGTTGAGCACGGTCCCATCGACCGTCTGGTTGGCGCTCTCTGGCTCTGGGCGGGGAACTTTCTCTCCTTCTGTCGTGTTGTTCCCATTTGGGCGGGCTGCGGGTCTTCTTTTGGCGGCAAACTCGGGCGATGTGACCCCGTCATTCACAATGCCTGCAGATAGAGTCAAAGAATTGGCATTCTGACCTGGGGTGGTCGCCGCCGCACCCGGCGCAGTTGGTCCTCGACCTACAACCTTTTCGACTTCGTTGGTCGCCGCGTCCCGTCTGTACGCGATGTATGTCCTCCTCGTCTTCCGACGTGCTGGAGGTTGACTGGTATTCTCCGTAGTGTGCGGTTGCTTCGTTTCTTGTGTCGGCCGACCTTGCCGGGTTGTTGTTTCCGCCCTTCGCGTCAGATCTTCGCATGCTGTCAGCAGACGTGCGGGTTGCTTCCGCGGCTGCGGTAAGGGCATCGGCTAGGCTGATGTCACCCTTGGCCATAAGTCGGCTCTGAAGTGTAGGATCCCATAAACCGAGTACGAAGCGGTCTCTTATGAGACTGTTTAGACCTTCAAACTCGCAGAGTCCTCCTAGGCGCCGTAGCTCTGCGACGAAGTCGCTCAATTTTTCGTCTGGTTTCTGATTTCGGCGGTAGAACTCGTTGCGCCGTATCAGGATGGGGACTTCGGGGGCGTAATGGCGCCGCAGTATAGGTTCGAGAACGTCCCAGTCCATGGCGGTTGCATCTGCCAGCTTGGCCAATGCTTTGGCCATCTGGAAGACCTCTGGTCCGCAGTGAGTAAGGAAGACGGCGCGTTTTAGCGGGCCCGGGGCGTCCTTCATTCCGGTGCATTCCAGGTACATCCGGAACCGATCTGAGTACGATTCCCAGTCCTCGGCGGCGGGGTTGAAGGGGGCGGGCGGTGCAATCTTCGCCATCTCTGCGCTGGAGCTGGTTCTTTGGTGGACACGGGGTTCGGTTCAGGGGCGAGATCCCACCCTCGTCGCCAGTGTCGTGTCCGTGAAAAGACGCTCAGAGTCGGTGACTTTCATTCAAAGCTCTTTATTTACAATGGGGAACCGAACCGGCGAAAAGTAAAAAGCCCACGGCTTTTATACTTTTCGCTGCGGCGGCCGCGGCCAATGGCAGCGATTCAAGTCTCCTGCTCTTGGCTTGAACCAATCGCGGGAGACTTCAATCGGGCCAATCAGCGCGGCTCGCCTGGCCAATCAGAAATCCCCGCGCCTTAGCCAATCAAGTCGCAGGGATTTCGAGTATGCAAATTCAGGACATAACAACTTTGTATAACTCAGATGATGCAGTGATAAAATTTAGTGCATTTTGCATTTTCTATTAATAGCTTGATGTGCATGTATCTATTAACTGATTAAAAAAAGCAGTACATATCTTTGAAAAACTGCAGCAATTTCCAACTGTACTTTCTGAAAAGTGAAGTGGCAGGATATTTTAGGACTAGATAGCATTTGAACAAGAACTTAAGTTAATTTTGTGTCTTCATGAATGGATGCACTTGCAAAAATGGAAAAAATAATTATAATTTAGATTTCTGTGCAGACTTATATCATTTTGCATTTAAAAGCATTTTAAAGTTTGTTATTCAAAACTTGCAGTTTTCTAAATTTTTCCACAAAGTTTATCAACAAATTTGTCTGTAAGTCATAAAGGGAAAGGTCTGCACAAAGATATAGATGTTCATGAAATAAAATAGAATAAAATACACTAGTATATTATTAGCTGATAATGTATGCAGTAGGGTAATATGACAAAAGAAGTATGTATGTTTACAGAAATGTGCACCAACATTCATGCAATTTTAATGCAGAGTTCTCAAGTTTGGTCAAGCAACTGCAGTACACAGTAGCTATAAAATAAAAAATAAATCTGGTATAGTAGATCCACTTATCCCTGAGGGCTGATACCAGGATATTTGGGACAGGATGAACCAAGTGCCAATCGTCTTAATGTCTTCTTTCTTTCCTTTTTGTCCATCTCCTTTGCCAGATTCTAACACCTTCCAGGAAGACATTTCTCTGCAAGTACCCAGTACAGTTGAGGTCAAATCACGAATTTCATCCACATCATCTGCCTCTACAGACCTGAATAGCCTGGACACCAGTGAAGAAGGAGCTGAAACTCCTGTGGTGCAGTCAGATGAGGAAGAATTGGAGCAAGATGGGTCTGAAGAACAGGAGATCAAGAGCTAGCAAGGTTTTCCATCTATCGTGCTACAATGGACCCTGCCAGCATGAGATTATGAACATGACTGGATTGCTCTGATTCCCACTGTGTAAAACCCACAGAAACTCCCTACCCAATTGTTGTACTTGGGGAAGATTCAAGATAATCTTTCCCCCTGCAGGATGGTCAATGCATGGATAAGGCAACAGAAGAGGGAGAATAGGGTGAGGCATGGGTGCTACAGAATTAAAATAGAATTTAACTCTCCATCTTTTTATGCATATAGTAATGCTTCTGCTTCCCTCACACCAGGGCTCGGTTTGCTACAAGGCTACAAAAATTTAAAACAAAACCTTTGTGCAAACTGACAGGCTCTCTAATCCTAACACATGTACACACACAAACATGAATGCAGCATGCCTTTTAATAATAGAAGATTACATTCCTTTCAAACAAGCAGCTGGGATGACATGTGTTACTGGGAAAGAAACAATGAGGCTACCTGGGTAGGAAAGATGGAGAAGAAATGGCTGAAAGGTGGTGGGACTAAAACAATTTGAAAGGTTCTTGGAATGCATCAGATTTTTTTATTAACTTTTTCATTTGTTTGATTTTACATCCTTATATTTTAAATAAGCGGCATGTACCACAAAGCACAGGAAGAGCTCTGGAGGAGGGAAATGGGTCTTAAGGAAAAGCTACACAGTCAGGACAGTCTTTAGAAAAACTTCCTTTGAACCTCCATACTGAATACCTCAGTAGCAAAGTGAACTTTAATTGCTCTCCCCTAAGTTTTAAAGTAGCCCAATCATTTCTATGATGAAAATGTCTTCTCCATTTCCCCCAATCATTCTTTTTTTATGGCTTTCAGATCTTTTTCCAAGGGAGAAGAACATTTTATAGATTTCTCTTGGCTGTGTCTTTATATTTACCTTAGTTGCAAAATGCCTGAGAGTTACTTATGTGTGTTCTATCTTTCATTCCACAGTCATGTCAGGCATCCCAGCCTTCAATTATATTGGTGAAAGTCAAATCAGACAAAGACTACCAAAGAAAACTTCTTCCACAGAGCTTTTTCAGATTAAGAAGAAGAAGTAGGTAAAGGTGCTGTGGAATGATGCAGATACAGATAATAGGGGACAAAAAGAACTACAGATTGCCTTGTTATAAAATTATCGATTATACCGATAGAATATTTGTAGCTCAAGATTGAACTGTAGGATCCTTGGTGCTCTCTGAGCTTGGTGGTTTTCTTGCAGACGTTTCATTACCAAACTAGGTAACTTCATCAGTGCAAAAATATTTACACTAAAAATGACTCAAAAAAATTCTGGCCATGAAGCAGATAGTATGATGCAGAAAAAGAGAAGACTCTTTCTTTGGGAGAAGGAAGCTTTGTTGAAATTGGAGGACAGATTTTGGCACTTAAATTTTGCTTTCCTTTTGATATATTATTATTACAAAGAACTTGTCCCCTTCATTATATATATATATAATTTTTATTAGCACTTTTCAAGTTATTAAAAGATAAATATTAAAATAATACAATGAGAGACCAGCAAAAAAGAAAAGATAAAAGTGTAAAGATAGTACAAATAGAAAAAAATATAAAGAAGTAATCTCTTCCAATCTCCTTTAGAGCAATTACAAACTTATTGTGTCTATTTCCTCTTTAAAATTATCTTACATGATTCCCTGTATTTTTAATTCATTTTTATCCCACCCTTATATTATTTTTATAAATATTCAACACTTTTTAAACAGCAAGTCCAAAAATCACTTTTTCCATTTTCAGCATAAAGTCCCTGTTCCAGTCTTTTATTAAAAAAAATACTTTGTTTTATCCCTGCTCAGTTTTGTCATTACCACCAATTCTGCCATCTTTACAATCCATTTCTCCATTATGGGTATGGCAGTATTTTTTCCAACTTAGGGAATATAATAGGTTAGCTGCAGTTATCATATACAAAACCTATAAAACTTTTCAATTGATTAACCATAAGTGCTAGTTTCATTTGAATGTTGTGCTTTAAAATTCTTTATATCATATGCATTTCTATCCTTTTGTTTTGGTTTTCACAAGTCTGCCACACATGGCAAAATGACCCTTCATTTTTCACATTTCCAACATGGGTTAGGAAATACAGGAGCATGTATCCCTTTACATACTGCTGAACCACTGTTTTGTATCTAATGAGGAGTGATGCTGGAAATTTCATTTCAGCAAATCTGGAGGCCAAGAAATTACCTGTCTCTGATATGTAATGGCCACATATGAAGGATGCATGAGATGAGTTTCAGTAAAATCTCACCACCAATATGAACCAGAGAGTTAGCTGTAGCATCACTTCATCTCTTTTCCAAAACCTTCCTACTTCCTCACTATGGAAACAATGATACTGAAAAATACATTGGTTGCAGTATCGAATTCTATAGTTTTAAGAAGTTGGTACAGCCAATTGTTTTCATATATATATATATATTTGATGTAATTGGTTTGATCCAATATAGGCTTTAGAAGTGCCCCACCTCACAGGGGGGGGAGGTATATGTATGGAAAGTACTTTGAATATTAAATGCTAAATAGTTTCATTATCATTTTTTTCATTTTAGCTATTAGGGACAATTCAAAATCCTGGATATGTTTAGTAGGCAAACTAGTAGTTTGGAGAAAGATGATGTTCTTCAAGAAACTTGATGAAGATCCTAACAATATGCTAGATTAGGCTAAAGTGAATAATTTATGGTTAACTTGACATGGGAACCAAGCAACTTTCTTAGTAAGTTATGTGGATCAATCCACACTTCATCCCTTCAGTTGAAGGGAATTCAGGCAGCAGAATTTGTGACTCCATCGTCAATGGGGACAGTTTGTAGGGTTTTTCTCCACTGCACTGTAGGACTGAAGATACATATAATCTTCAATTTATGACGGTAATTGAGCCCAGAATTATGGTCAGAAGTCCTTGCAATCATTAAGCAGGACACCATGTGACAAGACCTGACTTTAAAATATTTTTGTGCAGGCATTACATGAATACAGTGAATGTTAAGCGAATGCTGTAGTCATTAAACCAATCCATTATACCCAATGGATGGTGTTTGCTGAAAACTGCCAGAAACCAGCAAAAACATCAAAAATTGCAGTCATGTTACCACAGGATGTGCAAAGAGCCACAAAGGTGAACCAGTTGCTAAGGACACAAAACAACATGACTTGGGGGGGGGGGGGGGGCAACTATATGTAAATTCGAAATGGGGTGGTAAATATCTTTTGTGGGAGGTTCCATTGCAACTTTGAATGATCACTTAAACAGTCATAATAAACCATGCCTGAAAAATGTTACAAGTTCAGTGACATGTCAAACATCTTACAAAGCATTTAAGAGTAAACTAGTAGCAGATTTAGTAGCAAAACCACTGTGAGAGATGGAACTATAATATTCATCCAAAGGAGAACTTTTGTGGCTTGGGGCATATTGTTGAATTCCAATTCCCATTAGCCCCAGCCAGCATAGAGAATAAACAGCCATATAAGTCTCTGCGGGAAGAGGTTTAAGAAAACATCAAGGTGGGGACTGCATGACCCGAGCCCCACCCAAATTTTATGTGCACAAAAGAGGTGAGGCTTCAAATCTTGTAGTTGTGGCTGCCATCTTGACTACTTTTAATCCCCGTGTATAAATGCTCCTGAACAATAATGATAACCATTGTAGTCAATAAAGATTTGGCAGTCCCCACCTCCCCAGGAGAGAATGATTATGGAATGTTTCAATATTCCTGATACTTAATTCCTCTGGGGGTTTTTTTTTGTTGTTGTTGACAACCTCACTGTGTGAAATTGCTGCCTTTGTGGACAGAGCCCTGCCTGTAGCTCTTAGTCAATTGGTTGGTTTAATCCATTAAAACATGATGACTGACTAAATAATGTCTCTGAGTTAAATCTCTGCTAAATCAAGTGATAATTGAGAAGTAACAATTGTGTCAATTATAGAAGTGTTACAGGATCAAAAACAGGGGTGGGATTCTACCAGTTCGCACCTATTTGCTAGAACCAGTTATTAACATTCTAAGCAGTTCGGAGAACTGGTTGTTAGAAGAAATTACTGGCCTAATCCTGTAAGGAAGGCAGGAAGGAAATATTCTGGTGTTGCTTACGGAAACTGCCTCTCCATTAACCCTTATTACATTCTTGGCAGGACTAGACTTCCTGTCTCAGGAACTTCTCTGGAGTTATTTTTCCCTTCCTTTGCTGGTACTTTGCTTGTGTGGGGTGACCATTCAAAGTTACAATGGCACTGAAAAAAGTGACTTATGACCATTTTTCACACTTACGACTGTTGCAGCATCCCGACGGTCACGAGAGGCCAGGCGAGGAGATGCATGCCTCGATGTGAGTGATGTTGAATTGGCCACACCCAGCCAGTCACATGACCACCAAGTCACATGACCACCAAGCCATGTCCACCTAAGCCATGCCCACAGAACCGGTTGTTAAAAAAATTGAATCCCACCCCTGATCAAAAGCAATCTGATTTGGGGGTATTTACATGATTTGATGTATATGGCATCAAGTGAGGAACACAGTAACATATTGACCCATGGATAGGGCACTGGAAATAGGGGTGGGGAGGGAGAAAAACACGCAGAGGGTAGTTCTGTAACAAAATTTATACAACTCTGTAAACAGCCTAAAAAACTGTCTTATTAGTTCTCAAGCCAGGTTTGTGACCACTCATAATGTTAGTTTACAGACTGGTAACCAAGGCTAAAGAACAAAATTTTATAGGTAAATTTAAAACTTTTAATGCTGAAGTCTGCGTCAGGCACTGCAGTTTTACTCTTCCAAAGATAAATCACAAAATAATTTTAAGGGTGGAGCCAGGATGAGGGGGGAACCAACCTTGACTGTTTCACAGAATCGATTGGTTCAGGTTAATACTATATATAATTTTAAAACAATTGTTTCCAGATCCACATGGAATGGGAATGGGTGTGCATGTGCAGTGGAGAAGGAATCGGTGCTACAATGAATAATAGAGAAGTGTTGTACTTGCTTGAGTTCTGAAGCATTTACTCCAAATACTTTTTCAAGTGTATACAGTGCTACTAGGAAAAGAAATCCCTCTCATTACCAGTGGCAATTTGTAAGGACATTAATGTAATTAATTAAGGTAAGAACATTATTCCCCAATAACAATGTGTCTTCTGGTACCTTAAATAATGTCATGCCTTGCCATCTGCTCTGAAAAAAAACAGGTGTTCTTTTTTGTGTGGCATCCATTCATGTCCTTGAAAAATCTTCCAAAATCATTGCTTTATTCTTACAGTTTCTTCCCTCTTCTTCTATGGTTTATTAGGGCTAAAAACCTGAGGCTGCAAAAATCCAGTCAACTGCTATATGGCAGCAAAGAGATAAAGACAGTTTCAATTCTCTGCTGCCATCTTGTGGTCATCTGGATATTTTTAACCTTAGGCTTGGGTTTACACAGTGAACCTCACCTTACCATTATCTGCTCAGTGAATCCACTTTTCTGAGCCTGCATGATACACTGAACCAGGGGTGGGATTCTACCAGTTTGGACCAGTTCGGGAAAACTGGATGTTATGTTTTCATCTGGTTCACTGAACCGGTATTTCAACTGACTGGCTGGCCCCACGCAATGCAGGTAAGTGCAGGGTCCGCATGGAGGGTCTGGGAGAGGGGAAAACAGGCCTTCCGGAAGTCTGGAAATGGGACTGTTTCCGACTTCCAGGAGGGTTCCAGAGCCCAGGGGAGGCCATTTTTGCCCTCCCAGAGGCCCGGGGGAGGCCTCTGGACCCTTGAGAAGGTGAAAAATGGGTCTCTCACAAGTTCTGATAGGCCATGCCACCATGGTCATGCCCACCCAGCAACTGGGCAGCAAACCAATTGCTGGGATTTTTGAATCCCAACCCTCCACTGAATCATTAACTGATTGCATGTACACATTCACATAAGCCATTAGATTAGTCCAAACTGGAGGATGCAGGGGTAGTATTCAGTAGGTTTTGACCAGTTCTGGAGAACTGGTAGTGGAAATTTTGAGCAGTTTGGAGAACTGGCAAATATCACCTCTGATGGGAGATTTTATAGTATCTTTCCCCTGCCGTGCCCACCAAGCCATGCCCACAGAACCAGTAGTAAAAAAAATTGAATCCGCCCACTGGGTGGGTGGCTGGATTTTGTGGCTCACAGAACTTAGAAAACTGACATAGGAAGCCACTGGTCTCAAAAAAATATTCAGGTTGCACATAAACTGTAAGTTGGTTTAAACCAAAACAGTGGTGCCTAGTATAAAAGAGAATATAAAACACTCCTTGAAAGAATAGAATTAGCTCAAGAGGAAAACAAAGTGCAATGTATAAATAACCTTGGGCTGGCTCAGTTCATGGGGTTCTCTGTATTTGCCTGGCATCTGTACTGAGTCAACACATCAGCCAGCTTTTTGTGACTCCAGTTGCAGCTTCTAGCACTAAAACTTCCGTCCAGGTGCAAATGACTCATAGACTTTCTTTCCCCCACCCCCCCCCCCCTGCAAGTGCAGCTCTAGTCATTGTTTTTGAGAGAAAGGTTGAATAGAGAGGGAGGGACTGAAAGGGGGAAGATTTTGAAAGGAACAGGTGGGTGGGGAGAAAGTCCAGAAAAAGAGATCTGGCAGTCACAAACCTCCCTGCTTCCTGGTAAGGAAAAAGTCCAGTGAAATAATGCAAGTGTTTTGAAAGGTCAACAGCTGAACTGCAGTCAGAAAATAATTCTTAATAGCTTTGCAGAGGAAAATGTCATTAACATTAATCATATCTGATCATCTAGTCTAAAGCTTTTACAGAAAAGCGATGAAAAATCTGGGAATGGAATGTAAACAAGTAAAATGCATTAAAGTACACAAGATATAATTTGTGACAATTCCATTAAGTAACTGGCTAGTTTTGTTAAAGGCCAGCTAAGGTTTAACATTAAGTGAATGAAGCTCCTTCCTCTTGAACAGATATGTGAAGACCTTGATAGCAATAGCATTTAAACTAATATATCACTTCATAGTGTTTTACAGCCCTCTCTAAGCAGTTTAGAGTCAGCATTTTGACCCCAACAATGTGGGTCCTCATTTTACCAACCTTGCAAGGATGGAAGGCTGGGTCAACCTTGAGCCAGTGAGGATTGAACCCCCCGGCAGTCAGCAGAATTAGCCTGCAATACTGCATCCTGGCCACTGAGCCACCAGAGCTCTTATAAAACTAGACTTCTTCCACTTCCCTCTGTATAATCATTAATAGATTAAAATTATGCCTATCTTCTTTTGCAGCTAGCAGTTCTATAGGGATATGAGAGGTCTAGGAACATAAATATAAATAAATAAAATAAATCATACAGCTGAGTTCACACACTGAGCTAAGGCATGGCTTGCTTAACCATGCTATACTATAGACGGTACAACTGATACCAGATATTTCCACCAGATGCTAACCCATAAATCATGGTTTTCAAACTACACTGTAGTGTACAGGCTCAATCAGCACACAAGGCCACAACCAAACAATCATGTTACACTAAGCTGTCATCATGCATACTTAATAGGCACAAAATTCAGAAGAGGCCCACCAAGAGGCTCAGGGTGAAGGAGTCATTTTATCTGCTGTGATCTTGAAAAAAACATGTATTTCTGCCAGCAACTGCTTCCATTGGAAGAAATGTATCACAAGGTGCCAATTACAACATACATCTTGCTTTCTGAAGGTATAGTGACAGAAAAGCATCTGGTGAATTCCTTATTACATGCCATGTAAATATTAAAACATTTTAAATATTCTCAGATAATTACTCAGAAGTAAGCACACAATTTAAAGGGTTGACCTGATCCTTCCTTCCTTTCTGCAATAAATCACACTTTATCAACTTTGCTGTCTAAAAGTCCCACGTATAGAAAAATGAAGCTGAGAAAATTGGCCAGTGCTTTATGAGGGTGACTGACATCTTTATATTATCCCTTTTTTGTTGTTTTAATTACTGTATTGTTACTCTTATCACATCCTACAAGATCCAGTTCAGTGGTAAGAAAAGTAAGATCCTGCACTTAGGCAGGAAAAACCAAATGTATGGATATAGAATAGGAGGTACAGCCTCAATAGTAGTAAATGTGAAAAAGATCTAGGTGTCCTGGTGGATAAACAGATAACAGATAATCAGAGTTGGAAGGGACCTTGTAGGTCATCTAATCCAACCCCCTGCCCAAGCTGGAGACCCTACACCATTTCTGACAGATAGGAGTCCAATTTCTTCTTGAAAGTCTCAAGTGATGGCGCTCCCACAAACTAACTATTGATTGTTCTCTCTGTCAGAAAGTTTCTCCTTATTTCCAGGTTAAATCTCTCCTTGTTCAGTTTCCATCCATTATTAATAAATAAATAAATTTCCTGACAGTAAGAATGATTAATCAGTGGAACTGCTTGTCTCCCTGTGTTGTGGATGAAAGGATTTTCAAGAAAAGATTGCACAACCATTTCTCTGGGATGGAATAAGAATTCCTGCCCTGGGCCAAGGTCCCTTCTAGCCCTAAAATTCTATTATTTTTATCACTGTATTATTTTATACTGTGTATTTTTATTTGGTAAATGCTCAAAAGTCTTTGGGGATCATGTGGTGTATCAATCAATCATTTCCCACATGAAAATCTAGTAATCAATGTACACCAATCTTTAACCTGATATCATCACATGCTTGTTGTCTGAGCCTCAAAATGCTACTCTGAGTAGGGATGAAAGAGAAACTTCAATAACATAACAAGCTCAGTAATCATTCCTTCCGAAGCCCTTGTAGGACAAAATCACTGTTATAAGGAATGTGGCTCTGAAGCACAAAACATGTCACCCTCCTACCATAACCCAATGTGGGCAAACTGCAATGTTCATATGACTTGCTAAAACACAATTAAACAAGCCACCTCAGGGTATAGCACAGAGGTGTCAAACTCAAGGCCTACGGGCTGGATCCAAGCTCCATTTTCACTGGCAGAGTGCTCAAACCACCACGGTGCCTACAACATGAGTGACATCAAGCTGGCCATGCCCCCTGGCCATGCCCCCCCAAGGTCAAACACAACCCCGATACAGCCCTCAATGAAATAGAGTTTGACACCCTTAGTGTACCACAATATGCCATCCAGGTGAGTCAAACCAAGTCTACAAAGACCCAAGGGACCACTAGATGGCAACAGATGTGGAAGCTCTATTGGAGCCTAAAAAGATTAAAAAGAGCACAGCTACCTTTGCAGGCTGGACCTCTGCAAAAAAAATGAGCTGTAGTCTCAAAAGATAGTGATTGCCCTCTGCTGGGAAAATATTTCCTCACTATCTTAAAATCTGAAATACTTGTCGAGCGGCTGTCTTTAATATAACTTTAACTTCTGCAAACAATACAGCTGTAGTTTAATGTCTATGAACTCCTTAGTAGAACTAGAGAGAAAAATCGGGAAAAGGAAGATTTACAAATTATAGATTTAATTTCATGATTTTGTTAACCTTAAGTTTTTAGCTTTTTCTGTAATAATTCATTCATATGCATATAAAATTTTGTTTAAAAAATTTCATTGCCTTTTTTCTGTTCAGCAATGACCAATGACTGTACCATATTTTTTTTAGAACTATCACTTCAAATAGCACAGATTTGAGTAATTCCATTCCATGGAAATCATTAACTTCACAAATCCAGACCTCACTGTATTGGTTCAATGATCAAATAGTTGTCTAGTGTTAATTCCTGCTTAATTGAGTGTTGATTGCTTGATAGGATGTGCTCTGATCTTTTCAATTTTCTTCCTAGATTATTTTAATTTTTCAGCCAGAGAAATTGTTCTGTTTTACTGGTATGTTTTCATGTCCTTTTGCAATAGCCAACTGGTCCTAATGCACGTCAATCAGCTTAGCATCTTTTGAGTACTTCTGGATTCATTTCTTCTATTTTTGCCCAGCAAATAACATTCCATGTTTTCTTTGATTTCCTAAGCCTGCAACTTCCTAAATTGCAGACGTTCCTTCTTGGATTTAGCCCCCCACTCTTGCCTCCACCCATTTTCACAATTCTGCATGCCTACATTTAAACTGCTTGGCAAGTCACCTTTCCATCCGGCTAGATCTCTGAAAGCAATCTGGCCAAGCCCAAATTCCTATCCATTAATTCCTATCCAAGCCCAACTTCCTATTCATTAATTCTTGTTAGCATTGAAGCACATGAATAAAGAAGTGCTTTCAGTTTGCTCCCTCCATCCCCAAACAATAATTGTGCAATACAAAGGGGATCCATAAAAAGCTCTTTGTAATCATATTTCTTCAACAGAGCCAATGCTAGATAGCTGCATGTATATTATTTTCCAGATCCTATTCTCTCAAGTGGTAATGTTTAAAGAACTACATTTTCATATGCCCACACTACACAGGAGTTTGTGATTATAAATTGTTATATTTGTCTGTGCTTAGAGGGGTATTTAACCATAGGAATGTTTAAAATCTATTGCTATATTTTAAAAATCAAGATAAAACATGTGTTTTTTGCTATTGTGTTTAACTATCTTTCTGTATATGCCAGTGCTTTTGCTTATATAGAATGACATCACAATATTCAAACTCTTCCTGGATTTCTTCATCTCAACTCGTGGTGGCTTTACTGACCAGTCCATATAATTTGCGCAGCTGCAAAATGGAAGTGGTTTAACTATTTTTCCAAATTCTTAGTCCGGCACAAAAGGAGTTCTCCCATCCCAAATATTAAGCAGGTTCTTCCCTGCTTAGATGTTTCATGATAAACATGAAGATAACTTATATTGCAATATGCAAGATTGACTAGGCACTGCTACATGCTATGAGTAAAATTTGGAGCAGCAGTTCTCCAACATTTTAGCATCAGGACCCTTTGGCATTCTTAGAAATTTGAGGACCAGAAATCAATTTCATTTACCCTAATTGGGACTGGCAACTCTATCCCTAAGCAAAGTCATCATTAAGTAAAATATCAGGCGACTGCCACGTTTAGTGACTGCAGCTCTGCCAGTTCCACTGATGTAATTTAGCAACTCATCAGGAAATTTTAAAATAAAAAAAATCATGGGAACACGATGCCTGACCTCTTGCCAGCTTCCCCATTAAGTCTGCTTGCTCAAAGCTGCTGGGACAGTTGCAAATGGCAATGATATTACTGCAAGATGCTGCAATGATAGTAAAATGTGTGACAGTTGCCAAGTGCCTGAAATGTAATCACGGTGGGGATACTGAAATAGTTGTAAGTGAGAGGATTGGTCATAAATCACTATTTTTCAGTACCATCAGAAGTTCAAATAATCACTATTTGATTATAGTGAATGGTCATTAAGTGAGGATTATTTGAATGTGGGTTATAGCTGTCAATATTTACTGATCAGAAATTAAAACAACAACTTTTTAAAATATTTTTTATCTCACTTCCCTGACCCCCTGAACGGATCTTGAAAACCTGCAGACACACTTGAAAACTGATGATTTACAGCAAAGTTTTCCCCAAGATCCTCGCAACAGTTTGCAAAATCAAAATTATTTGCCATGTATTGAAGATATTTCCAAAAATGTAAAAGAATGTCACTCTTAAGTTATTTTTATTTGTTAAAAACAGGGTTTTATGAAAAATATTTTTCATCTTAATATCCAATGGATTTAAATTCTTAAATAATTCGACAAATTTTCTACGAGTGCATCGTTTTGATTTTTTAATATAGTAAATGTTGATAAATGTAACCCATACAAAAGCTCTTTTGGGGTCCTCCATAATTTTTAAAAGTGGGAAGAAACAGGGATTTAGAGCATTTTGAGAGTTATCCTCTCCTCTGCGGACTCGGAATATAGGGGGGAAAAAAACAAAGGAGACACATCGCTCTATAATCTTGTCTCTATGTTATCGCAAGAAGAGTTTCTATTGGCTTCAGGGAGAAGGGAGGGGCGGAGTTGCCGAGGCTCGCCGGCTGTCCGTTGAGCAGCTAGAGGTGGGGAGAGGCGGAGCTTCGTCTTCCTTGGCGCGGCGAGAATGGAGGTGGCCTTCTCGCTGCTGGGCCTCCTGCTTTGGGCCTCGGGGTCGGCGGAGAGCGCCGCCAAGCCCCCTCGGGACTCCCTCCGGGAAGAGTTGGTGCTCAGTCCGCTGCCTTCGGGCGATGTGGCCGCCACGTTCCAATTCCGCACCCGCTGGGACTCGGACCTGCAGCGTGGCGGCGGTAAGAGAAGGACCTGCCGCGGGGAGCCCGGGTGGTGGCAGAGCCCGTCCGGGAAAGAGTGGGGGAGCGGGGGAAGGAGACGACAGGGCAAGTGCCTGCACGCACCTGGCTAGGTCTGTGCATTCTGGCACCCGATGTGTAGTTTTCCTGCCCTTGGAAACCCTCGCTTGTAGAATAGGAATAGAGTAGAGTAGAATAGGAGAAGAGAAGAGAATTCTTTATTGGCCAAGTGCGATTGGACATACAAGGAATTTGTCTTGGTGCAAATGCTCTTAGTGTACATAAAAGAAAAGATACATTCATCAAGAGTCAAGAATCATCAGGTACGACACAATAAAAATCATGGTACAATAAGCAAACAAATCATACTAGGAAGCAGTCAATATAAATAGGATACAAGCGACAAAGTCATAGTCATACAGTCATAAGTTGGGAGGGGATGGGTAATAAGGAGTGATGAGAAGATTAATAGTAATAGTAGTGCAGACTTTGTAAATAGTTAGTGTTGAGGGGGCAGCTTGCCTGTTGGCTTCTTTCGAAAGGGGTTTTAAGAAAAGCCTCCGTGGTCTTCCAAACATAGAATAACAGAGTTGGAAGGGACCTTGGAGGTCATCTAGTCCAACCCCCTGCTCGAGCAGGAGAGTCTATTCCAACTATTATTAGCCTCTACTTAGGATCAAACTCACAAGCCGCCTGATTGTGAGGCTCCACTCTTGAAAATCCCCCATGGAGGAGCGGAGGGATTTTAATGTGCTTGCTCGCATTTAAAAAATTGGAAGAGGAGGAAGCCCAGCTGCTTTATTGATCCTGGAAATTATTGTAATGTTTCAAAATAGCAGAGAGCTTCCCGTTTCCCTGCAGTAGGCTGACTTCCTGTTGTAACTGATGGATCTACCTAAAAAAAAAAAAAAACTTCTCCAATTGGGCACCTTTCCCACCCCTTTAGGTTGGGAGATAGTTTCTGGAGTTGTGTGGTTGCAACCCTCTGGGGGGATGCAGGGTGACAGAAGGGGCTAGACTATCTATTTAATAGTCTGAATAATAAGCAGCCATTGCTTTAACTCAGGGGTCCCCAAACTTGGCAACTTTAAGACTTATGGACTTCAACTCCCAGAATTTTCCAGCCAACTATAGCTGAAGTCTACAAGTCTTAAAATTGCCAAGTTTGGAGAGCTCTAACTGGAGGATAAATGCCGCTAAGATGTTTTTTTTTTTTTTCAAAAGGCAACTGAACTTTCTTTGTTTTTCCTTGAAGACATTTTTGCTTCTCATCCAATAAGCTTCGGGTTTTGGATGAGAAGAGAGACGTCTTCAAGGAAAAACAAAGAAAGTCCAATTGCCTTTTGGGGAAAAAAAAAAACATTTGGGACAACCGTGACCTTGGATGCTGAGAATGTCCATAGACATTTGGGGAGGGGCAGATAAAAGGTGGGGAGAGAAGGGATGCTATTCTCACTTTGCTTTCCCATTCCGTCTCCATTTTCTCCCAGTCTCCCATTATCGGCTGTTCCCTAAGGCTCTGGGCCAGCTTATTTCCAAATATTCAGTGCGCGAGTTACACCTCTCCCTCACTCAGGGCTTCTGGCGGACACGGAGCTGGGGACAGCCCTACTTGCAAGCTCCTGCAGGCGCAGAACTTTGGGTCTGGTTCCAGGACACTGTCTCAGAGTAAGTCGGTTCACAGTCTCCATTAGTTTATGTATTTATTTTGATTTACTTACATCCTGGCTAGGATGCCTCCAACTGATTCTTTTTTTCTCAATAGAAAGCCTGTGAAGTAGGCTGGGCTAAAAGAAAGTTTCAGTAAATCTAGTGAGTTACTGAACCTGGGTTTCATGGATCCTTTAGCCCAGGATTGTCATACTTGCATTGTCACAACATTGTTTAGTATTGGGACTTTCCCCTCGTTGCTATACCAGGCACGGTGTGGCCAGCACATGATGCATCCAGCCAATGGGCTGCAAGTTTGACAGCCCTGCCTTAACCACTTATCCTACATAGGCTATGATAAGAGCAAATATATAAAAGTGATGTCAGCCTTCCCTTTTTGCTTGGTTACTTGTATTTGTTTACTTATTTAAATGCTGGTACAGAAGTTGTGATTTCCATAGGCCTTAATTCAATGGTAGCCTCCAGAAAGGCTATGGTAGTTGTTTCACAGTTTATAGATGTGCCTGATTGGCTTCTGTCAATCTGACCATACAGTACAGAGACTGGATGGTGGGAAATATAATGTAATACAGTTCAGAGAGCTGGGAAAGGCTTGAGCTGATCATCCATTATTCATGCTCACATCATATGTAGACATGAATTGCACATATATTAAACCATAATCTGAATTTGGGGTTCTTTTGGCTTATACTGTTGCAACTTGGATGAATCCATCATGGAAGGGTTTTTCAGGTTTATAAATGATGGTTGATAATTTAGCAGTGGTATCATGTGCTGATATCTTTTCTACTTTTTTTCCACTAATGGTATCTCCAATCCACTTGTGCATATGGGTGAGAAAAAATAATCAGGTATTATAATTGGCTGCTGAGGGCATGACAACCCTATAAAGGGCTTCATGTGACTGCACTCCCAGAAACAGATCTCTTTTTTACAGATGCTGTGAAAGAGGAGGAAAAAAGAAATTCTTATTCTTTAAATGTTTTAGCAAATACATATTTTAAATTTCAGATAACTCCTTCACAAACATAAGGCTTACTCTATGTTTTCCTTTCTTAGTGTTGACAAAGCTTGGAATGATCTTAGTAACATCCTCTCAGGAATATTCTGTGCCTCTTTGAACTTCATTGATTCCACCAACACAATCATACCAACTGCATCCTTCAAACCCCTGGGGCTGGTGAATGGTGAGTTTATATGTATTTATTCATCCTATTATTACATTTATTATTTATTTATTCATCCCTTATCTATGTAAAGGGTCTTATAAAACAAATTCTATAGGTGTTCACCAAAGACAGTTATAATTTAAGAATAACATAATAATAGTTTAACAAAAAGTGCAATTTAAAAATATGGGTACTTGGATAATTGGAAAAAAAATCATTAAAGGTGCCATGATTATGGCAATTGACAATATAGAACACTGATATTCTTTAAAATGACATGCAGCAAAAAAGAATGGAACTAATAATTGTTAAAAAGCCAAATATAACAAAAAGGGTTTTAACAGTTTTTTCAAACCTCATTGAAAGCACTATTCAGCCTCCCCAGGAAGAGTTCTCAGTTGAGTTACCGTAGTTGAGGCAATTCCATTTTTCTTCAAACATTTTACAAAACATATGTTGCTTGTTCAACAGTAGTTTCTCTCTCTCTTTCTCTACATCTTAATTCCCCAGGATTGATCTGAGGCATACAAGAAGTACAAGAAATGCAGTTCATCAGCATCATAACCCATTTATTATATGCTACTATATGTAGGATAATATATAATAAAAAGGGGATATGCATATGTCCATAAACCTTCTCACCTAGGTTTTCCCTGCTTGGGGCTTCTGAGTATGCTGGACTTTTAATTCCCATAATCCCTAGCAAAATCCAGGTTGAGGAAAGTTCTAATCTTTGACTCCCTCATTCAGTAACAGATCATCGTTTCCTACGATATGCTGTCTTGCCCCGTGAAGTTGTATGCACTGAAAATCTCACACCCTGGAAGAAGCTGTTGCCTTGCAGCTCAAAGGTGAGACGTGTGTTAGCTGCAGTAGTTGAGCCTTAAAGCAGCAGCATGTCCTTTGACCCCTGGAATTCTTTCACTCTTGTAAACATTACTTGGATATCTGCAACATCGCTTCAGGGGTTTTGTCTCTTTTTTGATGGGTATGTGTAACGTGGACTTGTACCATAGCATCATATGTACATGCATTAGCTGCATAGTTCCTAACCTTATTTTAGATTCTGCAGAAAAAAAAGGCTTCTTTTTATTTTCCAGGCTGGCCTGGCTGTTCTGCTGAAGGCTGAGCGACTGTTCCACAGCAGTTACCACTCCCAGGCAGTGCATATCCGTCCCATCTGCAGGGTGGGTTTTTGGATGTTTGGATCATCTGTCATCTGAAAGAGTCAAGGACAGAATGCCCAAGACTGATAATGCTGAACCTATTATAGTCTTGGTTCCCTAATTAAGTGAAAGATTGTCCTCTTAAAAATTTAATGCAAAGAAATGGGTAGATGAGTCCATGTTTAATTATTTTGGCATTGTATTACCACCATGATCAACCTAATATTTTTGAAAATCACAACATTGCTTCAATTGTGATCCACAGCAGTTGGTATTTAGTGGCAGTTGCCTCTAACACCAGAGGTAAAATATAACCTTCATAAACAGAAATGACTGATAAGCGTAATGTCAATTATATGGCAATTTCTTTTTAAATCTCCAAGTTGGTGGTCATTGCTGTATTTGCATTCTTCAGTTATATTATGGAATAGATTCAGAAGAATTTGCTTTAATCTGACCTGAATCTTCCACTATCAGCTTTATTGACTGAGGAATCTTTGGAATTCTCTGAGCTTTGGTGTTTGCTTGCAAACATTTCATTACCTGACTAAGTAACAATATCAATGCCATACATTGACTGACTCAGTGATCCAAAGCTTTGCCTCAGCTATTAAGTTGGGTTTTCTTGTTTTTGTATTTGTTTTGGTGGTGTGCTTATAAGAGTTTTATTAAATGCCGGACTGCACAAATATCAGGAGTAAAGAGTTGGCTACCACAATGATGACTGTTTTCTAACAGGCAAAGATACCACCAAGTGATATGTGCCCACATTTTAATCCAGGCTGAATAAAAGACTGGTTCTGAAAAATTAAAAATGGCAATGAGCAATTTGAGCAAAAAATTCCAAGCAGTTATATTGGGGCTCTTAAGAACAAAATAAGGAAGTTATCCATGTATATCTTTACGTTGGGTAGGAAATCTTATTTATATGTCTTAGGATTTCCCGTGTGTAAAATTTGTTTTGTGGGTGTAATTATAATTCTCAGGGCAGATTACTCTAGAAATTTTGGGAAGAATGTTGAGATTACTATACTTTTTAACACATCGACTTTTTAAAATGTGGGTGTTTTTGTCTCCCTTTGCCTTTTTCTTTCAGGACAAATCTTGTCTGAGCTTATCTTGGGAACTCAGGCAAATCCTCACTGTTGTCTTTGATAGTTTTGCCAGTGCCCAAGGAAAGAAAGGTAAATCAGGCTACTGTCTCTGTGTTGGTACTGCTGGCCTGGATTCATTTCTTAGTTGATCTTGTGTCGTTTTCTCTTCAGATTGGTCGCTCTTAAAAATTTTCTCTCGTACTCTCACTGAAGCCTGTCCTCTGGCATCTCAAAGCAAGGTTTATGTTGATATATCCAGCAAAACCAAGGTACTTTTTTTTGTCAACCATGTTTGAATATAGATGTAATGTTAATATGCTGAGCACTGTTTTTTTAATTTGTATAAGACTAGAAAAAACAGGAATTGGGAGGGAGAACAAGACTTATTTTGTTGAGGCTTTCTAGACTTTTGAGTGGTTCCTTTAGGTCAGGGCTCTTTAAACTTAGCAACTTTAAGCTTGTGGACTTCAACTCCCAGAATTCTTCCTCCTGTCATGTTAGCTTGGGAATTCTGGGAGTTGAAGTCCACAAGTCTTAAACTTGCCAAGTTTTAAGACAGTTGCTTTCGGTAAAATAGATGCTTTCATCTGGAAGGTGTGGATTGCTTAATGTAATTTGAAAATACATCTAACCAAATTTTGGTAATATGATCTGCAGTATCTGCATCAAAATAATGGCTGGAGCAGAGGCACAACAGCTTGCCCTCTTTAGCACAAGATTCCCAGCTTTATATTTCCATAGTGTAATCATCTCCTGAAATGGGCTTTAGATTGAGCTCTAGTTGGGTGAAAAAATCCTGATGGAAGCTTCTCATGTAAATGGACTGAGTGAGTATCAGGTGTGCTCAAGGAATTTGGCTTTTTTCAGTTGAAATGCTTGATACCTTCAATAGTAAAATCTGATTGTTAGTGAAGGCAATGTCGTGTAAAAAAATATATTATACTGTCATTTTTAGTTTTTATAGATTGCTTTTTATAGTTTTGGTAGTGTGTCGGAGGTCCCTTACTTGGCCTAGGTATCTTGGTTTTGTTTTTGCTACTTTATTGGATCTAAATCGTTCTTTTTTTTAACTAGGTGATCATGCTTCTGTAGTTTATATGTAAAGATTTATAATTACAGGTTCCATTACACATTGTAATGTTTTAATTGACTTTTAAAATAGTTATTACATGCTCTATTGAAGAATTATTATTCTCATGGACATACCCATTCAGTGTATAGAAAGAGTACCTGTGATTTGCTGTGCTTGCTTTTCAGTTGTGATGTTTCCATGTGCTGCTTAGAAGAGTGTTTCAATGGAAGAATTTCCAGTGAATTGGGGAACTTGGGCAGTTGTGTTTCTGAATGTACAGAGAGACTGCCTCAATAACTTGTGTCTAGTTGCCTTTATAAACATAAGTTGCTCTAGAATGCCCATAAGGAAGGAGATGTTGAGCATGTTTTCGCTAGCTGTGGTATGAGGATGTCATATGTTAGCACAAAGCAAATGAGTGTGCTTACATTCTCAGGCGCAAGAGCTCCTGGATGTTTCCCCAACTCCTTTATCTGTCTATGAAGCATCAGTCCAGGGAGACAGGAGAACTTATGCAGTCTATGACCTTCTGAATCCAACACTCTTCAACACATCTCGCAACCTCAATGTACTGTTGAAATGGAAATGGCCTCAGGATAATTGTGAGTGATCAGTGATTTCCTGCTTCTCCATGCTATTTTAATGGTATAAAGGATACCATTGCACTGTGCCAGTGCAAATCTGCTAACTAGGACAAATACTTAATTAGTCCTCACACACTCCCATGACCTAATACTTTAGAGCTGAATTTCATCCATGTGTATTTCAAAATATTATTTATTTTGAAATAGGACAGCAGTACAAAATCCAGTAGTATTCCCAACCATCCAGGAGAAATGTCTTTAAAGAGACAGTACAAAAACTCTAGAAATTCAGAGAAGTGTTTATTGTCCTCTCTTACAAAAGTGTCCAAATCATCAAGCAGTGATTTGGTCACATCTTATATAAAGTAGGAAACAATAGTCCTTGCTCCCAATTGGCAAACAATGGGGAAATCCTATGTAAGTAAGGAAATTGAGTTTTTCTTTTGAGGTATTGCTTTAGGTGTATTTCATTTGATACAGATGCTAAAGTTGAGTTTCTAATTCATCTAATTTGTTTTCTTCAGTGGGCCTGACAGTACCGGTGCTCCATGCTCAGCGCTATGTGAGTGGTTATGGTCTCCAAACAGGAGAAATCAGCACTCTTGTGTATAACACACATCCGTATCGAGCTTTCCCTGTGCTTCTGTTAGAGACTGTGCCCTGGTACCTACGGCTCTACATTCATACCTTAACCATTATTACTAAAGGAAAGGAAAATAAACCAAGTAAGATTGAAATTCTCTCTAATACATTCTTCTTCTAATCCTTTTCTTTCTAGAAAGAGAAATCCTTTGGAACAGTGGAAATGCAGAATTGTTGCTCCGTTTATCCTTTGCTGCACAACCAATTTGTATCCATGGTACTTAGATCTAGAGGATTGCCCAAGATTACTATCCACCTTTAGGGCTGATCGTTACAATTTTCAGAATGTTGGAAATCTTAGTTTATACAGCTGATTGTGAGCTCTGGACTTGAAATCCACACTTGTTATCAGTGAAGCAAAGAGAGTAATATGCAGAGCCAATATTTTGGTTTTACTTTCTAAGCCCCAGTTTAGCAATCTGTGCATGTAACTATTCCATTACATGTTTATTTGCATTTAGCCATAAATTTCTGATTTATAAGCCAGAACAAGGAATTAGGATGTGTAAATTTATTTATTCCAATTGTATCAAAACTGCTGAACAGGCAGGAAGCCCCCTAGCAAGATTAGAGGCAAAGTTATTTATTAAAATATTTATGGCATACGTCAGTGAAGAGATGATATACAACAGTGTTACATACAGAAAAAGACAAAATGCAATGTACAATTATTAAATACCTCAGTATATAATTAAAGAACCATATAAATGTCCAATTTAATTGCCCTAATAGTCAAATATTGGTGTTCTGACAGGGTTATTTAAGAGTCTGGCAGGCACATTTTGTTCCAGATGTAGCTTGTACCAGATACAGTAACTGTCCTGGTAAGATTGAAAGTGATGCATGAGCTGAAGGCCTTTCCTGATCACAACTTTCGCTGTTTAAACAAGAAGCTCCCAGCTGATAAACCACCTCCTTCACTCAGCAATATTCGCAGGATCAATGTTCCTGCATTGCACTGATATTTTGATGACAAACAACTCCATCTTGTTAGATTTAATCCAAATTATTTTCATTTGATTCAGATCATAGCATTTCAAGCATTGATTCAGAATTTTGGCAGCATCTGCAATGCAGCATAAAGTGGCAATATATAACTGAGTGACATTAACATTTTGGTAATGCCTTGCTCCAAATTGCTGAATGGCATACCCCAAGCAGTTTCATGTAGATAATAAACAATGGGGGAGAGCAGCAAGTTCTGATGTAGCCCACGTTGGCATTCATAAGAGCTTGAGAGTTGCAACCTCGTGTCTACTGACTGGAACCAATGATTGAGGAGGGCTTGGAAATTGTTGTAATGCTGTGCCCACAACTCCCAATGACCCAGAAGGATACTATATCATGGTTAATGGAATTTTTAAAAATCTAAAAATAATACATGGATGAAATAATTCATGGCTAGTAACACAGTAGAAGATATCCATTTTGGCAACTACAGTAATTTTGTATAGAACGTGATTGCTTTGGGTTTGATTTGTATTGATTTCATCAGTATCTTTATACATTTTCTTAGGACTATTAACATATCATTCTTTAAAGAATTAAAAATAATAAATTGCCTGCTACTTTGGAAATAAACCCCATTGTATTCTGTTTGGCTTTTTAGCCAGTCAGTATAGTCCTACGCTAGATTTGGTTTTTTTGTTTTTTAGCCAGCCAGTATAGTCCTATGCTAGATTTGGTTTTTTTGTTTTTTCACAAATGAATTAAGATGTTTAATCAGAATCCCAAAGATTCTGATTGCATTTCAAAGGGTTAAAGTGAAGCAGTGTGATCTGCTCTGCAGAGGTGCTGTGGAGATCATCTGGGCCTTAGCAAGAACATTCTTCAGTATATTTATATGAACCTCATGGAAGGATTTTGTTTATCTGAAATGCTAATTTTATTTCTTTGTTATTAGGTTATATACATTATCAGCCAGCACAGGACCGAAAGCGTCCCCATCTCCTGGAAATGTTGATTCAGTTGCCAGCAAACTCAGTCACCAAGATCAACATCCAGTTTGAGAGAGCTTTGCTCAAGTGGACCGAATACACACCTGACCCCAACCATGGCTTTTATGTGAGGTTAGTGGGGACAGTCCTCAGCCAAAGAGTTGGCTGTGCTCCATCCCTTTGAATCCTTGTCTGCTTGTCTTCCTGAAGGGGCTTATAACCTTAATTTTCTTTTTTTTCCCTCTGGATTTTAGCCCATCTGTCTTAAGTGCCCTAGTACCAAGCACCATTGCCATAAAAGAGGAAGATGAAGCTGTAAAACCACTTTTTGCTTCACTGTGAGTCCCTAAACCTTGGCAAATGAAGGAGGGTGGAAAGTGGGAAATGCATAGAGTTGATATTGCTGCTTTGTGTAGTGAACATGGGAAGCTGCTTATACCAGCTTTCATTGTTTGGCCATTGAGTGATTATCTGTTCCATTCTCCCCAAGATATTTCTTGCATATTCTTGCTAGCTCCATTTTGTAGACTAGACCAGGGAGGCTAAAACTACTTTTATTGAGATTGACTACAAAAACAAAACCTTGCAACCTTGTGATTACAATCACAAGAATAGTACCACTCTATACTGCACTAGGTAAGGCCACACTTCGAATACTGTGCCCATTTCTTGTCACCATGACACAAGAGATGCTGAGGTCCTAGAAAGAGTGCAGAGAAGAACAACAAGGATGGTAAGAGAAAAGCAACAAAGATCATGTGGAGGCTAAACCATATGGTGAACGGCTAAGGGAACTAGGTATGTCTAGCCTAACAAAGAGAAGGCTTAGTGGGGGAAGGCTTAGCCATCTTCAAATATTTGAAGGGGTTTCCTTGGAAAGAAGGGGGTCAATTTATTCTCCATACATGGCACCTAAGGATAGGAGAAGCAATGGATGGAAGTTTTATCAGAGGAAGATCCAACCTTGAATTAAGGACAAGTTTTCTGATAGTGGAAAAAAATGATCAGTGGAACAGCTTACCCCCTGAAATTGTGAGTGATCCATTGCTGAAGGTTTTCAAGAAAAGATTGGATAACCATTTGTCCAGGAAGAAATAAGGATCTGGGGTTTGGACTAGAAGACCTCCAAGGTCCTGTCCAATCCTATGATTCTATTGACTTCCAAAGACGATAACTATGACTGCAAATATTGTCATTTGTAAGCATTGCAGCCATGCTTTACAACTGCATTGCTTAGCAATGGAAATTCCAGTTCCAATCGTCATTGTAAGTCAAAAATTATCTTTATGGAGCATTTTGGATTGGATAAGGCTGACAGCAATAGTTTGCAGTTTCTTAAACACTGATTATCTTTTCCTCATTGCCTGGTATTCTAACTGGGATCACCAGAATTTGGAAGCCTTCTGCATACAATAGTGCATGTGATCTGTCACTTGAGTATTTGCTGCTGAAGCAAGATCATACTTGCAGGAGTCATTATCTTATGTGGAATATGATGCCCAAAATATGTTGTATTCATATGTGATCTTAGTTGTATTCATATCAATCCTATTTGAACGCTAATACCATGTGAAGTAAATGTCCAATTCCTGAATGAAGCCTCATCCTAAATATTCATTGTAGTTTATGCATGCTAAAGCACTAGACACAGCTAAAAAAAAACTAAGGTCTTTTGACAGATAAGTTATATATCTTTAATCTTCCTCAGCCAATAGTGCTGTCTACCTCACCATAGCAGATCTCAGAAGCTATGGGATCTTACTGGGTTGAACATGGCTGGAGGACCACCTGTGAATTCCAGGATTACTGGATTCTAGGGTAACAAAATTGAAGTGCATTTTGGAGGAAGGCAGTGGTTTATCAGCTCTATAATCTGCAAAGAAAATTACACTCGTCATTGGAAGTAGGGCTTGACTCAAAAATATCTTTATCTTCACCTCTGATTTTAAACTGCTGATTTTTTTTTATTTCCCAGATTTCCTTCCTTTGATGGCTCCAGCTACTTTGTACGTCTCTACACTGAACCCCTACTGGTGAATCTGCCAACACCAGATTTTAGCATGCCATATAATGTGATCTGCCTGACTTGCACTGTGGTAGCTGTGTGTTATGGCTCCTTTTACAATCTTCTGACCAGAACATTCCATGTGGAAGAACCTAAGAAGGGAGGCCTAGCCAAGCGACTAGCAAACATAATTCGTAAAATAAGAGGTGTACCTCTTCTCTGAGAACAGCTGGTGCATATACTTCTGAAAGCTTTAGGAACTCTCCAGCCAAGAAATGAAGGCCAATTTGTGAAAAGGTAGATGGTTGAAGCAGGGTACCTTTTGCAAGACTTTATTTATTTTCTTGTTACGGATTATTTTTCATGGTAGTTGGATAGCTTCCTTCATTGCTGATCTCAGGACTGTAAATAAAAATGCCCAGGGGATAAGCTTACTCTTTTGAAGATGTTTACATTATCTGAAAAGACAACTTCAAATAAGACAGAATTGCTCTTAAATTTTTATCTCCCTGGTTTTGGTAAAGTAGAACCACTCTTATCTCATTAGCTAATTTACTTCAATTGCCCTATATACATACTGAGCTTGCACCTTTTAATTGCGATGTGCAACTTAACTGAAGGCAGAATTTTTTGAGAGCAATGCATCAACACTGTTGGTAGATGTAAGAGAGAAGAAACAAAAAATATTACATATATAGATTTGTGCTTGAGGGCATTCTGCATAACTATTTAATTTTGGCAAATTGCTATTTTAGAGGAAAAAACGATTTGAAGCACACTGATGCAATTGTCACTGGCGAATGCAGCTTCTAGAAATCTCCAGAACAGTTTGTGACTTAAAGAGCATGAGTGACCTGGACAAAGAAAACTCTAAAACAGAAAAAAACCATGGTGCTGGCTAATGATACCCACAGGATTTAGATTAAGATGATAATCTAAATTGGGAAATGAATGCTGTTTGTATGCAAACACAAATAGTTTTAAAAGGTTTCAATATATAATTGACAAGTGGTATTAAGGTCTTCATAAAGATCATATTAATCAGTCTTCCATGTACCATACTGCCTGATAGCTAAGCAAAAATTTCACCTGAGTGAACCCATCAAAATCATGCAAGATAAAGAAATTAATCAATAATTTTTCATTAGAAAATGAAACGTTTTCATTAGAAAACTTACCAGTTTTTATCCCATGTTCACTAATCCAATCTGAAGGATACTGTTATTTTGGTTGATGGTGTAAAGCTAAGGAGAATAAGATTTGGATAGTACTTGGATAAGAGAAAGCCAGGGAATACCTGGTCTGTAAATTAGACAGAAGTTGAAAAAGCATTCAGGAAAAAGGCAGTGGAAAGCACTTGTAGTATTGTCAAGAAAGCTACAAGTATGTACAGTGGTGATAGAGTTTGTGAATAGCTAAAATGATTCTGATTAAAGATGCAACACCCAAAACAGTGCACGGTCTCATCTTTATTGAACTCTGAGTTAAATATTGTTCATTATTAATGTCCAGAAGCTGAGGGGGTCTGTAGAGAGAAAGAAGCTCACGCTAAATCTGAGTGCTATGGGTTCTAAGGCCTCCCAGATATGGGAGACTTTCTCACATAATCCAACACACAATGGACATGCTCCAGGTCCTTTCAATTAAGCAACATCATTTGATGGGATCAAGAGACACATCATGCCTGCCCTGATGCCTTCCCTGTGGAACAGTATACACCTGTGATCCAGATGGCCTACATCTTGCCAGTCTTTTGTGAAACACTTCCACTGGGGTGCTGGACAAGGATAGTAAGTCTTTAAGGGATGATTAGGCAAGGTACAAGAGTGACCTCAGAGGCTTTTAGGCTGCTTTGTTTGGTACTGTTTGCTGTTTTGATCAGATATTAGCTGCCTAGAGCTCCAATTCTAGTTGGATGGACATCTGAATTGAATCTACAAATAAGTATTGTAAAATCCAAATGTGACCTTTGGTCCAGAAAAAAAATTAAATCTGTTCAAAACCACAATTCGATTTGCATTCAGATTTTTTTATTTCCAAAACAACAATCTATACCCGAAAGGCAAATTACTAGCCATGGCCTGCTCTTAATGAGTTTCAAAGAAAGTTCATTACTATTATCAACAATGGATCTACTTTCTATGTTCTATAATCTAACCACATGAATTTACATATTTAACACCATATAAAAAGTTGCTATTACCTTGTTACAAAGGTGGATCATTAACTTACTCTATTTGCTGATCCTACTGCTACCACATTGGGGTTCAGGTTATTGACTTGATGACTGGCTCACTCTATGCAAGGAGGCATATTGTCTTTTTCACTACTTCTCTAACAATTAGGTGGTCATTAAGAGTCAAAAACATTTGAAAACTATTAAGATAACTATATGAATAAGACTAACTCAAGGTTGACAGCCTTCCAAAAATGAGGACTCAGATTGTTGGGGTAATATGCTGACTCTAAACCACTTAGATCAGGGGTCTTCAAACTTGACAGCTTTAAGACTTGTGGACTTCAACTCCCAGAATTTCTCCTCCAGTCATGTCAGCTTAGGAATTCTGGGAGTTGAAGTCCATAAGTCTTAAACTTGCCAAGTTTGAAGACTTGACATAGTGCTGTAAAGCACTATAAAGCGGGGAATAAGTCTAAGTGATATTGCTATTATATACCACCAGAAAGTGGTATCTGCATCAGAATATTGAGAGAGATTAACATTTTTGAACTGTATAATACACACTATTTTATTTTATTTGGTTTGTCAATTGCTTACAATATAATAGGTATAAGTGAAAACATAGTTATGAATACATGGATACATATAAGAACGGTAGGCACGTTGGTGCGCTTATGCACGCCCCCTACTGACCTTAGGAAAGGGGTGAGGTCAGCAGTAGACAGTCTAAGGTTAAAGTTTTTGGGGTTTGGAGAAGAAACCATAGAGTCAGGTAGAGTATTCCAGAGATTGACTACTCTTGTTGCTGAAGTCATATTTCCTGCAATCAAGTTTGGTGCGATTAACCTTGAGTTTGTATCTATTGTTTGCTTTTATATTGTTATGGTTGAAGCTGAAGTATTCATTGACAGGTAGGACATTGCAATGTATGATTTTATATACTATACTTAGATTGGACCAAAGGCGGCGTAGTTCTAGGTTGTCTAGGTCCAGAATTTCAAATCTGGTGGTAAAAGGTATTGTGCAACGAGTAGAGGAGTGGAGAACTCATCTTGTGAAATATTTCTGGACTTTCTCCACTGTGTTAATATGAGATATGTAATGTGGGTTCCAGACTGATGAGCTGTATTCGAGTATTGGTCTAGCAAATGTTTTGTATGCTCTAGTTCCCGGCCATTTTGTTTAAATACGCCTTTGTCTTTCTATTCAATTAATATTTGAAAATGGCATTTGTTTCACTATTTCATGCAATGAAATAAATCCAGATATTCCTCTCCTAGTATTTAAAACATACAATTTTTTTTTAAAAAAAGTCTTCTTAAAGAGGTATAACTGCACAAAAATTGAACCTAAGTAATGAGCAAGCTATACAATTTGTAAATCACCATGCTGAGTCTCAAAATTGATCGGCAAATCATACAAGGGCCTCATTTAGAGCTACATAAATTCGCTGAATTTCAATATGCCACAATTGAGATCACAAACTTTCTTTTTGGCAGTTCCCGTCTTCCTCAAATGCTTTCACCAGATTCTCAAGTTTAAATAAAGTACTACTAAGCACTCTCCCATTTCTGTCGCAAAAGGAAGAGGGGTCTCTATGTGTCAGGATAAAGGCAGGATAAAATGTACTTCTCAAATGAACGTGTGTGTAAATACAAAAACAAGCTATCTTAGCCTAGCAGTCTAGTTAAAAGCTTTTTGGTACAAACCAAAAAGTGTCTCAAACTCCATTCCAATAAAAATAATTTACCTTCCCCACCACCACCACCACCACCCCCAAAATCCCAATAACAAACCAAACGAACAAGGCAACTAAGTTCATAGACTCCTGCATCAATTTCAGGTCCCCAATTAAATGTGACAGAGACATTTTTCAGTATCTCTGAAAAGGTCAAAACAAAAACTTCTGTAAGATAAAAAAACAGTTTTTGCGAAGACCATAATAAAGAAGAGCAGAGCCTTTTCAGCCCTGATCTGCTATCTTTCTGCCATGCAAGTAATTCATAGCGAGTGAAGTGTTCCAAAGTGGTCTCCTCTCCAACCTAGATTCTGGCTTACTGCGTTTCCACCTCCTGTTGTGGCCGAAGCCCCAGACAGCATGGAGCTTGTCACCTTTCCAGAAAAACGACCCCCGTTACCGTATTGCGGTCGAGAGCATTTCCGTCGCCGCCACTAAACGAGGTAAGAAAAGTGAGAAACCAGCTTCACTTTTGTCATCACAGCAGTGCAAGCCATACATACGCCGCCGCCTTCGAAGTCCGTTGTCTGTCGTATTCCACCCCGTACTTTCCATCCAGCTTCCCTCCTCGTTCTCTTCCATGCAGACTGCATAGTATTTATAATACATCTTCAGCTTCCAGCCTAACGAAAAGGACCTTCCCTCCTCGTCAGATCGAGGACGGTGGGGTTGTCTACAGCAATGCCTGTCGGAACAACGCTTGATTCTTGGGAACAGCTCGGCGGTTTCTGTAGCGGGAGAGAAAAAGTAGAATGAAAGGCTCGCCCGGAAAGACGCGGGTTATCCTCCAGGCTTCCAGGAGAAGTCGAATCGCGAGCGCTATTTTTTTTAAAAAGACAACAGGCGCCGGGTTGGACGATCCAAACGACAGTTGAAGGCCCTGCGTGAAGCGAGAGACCTGCGAGCGAATTAGCGTGGCGAGGGGCGACGACGGGGCGCTATGGCGTGGAGGGAAGGTAATACAGCTGCCGGGGGCGCGGTTGGGAGCTGCCGAAGGTGTTGAGGGCAACTGTCGCCGGGAAGGCCCGGCGGATTCGTTCTTGTCCCTCGACGACAACCCTGAAAACATATGTCGTAGCCCTGGGTGAGGGGAAGGGTGTGCCGGGTACCCATAAGCAGAGCTTTGGCGGCGTGGGGGACGGAGTGGGCACCTTCGTTTGGGCGGGTACGCTATGCCATACGAGCCGAGGAGATCGTCCCTGGACTGCGGTGTCTGTGGCGGCTGATCGGCTGGACCGAACGATCGCCTCTCCACCCCACCTTCCCAACAGATCCGTTCCCAGGGAGGATCGACCTGGGAAGTTCGGCTCTGCAAACGTAAAACGGATCGGCAGAACTGCCCCCCGCCCTCCCTGCCTGCCCAGATCCCGATATTTGCTTCTGGAAAACCCTGCATCAAGAGGATGGTTATTGGCTGCTTTTCGGTTCAGCTCTAGTCCTCTAAAAGCAGTTCAGGCAGAGGGGGAGGGGGGAAAAAAGAGGGTAGCCAGAAGTTATAAATCTTTCGAAAAATGGACAACTGGAACAACTAGCTTAGCTGCCTGCACTGGTTGCTCCGAAGGGACAGAAAGGGTTGTGCGAAATGGATCCACGAAGGGATGTTACACAAGTCGCAGCATGAGAGACCCAGGGTTTGACAAGAGCCTTTTGGGGGGGGGGGCTGGGGGCTGGCTCCATAGAGGCATATATGAAAGGCTGCTGTTGACACCGAATGATGAATTAAAGGGGTCTCGTGTCTCGACCTCTCACACTTCTTAAATATCAACTCCTTTTACAGAGGTCATTATAACTCTAATTATCACTGTTCGTGGTAGGCTTACTTCTTACTCCAAGTCTTTTCCATCATACTCTCTTGCTTTGGGCATTAAGAATAGGCAGTAGGATGATAGTTAAATTGGTTTGTACAAGTGGTAGACTAGTAAACTCGCCCATGCTTTTTCTAAAATGGGAGTCTCTATCTTAAAGTATTTCAGCATAGGGATTTAGTAATCAGTTTTAATAGTTCAATAAGAGATCTAGAACACCATCATGTTCATACAGATTACAATATATATGGACTGTTGAGAACTGAATAAACATTAGTTTGCAAGCCTCTTTCCTGTTACAACATAGCACTAAAGAGCTTGGAACAGAGCGTTTTTTCCCTTGCTGGAAAACTATGGAAATTATACAGCTAATACAGCTTTTGACAGCTATATATTTTGGATTACTTTAGTTCTCTCTGTGTGGAAACTTAATGTTTTAGAAAAATCAAGAGGCAAATTATTCCTTCTGGTATATTTATGATTATTCTTTCTGTTTTCATATCTGACGTGTCTCCTTTAATTTTTGAAACTGGTTGATGCAGTAGGTAGACAACTACATTGAAGTGCAAGGAAGAAATACATTTGTAAATCAGATTTGTGTCCAGTACATTATAGAGAGATAAAGGAAAATATTATCAAGATAGTTTGATTCCACAGATTAACTGTTGGGATTGTGCACTAAAAATTGTAGTCCAGATGTGAATAAACAAATAAGAGATTCTGATTATTTTATTATAATTGAAGGCCCTCTTCTGCTTTTATGTGAATTTTACTGTTTACCTTTTTGAATTTAAGAAGAGGTTTTCTGTTCCAAATTGTATAGTTCCAGGGAATTTTGATAATTATCTGTTTCAACTCCATATATTCTTCCAGCTCTTTTTCAATCCTCTGATTAACTATGTTTCATACAAAGAATATTTACATGAATGTACTTTTTTAAAACATTACTCCACATTTGACAGTGATTAAGGCATCTGGCTATAAAACAGGAGACAAATGAGTTCTAATCCCACTTTATGCATGAAAGCATCTGGGGCCAGTCATTTTCTCTCTTGCTAAGAAAAAGGAAGGCAGTAAGCAAACCTCTTGAAAAAATATTGCCAAGAAACTGTAGGACTAATCCAGATAATCTCCAGTAGACAGCACTGATTTCAAGATACCAAAAAACTGCTAATAAATCACAGGGGGAAAGTTTTCGTTATACTTGGTCTTTTATCATGAAGTAATTGTTTGAGGTGAATATATTTCACCTGTATTGCTTTTGTGACCAGGATAGTTTGCAGTGTATTGTTTCTGATACACAGATAAATTTCAGCCTATTGCTAAGGCCCTCAACAACAAACTGTTTCATTTTCTTTAAGGGAAGAAAGACTATCTAGCTACACTGAACACCAAAGCTACAAAAAAAGGAAAAGATTTCTCTCAATGAAATTGCATGCACTAGGGTAAGAGATTTAACTAATTTTCATTCATTTTCAGCAAAAATAAAACACTGCTGCATTATTTTATTTTTAGCTCCTGTAAAAATGGAAATATTTAATTTTACTGATATTGATCTAATAAAAAGGCACTGAAACCTGGCTTAAGGTGAAAATCCTGATTCATAGTATTTCTCCATTTATCTGAAGATTTGATTTTATTGAATAACAAGTTTCTTTGCCAAAAGGGGAAAATGCCTGCTTTTCCTTTTATACTTTTCACAATTGGAAGATTTAAGATTAATCTAGTATTTTATTTAGTATTTTATTTCTATTATTTCCATATATTTATGTTATATGTTATTTCTCATGCAATGAAACTGTATAGCTTCCACTCATATGGCTTGCATGTCTGAGAATTCAGATTATTGAACAAGATTCTTTTGGTTTTAACCTTTTCAGATATTCTTGATAGCTCAGGTTCTTCTGGTAGACTGCTGGAAAATGTTGGATAAAAGCTTTATTTGGTTTCTTGTCCCCAGATATTTAGAACAAATAAATGTAAAATGTAGACTCTCTTGCTCAATGTTCATGAAAACTTTGTAGGCTGTGGCCAAATATAAAGGAAAACTAGTCATGATCTATTTCATGCCATTCCCAGATGATCTCACGATGTTGGCATGTAAATGTCTCAAAGTGGCAACGAAATAGGAATTAAGTTTGTAATGGATGATATATGCTAAGAATGTGGAGAGGAAAGTGAACAGGCATGAACTACAAAGTTATTGTTTTCATTGTTCTTGAATGCAAATTTGATTACTTGAATGTTCCTATTAAATCTTTCCTGTTGACTTCAATGCAAGATACAAGGAAATATCAGATGATCAGTAGTACAATATGTCTAATTAATGACAACACTTAGTGAACCTTGGGTAATCTAAAAATATCTAAACAGACTTGGAGATGAATAGTACTTTATAGGAAATTCTAGACTCTACTGAGATTGGAATTTTGAAAAAAGTTCCCAGAAGACAGTGGCAGAGTACTATACTACCATGTTGGTAGCAAGAAATTTGCGAAATCACTAGGAGTTGAACTAGTTCAGGGGTGTCAAACTCAAGTTCCAAGGGCTGGATCCAGCCCGCAGGGTGCTTAGATCTGGCTCGAGGGGCCATCCTAGAAACAGAAAAGGACCAGCCCGCAGTGCCTCTGCCAGCAAAAATGGAGCTCAGGAGGGCCCTCCCGAGCTCCATTTTCGCTGGCAGAAAGTTGCAGGAGGCTGTCACAGCTGAAAGCGGAGCTCAGAAGCCCGTTTTTGCTGGCAGAGTGCTCAGGCCACCACAGGTGCCCCAACACGAATGACGTTGAGCTGGCCATGCCCACTCCAGTCCCCCAAGGTCAAACAAAAGCCTGGTGTGGCCCTTAATGAAATCGAGTTTGACACCCCTGAACTGGATGAATCACTTGAGCTGGCTCATACTTAAGTGGTGATCAGTATGCAATTTTTATTCAACATACAGGTTTTATAATACATCAGAAATACCTAGTGTTTTGATGATTCTACATAAAATAGTAAAAATTGTGTCAAATCTAAGCTGCTTCTCACTTTGGAAAAATTTATAAATGAGTAATAAGCTTCCAATTCCCATAAGTATCTGTTTCCACCTCTCAGATACTCGATTCTAACATCAGTAAGGACACATTTAGATTTCTGATTCCTGTATAATGATAGATCATAATGTTGTTCGTTTATTTTGGTTTAACATGTGTGATCTAACTTACTGTGCCTTGCTCAATTAGCCGTGAAAAAACCCTCAAAGTATAGCTCTCTGTTTTGTTATGAAAATGTCTTTTCAACAGCTACAGTAATGAGCAAAGCCATTCATACTGTAGCTGGATTCATGCATCATTCTAAACTTCACAGTAGAGCAAACAGCCAAGTCATATTACAGCTTGGTTCCTACATCCTGCTTAATGATAATATGAATAAACCATAATTTGCTAGTTTGACAATAATAAACCATGAGTTATAAACAATGATGGTTAGATTTATATACTTTAAATCAAGATTACCTCAACAGAACTCAGTGTATATATTCACAGTTTAACGTGTTCACACAACATTATATAGCCTTGATGGCGCAGTGGTTAGAATGCAGTACTGCAGGCTGCTTCTGCTGACTGCCAGCTGCCTACAATTTGGCAGATCGAATCTCACCAGGCTCCTTGCATCCTTCCGAGGTGGATAAAATGAGGACCCAAATTGTTGGGGGCAATTCGGTGACTCTGTAAACAATTTAGAGAGGGCTATAAAGTGGCATATAAGTCTAAGTGCTATTGCTATTATGCCAGAATTTAAAATCACAGGTTTTTGAAGAAACTATAACATCCTGTAAAATGCTAGCCTGGGTGTGCACATTATTTAGTTCATTAGATTTATGTCCTGCTTTTCCTGTAAGAGTTCAAATATTCCCTCTCCCAAATTCCCCCATAGCAACAATCCTATGGATAGGTTGGGTTGCGGGAATCTTCAAAACCACAATATGGTGAACTATGATAGAGTCCTTGACAGGAGCAATGGTACTTGGTACTTGCTACTTGGAAAGGAGTGCAACTCAGGGTTCTGTACATGCTACACCCTTAACCAGTAAAAGAAGGGAAAAAGTTACTCACTGAGTTACTCACCCAAAGTTAATATACCAGTGCATTACATTGCACTTCTTTGTTTCTGTATAATTGGGAAATATACACTGCTGCAGATATAAAGTTAATTTTAATCATCAGCTTTCCTATCCAGTACTAAAGCTAATTATATTGTGGTTCATAAGTTGTACAAGTGTGATGTCACACAAGATTTTTTTTTCTTCTGGAACTCCTTTCTTCAGCTAAACCATAAATCTGTTTCCCAGATTCAGTAAATTCTTAGGAGTATATCCTCAGTTACATTTCCGTTGTTCCAAGAAGCAGGACTATGAAAATGTAGTATAACTAGCTCATTACATTTTTATACCAAAGTTGGATTCTTTCTTCAAAATGCATGTCCTCATTTTTAAGCCCCTTATATTCTTAGCATTTCATTTGGAAATTAAAAGTTAGCTTATATTTCCTCCCAAAGATCAGAAGCTAGTGGGATTGTTCCATATATGAGAGGACCACTCTCTTTCTCCCTGGTTCCCAGTTTTTTGTTTTCAGCACTTTGTTTTTTCCCTTGTCATCAAAGTTGAGCAGCATTTATTTAATGCATTTTACATTTTAAAAATGATGCATATAAATTTTCAACCTCCCTATGACATTGTCATATAGGTAAATCAATATTTACTCAAATAGTATATGATGCCAGTTTGAGAATGAGAAATGGTGTCTTTAAAATCCTAGTTAGTTGTTTTAGGTTAATTTAAGCCAGGTAGTCTTCAACTTATAACCATTCTTTTAGTGACTGTTCAAAAAAGTGAAAGTGAAATGACCAGTTCTCACACATACAGCTTGCAACATTCCCATGGTCACATGATCAAAAGTTGGCTGCTTCTCAACTGGCATTGTATTTACAACAGTTGCAGCATTCCAGGGAGATGTGGTCACCATTTTCAACCTTCCCAGCCGGTTTATGAAAGCAAAGTCAATGGGAGAAAACAAATTTGATGGACAACCACATGATTCACTTAACAACTGCAGTGTTTTGCTTAACAACCATGGCAAAAAAGGGTTGGCAAACAGGGCACAACTCAATTAACTGCTTTGCTTAGCAACAGAAATGTTGGGGTCAATTGTGGTCGTACATTGAAGACCACCTATATTGGCTTTTATATTGGATAGTTCTATATCAGCCTCAATGTTTTAAGAGAAAAGGGAAGAACAGCATTTCCTGTACATTATGTTGATTCCCCCCCAACCCTCTCCCCTGTTATAGTAACTTCATTGCAGTAAGGAAGATGTGTAGAGAATATATTTCCATTTCAGGAAGCTGTTGTCATTCATATTCAGGAAGTTTTCACATGTTGATCCTCATAGTGGGAATTGTTTTTGGACTTTTTCAAGTGTATACTCAAAAGCAAGGTACCCAGATGTATTGAAGAAAGTGTGCACAATAGAAAAATGACTGTGGTGATGCAAATGTTCTATGCCCATTCTATCCACTGTCTTGGAGAAGAAATGACTAAAATTTTATATTGTAAGAGGTAGTCCCTAGGGATTTGGGGATACAATAACATTTAAGTTGTTGTAGGTAAATTCTGGATATCTGCTGGATTGTATTAGTAAGCAATGCAGATGTAAAAAAAAACATATTACTGACCTGTCCTTTTTTCCCCTCTCTTCCTTTTCTGTCAAGATTTACTTGCACATTATTCCCAAGTTTTATGAAGACTAAGTACCTGGTTGGTGAAGAGCTGAATGTGCAAAGGAGAAATTTCATACTGCGACTTGGATTGCTCCCATCACTGTGACATCCTGATCCCCAGACATCATGTACTGTCTCCAGTGGTTACTGCCCGTTCTCCTCATTCCCAAGCCCCTCAACCCAGCCTTGTGGTTCAGTCACTCAATGTTCATGGGCTTCTACCTTCTGAGTTTCTTGTTGGAGCGGAAACCTTGCACAATCTGTGCCTTGGTCTTCTTGGCTGCTCTGTTTCTCATCTGCTACAGCTGCTGGGGGAATTGTTTCTTATACCACTGCTCTGGTTCCCAACTGCCGGATTCTGCTCATGATCCCAATGTAGTTGGCACCTAAAATCTTCTACTTGGTTGCACTTTTTTTTTTCCTTTTAAAAGGGCGGTGTCATGGGAAGGAGGGAATATAAGGCATGTGATTGGAGTACATGTTTCGGTTAAAATGTTTCATTCATGATTATCCCCACTTCCACAATCTTCCTGTACAATTTGACAAAAGTTGTTATTAGTAATAGCTGGCAATGCTGTCTGTTCGAGGGTTTGAAGCAGAGCTGCTAATGGGTGCCATCCCTTCCTTCGGTATTATCGTTTGAGTTTGGTCCTTCCATTTCCAATTTGGTGGTGAAGAGACCTGTTGAGTGTTGTCTAACGTCAAATGAGAAGGTAGCCATCCATCCTTTGGAACATGAATGTCAGATCTTTGTTGAAACAGTTGCAACACTGTTTTTCCATCTTGAGTTCGGTAGAAAGCTAGTCCTTCTCACGGTATTCATCTGAAGGGGAACTATCACGTGGTTGATAAGCCTGACAGCACCTGGATCCAGAAGCTGCTTATTATCTCAGCAGGTCATCTTGGAACATGTATACTGCCCGTTTCCCAAACTACTTCATCTATGTCACAGCTCACAAATTCCGAAATCATCACGATGCCATTTTTAATGCACAAATGCCGAAGCTTTTCTTTCTTTCTTTCTTTCTTTCTTTCTTTCTTTCTTTCTTTCTTTCTTTCTTTCTTTCTTTCTTTCTTTCTTTCTTTCTTTCTTTCTTTCTCTCTCTCTCTCTCTCTCTCTCTCTCTCTCTCTCTCTCTCTCTCTCTCTCTCTCTCTCTCTCTCCCTCTCTCTCCCTCTCTCTCTCTCTCTCCCCTTCCCTCTCTCTCTGTGTCTCTCTTTATCCCAAATATCTCTACCAAACATCTACTTTTTATGGAGGACCCTGAATTGGAAAGAAAGCATGCACTGCTGTAAAGCTTGGGGAATTTTGTTTTTTATTGTATTGCTTTTGAATTTTAAGCTGCCAGTGTTTCTAGCTTGAAAAAGCAATCGGAGTGCGGGATGGATCAGTATATCAGGTCTGGTTTCTCTATACCAAGGTGGGGCTGTCAGTGGAGTATAATGTGCTGCTTTTTTCTTTTAGGCCAAAAGTATTATCACAAGCAAATGAGCCTGTGTTCACATATATAGGTGAAAGAAAGTGACATCTGTTTAAGCTACATATCTTCATAGGATTCTGTGAAGCCGTTTTTCTAGTGGTACCTGGCTCGTGGTTTTATTATTCTCTCCTTTTCTCCACTGAAACTTTGCTTTCTTTCCTCCTCAAGAGCTAATTGCTGGTGTGAAATTCTAAGGTAGCCTGAGGAAAAGACAAACAGATACTTGTTCTGTTACTTTCCAAAGTTATTTTTTCATTTGTCTCTACGCAATCTTCCTTGGAAGAATGTTGCTGAAAAGGCATTTTTGTCTCTCTCAAAGGACATGGAACTGAAAATCCAGTCGTGAAACCTCAGTAGCTTTTTTAAATTATTTTTGTTGGTTATTCATTGCACAGCTGTTCAACAGATTTAATAAAGCTTTGTAAACTTTGGTCTGTGGATTAGTGCCATTTATGATGCAGTCACATTTTCACTGGACTAAGACCTTTGCTTTCAAGGCAGCTTATCTTTTTCACAACTTCCTAAAGCCATTTTTATTTCCAAAGTATTTTGATTGCAAACCAGATAAGTTTTTATGTGCCAATCTAGGCACTGACCTGACCAATTTCACAAAACGTTCCAGTAACTGTATCTTGATATGGAAAACAGTAGAGCTTTCTGGACAATAAAGGGGAACAGAAACTATTTTCTTTCTTAATTGACTTTCCTAATCTTTTTTAACAGTACAGGGAGTCCTTAGTACCACAATTGGGGCTGGAACATCCTTCACTGTTAAGTGAGCATGTCAGATTTTATAGCTTTTTTGCTATGATTGTTAAGCAAATCTAGTCATTAATCAAAACTGGCAAATCCCATTGATTTTGCTTGTGGAAAATTGGCTGAGAAAGTTTCAAAATTGTGCTGCAACCATTATAAATACATGCTGGTTACCAAATGTCCAATTTGGCTAAAATTGGGAGCCAATTTTGGTGGTGTCTGGATTACCTTAATCTCCCTTGTTTTTGTCATGTAGGAACTGCTTGAATTGTGCATAAGTAATAGCCTCAGTAGTTTTTCTTTAAAAACCTATTTTTTTCTGATTATTTATTTATGGGACATAAGCTGATCAAATTTCTTCTCTGACTCATGTTTTTTTCTAAAACTCTGCATTAGCAGTTTCTTTTTTGGCCCCGGGAGGCTCATAAACAAAACTATAAAACTTAAATTACTGTTTCTTTTGCAGCTTTAATTTGCCTGATATCAAATGTGAAATTCTCTTGACATTGCTATATTGAGGGAATTCATAGATGTTAATCAAGAAAAAGGTGGGGATGCAGCAAGAATAGTAAATTAGAAAATACAGGTTTAAATTATTATAAAATTTAGTTTTTGGTAATTATGTAGCATCTCTAAGGTTTTGAAATATATATGCTTGCTATAAATTTTATTTCTTTTTAAGTCTGTCTTATTATTTGGACATTTTGTTTCACACTTTAGATAAAACAGTTGCATGTGTTTGTGTGCTAGTAACAGAAAAATGTCTTTGACAATAATTACAGAGAAGCTTTCTTTTGCTATTGATTTTACTTTATTCCCAGTCAATAATAAAAGATATGTTTAAAGATAGAGGCAATCCTATTAGTTTATAAATATTTTTAGGTAGCTTCACTGATCACCTCAGATGTATATCTTGTATTTTGTTGAGGCACAGAACATTTTCTCCTCCAGTTTTTCCCACAATTACCCTACATGGTAGTTTGGGCAGAAAGAATGACTGGCTCAAGGTCAAAGGATGAGGGTGGACATGAATCTGAATCTCTATAGTAGCAGTTCAACAACTTAATTTCTCACTAGTGTTGGCGAATCTATGACAATTCTATCAAAGGTGACATGCCACTATCTTTTGGGTGACATATCAGCGTTGATCAGCACGCCATGATTATTCTTAAAAACACACCCTGCTAATGCAATTTATGGAGGTTGCACAAGAATGGTTGTGGCCTCCAGAGCCTTTGGAAATCCTGCAAGAGCGTGATCCTCTGGGGCCTCTGCAAATCATGAAAGATTTGGGCCATGGTTTCATGCGGTTTTTGGACACTGCAGAAGAGCCCCCAAAGTGGCTTCAAGGATAAAGGCCTCATGCAACTTCAAGCAGCCTCAGCTAGGTCACAGGAGCCTTTCAACAGAAAGAGAACGCTGCCTGAAGGTAAGCAGCATGCAGCCAGTTCCTGCGGAGTGCTGCACTGCAGGGAAATTGCATCTTGGGAAACAGCTCAGGACGGCCTTTAATCTACACAAAATGGTTTTAAATGTTGGCAATTTTTAAGATGTATGGACTTCAACTCCCAGAATTTCACACCCAGCCATGCTGGCTGTGGAATTCTGGGAGTTGCAGTGTATAGATCTTGTCAGTGTATAGAAAAGTTGTCAAGGTTGAGAAACACTACTAGTTTTCCAGAAGTGATTTAGTTCCTCTGTCTTGTGAGCTATTTCATTCTCCCTTGAGCCGCTCGGAGCATCCAGAGAGTGGGATGTGCTTCTGAGTCCTCTTCTTGCAGGCTGAGCTTTAGCTGAGGAAACACTCCGCCCCCTCACGTGACTGCACGTAGCATTCCCCGTCTTTTGCTCAGCCTCGAAGAGGCAGGCTGTTATTGAAAGGAGCTCCTTGGCTGATTCAAACTGCGTGCATTAGTCTGGCTATTTTCTTCAATTTCAGGTCGGATATTTCCTTTCCTTCCTCCTGCGCAAAGGGTTGGGACTTAGGGGAAGTCTCCCCTCGCCCCTAGGGGCCAAGCGGGCGGGTTCGCAGTGCTTCGCGTGACCCCCCCCATTATTAGATCGCGTCGCTGCCTCTGCGCTCCATTGTGGTGCGAAACTTCGCTGGATTTCCCCCCCACCCTAAATGCCGACTGGGAAGGGCTAGTTGCTCCCTAAGAGCACCAGGCGTGCTGAGCTAACCGGACAAGCCCTCCTTGCCGTCCTGAAGGCGCCCGACATAGCTCAGCTTGGGGCCGCATTGTGGCCGGGCGCTATTTTATTTCTTTTTTTTTTTTTTAAACAAATTTTATGAATTTTACAGAGAACACAATAAAACATAAACAAAACTAAAAGATCTTTTCTGAAGGTTGTCTGATCCCGGGTTGAAACTCTTCACACAGACACAAATTCAAACATCATATTCACTTTATAAATCCTTCCATATCTTATTATCATTTTCTTTTTTATATATATATATAAACCATTTTTATCAATTTTATATAAACAATGCACAAGGCATAACAGCTTATAAGTTCTTTTCTAAGAAAAAATAATAAAAGAAGAAAACCAATAGAACATAACAATTCCAAATTATAGTATCAATACTTTGTCTATTTAACTTCATATCTTATCCCAACTTCTCCTTTTCATCCAAATTATTTCTTATTAATTAAAATTTTTTTTGCCTTTTTTCAATATACAACATCCAAAAAAAAAAAACATAACAAAACCTTTATATATCCTTTCATATCTTATTATCATTTTCAATAATATTCTTTGTCTGTTCTATTTCCAACTATCCATTCATCTTTTTTCTTTTATTATACTTCTCCAATACACCAATTGGAGTAACGTCTATAACTCATTACCCTAACTTAAAAGTACTTCATATAACAATTTTTCTTGGGATTCTGTTTAATAGATTCTAAAATTACACAATGAATTTTATACTCTAAATACACATATAAAAAACACAATCTTATGGACCCTCCAGAATCCCTCTTTTATCCAAAATTAAATTCACCCATTGTCTCTGAATAAACTTTTTTTCTTTAGATCTTGCTTCCCCCCATTGAGGCTTCTCCTCCCCCCCTTTCTCTCTTGCTTATTCTTCTCCTTGCCCTTTTTACCCCTTTGTCTTTCCTCCTCCCTTTTCTTACTCCCTTTCCTTTGCTTTCTAACCTTGCCTCCACCTTTTCGCTCATTTTTCTCTCTTTTGGTTGTTTTTATAATTCTTAAAATCCCCTTTTTCTTATCCTTTTTCTCCTCCTCCCTGGAAAGAACCCATTGTTCATCAAAGATGGCTTCTTCTTCCTCTTCTTCTTTGTCCCAGTCCTTCTGCTGCGTAGTCAACTTTTGATAAGTACATAACGCCATTTCTAAGAATTGAAACAAAGTGCCCAAAGTATCTTCCTTTTTATATTTTTGATATTCAGTCTTTAGTTCATCCACAAGCGATGCCATTATGAAAAGAGAAACTTTTCCCAAAACAACCACAAGTATTTTTAATCAAGAATAATTCAAAAAAAAATTCCAAAAATTAATACTTTTCTTCCTTCTTCTCTTTCTCTTTCTGGGGTTAATGTTTAATCAAAGAGGTCCAATTACCATATACCTTTCTTTGGGATTCCAGGCAATCTCCTCCTTTTTCAGCTTCTGCTCCAATTTTTTTTCCTCTCCCTTCCCACTTGCAATATCAATTTTAAATAATCAGAAATCCATACCTCCAACAAGGGTTTTCCAATTTCTTAAGTTTTTCAATGTCCAAAAACCCTTTTGTCCCTTAGCTTCAACTCTCAAAACAATTCACTTTCAATGTCCAATATGTCCAAACATATCTGCTGTTTCCATGGGGTGGGAGAGTGAAGAAAAAAAAAAAAAGTTCCCTTTAACAGCTTCTCCGCCGCTTTCGATCTTCTTAGGGATACAATGTATCCTCCAGCGACTCAAACAGCTCAGTTCCAACCAATTTGAAAGATGTTACTTGACCCGGCTCAGACAGCACTTTCACTCTTCTTACTTCCTCCAGCGCAATCTTACCCGGTTGCTGGCTTCTTCGTGGCGGCCATTGCTGACCGCCGCTCCACCGCCTTGGGAAAAAGGGTTTTTTCCGGAGGAGGAGGGGGTCTGCGACACCCCCAACCCCCTGTCCGACTCCCCTCTCTCTTCAGCTGTCCCTACAGGGCAGCCATATCCCCCTGACCCATCTGGATCGGGGGTACCTCGGCGGCTAGCACAGCAGGAATCGCGAGCTGTCGCGAATTCCTGCTGCCCCGAAGCCACGCGAAACCGGAACTCCGGGCGCCATTTTATTTCTGATTCTGGCTGCTGCGGTGGAAGTACAGTCCAAGACCCCTTGGGTCAAGAGTTAGTGGCTTTTAGCGTCCCTCCGGGCTTGCTTGCAGTGTTTCTGTTGGCCTCCTGCAGCCTCTATCGGGGCGAAGTTAGCAGCACCCCCCCCTCCGGCTTGTTGTCTGGAGGCCTGCTGCCAGAGGCCTCTCTCCTTCTAGGCCTCAGGCGTTTATTTGGTAAATCCGGCCTGTACTGTGGTACCCCTTTGGTTCTTTTCTTACTATTGTTTATATATATAATGAAAAGAAAAGAAAAGAAAGAGAGAACTATGTACAGACGAAATTATACATTTTTTATACGTATACGCACAGATAACCTTAGCATGCAGATAGCATAAATAATAATAATAATAATAAATAAATAAAAATATCAATAAAAATCAGAGGATTATATATCTCCACATATATAATCCACATATATATATATATGTTTTCTTAAGTATATATGTATATATATATACTTTATATATATATAGACTTTACTACCGGTTACCACTGTACATAGTAAATTCCAAAAGGGGGAGCGGGCCAGCTCAAACCTCACCAGGCCACACTCAGGCCAATTCCAGGCGAGCCAACCGCCCTTTACTATTAATACTGTTATTATTACTGTTATAATAATTATCAAAATGGCAGACGACAATCTCTCTAAACGACCTTCCTTGAAGGCTAAGGCAAAGTCCCACTACTTGCGCAGGCAGGACAAGGAACCCTCCAAGGCCTCCCAACGAGACGCCTTAAGGCGCCATAAGGCGTTGGAAAAGGAGTTTGATAGGTGATCAAGGGAGTCCCGCTCGGGGCTTACAGCCCTTCCTTCTCCCACCCCCTCTACCTCTACCCAACCTCTTCCCCCTCCAGATCCGTCTTCCCTATCTAGGCACAGCCCACTTCAGGGTCACTTGACCCCGGGACCACCGACCAGACGGACCCCTGAAGCTACCTTTACGCCTACTGCCGCTGGTCTGCGTCAGCAAGAACCCTCTACATCTGAGATTCCAGCCCACATCAAGGCTTGGATGGAATCGGCTATCCGCCAGGGCATTGCGGAAGACCTGCAGCACATGTCCAGATCAGGCTTCTCTCCATGGGCTCCCGACCACGACTCCTTATCCATCAGATCCCTTCCTCAGCCGGATCCCCCGGTTGGTCAGGTACCCTCTCCCGTAGGGGCCCAGGAGGAGGAGGAGGTAGTGGACTTTGGTGACTTCAGGGAAGAGGAAGAGAACTCCCGGATGGGATCCTCTCATTATAGTGAGCCCCTCTTAGAGGCGGACCTCATGGAGGGGGCGATGTCGGAGGACGAGGGGGCTTCTCCCGACCAACCCATATTCGGGGGGCTGTTCAAGCCACACTTGTTTAAATCCCTCCTCTTTAAAGCCAAGAATGTCTCTGGTCTTCTTCCCCAGTCTCCCTCTGACTGCCCCCCCCACCTCAGACAGACCAGAGGACTCCATTTTCACACAACCAGTGGTGGAAGCTGAGGTCATCCCAACCCCACCCATCTTCGTAGACCTAGTGACGAAGCAACTTGCTTCCACGGGAGCCCCCCCTATACCCTCTAACCTAAACAAGAGATTCTTCAATCTCGATTCGGCAATGTCTACCCTGCTAAACATCCCGGAAGTTGACGATCCCATTGTGGGCCTTGCTTCCTCCTCTACCCCCAGTGAGGCCCTAGAGGCCTTGAAACCTGAGGACAAGCGGACGGAACTGGCGTTGCGCCGAGCCTATCTATCCGATGCTTGGGCCATTAAATCGGCTACGGCCGCTTCATTTTTTACGAGGTCCTCTATCCGCTGGCTCCGGCAGCTGAGAGAACACGTCCCCACGTCCAATGTGAGGGCGCACCAAGACATTGCGAAACTGGTGGCTGCAGCCGAATTTTCAGCTGATGCCACTTACCAATCGGTAAAGTTCTCTTCCAGAGCGATAACATCCCATGTCACAGCTCGCCGCCTACTGTGGCTCAAGCACTGGCAGGCGGATGTTAAAAACAAGGTCAAGCTGGCCGCTGCTCCCATCAAGGGAGACAAACTGTTCGGCCCGGCCTTGGAACCCCTGCTGGTCGAGGGATGCAGCAAGAGGAAGTACCTGCCCTCCCTTTTTTGGAGGCCAGACACAAGAGGCCCCCAGTCCTTTCGGAGGGGCTTCCTCCGCCCCTCTTACCAACTCCCCTTCCCGCCCAGATACCCAAGACCCCCTTCCTTCCGGTCTCAGGACCACTCGGACTCAGGCGACAGAAACAAACGGGGTGGCAACTATAAGAGGCCCTTTAGGGGATCAGGGGGAGGCCCTACCACTGACCCAGATAGAATTTCTTCCTCCCTCCCCATCGGCGGCCGCCTTAGACACTTCGCCACTCAATGGGACAAATCCACATCCGATGCATGGGTTAGGGACATCGTCAGGTTTGGTCTCGCCCTTGAGTTCCGGTCCGCCCCCGCTGATTTCTTTATGACATCCCCCACCTCAAGAGATCCTGCCAAATGGGCACTAATGGATGCAGCAATCCAACACCTGCTTGACATTCAGGCCATTCAACCCGTTCCACTTGGCCAGAGGGGATGAGGATTCTACTCCCACCTCTTTGTGGTGCCCAAGCATTCTGGGGGATGCAGGGCTATATTAGATTTAAAACGGCTAAACCGCCACCTTATCCAGCGCAAATTCAAAATGCACAGCCTGCAATCGATTCTCTTGGGTACCAGGTGGGGTGACTGGTTATCCTCCATAGATCTCTCGGAGGCATACCTGCACATTCCAATCCGGCCCTCTCACCACAAATTCCTTAGGTTCTGGTATAATAACCTTCACTATCAAGACATGGCCCTCCCCTTTGGTCTGGCCTCGGTCCCCAGGACCTTCACCAAGGTCCTTGCGGCCCTGGCTGCTCACCTCAGGAGCGTGCCTGTCCGCCTTCACTGCTATTTGGACGATATCCTTATTCTCTCCCTGTCCAAGACCCAGGCAGTCAGGGACACCAGAGCCACCCTCTCCGTTCTCCTGGCACACGGGTTCCTTATTAATTGGAATAAAAGTCAACTGACCCCATCCACCCGAATCACCCACTTGGGAGCCATAATTGATTCGGTTACAGAAAGGGTCTTCCTCTCTTCGGAGAGGTTTCTCAGCATTCAAGCTCTATTCAAACAGATTAGGCGGTCAAGGAGGGTGGCATTACTTGACCTTTCTAAATTATTGGGTAAGATGGTTTCATGCATCTCGATTATTCCCTGGGCTCGTTTACACAGCAGATCCCTCCAGTGGTTCCTGCTCCCATTCCAAAGATCTGGAAGAAGCAACTCGAGGTCCAGAGTCAAGGTGCCTCCGAGGGTCCTCACGTCTCTCCTCTGATGGATCAACCCCGCCATCAACAGGGGCCACCTCTTCTCAGAACCTCAGCGGCTAACCCTCACCACGGATGCCAGCCTATCCGGTTGGGGTGCTCACGTCAATTCGCTCTCGGCACAGGGCAAGTGGTTGCCAATCGAGCAAAGATGCAACATCAACTGGCTGGAGCTTCACGCCGTCCACCTGGCCCTGCGCAGATTCCTCCCCTTGGTACGCAGGCGTCACGTCCTTATTCTCACGGACGTCACGGCCAAAGCCCATATCAACAGGCAAGGAGGCACCCAGTCTATTCAGTTGATGAGGGAGGCCGAGCGCCTCTGCCGTTGGGCAGAATCCAACCTCCTCTCATTAAAAGCCGAGCACATCTCCGGAATCTCCAACATCCAGGCAGATTGGCTGAGCAGGGCCACGGTGGACCAAGCAGAATGGCGCCTTCATCCATCCCTATTCAAGGAGGCGTCCAGAATATTCAGCCTCCCGAGGATGGATCTCTTTGCCTCCCCGTCCAACGCACAGCTCCCATGGTTTTTCTCCAGGTACCCGTCTCACGGGTCGGAGAACCACAATGCGCTACGCTGCCCATGGCCCTCAGGGCTCTTATATGCCTTCCCGCCACTGCCGCTGATTCCCAGAGTCATAAAGAAACTCATTCTCAAGAGGGCAGACCTGCTCCTGGTGGCTCCTTATTGGCCCAGGAGATCGTGGTTCGCGGACCTCCGCAATCTTTCAGTAGCGCCCCATGGAGGATCCCCCCGGACAGGATCTCCCTCTCTCAGGCACCCCTTCTGCATTTGGTGCCCCAATGGCTCCAGCTAGCCGTCTGGAGGTTGAACGGATCCGTTTGACAAGAGAAAAATTCTCCAGTCAAGTAATCGACTATTTTGGCTGCCAGGTGACCCTCCACCTCATGAATTTACGATGCCACTTGGAAGGGCTTTTCCAAGTGGTGTAGCGGGTTCCAAGTTGACCCCCTCTCTCCCTCTATTGCGCAGGTCATGGAATTCCTTCAAGAAGGCCTACGTAAAGGGCTTGCCCCCAACACCCTGAGACAGCATGTCGCTGCCCTCTCAACCGTTGTTTCTTGTGATAACTTCAGTTCTCTCTCTCATCACCCCCGGGTCAGAGCCTTCCTCAGGGGCGCCACCAACTTGTGCCCTCCGACTGTTCATAGGTTCCCCACATGGGACCTCAACAAGGTCCTCGTTTTGCTTACAAAGCACCCGTTTGAACCCCTGAGGGAGTCCTCCCTTCAATTTCTAACGTTTAAAGTAGTTTTTCTAGTGGCCATTACTTCTGCTCGTAGGGTCTCGGAAATAGCAGCATTGTCAATCAGAAACGATTTATGTGTGTTCCACGCTGATCGGGTGGTCCTTCGGCCCGACCCCACCTTCTTACCCAAGGTTAACTCACCCTTCCCCAGGTCTCAGGAACTGGTCCTCCCAAACTTTTGCCCCAGATCCTCGAGGGACAGGGAAACCCTTTGGCACACCCTGGATGTTAGAAGGGCCTTGCGCATATACATTAAGCGCACACAACCCCTGAGAAGATCAGAATCCCTCTTCCTCTCTTTTCAGCCGAGACATTGGGGCTCAAAGTCTCACCCTCAACCATCAGTCGCTGGATTAGGGCGACTATCACCAGGTGCTACCTATCATAATCTCTGCCCGCTCCTGGGGGAATAACTGCTCATTCCACCAGGAGTGCAGCTACCTCGGCGGCTTGGGCCACGCAAGCCCCAATCGCTGACATTTGTCGGGCAGCCACTTGGGCCTCTCTGTCCCCATTCATCAGACATTACAAAATAGACTTATATGCCTCAGCAGAGGCCTCTTTTGGCCGACGAGTCCTACAGAGGGTCATCAGTGACCCGGAAGGGCTTCCGGCCCAGACAGAGCCCCACCCGTAGGACAGCCAAGCTTTGGTATGTCCCACTCTCTGGATGCTCCGAGCGGCTCGAGGGAGAATGGGTGTTGGTTCTTACCTGATACGCCCCTTCTCAGCGAGCCACGAGGAGCATCCAGCCCCACCCTAACTCCTCCGTCTGGCAGGTACTCTAGTTTCAGCCAAGGAGCCAATAGTTGATTAGAAGGATTTCTTAACCTTTCTTCTCGTTATCGCAAAAAACTGGGGGAACGCCACTTGGAGTCACGTGAGGGGGCGGAGCGTTTCCTCAGCTAAAGCTCAGCCTGCAAGAAGAGGACTCAGAAGCACATCCCACTCTCTGGATGCTCCTTGCGGCTCGCCGAGAAGGGGCGTATCAGGTAAGAACCAACGCCCATTTTCTGTAGAAAGCCACACATAGTTACAGCCCCAAATACAAACTGAATGCTTGGAATTAACAATTTTTTAAAAAATAGAAGTACAGCAACAAGAGAAAAATAGATAGACAAATGAAAATGCTTTTAACTTGCTTTATTTCAAAGGCGTGTGAAAAGAGCAAGTAAATATGTTTATAAAACATAAGAGTTAAATGAAGAATGGCAAGAGGGAGACAATGGAACTGGTGATCAGCAGAAGTTTCAGCAGACAAAAATAATTACTGGAGAAATGTTGGTTCATAAAGTGGAAAAATTGAACTCTAGTTTCTCCCATGATGAAAATCCTTATAGCTGGATCCTAGTGTGTGAACTTAAATTCATCAGTAGGCTCCAGATAATGAAGGTAGGTTATCTAAACTTATACCTATCCCGACTAAACTGAAGCGATGTGGCCCACAGATGAAGTTCACAGAAATCTAGCTTTTGGTGAAAGTAACACTACACATAGCTCCTTTTAAATGAAAGTTTAAATGTATTTATATCCTCTTTATTAGTGTACTATTGAGTATTGTGGACTTCGATAGAACTGATTTTTTTTTTTGTAAATTCTGCAGATAGGGCAATTGGAGTTTTTGTTTCAGCTCATGTAATTTTCAAACATCTGCCAGGGAAATTGGCTAGCACCTACCTATATTTAATTTTGAAAAACTGAGTAGGATTGCATCTGGTTAATGCCACAATGGGAGACCATCTGCATATCATTGGGCTGTAAGTGGAAAAGCATCCTGCAATGGCAAATTATTTCTGCATTCATTTAGAAAATTACACCCATGTGTTAATGATTATTTTTAAGATCCAAGAGTTCTTTCCCACAAGCTAAGCATTCACTTTCCTGGGAAAAAGATTCTTAATGAATCATATTCATTGTTTTACTAAATAAGTAATAAAATACTACAACACAAAATGACAAGCTACTATGAACTGATTTTAGTATGCAGGTGATGGGAACTTTGTGGATTTTTTATGGTTTAATTTGAGATTTAAAATCCATGCAGAGATTACACCCATGATTTAGAAGTCCCATAATGGGTTTTGTTTTTAAAAAAATACCTTGCAGAATTAGAAAATGAATTATGAGCAACAGATTCAGGACAATGCTTTTCATAATTAACTTATTGTACATTAAGATCAGTGGTTCTCAACCTGTGGTCCATGGCCCTCTGGGGGGCAGCGGTATCCACAAATCCGCGAAGGCTTGAAGAAATATTATTTAAATCTTGAATTAAGTCTTGGTGGTCTGTGGTCATGGTCTATGGCCACAAAAGGTATTTAAAGGGGGTGTCTGTTGTGAAGAAAAAGTTGAGAACCACTGACTTAGATGACATTAATTGGACAAATGTACAGATAAGCCAGACAAAAAAAATCCAGGTTTTGGGGGAGCAGTATTTCAGCCAGTTGCAAGATATATTAAAATTTGTTTTCTTACAAAATGTCCTTACTTGTATAACAGCAAAGCAGTAGCTTGATATAATAAAACAACCTAAACAACATTAAAGCTACAGGCAGTCCTCACTCAGTGACTGATGGCCATACACAAACGTCACATGATTGCAATTTAGGCACATGGCAACTAGTTCATCTTTACAGCAGTTGTAGTATTCTGTGGTCATGTGACCACAATTTATTACATTTTTTTCTCGTTTTTGGAAAAAAAAAAAATCCTTGTAGGAACACATGGGTTTGCTTAATAACCTTGGTGTTCACTTAACTTCAGCATTCACTTAACCATGAATGAAAAAATCTGAGCAATATTGGGTTGGGTCAAGTGGATGCCTTAACTTATGACCATTGAAAATTTTGCTATGATCAGATCAAAAACTACTTGTATTAAAACATAAACATTAAAAATAAAAACCTGGCCCCAAATTAATGATGCTATTTCCTCAGATGTCCTCAGATGTTTTCATTTAATACTGCTATTTCCTCAAATGTAGCAAGCCTCAATGCAGAAGATATTTTGTCTTACCCAGACAGACACTTCATTTTCTGCAAGAAAATGCAATAGTTGTTGGCACATGTTTTCCAATTCTGCAGTTATATTAGCAAGATAATATGCATTTTGGCTGTGCAATTGGAGGATTCCCTAAGTTAGAGTGATATGCAACTCAAACCTCAAATGGGAATAAAGATATAACAGATTTTATGAGATGGTGTGGCAAATTGATACTTGTCCAGTATTTGATGCTGTTAAAGATTTTCCTTCAACTGGCTATTCAACTGCAGAGTAAATATTCAGTATAGCCCAGGGATGGAAAGCTTGTGAACCTTTAGATATTGTTGACACAAACTAGCAATATAATGACATGCTGCTTGAGACTGCTGGGATGCATACTGTAGTTCAGCAACCTCTGGAGATCTAGGAAATAAGTGTTAGAGGCCTTTAGATGCATGTAGGTATTTCATGCAGCTCTTTGTGATATGGAAGATTATATTTGCATTGTAGAGTGTTTAAAAAGTAATTTGTAATTTGTTACCGGGCAAAAAGTCAAAATAATTAACTGTTAGACCAAGCTCCTAATGTGAGAGTATGAGAATTATGTTTTATATTTTAATATCTGTTTTGCTATTATGATCTTTGGTGGTCACTCTGCAAGTTCAAAACCTTTCCCCCCCAAAAAATGTATTATAATTTGCTACTTATGCCATGTTCATTTCTTTGAAATCTTTAAAAAAATCATTGCTATATTTACTGCTTTGTAGTCCTTGGTGCTCTTGCTGAGTTACATAACAGCATATCATTTAAACTTTTCCCGATTTAGAGTTTGAATTTAAGAGTGAATATCTCAAGAGGACCCCGAAACAGACAGTAGCAATAATAAGATAAGAATAATAAGCAGACAGTAGCTGCTTTCTCTTTATACCAGCTAAAATTACCTGTCCATCTTCTTCAATATGCTTGTGTATTTAGTTGCCATCATTCAAACATCTCCTGTAGCTGGGTTTGTTTGTCTGTCTGTTTGTTTGTTTGGGGGAGGGTGGAGCCAGCGGACACATTTGATATTTCAAGAATGAATGTTTTCACAAACTCTGCCATAGAAAGTCTTTCCCGTTCAAAAATGGATGTCATATTAACTGTCTTCAATCATGGGAAAGGCAGAATATTTTGATTAAAGATAACTTATTCCACCATCCATTCTAGCAAATCCTAAACTTTTCTCTTTGCTATTTTTGAAAAGCAGATGATTATTTCTGCTAGCAAAGCAGTTTCTTTGCTTTTTTTAAAAAAAGAAATGCTTGATCACTAGTCATTTTCTAACTTTAGAATATAGAGCTCTACATTGTGGCGCTGCAAATATCTGCACCTGGATCAGTTTTTAAAAAGAATCAGGTAGCTTAGCTGTGGGGGGAAAACATGCTAAGAGTTTTGCTGCTAGTTGGAGCATTAGCCTTAATGGACAAATTGAGGGTTGAGAGCACTCTAAGAGACTGTTAATTGTTGATTAGTTGTTTCCATTATTAGGGGCAACTTTTACAGTTGCAGCTGGAGAATTAGAAAGATATGGTTTATTGTTGGCTTGAAACTTTCCTTAAAGGAAACTGTACAAGAGGATTTCCTGATGATGGCAGAATATACCTTCTGTCACATTTGTTGATTTCTCTTTCACTGGAGAGCTCAAAGCATCTTCATAAGGTTTCTTCTCTGGGGAGAATAGTCTGATGATGCATATGTGCACATGAAGATACTTCCACTTTTATCTATGGAGATGTTTTCTTTTTTCTTTTTTTAATAAAGTTTTATTTGGGTTTTCACACATACTAAATACAAGTAAAACATCTTTTTTGAAAATAGCATGGTCCCGGGTTAAACTTCTTTATACAGACACAAACTCAATTTCATGCTCATTTTTGTGTTCTATTCCATATCTTATACTATTCTACATTTTCTATATAGTTTTTTCCCTCTTCTAATTTTCTCAATTTTATTTTGATTATCTCATCTCAATTCAAATCATTATATTTATACTTTTGTCTGTTCTGTTTCAATTTCATATTATCTTTTCTCATTAAACAAATTTTCTCCTGTAGTTACTAATTGGAGTATGACATCTTTATATCTTTTAATTATATCCATTCAACTCTTATTTAAACTTCAATATATACCTTAAGGTTATGACCTTCAATATCGTACATAATACATAACTTCCAATCGAATTCTGCTTGGTACATTCTTATGCTATATTCTTTTTTAAAAAAAGAAAGATTGTAAATATATGTAATTATAAACCCTCATTCCATTCCAATTCAGTTCTATCATTAATAATCATTAAAATCTTAACATCTTTAACATTTCTTTTCAATTAAATATCATACTTCCTTAAAAACACATATAATCTCCATAATTAATGTTTCCTTATTTCTCTTCACATATGTTTTGTAAATCATTAAATATTCATTTTGTTACATTTATTTATTGACAAGCATTCCACTGAGTTACAATAGCTATTTTATCAAACATTGTTCATATTCTCATACATATCATACATTGTTTCATATTCTGAAATTATTTCTATTTCTAATATAACAAAACTATCTTTTTTTTTTTTTGGTAAAAGTTTCATTGATTTTAACAACAGACAAAGAACATATAAGACATAAAACATGACATAAAAAAATAAAAAATAAAAAAATTATAACATTCTTCATAAATTTACAGTGTATCGGTTGGTTTACCACTCCCTTTTGTGCATCCATTTCATAGTCATCAGAATAATTAATATTAATATTAAAAAAGGTACAAGACAAGGATGCCCATTATCTCCTTTGTTATTTGTATTGACCTTGGAAGTTTTAAATAGAAATATTAGAGAGGATATAAACATAAAAGGAATGAAAGTCAAAAAGGAGGAATTCAAATTGCAAGCCTTTGCGGATGATTTGGTCTTTATTTTGGAAGACCCTTTAGAGACAGCTCTAAAACTCTTGGAAAAGATAGAGACGTATGGTGAGATGGCTGGTTTAAAAATAAATAAAGACAAAACAAAGATTCTGACAAAGAACATGTTATTAAGACAAAGAGAAGAGCTGGCAGATTTATTGAAAATTCAAGTTACGAACAAAGTTAAATATTTGGGGATATATTTGACGTCAAGATGTACTACATTGAAAGAGAATAATTATATTAAGCTTAAACAGCAAATAGCATCCGACCTGAAAAAATGGGAAAACCTACAATTGTCATTGATAGGTAGAATTTCAACAATCAAGATGAATATTTTACCCAGAATTTTATATTTGTTTCAAACAATACCAATTAGGTTAAGCAAGGATTTCTTCGAAGAACTAAATAAAATTGTGTTGAAGTATATATGGCAAGGCAAGAAAGCGAGAATAAAATTAAAACTTTTACAGGATGCTAGAATTAGAGGAGGATTTGGCCTTCCTAATTGGGAGTTGTATTATCAAGCTGCAAACTTAATGTGGGTTAAAGAATAGATAACGTTAAGAAAGACTAGATTGTTGACATTAGAAGGTCATGATTTATTATTGGGTTGGCATGCTTTTTTATGGTATAAGGGAACTAAATCACAGGGTTATTTTAGAAGGCATTATTATATACGGGAATCGTTATGGTTGAATTGGGAGAAAATTAAGAAACAATGTTATTTGAAAATTCCAGTTTGGTTATCAACTATTGAAGCTTTTTTGTATCCTATAACTTATAAGAAGGAACAAACAGTTAGATATGGGGAAATATTGGATGAAAAGGGTGAACTTAAAATGATGCAAAATTTAGAAGAACAAGGTATAAAGATGAATTGGTTTTCATATGCGCAAATACATGCAAGGTATCTTAAAGATTCTAAAACAGAAGGATCATGATAAATTAACTGACTTAGATAGAATTTTGACAGGTACTGATGAAAAAGTGATTAAAAAACTATATAGTTATTTGTTGGAAATTAAATTAGAGGAAGAACAAGTTAAAGAAACAATGATTGCTTGGGGGAAGAATTTTGGATATGGGATTGATTGAGAGAAATGGCAAAAATTGTGGTCACAAAATTATAAAATGACAATGTCAACAGCATATAAAGAAAATTTGTATAAGATGTTTTACAGGTGGCATTTCCCCCCAACAAGAATAGCAAGAATGTTCAAGAATAAATCTGCAAAGTGCTGGAAATGTCATCAGATACCTGGCTCATATTACCATATGTGGTGGACTTGTGAGGAGGCCAGGAAATATTGGACTAGAATTCACATATGGCTGGAAAAAATGATAAAGAAACACATAGATTTGAAACCCGAGATTTTTTTTATTGGGAATCGTACCTGATATATATAATAAAAATTTAAAGTATCTGATTGTAAATGTATTAACAGCAGCTAGGATTGTATTTGCTAAACATTGGAAGAGTGAGAAAATACCATTAGAGGAAGAAATTAAGAAAATATTGGAATGTGCTGAAATGAGTAGATTGACATTTGAAATTAGAGAACAAGAAGATAAACAATTTTATGAAGTTTGGGATCTTTTTTATCAATGGTTAGATAATACAATATGATAATAGAATATTTAGAAATTTAGGAAATAATGAATATATAATTTTTCTTGGTTTTGATAATTCTTAAGTATATTTTATTATGATAGATTTGATATGATTTCATGATTTGTCATAAAATAATTTAACCTAATTATAGTTATCTCGCTTAAGTATGAATTAGTAAAATTTTTGTCAAATGATTGTTTAATTATGATATTGGGATATTTTATTGATGATTGATAATATGAGTTATTATGTAACAAAACTATCTTATGTACTTTTGTAGAATCCATTTTTCCATTAGATTTTCACCCATTATCTCTAAATAGGCCCTGTTTCTCTATATTTTGTTTCTGTCCTTTATAACTTCTTTTCCTTTCTTTCTTTCTTCCCTCTCATCTCCCTCCCCTTTTTACCCCCTTGTCTCTCTACTTCTAATTCTCTCTTCTGCATTTCCCCCTTCTGTTGCTTTCTGATTTTATACGTATTTTTCACTCTATTCTTTTTTGGGGTTGTTTTTCCTTTCTTAAACTTTCCATTCTCTTTCCCTCCCTTTCCTCTCCCCCCCCCACCTAAGATTATTTATTCATTAAAGATGGCTTCTTCTTTGTCGCAATTTTCTTGTTCTGCAGGCATTTCTTGTTGTTTCTCATAGTTCCAAATCTCCATTTCTAAGAACTGAAATACGAAGCCAAAAGAACCTCTCCCTTCTTGTGCATCTTCTTTGTACTTTTTAAGTTCCATTTTCAGTTCTTCTAAAAGTGGAGCCATTTTAAACTGTTTTAAACAACCACCTGATTGATTTTAGTCATTCAAATACAATAACCAAGAATCCAGAGATCACCAAGTAATCCAAATAGTCCCAAGCTGTTTCTTCTTATTTCTTTTTCCATTTTCTCTTCCTGGGGTTTTACTATTTTGTTGCGATGTTTCAGTTAAGATGTGTCTTTTGGAAGTCTTATTGAGATTTTGCTGTAAATTCTTTTTAATTCCAGGCAGTCTCCTCCCTTCCAGATCCTGCCCTTTTATTCTTTTTCTCTCCTTTCCTGTTTTCAAAAGCTTTTAATTATCCAGAAATCTTTATTATCCCTGTGATTTTTTATTTTCAGCATTAAATGCCTATTAATGTCAAATTTGATTTTTTTTCAATTTCTTACTTAAGTCTCTTAGCTGTCAGTATAGGAAAAGGAGAAAAACCCCCCAAATCTTTTCCCTTTTCTCTCTCCTTTGCAGCTTAAAAATCTTCTTAGGAAACAATTTTTTTTTTAATAGTTTCAATTCCAGGGTATCTTATTTGTTGCTTTTGCTGTTTGACCCGGTCAACCAAAACTTTCTCTTCTTATCTTCCTCCTGCACATTCTTTTCTGGTGGAGTTCTTCTTTGTGGTGGCCATTTCTGACCACTGCTACAACCGCCTTCGGGAAAGGGGGTAATGACTAGCTGAGGAGGAGAGATGCAGCTCTCCTCAACCCTGCTGGCAGTCTCCCTCTTCTTCACCACCTCTACAGGGTGGTTTAGCCCCGAAACCAGCCAGCTCAGGGCGCTCCAGTGGTGAGCTCGGATCGAAACCGCGCAGAGGTTTCGATCTGCCGCCGAAGAAGCTCAAACCAGAAGAGATGTTTTCTTAAAATTCTATAAGGATGTTTAAGTAAAAGTCAAGTTTCTGAGAATTGTAATTGTTCCCACTTGCCTTGTTTTTCTATGCAAGAAAATATAATGCAAAAAAATATGTATGCCTGTGCTTAAACTTCAACGGAAATTGCATTTTTGGTCCTTGCACTCAGAATAATTCAACTGATTAACTTTGAGTATGATGTTTTTTGCTTGACTTAAGCATTTCATTAATTGGCTTGATGGCTTTAAGTGTCGTTGCTTATTGCCTCATTAATACAACAGCAGCCCTGATTAGTAAGGTTAACTGATGAAAAAGATTCCAAGTGAAGGGCAATCTCTCTCTCTCTCTCTGTATATGTGTGTGTGTGTGTGTGTGTGTGTGTGTGTGTGTGTGGCTAAATGCATGTGCTAGGTAAGAGTGGAGATAAATTCAAATAGCTTTTTCATTCTCAGATTATAAATGGGTCAGTAAATGCAGTTTGAGTGTCATACAAGTTTGAAGAAAAGGTTGGGTCATTTGATTTGATATCTCAGAGACATGTCTTTTTGTAACTATAAAACTAGTCTTCTGTTAAACAGGCAACATTATTTAAAATTCAGAGCCTCTCAGAGTTCCATGTCTTCAGGTTCATTGAGATGATAAGACATCCTGACAGTTTTGTCGAAGGGCACAGTATTAGAAGCCTGAGGAATGTGAGTGGTCCCTGAAAGCTTTGAATGTAGGCAGAGAGATTTCCAGATTTTGTCACCAAGTTGTATTTTTAATGTGTTTTTTGTCTTCGTATCAACAGTTTCTTTTTATAGTATGACCTGGTGTGCTCCTCAAAGACTGTAGTTCTTGAATCAGAAGACTTCCGTATTCCTGCTATAGAGAATGGCCTGCACAATTTTATTCTTTGATTTAAAAATACCATTAAAATGTAGGGACTCTTGGATGATGGCCGAAGCCATATTTATCTTTTAACTCTTTTGCCCTCTTGGAAGAGTAAAATCAGGAGAATGTAGGAAATTCAACACAATCTCTATTTTGCCTCTCACCTCAGAAGCCCTTGTTTTCCATCTGGCTATCATGAACCTCTGTCAGGTTGGTTAATGTTCCCTCTGATTTGGCAGAAACAGACTGGCCAATTGTGGAACATGAAATTGGAGATTCAACCAGCATTCTGACCCCTTTCTACTCTTCATCACCTCCCAGTATTCTTTCATGGTAAGGAAAAACCCCCAATAAATGATTATTTTCAAGGCTGTTGCAGAAACACCTATAAGCTCAGCCATAGACGAGTTGCACCAAGGCATGATAATATGTTGATTTATACAGGAACGTAAAACAATCTCAGGAAGCACAATTGGAATTTCCAACTTCAGAGGAAATGCTATAAAGGGTCCATCTAAATTTCCTTCTAGAATATTAGCTGTTTCATAAAGTCCTGTGGGAGCCATGCCAAGGGAGATGGGGAGAAGGCCTGCTTACAGTGGAAGAATCTGGCATAAATTCTGAGGGTGATGAATGATCTGCTTTCTGAAAAGCAAGGGGGTTGAAAATCAGGAATGTGCATATCAAGCCACAAAATCTCTGAAGAGAATTTTTCTTGAACAATTGATTTATTATTGGCTGGTTCTACTTCTCTCTAATCTTCCCGTTGCTGATCCATCCAGTTTGTACAGCTCGCCTCCTGGTACTTAATCACATTCTTGGGCTCCATTTTTCATCAAAATGACTCCTTGTATGACTGCAGTTGGCTTAGATTGTCAGTCCTTATTAAAGGTCAAACCATCTTTAGAGGGGGGGGGGCATTCTTAAAATTATAATTATTTACATATTTTAGATAAAGAGACTAGGTAGAAATACCCCTTATTATCTTTGGTATGACAAGATTAGTAAAAGAGATGAAATACCTTTAAAGATGAGGGACCTGCTAAGAAACAGCTTGTGTGTAGAGAGAAAGAAAATTGCATATTCCTTCCTAGCCCTGGATCCTGTTGCCCTGGAAACAGCATCTTCCACCAGCTGTTTTTTGGCAATGCCCCACCTCCCTCTAGGTTCACACAGCCATCATTCCATGGATTGGCAGGGGTGGGGGAGGAGAATGCAAAATATACTGTATTACTCTGTGTTTGGAACCCTATCCTTGGGGATTTGAAGGTATGAAATCAACCAGATGCAGCATTCCACAACAATTCAAAAGGAAGATATTCATGGCACAATTCAAAAGGAAGATATTCATGGCTACGTTGAGGGGAGACTCTAACTAAACTAAAAGGAACATTTTGTGGTTTTATCACCATGGCTTTAATGGACTGTTTTCACTCTGCAGGTACAATTAGTTCTCCCTGATGAAAGGATATTCTGTTTGATGCTTTTACATCATTCTTTTTCTCTCATTCCTACATATATTTTCCTGTTGTCATGCAACAAAAAACTGTCAAATTCAGAGCTTATTCTTCCTCTCTGGTAGAAGCAGGTTGATTCAAGAATAATCCCAGCCATGTTGGTCAGTCTGGCAGTTGTTTTCCTGGCTCTAATTGGGAACCAGGCCAATCCATCAATATAAGTGCTATTTCTTGCCACTGAGCCAGATAATTTTGCCTCTCGTGTAGATGTGACAGGTTTCTCTTTCCAAATCTCAAGTTCCAGTGACTCAAAAATTTGCTTCTTACACAGTGATAGTGAGAAGAGAGGGAGAAGCTGCCAAGGTCCTTTGTTAGGCTTTGGTTTTATTTTGGAACACAGAGTCCTACTAAAGACTTTTTTTCCCATCACCAGAGGCAAATGCTAGCTGTCTTTCAAACATATTTCCCCTTCTTTTTCAAAACTGGTTTTGGTGCCCTTCATATATATTATTCAGAAAATCTTGCCAAATCTAGTACTGAAATGGCACTGCCACCTTTAACAATGAAGCCATGTGCTAAGCAAGGCTAGCCAAAGGCAACTGTTCATCAGACTTTATACAACAGATTCCATACATTCTGCTAGGACAGCAGAATTTCTAGTATTCCAAGATAGCCCTGAAAGTGCTGGGGTGGGGCGAGAATGGTTCCTGGGTAATGGACACATCTTTTCAAAGAAGATGGTTAGGACCTATTCTTTCTTTTTGTAATTTTTTTTTTAAAGACAAACGCTAACAAACAACATAAAACATCAACATAAAACCATCTTCCAAAATACGGTGTGTCGGTTGATACGTTTCTTTTGTGCAATGTCATAATATCAGCAGTCTTACTCTTCCAAACATACATTCATATTACATAAGTCAACTATACATATTATATTGTATTATTATCATATCATTATTAGACTTAACTACAAATTCACATAATTCTTACTCAGCAAATCTCAGTTTTAACCAGTCTGAGAACATACAATTCATTTCATTATATTCAATTATATAATATCATTACATTATATTATCTTACACATAAAACCATTCCTCTTTAATAACACATTTTACTTCTCTATTTTCTTATCTAACCGTTGATAAAATAGATCCCAGATTTTGTAATATTCTTTATCTTCTTGCTCTCTAATTGCTAGTGTCAATTTACTCCTTTCTGTACATTCCATCGTTTTCTGAATCACCTCTTCTTCTGTTAGAATTTTCTCACTCTTCCAATTTCTAGCAAATACAGTTCTAGCCGCTGTTAACACATTTATAATCAGGACATATTCTTTCTTGATCCTAATGCAGGTGACAAAATATAGGTACTCCTCCACTTATGACAGTTCAATTAGTAACCATTCAATGTTACAATAGCTCTGAAAAAGTGTCTTATGACTGTTTTTCACACTTATGACCATTTGCAGCATCTCCATGGTCATGTGATCAAATTTCAGAGGCTTGGCAACTGACTCATATTTTAGGACTGTTTGCAGTGTCCCAGGGTTCCCGTGATCACCTTCTGTGATGTTCTGACAAGCAAAGTCAATGGAGAAGACAGATTGACCTAACAACTATGTCACTAACTTGACAAGTGCAGTGATTCACTTAACAACTGTGGCAAGGAATTTCATAACATGGGGCAAAATTCACTTACCAACTATCTCACTTAGCAACAGAAATTTTGGGCCCAGTCGTGATCATAAATCAAGGACTACCTATACTGGGATTAAATTACTAAAAAGGCAGGTGCTGATTAAATATTAAAAAGGATTTTCTAAGAGTAGTTTGACAGTGAAACTAATCAAAGAGTGACATGTTCCCTGCTTTGGATTATTCAAATCCATTTTTGTCCTAAATACAGATGAAACTCAAAAAATTAGAATATCGTGCAGAAGTTCATTTATTTCAGTAATGCAACTTAAAAGGTGAAACTAATACATGAGATAGATTCATTACATGCAAAGCAAGATAGTTCAAGATATGAATTGTCATAATTATGATGATTATGGCTTACAGTTCATGAAAACCCCAAATCCACAATCTCAGAAAATTAGAATATTGCATGCAATCAATAAAACAAGGATTGTACATAGAAAAATATCGGACCTCTGAAAAGTATAAGTATACATAGGTACTCAGTACTTGGTTTGGGCCCCTTTTGCAGCAATTACTGCCTCAATGCGGCGTGGCATGGAAGCTATCAGCCTGTGGCACTGCTGAGGTGTTATGGAAGACCAGGATGCTTCAATAGAGCCCTCAGCTCTTCTGCATTGTTCGGTCTCATGTCTCTCATCTTTCTCTTGGCAATGCCCCATAGATTCTCCATGGGGTTCAGGTCAGGCAAGCTTGCTGGCCAATCAAGCACAGTAATCCCATGGTCATTGAACCAGGTTTTGGAGCTTTTGGCAGTGCAGGCAGGTGCCAAGTCCTGCTGGAAAATGAAGTCAGCATCCCCATAAAGCTCATCTGTGGAAGGAAGCATGAAAATCTCCTGGTAGACGGCTGTGTTGACCCTGGACTTAATGAAGCACAGTGGACCAACACCAGCAGATGACATGGCTCTCCAAATCAACACAGACTGTGAAAACTTCACACTGGACTTCAAGCATCTTGCAGTGTGTGCCTCTCCATTTTTCCTCCAGACTCTGGGTCCTTCGTTTCCAAATGAGATGCAAAAGTTGCTCTCATCAGAAAAAAGGACTTTGGACCACTGAGCAACAGACCAGTTCTGTTTTTCCTGTTTTCAGGTAAGACGCTTCTGATGTTTGTTGTTCAGGAGCGGCTTGACAAGAGGAATATGACATTTGAAGCCCATGTCCAGGATCCATCTGTGTGTGGTGGCTCTTGATGCACTGACTTCAGCCTCACTGTGATGACCCATAGTCTCTCAAAATTACCCAAAACCCAAAACATACATTAAAGTCCAGTAATGCCTTCAACTTAACTTCACGGTTTTATTAGGCACAGTTTAAAGTCACAAAAGTAAATAATGAGTCAAAAGGAAACCAAAACAAACCGCATTGACGAGAGTTCTGAAGCAAGCCAAGATAATTAATCATACATTCCAGGAAGATAACGGGGAGAGTCCATGGGAAGAACGCCAATAAAGATAAACCTCTTTCAAAGGAAACACTAAACTTTGATTCCAGCAATTCTGACTACGTAGTTACAAACTTATATACATAGCTCCCAGCTGCAAGCCAAGAGGAGGATCATGGTAATCTCCTCCTGAGTAGACCTTGCTTTTCCCTGATCCTCTCCTCTCTGCGTGCCCTGGGATGGATAGGGGATGGGCCTGGATCCTCTTCTGATTGCTCAGCCGACCTCTGCCCTTCCCCAGCCTCCTCCACCACTTCTGGAGCCACACTCCCACTCCCTGTTGGCTGTTCCTCCTCTTCCTCAGAGTCAGTCTCCACCGGGGCATGACAGGTCCACTCCTTGTGAAAGTCCCCAATACTTTTGAATGGCCTTTTTCTGACAATCCTCTCCAGGCTGCTGCTTGTGCACTTTTTTTTTCCCACACTTTTCCCTTCCACATAACTTTCTATTAATGTGCTTTGATACAGAACTTTGGGAACATCCAACTTCTTTTGCAATTACCTTTTGAGGCTTTCCCTCCTTATAGAGGGTGTCAATGATGGTTTTCTGCACAACTGTCAGGTCAGCAGTCTTTCCCATGATTGTGATTCCTACTGAACCTGACTGAGAGACCATTTAAAGGCTCAGGAACCCTTTGCAGGTGTTATGGCTTAATTAGCTGATTAGAGTGGGACACTTTGATCTTAGAATATTGAACCTTTTCACAATATTCTAATTTTCTGAGATTGTGGATTTGGGGTTTTCATGAGCTGTAACCATAATAATCACAATTATGACAATAATTGAACTATCTTGCTTTGCATGAAATGAGTCTATTTCATATATTAGGTTCACCTTTTAAGTTGCATTACTGAAATAAATGAGCTTTTGCATGATATTCTAATTTTTTGAATTTCACCTGTAAAAGATAAGGAATTAATTTTTACTTAATAGAGAATTAACTGAAAATTCAAAGTGATGGTTATTATTTTTTTATGGCTCCAGCTTATGGGAACTTGGCATATGTTTTCACAATGTAGATTTAATTATTTTAAAAGCCTTTTTTTAACCTCTGTGCCTCTGTTTACATCTTTATCTCAGAGTGCCATCAATTTGTTTTCCGATCTTAGCAGCCACATAGATTTTTCTCCATGACGATGATCTCTCTCTAACCTGTTCTTTTAAGCTTCCCAAAGGTGCACTCACTGTTGCTGTAACCAAGTCTCTCCCTCTTGCTGCTGGTTGCCTTTGCTCTCTTTAATCAAATAACGGTTCTGAATTGTTTGGTCTTGGGAACATTTCCAAATGGGTGGGTTCATATATTGTATCAAGCCATGGTTTTGTTAGTGGTGTGATGAACATCCTGTAGTTAACTGGTTCACAAATAATACAAAAGTATTAAAAGGTTCACAAACCACAATGGTTGTGCTTTGTTTTCAGAAAAAAACTCCCAAACCCTTTTGAACTGTGATGGAACCATGAATGAGAAGTGTGATTTACTCAGGACTCCCTCCCTCCCTTGAAATTACTGATGTAAAAGTTGTGAATGCATAGATAGGCTCTTTTACACAAACCTTTGCAAAGAGAAATCACTTAATTTTCACTATTGAATGATGTAGTCCTTGGAAATGAAACTGCATCTTTGCAACACAGCCACTGCAGTCATTTTCAGATGTTAGAGCAGAGGTATTATTTACTAGCCTGTGTCATATTCAGGTTGTTCAGGAAACAAGAGTTTCCAGAAATTATTGTCAAGAGATCTTCTTCTTCTTAAGTGCTAATGCTAGTGCTATTTCTGTCCAAAGGCACTGAAATCATAGAATTGAAGAATACTTGAGCTTAGAAGACTAACATATACAAACTGATGTGGGAAGTTCCTTAAAAAAAGTATTGGATGTAATAGCTACACCGAGGTGGTTAGGGAAGCTTCTCTTTTTTAATCAAAAGAAACAGTTAACCCAGAGAGGGATGGAGCCCATCAGGTGGCTAGTGTGATCTACTGTCATCAGGGAGCGGGATGGGAGTTGGTTTTTGATTTTTCTGGTTTTTTGTTTTGTTTTGTTTTGTTTTATTGTTCCATTGTACCTTACAATTGTAGCTGATTCTTTTTGTTAGTTTTTATTTTGTTTTTTGTTTTAAATATGGTTTTATATTGTGTAACCTGCCTTGAGTCGCCATGGGCAAATAGATGGCAATATAAATAAATAAAATAAATAAATAAATACTGTGCTTGACTTTCTTCCCAAGATGATGCTTTTTTAGATTTCAAGAAAATCACATTTAGTAGTTATCCTCTTGCTCCCAAGTAGAAAAGACTATAATGGTGATGAAGGCATCAGTTCATGTGATACAGACTTAACCGGAAGCTGACAACGAATGAGAAAAATATCCTTTCATTTTGTAATTGGTTTAATAGTACAGAGTTTTAAACATGTTTTAAAAATGAGTCTTTTTCTAGCCAAAGAAGCAGAAAAGCCAAAATAGGCTGACATAAGGTAAGCAGTGGATAGAGATGGATTGGCTGGGCACTTTTCAAAAATGAGAGCTTGTACATAAGAGTATGTATGAAGACTAACCAAAATGTTATGATTCCTGTGCACAGGATGAGTAGGTCAATTTCCACTCCCTCTCTCCTTCTCTCTATACCTAGCTACCTACCTCTCTCTCTCTCTCTCTCTCAAGATCCAAGCTATTAAATAAAATCAATTTGATAACATAAACTGGATTCTAGTGTCCAGTCCTTTTTGGGAAGACTGAATTCAAGAAAAATATTACAAATGGTGGGATCTTTCTTTGGAATAAGATATACATTTAAACAGTATTTCTACAAAAAGTAAATTATGCATGGTATTACTTGTGCACCAGTCATACCACATATCTCGTTATAAATAATTCTAAAATAGCTGTCCCTAATCCAGTATTGTAGATGGCTGGGATTCCAGAGCCAATTGGTTGCTGGCAGATTTCTGGGATTAATAGCTATAACATCTCTGGTAATGCTTAACTGGGCTAAGCTGCAATAGACATGCAACATGTACAGCTCAATGTAGGTGAGTGATGCAGTGGCCTATAGGTGGAGCTCTCACCTCACAATCAGGAGGCTGTGAGTTCCATACTAGGAATCACACTGAGAATATATCTGCTGAAAAAAAAACTGCACTGGCGACAGGAAGGGCATCCGACCAGTAAACACTCGACTTCATTCAACTGCCCAGACACCACTTCACAAGGGATTATGGGTTTGTTAAAAGAGGATGGTTAAAAGAGGATGTACAGCTCAGTGTAGGGACCTTGTATGGATTATCTAGAGCAGGGGTCCCCAACCACCGGTCCCTGGACCGGGACCGGTCCGTAGAACATTTTCTACCGGGCCGCCGGTTTTCTGGGCGCCGCCATCTTGTTTTGATGAGAAAGTGCTTCCGGTGAGCTTTTCCGGTTGGAAAGCAGTGTTTGGGTCCTGAAGGAATCCTCGCGCCTTAGCTTCATCGGGGGGGGGGGTTCAAACCAAACTAAGGCGCGAGGATTCTTTCAGCACCCAAGGCAAGGCGAGCCGAGCTACTGTCCCGAAGCCGTCCTGAAGCCCATCGACAAAGGTACAAAGGAGGAGTTGAAGGTGGCGGGGAGAAGCGGGGGACGGCTGGCTGGCCGGTCGCTTGGCTCGCCTTGCCATGCGTGCTGATGCCAGTACTGGGCTGCGGATCATTTTGTGATGCCGGTACCGGGCTGTGGCACAAAAAAGGTTGGGGGCCACTGATCTAGAGCTCAAAACTGGGAAGATAAGAAACTGAAGCAGGCAAATGGTCATTTTCAGAGCTCAGTTTAGCTCTCTCTCACATGGAGTAGCAAAATAAGACTGCTCCAGACAATCTACACTGAATTTCAGTGCCTCAGTTTAAGAATGCATTTAAATAAGGCTTTAATTGTCTATTTTCCCTGCATCAGATTCAGATTTTATTCAAGTTACACCATTCTCTTCAGCACATTTAAAGTTAGGATTACAAAATAGATTCTTCGACTTGGTGACTTGAATGATCTCTTCCAGTTCTATGACTTATCATTTTAGTCATTTTTGCAATATCCATTGTGTTTCTTTTCACAACTTAAGAAGTGGCACTCACTGATTCCATACTAAGGCAGAAATGTACAATTTTCTTAAATCAGATGCTGCATTTTAAAAAAGTAACTGTTGAGGATCCCAGGTGATGGCACCTGAATGGATGGGGTCAGTTTAACTGTACCAGAGAGGTTTGGGATGCAATGTCTTCAAACTCAACAAAGGTTAAGGCACCCAATTTTGTCCTTAACTCACACCCATTTTACCAAAATGTTTAGTCTTGCTTGCTTTGCATCTTCTAAGGTCTGTGGAAGGGATAGGAATAAAGCATATGCAGTCCTCTTTTATACAATGCTGTTTTGTTTAACCATTATACAATATTTCCCAAGCCTTGCATTGGTTGGATTCCCACATGAAACTAAGCCATAAACCATGATTTCTAAATGGCAGAGATTAGGCTCAAACTATATTAAGCCACAATCATGTGAAGCAGTGGTGGCACAGTGATTAGAACACGGAATTGCAAGCTAATTCTGTCCCAGAGTTTGATTGTCAATCTCCATGACACTTTCTTGACAACTCATGCTACTTGCTTCTTGTAGGCTGTCATAGAAATGGGGGAAGGGGAAATTTGGTATTTGGGAGAGAAATTTTGCTGGAGAGCGAAGATGGTTTCTGTGTGAAAAGGAGGGGATGCTTTCCTGCTCCCTGCGCAGCTGCATGGACTTATCTCTGCTTATCCTGGCATACCAGATGATGAAATATCCATCTGAAGATGTACCCCATGACACTATAAGCACTTCAGATTGGATAGCCAGCCTGGACCTTTGGGCGGGGGGAACTTGGGATAACTTTCAATATGTAATTTCCGTACCTACTTGCATCAGATCTTGCTTTCTTTTGTTGCTATCACTTCAAACTCAGTAAAAGTACCTTTTCTCTACAACAATTGACAACAACAATGGAATTGAGGGAGTCTTTTTCTTGGGTTTTGAATGAGGCATATCTGACATCGATCCTGATCCTGAGGTTGACTCAGCCTTCCATCCTTCCGAGATCAGTAAAATGAGAACCAAGATCGTTGGGGGCAATATGCTGACTTTGTAAACAGCATAGAGAGGGCTGTAAAGCACTATGAAGCAGTATATAAGTCTAAGTGCTATAGCTATTATGCTACATGCCAAAATAGTGACTTTATCAAAATGTAGCTGCTGTCCAATTAGAAGAAAATATGCCCTCCATATACGATTCCTAAACTAGAATATCTGCCTTTTGCAGATTTTCTTCATTTCTAAGTGGTGTCATTTATTCAACAAAACTGCGTTTTTATGTCTGTGTGAAAAAAAAATAGAAGTACATCACTGAATTAAAAAGAGAACTTTCACCTTCCTACATTTAGGAGTTTTAATATTTCAAAACATTTTATTTTTTAAAGGGTTAGATTTCAGACACTAAGAAGGCAAGGGTTGGAGAGAGATCATCACATTCTCTGCATAGTAACTGAGATTTTACAAAATGTGTGTGTTTTCATAAAAAAATATAATAGCAAAGGAAATCCATATTCAGACGTGTTTAAACTTCATGCCACAGCAGAGCCCATCCCAAGATTCCTCTCTGATAGGCATTTTCAAAAGCAAAACTAATAAGGAATGACACAGGAAGTCTGTTTAATGCTTTCTTCAGTTCATGAATTAATTGCAGAGGTCAGCCAGCCTCCGATTCTTAGATGGGGTCTGGTTTCCTGCCTCTGGATCAAAGACTACATCATGCATGAATAAAGGAAGTCATGATTTTACAAAAGGGAACCAGCAGCCATTTCTTTCTTTCAAAAATTTGCCCTTAATAAAGAAGAAAAGCAAAACTAAAAATGGTGTTCATTTAAATTAGTATTCATCATCATTATTGCTACACTAAAATTAGGAAAGAAATCTGCTATTTTAAACTGACCTAAACCTTGACTTTTTTTAAAAAAAGGTACATATTTGGAAAAATCATCATTTTTTTTACACATTAGTATCTATACATGCACACGTTGGTTTTAGCTCCAATGTAAAAGTTTTCGAAAGCTGATATGTGCTCCATTTTGCATTTGTTAAGAAGCTGTTTTTCCATGATGGCAGACTTTAATCAAGTATGATTATATAAAAGGTATTGGCATGAAAAAGCAATACCCTTGTTTCTTATTGGTAAAAAAGACTCGTCTCCAAATTTAATTATACAGCAATAGTAACACAAGTGGGATTTCCTTGGAAAGAAGAATTATCCCCCTTTAAAGAATTGTTCCATCTTTTACCAAATACGCCCATGCAACCCCAGAACATACAACATGAAGACACAAATGCTAACAAAATGCTCTACTTTTTTTTAACCACAGTTTATACACGAGGAAATGGAACAAAGATTTTATGAAGTTAATTTTGGGTCCAGATCTTCCGGCTCCCACTTTTTCAGACTGTTGGTAGGAGTTGCTAGAAATAACTGTCTTCCCAATCAATCCTAAATGTAGAGAACTACAGTAGACACCAGAGAAGGTTTTAACCAAACCGCCTTGTAATACATAACTAGTGTTTTAGATCGAACAATTTTGTTTTAAGAAAGGAAAATGGTAATTAGTATGTATGTCAGCACATTGCAATTTTGAAAAAAATGGCTAAAGTCAGAAAGTCATTCTGGTCCCAACGATGGAAGGAGATGTGGAAAGCAAGATGTGTTCTGTTTGGAAGGAGAAAAGAAATTGGAAAAGTTTAGAGATGTGGAAAGGCACAGTCTCCATTCCTGATTAAACTGCTTTCTCATTTGATGAGAAATTGTACAAGAATGCCCCATCAATCAATCAGAGATTTCAAAAAGGAGCAGGAAAAAAAAATTAAATTGAATTTTGCAAGTACAAATAGAGAAAAACAGGCAAGGCATATTTACAAAAAAAGGCAAGAAAAAGTTTTGATAGTTTGACACAGCATCATACCCTGGTCATATTAATGAAAGGAAATTGTACCCTGTTCTCAACACAATGCAAATAGTTTCGTTCTGCAGGAGAGAGGCATTTTGGCATGTAACTAAGAGAACAGTTACGGGCCCCTCCCATTGTTCTACCAATGAGAAGCCATTGCTAAAGTTTATACCTATTGCTGCAGTCGTTGACTATTTTGAGGTCCTGAGGTACGCACACACCTTGGCATAAGAAACAGATTTGGCTCAATTGTCTAGAAAGGATATTGACATCCTCAGTGTCAGAAAAAAAAACTTGAATTTGAACTATCTGGGGAAAGAGCTTGTGCAAACTATAGGAACTATACCTTGTCTCAGATCCCTTTTTCTAAAAAGAGCAGTTTGAAACTGAGTTAACCTGGCCACCAATTCAAATCATTTTTGGTGCTTTCTCAGCTATGCTCTCTAGTTCTCTGATGAAAACAATCTCTTGGAAAACGAAAGAAGCTTTGGAATATTAACAGAAGCACTGATAGAGGTTCTATGTTCTAAATACATAATTGTGAGAATTACACACTTTTCTGCATAAGGCAGAGGTGTGAGATCTCAACTTTGGACCTTTCTAAGCAAATACTACCAACAACAACCCCACCCTCCCCCGGCAATACACCATATCATTCTAACATACAAGATGACATCAACAAGAATGGAAGAAGAAACAAGCCAGGTATCTACTAGACTAGAGCAAACAACATATAAACTTTTGGAAGTAATTTCTTTGTTCTGACATAAATTGGTCATGAAGGATAGTTGAAATGGAATAAAAAAGTTTTTGCTGTTGGAGGGTTGTTGTGGTTTGTTTTTGGCACATTAGAGAACATCAAAAACTTAGACATGGAAAAATAAGATCAAGTGATGACAGGCTGACAATATTTTCCAGCTAAATACAATTGCAACAAATGTTCTTATTTTGGGAAAAAAAACCACCCATGCACTTAAACTGACATCCAAAGTCACCAAGCAACACTAGCTTGGCTGACTCAAGGATTATGTACAAAACAGGGCTATCTTACAGCTGGTAAGAAATTCTCCCAGTAAGACAAAACTGGTGCACTGCAAGAGTTTTTTATACCACACTGGCAACAAAATTGTTGCAACAAAAGGCAGATGCGTTTACATATGGCTTGGATTGCTATTAGTCCTTGGATTTAATTCTTTGCAGAGATCTTCACTGGACTTAGCTAGACATATCAGTAAAGATTGCTGGACTGGCTTTCTTTGCATTTTTTCTCACTTAAAGTTGTATGCATTGCCAGTTAGGTTTCCAAAGATTGCCCCAAAGCCACCTCCAATTTCTGTTCTCCATAGGGAAGGAGCTGTTTCTTGGACTGTAGGATTGGGATCTCAGCTATCAAAACACTTATTCTAGAGAATAAGATCAGCAGTATAAAATATGACTCACACGTTTCATGAAGGACAAAACTGTCCAGTCTAGTCTAGTGATAATCAATATAAATGCTGTTTACACAAAGTTGATACTCATCTGATTCTGCCAGTGTGGACAGCTAAGTGTGAGTCTTGCTGTCTGCTTCAAAAGAAACTAGAGGGACTTTAAGTCTTTTCCATCAATTTTTTTTTTCTATAAATCTAGGTTTGTTGTTACAGCATAAGATCATTTTTGAGGGAAAAGATGGAGGTCCACATTTCACCGATGAAATTTTTCCTGTTTAAGATAGAACTGGTTTATTTTAAAACATTTCTTTGGCCTATGCTTGAGGCCTAACCTACAGAAAAGTCATGTGATATGAATCTAGAATGCACAGTTCTGTTTGCCCGAGTGTTACTGGGTCTGAACATACCTGCCAGGTCCCAGACAGTGTCTCAGGCTAGTCCTACCAGCTGTTGTTCTTACATCTGTTCCAAGATGCAGATTTCTTAGCAAATACGATGTAACAGTCATGGTGTAGCAAGCTAAGTGGAGCTCCGTTCATTTTTCTCTTCTTGGTAAATGCCATTGAGCAAAATCACTATGACACTTGGTTTAGAAATATTGACCATGTTCAGTTTGCTACCTATGCTTTTTTTTTTTTTATAGGATTGAATAGGCCTATAACAAAGATGTAAGTCAATTTCTACTGTGTATGTACAAATCTAAATGCAAGCTACATCTTGTTACTCAGATGCAAACTGCTGTGAAAATATGTTTGAACATGAAAGTCTTTAGGGGTCATGGAAAGTAACAAATTAGCAAAAAAAAAGAGGCGAGTAAAGTGTGAGTATCCACAAATAAAAAGTCTTATGGCCGCACTGTACATGCAGTTATGTGTATGTGTACTGTAATGTTTCTAACAAGCAGAGGAACATCCCAGTGTGTGTGTGTGTGTGTGTGTGTGTGTGTGTGTGTGTGTGTGTGTGTGTGTGTGTAAGAGTGTACAGAGATGTAGGTTAGTGTTTAAAACCTTCCTGGATGTTTTCACAGTAAATATAAGATTCTACTTATTTTTCTTCATTTTTTTTTTCTTAAAAAAATTGCTTGGGAAGGTGTACTGGTCCAGACAATTAATTTGGGCCAGTATGCCAGTATTCCTGTATATATACAGGGCCTTCTTGGTACATTTCTTACATTATCAAATTGTGGAGCTACCTACCAAATGACTTTTACCAAATACCATCATTACATCTTTATACAGAGGCCAAAGATTTGCTAAAGCATTTGGCATTTAATGGCATATTCTAATTGGAATAGGATTTGCATTACTGTATTGCCCTATTTGTATGCTTTAAATTTTATTTAAATTGTTGTAGGTTTTCCCTAAAAGAATGTTTAAAAATTAAAGAATTACCTTATTCTCCAAAAGTAAAAGATTAAGTAATCATTTCTTCACAATCCCTTTGCCAAACTTTACATAGTACATTAGTTTTTAATGTTATTAATTTTTATTGAAAATAACACAAGAGAACAGGGTTTTAAATTTCTTATAGCAGCCTCCCTCAAAGACAATACTCTTCAAATGTTTTGACCAGTTATCACCATCCACCTTCTGGCAGATGGGTTTTTTTAATCCAAAGTAGATGAAATGCATTGGGTTGGAGAAGGAAGACTAAGAATCATTCTGAAAGGGACCCACATGGATCTTGCAGTGTTTTTTTTTGGATCAGGAGACTGGATTTAAATTCCTGAAATTATATTCCTTAAACTGGGAAGACAGTTAAAATGACTGAACAGGGAAAGTTGGGTAGGGATACCAGATTTTGCAGAATTACATGGGCTTTCCTAAATTTTATCTGAGTATTTTTATTTCCCTTCTTTCAGTGTATGTTGTTCAATCATATATCATGGCAAAGAAAATGGGTGGCCATTGAAGCAGTGATTAGACCATGATTATAATACTAGATAGTAAACACAACAGGCCACTTCCTGCTGCAGTATTATGCTTCCAAGGCACCGAGGAATCCCAGACTGGGTTAAAATTAAAAGGCAGTGATGTGAGCTGAGTGTGTGCTTAAAGAATTTATAGTATGCTATGTGGAAGACTAATATTTCCTAGGCAGGACACTGGTATTAACAGCTTAGCACTTCAGTACAGGTAGAGAAAAGAATGAGTTATGATTCTGCTACCTTACCCCTTTTTACAGGCTGAAGAAACTGATAATCTTCAGCTGTCTATTGAATTAAAGGGCTAGATGGGAAGACAAGCCTCCAGTCCAAGATCTAGCTCACTGTCCTGAACAATTTGGTGATCATTGTTTGCTTTATGACATTATATGTTCTATCTTATGCTAATGCCAGGTACGGTTTCCCCAAGAATATCCTTTACTTCATTTACAGCCAGAAGGCAAAGAACAACACCTTTTTTTTATCAAGCCCAATACATCCAGTTCAACCTATTATATGGCTAAGATTGGCAAGGGCACCTCCATGAACAGGACAAGACTGGATAGACAGTGGCACAGAAGAAAATGGTATCAAAAATAAAAAAGGAGAGGATTACAAACACACAAAATGTGCAGTGTCCACAATAGAAGTGAGCTACTTTTTTTTTCTTCTTCTCTTGGATTCAGTCAGCCTGGATCCAGATATTTGAATACAAGTAGGGAAATTGTGCTGGTTTTGTCCATAAAGAACAAAAGCCATGAGAATCTGAAAGGCATTCTTGCTTAGCATCCACATTCAATCAGAAATGACTCAAGTGCTTTGATGCAGGATGGTCCTGCATCAAATGCAGGATTGTCCTGATTGCGATTCCTTCTCATTATAGTCAAGAATGGTTTTGATGGAGGACACAGTCCTGAAAATAAGTGACCTTCAGGAGTAGGATCCTTGCTCTTGATTATTTATTTATTTATTTATTTATTTTTGCAGGAAGTTTTGGTGTTCCTGAAACGCCTCTGCTGGACTACAACCAACTTCATATTGAAATGAGACTTTGTTCACTCACAATCCATCAAGGCTTTTGTTAACCATAAACAAAGTAGATTGGTGCAATCCTTAAAAAGAAGGGCAAATTGCCAGAATGATAAAAACACCCTGGCTAATACTCCAGCAGGGATCCTAATATGACTCAAAAATTACTCTCTAGAGCACATTTGCCATTGGAGCAGCATAAAATCTTCTGGCAACTGGTCCGGTCCTCAGACCTATAGATTTTCTCCTGGTTGATACTGGGGCTCTGTTGATGTGAAGTAATCCTCCAGGAAAGCTTGGAGGTATTCAAAGGTTGGCCTTTCCTCAGGATCCTTTCTCCAGCACTGGCACATCAGATCGTGTAGAGATTCTGGGCACTCTGGTGGACAGGGCATCCTATAGCCTCGTTCCACTTGATCTAGGACTTCCCGATTCACCATGCCTATGACACACAAGAAAAGGGGAAAGAAAGAGACAAAAGAAGAAGAAAGAGAGAGAAAGATGTTTAATGTAATTGGTACGACCGTGAAAATACTTGCAAATTGTTCCTGGTTTCACATTTTTGTTCTCCTTTATTTTGTTGGAATCAAATAGTACACTCTCCAATCAAAACATACAGAGGCATTCCTAATTAGTCATATTGGCACTCTATGTCTGTTGCATGCTATCTGATAAGTGTTTTAGCCTGATCATAACCCATCCAAAGTTGAGAGGGTGAAGAGCTGGAGATATGAGGTTTAGTTGCCATTGCCTGTATTTGCATAGTGTTCTTGACCAAGGCTTATTAAGACACTAACAAACACGTTAGTCCCAAAACTCTTTTTTTTTATTTCAACAGCTGTGAATTTTATTCATTCACAGCCCATAATGAGTCTCAAACAGTTTGGAAGTCTGCCAAAGTCCTTCAGGATAAGTCTGATAAGCATGCACCTTTATCATCCTTGAAATGCTCCCAACAACTAAATTTCCAATTAGTTATACAAGGCCAAATGGAGCACAAATTCAACACAGAGCTTCAAGTTTAAACTGACCAGTACAAACAAAGATGCTTCCTACAAAGGTTCCTGCTCCTCCTTTATGTCTTATGGGAGGGCCAATCACCTCCAAGCCTTACTCCTTTTGTCTTAACTAAACTTGTCTTCTAGCAGCTCTGCACGTGCGTGCATGGGGAACAGGCTCCCCTTGTTCCTCTGCCTCACTGCTGTCAGATTCTGGAGGCTCCGGCACATAACTCCCAGATGGCGCTGGCCCCATCTCTGTATCAAATGCAGGACCCTCGTACGAGTCCTTCCCAGACTCCCAGACTGGCCCATGTTCCTTCCCACTGTCAGACTCTGCTGCCATCTCCGCAGGCTGCCGGTGGACCACAACACATGGATTGGTCTTCATCACTTATGGCTTATAGGGCCCCCGCTTTCAAGGGGAAAGAAATGTAATCTGAGCCAATAGCTAAGTATGGCCAGCCATACTCTAGCCTTCTCTTTCATGAATTATCTGGTTTTATTCAGATTGTATTCCTTCATTAGATTTTTATCCCATAGGAACTCATGGCAGATGGAAATAGTTCCCTACAGATGTTTTTGAAGCTCTTGGCACCTACACCAAAAGTGAACACACACTTACCAGGATATGGTACTCGACCTTTGGTAGCAAGTTCTGTCAAGAGTATTCCAAAGGACCAAACATCTGACTTGATAGTGAACCGACCATACAGAGCAGCTTCTGGGGCAGTCCATTTGATGGGAAATTTAGCACCTAAGGACGGAAACAGAAATGTAAATTAAAAGGTTGAAAACTCTCATTCAGGTTTTCTTGTCTAGGGACCACAAAAAGAGGGGACAAATGGAGGTGAATTACATTCATATGTGCTGCCATGTCTACCAATTACTTTTTATCATTCATCCACTGTAAGCAATACCATAGTAATCTGAAACATACCTAATTATGCATTTTGTTGGCAAATGAACCTCTTACTAGTATCTGCTGAGCGAGAGGATGCCTACGTTCTACTGATACTACCTACTTCCCCCCGAAGCAGATGGTATTTTTTTCCCTGAACAGGTTAAAAAGTCATCATACCTTGTCTTGCTGTGTATTCATTGTCCTCAATCAGTCGTGCCAGTCCAAAGTCAGCTACTTTGCATACCAGGTTCTCCCCCACAAGGATGTTGGCAGCTCGGAGATCTCTGTGAACGTAGTTCATCCTTTCCACGTAGGCCATGCCAGAAGCAATCTAACATTATTCCAAAGGCAAATTAAAGTCTGAGGTAGCTTAAAACATTTTTTTGTTCCGCAGATTTTACTCCTTAAAGCATTCATCAAATCAACAGGCCTTATTTACTTCATATCAAGGAAAAGTCTGGGTTATAGTCATTTGTATAGTAAAGTCTTGTATGATGGTGATCTTAAAATATCAGACTACATAATAGTTAATGATGAGGCTGACTGCTGCAGACTAAATAGCTTATTGGAAGCACTCAGAATTTCATGAGTGTTTGCAGAAGATACTTATCTAAGTCAATTACGCTTATGTAACTATATCTGCACAACAAATAAAGCTTAATTAATGTTAATGCTTCTTTGTGATTTGGCCTGATGCACAAGCTATTTGGTTAATTTAGAATTCAATATATCTTGCAATTTTTTTTAAAAAATGGATTACTTCAATAAGCAGGCTATGTTATGTAGCCAACATATATTTTCCCCTGGCCTGACTCACTTCAAATTACAAGAAGAAGAATCTTCTGATGTGAATGTATTTATTAAAATGGCTATATTTCATTTATATAAATAAATCTTAGATAAGATACAATCAAGTAAAACTACACAAAGCAACAACTCCAACAAATCCAGTGTATTAAAATTCCTATCACTGAGATCCAAAAGTTTGAGGAAACAGTAATTTTTCCTTGATACACTTGTTGGTGCCATTCTAACTGGGCGTAGTGGTGGTGATCTTTGAACATAAAAGTTTCAGTCTCTCTCTCCTTCTCTCTCCACATAATCCATTGCAATGAGATGGCAGCAAACCAATTTAATAAATAAATAAAACTAATGTATTACTTCTCGTGGTGGGAGACAAATAAAAACTCTTCCTAATGGTAGAGCTTAATGTTCGCGCAGCTGTCACAAGAGGTGCCCCAAATATGGTGATTCCAAACAGAGTGCTCTATATTTTTATTCACAAATTTATGGATAAGCTCCTCATGTCCATATTCAAATAGAAAGAGCATAGGAAACAGTGGGTTGCTTTCTATATCAGTTCAGAACCTACCTTCCAAATGCTGAGTCATGATATAGGCGTGGAAAAGATGCACTAAGTTATCTGCAGCCTTTGCAAAGCTTTTTACACTCACCTGTGCAGCCATGTCCACCAGCTGGGGCAGTCTCAGATACTTGCCCATCTCTCCCTTCAAAAAATCCAGGAGACTTCCTACAAGAGAACATACAGTTGTCAAGAAATTCACATAGTGGGAAATCACAAAGTCATTAAGCTTTCTAAAACCCTTCACTATTTTCACTTGTAAATTGGGATGTCATTTTCCACTCCTTGAGTTTTGTTATGACACCTTAAGCAAGAACTGAGTTGTGCACTGCCTAGGTGCCAAGCAATCACACTTCAGTGCTTGCTAAACAGCATATGAATTCATTCAACTCCAACTTACAACATTACATCTTTAGTTGTGTAAATGCATTTTTAGCAGTCAGCTTCATGTTTCACATGCTATTGTATTCAGTAACACAGAAATTATAAATATAGCTAGGAGAAGTTATGTTTTCCTTCCAGTTTCACATTTCTCCTCTCTCTCTCTCCCTCCCTCCCTTCCTCCCTCCCCCTCCCCCTCTCTCTCCCTCCCTCCCTCCCTCCCTCTGTTTTGCCTATTTCAGTTTGAAAGAGAAGAAAGCATATAGAGCAGGGGTGTCAAACTGGTGGCCCACAGGCCAAATGAGTCACACAGAGGCCACGCCCATCCCACCTCCATGAATGGGAAAAACATTGTGAAACATCACGTAACAGCAACGTGACAGCACAAGTTTGACACCTGTGATATAAAGAAATAGAAATAATAAATCATAGCAAATGCAAGCACCTTTGCACATATACTCTGTTACAATGTAAATTGGCTCTTCTGAAACCACAGCATACAACTGCACCAACTTTTCATGGCGCAATTTCTTCATGACCTGAGCCTCCTGTAGAAATGCTTCTGGAGACATTGTCCCGGGCTTTAGAGTCTTGATTGCCACCCTGGTGGTACCATTCCAGGTCCCTGGAGAAGAAACAGAATTAGTTTTCTCAACAAGAAGCATGACTTGTACAAACTTAGTTTGTCAGGTACCAATCTCTTCATATATTAAAACATGTAAACTACCATATTTGGGGTATGCTCATATTACAGTCACCCTTATATATAGTTATATAGAAAAGAGCCATAAACCATGGTTTCTAAATGCCAGAGTTTAGACTCAAACTATATTAAGCCATAATCAGGAGGAGCCATGGTGGCACAGTGGTTAGAATGCAGTACTGCAGGCTAACTCACTGCTCACTCCAGGAGTTCGATTCTGAGTGGTTCAGGGTTGACTCACTTGCCCATCCTTCTGAGGATGGTAAAATGAGGACCCAGATTGTTGGGAGCAATACGCTGACTTTGTAAATCACTTAGAGAGAGCTATAGAGCACTATGAAGCAGTATATAAGTCTAAGTGCTATTGCTATTGCACATCCAAGTACAGATAAAGAATTGATACAAAATATAATTACTGTCAAAAGCAATAATCTTGTGAATTTTATGATAAATGTTTCACTTCCAAAACTTCCACGCTGTTCTCTTATAAATCCACAATTTCAGAAAGAAGTAGAGTCAAAATGTAACAGAAATGAATGTCAAGGTAATTTTAAATTTTGTATCCCTCTCCTAGCAAGTTGGAACTGCAGGTAGAGTTCTGATTCCACATGCAGTTCTGTGATATAAATGGAAAAGCAAAAACAGTCCTCTAGTCTGGTATCAAACAGGATTAACCATCTTAATTAAAATGATTAAGAGATCCTCTTGGATCTGTTTCCTCAGAAATCTTACACTATGGCTCTCAAGATAGCAGAATGCTCAGCTCATCCATACTGAACCAACTTTTAACTAGACTTTCTGTATCTTGCCTGAGAATATTCATAATATTAATACTCTATGCAAATTGAAAGGTAATAGTATTTAGTAGATGGACAATATCTGTTTGAGTCTGGTCCCACTATCCTTGTCATTATCTTCATTTCCACAGATTTCAATGAGTCTGCTCAAAGGATTACATTTGGAAACAATCTTTCATATTTGATAATTGTGTGTTCGAATACTCTTGTTTTTGTTCGTTGTTTATTGATTTGCATGTCACCTCAGTCATTGAAGTAACTCTAAGCACCTTACATGTTTGGATTAATATAGCCATTGAATAATGAAATAGTAAGCAGCAGTTAATGCATGGTTAGTACAAGATCCCACATTCGTTTGTTGCAAGTCCACCAGCTGATATCATACTACAGTACTAAAACAGCTGTTATAATTGACCTTACACCTTTTGCTATAGCAAGTCATAAAACAACACAGCTGATTCCTTAGAAACTCAACGAACACCTCCAAAGTCATAGGACAGTCAAAAGTGAAAAGTTTGCTCTAAATGCTTTTCCGTGCCTGAAAATACGTTTTCAGAAATGCACCGTTCATCAGATAAAATGATTGTGTTTCTTCTTGGAAATTCTTACCCATCCAGACTTCTCCAAAGCAGCCTTGTCCAAGTTTGACCTCTAGCCGCAAAGATTCCCGGGGGATTTCCCAAGCATCTTTTGCCAATCCCTGTGTCTGAGGCTTGCTGGTTGGACAAACATTAGTAAGACGGTGGCACAGACCATCAGCATGTTCTATGAAAGAATAAAATCAGAACATAAGAACACCTATGAGGACCCATGGGGAGCAATATACTAACATTGTAAACTGCTTAGAGAGAACTGTAAAGGGATATATAAGTCTATGAAGAGGTATATAAGTCTAAGTGCTATTGCTATTTATTTATTTTAAACCAGCCTTGTCTCTATTTTAAATTTCCATTACTTGACTGGAATTATTATATTTACTCTAATTCATGTTTCAATATAGGATGCTTGGCAAACAAATGAGCCCCAATTCAGAGCAGCTTAGGCACCTCTGATTGAATATCTCCTACAGGTTGTCCTCTTTTAGTAACCACAGTTGGAACCAACAGCTTGGCCATTAAATGAAGCAGTTGTGAAACATCAAAATTTTATGATCTTTCTTCAATTTTCCTTTGCTTTACTAACTACAGATTGGTTACTTTTTCATCACTGTTGTAACTGTAAATAGTCTCTAAATAAGTCACTAAATGAGAACTATTAATACGTTGGTTTAGACATTACTCTTCTTGCAAACGTTTGAGTTATGAACTTTCACTCATGCAAATAAATCCCTCTGTAACTCTTGGAAGTTGGGCAAAGGTACACTATAACTAAAGGGACGTGGTGGCTCAGTGGCTAAGATACTGAGCTTGTCGATCAGAAAGGTCAGCAGTTTCGCAGTTTGAATCCCTAGCGCTGCGTAATGGAGTGAGCTCCCATTCCTTGTGCCAGCTTCTGCCAACCTAGCAATTTGAAAGCATGTAAAAATGCAAGTAGAAAAATAGGGACCACTTTGGTGGGAAGGTAACAGCCTTCTGTGCACCTTCAGCATTTAGTCATGCCAACCACATGACCATGGAGACGTCTTCAGACAGTGCTGGCTCTTCGGATTTGTAACGGAGATGAACACTACCCCCTAGAGCCAGAAATAACTAGCACGTATGTGCAAGGGGAACCTTTACCTTTACACTATAACTAACTCTTCCCATCTTCTGATTTCTGCTCACATATTGGTTGCTGATCTTCATGCATGCCGTTTGTTGTTTAGTTGTGTAGTGACTGTGTGTGGGATCTATTGTAGTGATTTTGAATGTTTGGAATTAAGTGCAAGAGTGATTTTTATGCTTGTTTGGATTTATGAATAAAGCAGACTTATGAATAGCATTTTGGAACATAGCCTGTTTGCCAGTAGAGGAATGTCTATACATTGAATATATATTATTCAGTGTATCACTATATTAATCACAAAATGCACACTTTATTTTCTTTTCAAGAGCAATGAACAGAAATCTTATATTGCTTGCAGTGACAGTTCAAAGTAGAAAAGCCAAGCATTAGAACAATTAAATTTGGATCCAATGATGCAATCTTTTATTGTTCATTTCATATTTAATACTTAGTTACTTGATGGAATGTCTTTCAAATATAGTCACTCTTTTCCTTATTCTGAGGTATTTTGGACAGAGATCCTTGCAGAAAATAGAGCCCTCATTAGAAGCTGAAATGACACTTACTGGAATAATAAGCCACTAATTGCTGAAGGCTGCTGAACTGTGTACGGGATGTGATATAAAAGCCACCATTGTCCAGTTTGCGAATTTTGTAGTGCTTCACATTGAGGCCCTTGGCATTGTCAAAATCTGAGACAGAGAGGCAGTAGGCACCTGTTAAAAAAAGTGAGATCTATTTCAGTCTATAATCTTAAAGATAATTTGCAATCAATATTTATTAAGACTGATTAACCCAAGATGACAAGGCTATATTTTGTATCTAAGTATGTGTGCATTTTCCTTCCTTTCTTCCTTCCTTCCTAAAAAAATTATTAATCCTGGAGAAAAAAACACTAATCTCCAAATAACTCAAGGCTTCACATCAAAGCATACATGTAATTAGGTCATATGTTTTATATATGTTACATGTCTGTATACAATGCAAACTTCTGATTCCATGTCACAATGCCATTTTAGAATAGGGAAAATACTGAATGCATACATAAGCAAAATCTGTCAAAGCAGAATGTCTTGATCCCAGTTATATAAAAGCAGATATTAATACTACAGTCACCAGGATAGCAGCTTCACAGCAGGATTAAGATCTGGGGAAGGGGAATGCAGAAGGGACATTGTTGAAGAAAGCAACCTAGAAACCCCATCCGATCTAATTATGGCCTGCAGTCTTCATTCAGATCCTATCAAACCTCACCAGCTAATTTGTATGGGGTTGACAGTGAAGGCCTTGATGGCAGATCTTTGCTACAACTCTTAAGCGGAAGATATCTGTAGGGAAAACCACTTTCTCCTTTGCTGTTAGTTCAGTGCTCCAATTAAATGGAAAAAGTGCTGCGCTATTAATATGATTGTGGTATCAGTTTTAGCGTATTACACAAAATTCTAAATTCTAAAAGGTTTATAAAACCTCTACAATTCTGAATTAGATCCTTGTTTCCTCAATGATTTGTACTGTCATCTCAAAATCTAGCCATGAGCAATACCTTGACCACAATTAACAATACGGTCTAAATTATTAACATCGAAATGCTTAGAAACACTTGTAAAGGTCTCAGAAATAATTAGGAAAACAGATTTCTAATACTGCTGTTTAGCATTTACAAATAATTTTTAATGGGCAAAATCTTTTTATTCATATCATACCAACACTCGTATTCTGTGACCTCTTTTGTAAAAGGATATTTAATATCCATTTTGAATCATTTTCATTGGGAATTTGGATTAAATACAGAGTTAGGCATATTTTATTTTTTATCTATAAGACAAAACACTCACGGATAACTTTGAGTCCGAAAACTAGCTTGTCTGGATCCAACTCACTGTAAATGAATAATTTCAGGCCACTGAATGGTTTGAAGATTCTATGTTAAATGTCGTATGATCTCTTGTGCCAAATCAACATCAGCTACAAACAATACTTGATTTTAAAAAACACTCAGACCAAAAGCTGAGATTCCCAGCAGTCTGAAATTTGTGCCACTGTTATTATTTTTCTCTGAAAATGCATATGTGAGACCATGATATACATGCACACTTTACAATTCTAGATGTGTTTCACTATTAGAAAAATGCAATATATGGATAATGCTAAGTCAACTCTGTGCTTGTGCAGATTTTGTGGCTAGTATATGCACATTGTTTGTTGTTTTTGTTTTTACTCACAAACACAATCTCCATAACTTGTTTCATAAATGTAACAAACACTCCTTGACAGGGTAGAAAGAGAAACCAGAGTTTCCTGTTGCTATTAGTTACCCAGCTATTTCCCCATACAATGACCTAGTTTCTACAGTATTTTTTTTTTTTTACAAAAAAGAAAAGTACAGGATTGAAGACTCTGTTTACTTTTAAATCCCATCCAGTTCTCCACCCTTCACACCAGTATACAAGAGGGAGTTAGAGAGGATGTAGTCCCCTTGACAGAACCAACTGCATGTATTGTAGATAGAATGGACAAGCAGGGACAATAAGTATGCTATTAACATAAGAAACGGCATACCTCTGGTGATTATTGCCTGCCATTATATTGTATATCAGGCACGAAAAAAGACCCTTGGAGAGACAATACATGCTCCAAGACCCCAAGTCTGAAACCTTCCTCTACTCTACTTCTGTCTACATTTAAAAACAAGTTTAACTATTATTTACATAGCTGCAATAGTTTATCATTCTTAAACTAAGATAACCCATATTAGCTGCTGCAGATAATTGCTTTTCATTGTCTCAGGCACATGGCATAATTAGAAACCTAACAGAAGAGAGATCCATGGGGTTCCTTTGCCTCATACTTCAAAGCTAACAATTCTAGTTACTGCAGTCTGAAAATATTACATTTTCTGCTTTAAAATGACAGGAAGCTCTGGGAGCTGCAAAATGTGTAATGTAAACCCAGGCATTAATACAAGTTTTAAAAGACAAAGAATCCAAATGCTTCCTCATCTCTAGAAAACAACAGGAAACTGCAAGTTCCCCCAGTGTGTATGATGTGGACACATCCATGCTGAGTTCCTGCATAATTAAATATTTTTAAAATGTTAATTACAACCCATGACCTCTAAGAAATCGCCAATTTTTAGGATGAATGAGAGATAATCCCCAGTTTGAATATAGTGGAGGGTAGGTGAAGAGCGTGGTTTAGCCCTTAGAAGTTTGGGAAACATCCTTCTACAGGCAGAGAGAGAATCCTATTTGTCTCCATTGAAGTGGAAGACTGAGTTTCTAATACATTCTCCTGTAAGTATCCTTTTCTTTCCCAATGATTATTACCTTTTGTAGTCTCACTCTCTCTTGCCAGAAAAGTCCCTCGGGGATTCTCTGGATTGAGCAGTAATCGTTCAGATTCTCGACGGGTTATCTTGCCAAAATACCACCTGCAATAGTAGAATACAGATAAATGTAGTGAGATCCCATTTAAATCACTGCAAACATTTCTGCAGATATGCCTGCAATATTTTCTCCTATAAATATGTAGCCTCCAAAAATAATTTTAGTCAACAGGAAAGAATGCTAGTATTTTCCAGCTACATTCTAAGTAGCAAAAGTCTAGATTGGCAATGATTAAAAAATCTCATTAGATTTAAGCCCCTTCAAAATATTGCATCGTCTGAAAGCAAGATTAATAACAATGTCAGGTTTTGAGAATTTACACATTTTAAATTATTTTAATTTAATGTGAAAGAATGTTAAATGCTATTTTGGGATGCGTTTTGGGATGGATTAACATCACAGCATTTCTATGAGCTCATATTGCCAAAGTTTATAAGATTCTAAGATCTCTGAATTCAAGTAGAAGAAAGCATGAAAACACTGAACTGGTCCCGCTCATTAAATATTCTTATTCTTGAAAAGCTGATGCATTAGAGTTCCTTTTTTATATGTATATTAGGAATCCTTTTCTTCGATAGGTTCATGTTCCAGCTGCAGTTTTTCAAATATATTTTAATCTGATCTAATCACTTTGTACTGTGCACTTCAATGTTTACATTAAGCTCTAAACCTTCCAGTTGCTGTCAGAAGCATTAAATGAGAAAGCAGTAAACACCAAAGTGCTATAAAATATAATAACCTAGTAGAAGAAGCCATTCTGCTGTTCTGAAATTAACCATTCATAAATACAGCCAGATGAAAGGCAATAATAATGCAAAATCATCTATCTCACTGGTACAAGATGCTATGATGATGGCCATTGATTTAGATGACTACAAAAAGAAACTAAATCAATTTATTATGTGTATCAACAGGTAGTTTCTCTTCAGGCAGCATGTCATTAAATGCAGAGGCAACACCATTCCTTTGAAAGAAGGAAGCACATATGAAGATCTCAAAGAAGCATATATGAAGATCTCTCTTCCAATCATTAAAGCAACTACATCTTCTTTCAGACTCATATATCTGCATTGGAAGCTACCCACAGTTGCCAAGTGTCTAGGATTCCTCCAGTTCAGCATTCAAGATTCTCCCTATACAAAACGTTAGTGATGAAATAAAAAACAAAGCACAATTTTCCAGAATCTCTTCAATCTTAGACCTGAAGGGAGAGACCAATAATATATATCAGTTTTCTATAGCTTGTAAAAGTTCCCGAGATTAATATGCCTGCTAATTTGCTATTGAGGACCCAGATTTTTGGAGGCACTATGCTGACTCTGTAAACTACTTAGAGAGGGCTGTAAAACACTGTAAAGTGCTATTGCTATTTATTTGCAAAGCTGACCTAACAAAATCAGCTTGGAACGCTCCTTCTATGGAGTGCCTTCCCATCACAAATAAGATTAACAATCTCATTTCTGATATTGAGAAGGTTATATGGTTTTTATAGTTTTTAACAAATGAGTAGAGAATATACCTGAGATGAAGGATGGCTTAAGCTGTCTGATAAATTTGCACCTTAGTAAATGCCAGAAAAATGCTAAAGTTCTTGATTATTGCTATTTTCTTTTATATCTGAAGTAAATCTAAATGTGGGAACTCATCCACTTGAAACACAATGTGTTTTCTGCAACTAAATATTCTTTCTACCATCTGTAAACATACCATTTGACACTGAATGTTATCTAGAGAATATACATATTTGTGAACTAGCCGAAAGTCACATACTCGGGAATTTTGTTTAAGAGAATTACGAGATGATTTGGCGGTTGCCCTCAAAAGGTTATAACTAGAACAATTTTGCCAATAATATCTGGCAAAAGACTTAGCATAATTCTTTTCAATCTATTTATAATATTTTAATTACTCTTCTGCTTGGATGGAATCTGAAGGTGCGACGTAGTTACTGGGGATGTAGCCTTTCAGGCCAGTTGTGAGGGAGTGAGCCAGCCACCAATCACCTTCCCTGGAAAACACAAAGCAAAATAAGACATCAATGAGATTACACTGATCAAATTACCTTCTCTATCCATCATTATTACTAGTTTTCCAAAAATATGTTGCTTCCGTTCCTTCTACCCATTGGCTTAGGCCAAATCTCTATTTTGGGGGCATGTTCTGTATTAGATGTTGGCCAGAAAACTTCATGAAAGCTCAGACCTCCAGCAGTATTTCCAATCCTGGTGTCCTCTAGAAGTGAGGAGCCTAATTCTAGAATTTTCAACCCAGCATGACCTTTGGCTAGGGTTCTGGGAATTGCAGTCCCAAGATATCTCAAAAGTAGCACATTGTTAAGAGAAGAAAGAAAAGTTCCCTAACAGTCTTTGTTCTTTTCTTGCAATAGTTACACTGTGCTCCTTTGAATTTCTAGAAAATACAAGATATAACAAAGGAGATACAACAAAATTTGGCAGAATTATTTATGGAGATTGCCAAAGCAAAATGATTTTTTACATTCACTGTGATTCAGATTTTCTGGGAGGCAATTCAGATTTCCAACATGCAACCTTGAGGCCAAACACATCTATACGTGAAACAGGACTTTATTTTTCAAAATTATTTTTGGAACAAGGCACAGATTGTGGTTTAGCTATCCATTCAATTTCGTACATCTTCAAACAATACCACGCAGTTTTCCATAAATGGATTATTATAACCTTTTTCATTTATGCTTTGGGACATATTCATATTTAAATATGCATTGCATACATATGAAAATTAATTTGGATGGAATGAGGGGTAAGAATATGCAGAACTGATACAGAATAGAAACAGAAACACCCACAGCCTATTTTGCAGGATACCTATTGTCCATCAAACGCTATTTTTCAGAAAGCGTCAATGAATGCCTAAGTAACAAAGCTCATGGAAGAAATGCATCATCATCATCATCATCATCATTATATTATTATTATTATTATTATTATTATTATTATTGTTGTTGTTGTTGTTGTTGTTGTTGTTGTTATTGTTGTTGTTGTTGTTGTTGTTGGTCACACAGTCAGCCAGATGTTTAGACTGGAATTGATATTTGATTAGTCTGGTTAAGTGACAAACCAACACAAGGTCCTTTTAAATAAGGTGTTTCCTTACTTAAAAGGGAAGGGTCAATGCCCTGTTGAAAATACCTTTGCAGCCCTTTGAATTTGAACCAGATCTGGTTGCTGAAGGAAGCATTGGAAGTCCGTGAAAGCAGAGGTAGGATCAGGAAGGAAATAGGCATACAAACATAAGAAGAAACATTGTGATAATAAAAAGGGCAGGCACAGCCAAAGCAAAGTTTAAATGTGCAGCATCTTAAAGCAGCTGCCAATGATTTAGGCCGCTTGCAAAGCTTGGGAATTACGGTAATCCCACTCCTTTGGAGAGACCCCAGTGGAGAGAGAGGCTGACACAGAATAGCATTAAGAACCTAATATTATCATTCATTCCAGAGGTAGTATTCAGCAGGTTCTGACCAGTTCCTGGAGATCTGCTAGCGGAAATTTTGAGTAGTTCAGAGAACCGGCAAATACCACCTCTGACTGGCCCCGCCCCCATCTATTCTCTGCCTCCTGAGTCCCAGCTGATTGGCTGGGTCTTCTTTTGTTGTCCTGTACAGGAGAACGGAGCTGGAAAGCAGGTTGGGGGGGGAGTGAATGGGGATTTTGCAGTATCCTTCCCCTGCCATGCCCACCAAGCCATGCCTACAGAGCCAGTAGTAAAAAAAATTTTGAACCCCACCACTGACTCATTCGTGCCATTCAAAAAAGAGGAGAAAGAAGCTGGGGAGAAACTTAGAGATAGTCTTTGACCACATTTCAGCCCAAAATTTATGTTGCTGAGCCAGACAGTTGTTCAGTGGGTTCTTCCCCGTCTTACGACTTTTTTGCCACAGTATCACCGCAATTGTTAAGTGGGTAACATGGTTCTTTAGGGAATCTGGCTCTCCCATTGACTTTGCTTGCCAGAAGGCCACAAAAGGTGACTCCTCCCTCCTCCCCCAGGGCACAGCAACCACCCTAAACATGAACCGGTTGCCAAGCGTCCCAATTTTGGTCATGTGACCATGAGGAAGCTGCAATGGTTGTAAGTGTGAAAAATGGTCATAAGCGGCACTTTTTTTCAGTGCCACTGTAACTTCAGATGGTCTCTGAATGAACTGTTGTAAGTTGAGGACTACCCTTATGCTGGACAAGAGGAAACAAGCTTGCTTACCCAGAAACCATACAAACAAATGCCTCTAAATGGATAAACTTTAAAAAAAATCAGCCTTCCTCAGTCTGGGCCCTTCCTAATGTGCTGACTAAAGAATTCAAGGAGTTTAAAGTTCACACAAAGTTCCACAAAGGCTGGGAAGAAGAAAATAGGGAAGGCAATCTGCTTCTTAGAACCAACTTGTGTTTGTAGCTGAGTTAACACAATGATGCCGTCTTCCACAATGCTATTCGTTAGGCAGGGTATAAAAGAAAAGAAATACGAAATCAATTCATGTTACGTATTTCAAGGGTGATATCATAAGGCATTCGCTTAAGACCATTTAGAGATGGGGAGCTAGTTGTGAGGTGGTGTACAGGGAGTCCTCGACTTATGACCACAACTGAGCCCAAAATTTCTGTTGCTAAACAAGATAGTTGTTAAGTGAGTTGTGCTCCATTTTACGACATTTCTGGCCATAGTTGTTAATTGATTCACTGCTGTTGTTAAGTGAATCTGATTTCCCCCATTTACTTTGCTTGTCAGAAGCCAGCTGGGACAGTTACAAATGGTGACCCCCCCCATGATCCCAGAACTCTCCAACTGTTGTAAATACACCCAAATTTTAATCACATGGTCATGGGGATCAGAGGTGGTATTCAGCAGGCTCTGACCAGTTCTGGAGAACCAGTAGCAGAAATTTCGAAGAGTTTGGAGAACTAGTAAATACCACCTCTAGTTGGCCCCATCCCATCTATTCGCTGCCTCCTGAGTCTCAGCTGATTGGAGTCCCAGCTAACTGGCTGGGTCTTCTTTTGTTGCCCTGCACAGGAGAACGGAGCTGGAAAGCAGGTTTGTGGGATGGGGAGAGAATGGGGATTTTACAGTATCCTTCCCCTGCCACGCCTACCAAGCCACGCCACACCCACAGAACCCGTTGTAAAAAAAAATTGAAGCCCACCACTGATAAGGATACTACAATAGTTGTAAGTGTGAAAAACAGTCATAATTCATTTTTTTCAGTGCCGTTGTAACTTCAAAGTAATTCAAGAACTACCTGTATTCCTTTCCTCTCAGAAGGAATTTTCTTCCTACAAAGACATTTTTCAAGTATTGGTATGATTATTATTATTTACGGTTTATATTTTTCAACTTTGTTTGCTGATTACTGTGCTTTGTTGGGCTTTATTTTGATTTCTCCTGGGTTATCTAACCTCTGAAAAATAGTGATTTCTTAGTAGACTAAATGCAGAAGTTATCAATGTCTGTATTATTAACAGCTCATACCATCCCTTAAGGCGTAACATTGTTTTCACACATGGAAATCCAGTAGCTGTAATATCCAGTCCTTACAGAAACAGGTTAACAAATTTAGAATGGGAAAGAGCTTAAAGGCCACTTCTTCTCTCTGCTAGTGGAAAGTATCGCATTAAATAAAATTTGCAATGCATCTTAAAAAACATTAGGGTAAAAAGAAAGACTGCAAATTTCTTGGCCTTGAGATGAGCACAACAAAATCCCAATAAAAGAATTCAGTATCTGATTTGCACTTCAGACCCAGTAAAAGCGAAGCAAAATGAGAAAACTTTAAATATCTAGAAGAGCTTCAGCAACGACTTGCTATGCTTCCAAAAGTGAACTAGGTCAAAGACGAGGAACCAGGCCAGGATCTCCTCTAGGGCTTCATTCTGCTCCGAGCTCTTCCTCACCCAGCCAACAAGCATTCACAGAAGGACCAGGTGTCTGTGAATAGCCTTATCATGCAGAATTGCTCCAAGACAGCCACTAGCATAAAGGCACTGGTGCAAATATTCAGTCTAATCCTCCACAGATCCCTGGGAACCACAATATTGGCTTCTAAATTCAAATTTCTCTGAGGTTTCCAAAGTCTTGGGAGGTTTACTGTCAATCCACCCAGTTTTGCTCTTAAAATGTGTTCTAGGAAGAATTGCAGAACGTGTTAGAGATTTCCCCCCCCCCCCCATGTTTTCCCCTAGTGTTCTTCTGGTGCAAACCAAATAGTAGTTGGAAAGTATGTATTACGTTACTTAACACTGATTGCAGAATTATATGCAGCTGCTGTATAGTTATTGTGATATTTTAAATCAGGCCTGTCAAACTGGCAGCCCGTGGGCCAGATGCATCACACGCAGGCCACGCCCACCCTGGCTCCACAAAGGCAAAAAACATTGCAATACCTCACGATACGTCACATGGTGCTACTGAGTTTGACACCCGTGTTTTAAATCAAACTTAACAAACTTAATCCTGGTCGATACCAGGGTCAACATAACAATTAACAGAAATGTATGGGTCCTTTTCTTCTACAGATGGCGTATTAGCCTTTATTACATTGGCAGTGAGCTATGGTTGTTTTGCTTTATTTTTGTTTGTTTCATGTTTTATTAATTCTTCCAGGAAGGGGAGGAGGTAATTGACTGGGGAAAGCCTATTAATAAGACAGCAAAAAATTGCTATTATGCATTACATACTAACATGCTGTGACTGAAGTAGGGAGATTTTAAAAAGGAAGAGGCAAATTTGAGGGGGAATGTCAGCTACCTTGCAGAGATGTTCTGCTATTTGAGATGTCAGAATTTAGAAGGATCCCCATGCAAAGAATCTAAAAGAGGGTTCTGGATGCCAATTAGGATGGGTCCTTGCTTGAGGTAGGAAGCGCAACATTAAAGCATTCATGAGAACTACTCCATTCTGCTCAGTCCTGTCTTCTCTGTGTTGATCCTTTATTTAAAAAGTCTTTTATATGGAAATGTCAGGAAGAGGAAAACAACAGTAGGAAAGCTACAGTTCTCTTAGTGGCCATTCAAAGTTACTACATCACTGAAAAAAATGAGTTATGACCGTTTTTCTGTTCTGACCCAAACCTTGTTCCAAGAAAACAAACACGAAACAGAGGTAACAGCAAAACCTTATAATGATTCTTTACGAATTCCATTCCTTCACGGTTAAAAGGCTGTTTCAAACTAATTGTCTCTGATAAGAATGAGTCTTGCCAAGATTGTGCAAGGCTGCCAAGAATACTAGATAAAGTTACTAAGAAATATTTCAAACACAAAGAGTCTCCCAAACACCAACCAAGATATTCCAAACATCCACAAGGCTTGAGTGCAAAAACTTTTTTGCTTCCTGCAAAGAACTCCGGTTTCTCAGCTGGCTTTTATCTCTTAAGGGAGAGGCCATTACCTTGCAGCCTTACTCCCGAGTTGCCCATGCTAGCTGTTCTTTCCTTCGAGCAGCCCTGAGCGCACTGGGCACAGGCTCCTTGGGGGCCTCTTCATCACTGCTGCCAGCCTCCACAATCTCCCAAGGCAGCATTCCATTCCCTGGCCCCATCCCTGCATCACACACAGGCCCTCAGCCGTCCACATCTGCTGCTGGCGAAACACAATATTTTCACACTTATAACCATTGCAGCATCTCCATGATCAGAACCCAGATACTTGGCAACTGGTTCATATTTATGACCATTACAGTGTCCTGGGGTCATGTGATCCCTTATATGACCACCTCATAAGCAAAGTCAATGGGGAAGCCAGATTCACTTAACAACTGTGTTACTAATTTAAGAACTGCAGTGATTCACTTAACAAGAAACATCATAAAATGGGGCTAAATTCACTTAGTAAATGTCTCACTTAGCAATTGAAATTTGGGGCTCAATTGTGGTCATAATTTGAGGACTACCTATATCATGCACAATGGAGTTCTGTTCCTCTCCTTTACTCCTCTCTCCCTACTTTTGATATATTTTGGAATACTGATTAGCTGAACACACACACGAGAACACAAGTCATTCAAATATGATAACATTGAAAAATATCCCAAGAGGAGACAGAAGAAGCATAGGGTTTTTTTTAAAGAAATAATTCTGGATGAAACAACGGATTTCTCTGAGTTATTATAACTATTGCGAGGTGATGGCCACAATGGGAACAAAGGCTTTTCATCATAACCAGTAGAGTAACATTGCTTTAAAAACTTTTATTTTCATATTGGGAGAAATACATGAACTTATCTTTTTTTCCTACAAACTAAATAAAAAAAACATAGCATTGCCCCAATTATGAGAGGACTAACCATCATGATGCTGAAAAGATAAAGTATGGCTGTGATGCCAAATGCAAGTGCTGCCCTTTTGTACTTGTATTGTGATGATTGATGGAAAGATTTAAGGGGTAGAGTTTGTGTCACAATGTCACAACAGATTTGGTCACTTGATCTCTCACTCTGACATCTATGCTTATTATAGAAAATTAACCCTAAGAACTATTTCTCCCTGAAAGGCCAGAGGAAAAAAGGATGGTCTTAATGTGCAATTAAAAAGCAACAGCAGCAAAAAAAAAATCTACCTGTTATGACATACTATATAACACCATTTTGAATTTTCCAATTAAGGCAGGAAAACATTTTAAACTACTTTTGGCAAAATACTGAAAACACGGTGCTAAAAGCAGATGTTCAGGCTCCAAGAACCCTGGACATCAATGCAACAGCTGCTAACAGACTATTTTAAGTTATTTCTGTAGAATAACTAGAACGTCCAGTTGATGGCAGCATCTAAGGGATCTTGATGTTACATTGGCCACCAGGATGCATTACATTTCTATTTTTATCCTTATTGGGAATTGTCAGACATAGCCAGATATTATACTGTGGGTTCAAACTTTCTACTGGAAATTGAACTTACAGACCATCACACTTTTAGATAACTATATCTAGTGCTTTAGATTTAGGACATATCCAGATTCTGGTGCTCAATAGTTGTAGAAGGAATATCTACAAGTCTTCAGAACAACTTTTGTTAAACTCCCAGAACAGCATAGGATTTTGAAAAAAACCAAGTTTGGACTGGTTGGTTTTGGATTCAGAACCTACCAGAATTCAGACCACTAAGTCTATAACCTAGACTTTGTACTTTGCCAAGAAAATACCACATAGGTGTTCACACAGTCTCTTTTGAGATGTTTTGATTCATGGTCATCATTTTTTATACAGAGGCTTGGTTTTACACATTCAGCTAGCCATTGAAAGGTGCGGTTTCAGATTACAGAATGGATGGAAGGTGGGAGTTGCATATTTTCAATATCCTTCAAGTGCAAAGTCATAGGGCCATGATGACAAAGTGGATGTGCTCATGTGATAAAACAGAGAGCTCTCAAGTCTGCAAAATCGTACATAAACTGCATGCTCAGAGTACCAATAGTCAAGAAAATGTACCAATTGAACTTTCATCCTCAAATGACATGTTGCTTAGATAATAAATGTTAGCTACATCCTCACAACCATGTGCTGATCAGCTTCCTCTAGTCTAGTGTCCTCCAGATATGCTGGTTGAACATCTGTGGCAGGCCTTTCAAACTGGCGGCCTACATCACTTGCAGGTCATGCCCACAAAGGCAAAAAAAAAAAAAAAACCACGTCATGATACATCATATATCACATGACACAATCGAGTTTGACAACCATGATATATGGGAATTAAAATCCAACATTGCTATGCCAACAAAAGAAGAAGAATCTTTGTTCTTAATAATCACATATTGCTGTTTCCTACATTTTCTTATAATAGAAATTTAACTTAAGGAAAGACCTACTCAGCTATTATGAATATTTCAAATATAATTGACTTTCTCCACCTTATTGAAAGCAACATCTGTGGAGACCTTTAAGCTGATGTTGTTTACATCTCCACTTAAACATTTAATTTACAGATTGCCTTGTTAATCATGCCAAAATTCAATTTATGCCTTCAGCTCCATTGTATAGCTCAATACCTGCTCCTATGGGAAAAAAGACTTGTTGGGAAGGTATAGCAAAACAGTCCAGTATGCCCAGAGAAACTCATCTATTAAAGGAAGTTGTCAATTTTTTTTCTCTTTCCATACACAGGCTTTCAAAGCTGAAGCCCACAAAAATTCTTAAAATTGGGGCAGAAGTAGGGGGAACTGAATCAGAGATTCAGAAGAGTATTCACTTGAGGAAAAAAAAGCTGAAGATGATTCCCTGCATATTAGAAACGGAGATGCCCTCCCTCTGGTCGTGGCATATCAGTGTCTGTCTGATTTTCCCACAGGGAGAAACTACTTTTTATACAAAGAAGAGTTTTCTTCTAACATAATATTTAGGGAATATATCAAAAGATCGGAAACTTCTAAGAACAAGTGTGCAAGATAACATCACTTAGGAGATATGGAAAAGATAAATTTACCTAAATGAACCAGCAAGGCCTAGATTCAAAGCTCTTTTCAGATGTAATAGAGGTTACATCCTTTCTGAACATAACCCACTTTGCGGGGTTTCCCTGGGGATAAAATTGGTAGAATGAAAAGAAAAACATTCAACTTGTCTTGAGCTCTCAAAGGAAGGATGGAGACACAAATGGGATAAATAAAATAAGTTTTGCAGAGGTATAATCAAACCCATCTCGGGAAACAGTATAGGAACAAAGATTCAATAAAATATTGGGGATATAATCAGATAATGCCTTCAAACATAGGAAACATTACAGCAAAGATTATAGTCTTTGCAAATACAGTAGTCCCTTGGTACTCAACCACTTTGAAACTCATTGTATTTTGTACTCAATATATTTTGATGTGAACATTTTATCCTAGTGTAGGAAGTTAGCACCCACCTAGAAAAATGAAATATCCTAAAAAATATTTTAAAGACAGAATATTTCCCCTAAAAGAGAAGTAGAAACTCAGAAGCAGAAACTCATCTCAGAAGCAGAAGCTCACCCCCCACCTTTGTTAATGGGTGGGCCATTAAGGCCTGGCCCAGAGTATTCTACATAACAAAGGCCTCTACCAACCTCACCATCTGGCCTGGGAAGATTGCATCAGCCAGCACTCAGTGTTGTCAGTGTTGGCTACCTTGTGACTCACTACATTATTCCTTGTGGGAAAATATTGTTTGATACTCATCATTTTTGGTACTCATCACACCTCACGGAACCAATTAATGATGAGTACCAAGGTAACACTGTACTTCAAGCATTCTCACATAAAAGACAATAAACTTTTACTTTCTGGTTCTTCACATAGCCCCATTAGAGTTATTGAGTTTCAAATATAGAAATATGGTTTCAGAAGAACAGAAGCCTCTTGCTATTTAAAGCAATTTGATCCTGAAAACAGTTTATCTTTTTGAGACGATATCCTTTTGGACTTCTTCAATTCAGCAGAGGATGGACTTTGTCTTTCCCAAATTTTACTAGACAATCTGAACTACACTTTCCAGAATTTTCTACCAGCACTGGAATCTTACGGAATAACAGAACTTAATAAAATGCAGGGCTGAACTCAGGCACATATGCAGCTCTCACTACACTTACATGTCAGCTCAGAAAAATATTTGTAGCAGGCAAAGTAGAATCACTGAGGCATGAAATAATATATGTTATATACTGTAGATATGGTATGATCGCAGAAAAACTGCCTAGCTACCAAACATTTGCCATAATACGGCAATATTTTCAGATAAAAGTCTCAATGTATAGATAGCAGCACTGACAAAAACATTTGAGATGATGTTTTGTCATAATACTGTATATCAGCTACCACTTATAGACTATCAGGTGCTTTCCTAAGATCTTCTCCTAGTTCCCTTAATTTAAGCTAAATAACATGGAAATAGAAAAATGAGCTGAAAAACAAATGAGGCAATGGTAAGCAAAGGAAAATTCTAAGCATCAGGAAACTCCCCAAATTTCAGCCGCTCTAACATGATAGGAAAATATTTCTCGGAAGACATTGTGACAAGGAATAAAGGTAAGGTAAAGGAGGAAGAGGAGAAGATGATAGAACTATCTTCAGCTTGTTTTGAACTCATAATCTATTTCCAATCTGGTAACTACCATATGTAGAATATGGAAAATTTCCTGCCAATAACTACTTTTCCTTCCATTTCAGTGGAATGACTTAATAAGACGACATATGAATCTCTATTTTGAAACTTAATTGGATAATTTACATGGACAGCTGGCTGTGGTTCGGCTTAACCTTTATTCTACTTTCTTAAGACTGAGGGAGCTAATGGGATACCATTTCTTTTGAAATATGGATGTTCCTATAGAAGACAATATATCTAGTTTAGGGTGGAACTGTGATGTTGTTGGTGCTCTTCGAGCTTGGTTGCTTGCTTCAGGTGCTTTATTACCCACCTACCCACCCAAAAAACATAATCAGTTTGAGTAAGTGGCTCTTTGCTTCCCTCCTTACACAGAGTACCTTGCCCTGAGCATGTTAGTAAAGCTGTGGTTTGCTCCTTGGTGGACTTTGATTGGGGAATTATTTTCTGCTTGATTGTTTATCGGGTATTAATCCCTGCTTATCTGGATGTTGGCTGCTAGAGAGGATGTGATGTGATCTTTTTGTTTCCTTCTTAGCTTTTTAATTGTATTTTTAATTGTATGCAAATGTGGTTTCTCTCTCTGTTGGTGGCTGATTTGTCTAAATGCCAAACTTCCATGAATTCCCTACTGTTTTTGCATTTAGCTTAGTCTACGATGTTCACAGTTTTTCAGTTGAAACTGTGTTGAGTGTATAAGTCTAAATCAAAATGTCTCAAACTGAAAAGTTTTCTAAGTATATTCATTACACTAATAAGAACACAAATCAACTCTCAAAATTGAGAAATATCAGCCTTGCCAAATTTCCAGAGGTTTTGAATGTCAATTTCTTTAAAAGCTAGGTACTGATTATAATGGAGGTATAATAGAGAATTGTTTTTGTTGTTGAAATAATCCTATGACAACAGTTATTGTTTAACATAGTGATGAAATCTTACTGCTCCTTCAACACAATGTGCCAATGGAATGTGCTTTTTCTTATGGAAATTTCCTCCCTCTGCAATACATTGCTAGGCAGAAGGCCAAGCACCATAGCCATCCAAGAAATTGCAGTTCATTACTGCCACAATATCACTGTGAGAACCCAGCATTTATCTGCAGTTCCAACAGTGAAGTGATATTGGATAGTGTCAACTATATGGCTTAAAATTAATTTCCCTCCTATAGGCTTCACAACAATGCCATTTAAAGGAAAACTCATTTTCTTGTGATGGCTGTTTTCTTCTCAGCATTATTTATATTAGCAGTAGTGTATCAACTGCATTTCATTACATTTAATCCAAGTTGGGGGGGAGGAACCACACAATTAAAAAAAATCTGTAAAACTTTCCAGTGAAAACTGCTGCTTTTTAAACAAAAGAAAACGAAGGCTTAGCAATTAACAGTGATGTTTACATTTGAAGATTGAGAGGATGCAATATTTGCCCAGTAGCTTGAGAAGATTGGCTGGAAAAAGCCAACTGGCTCCCATAGTTCACTTTTGAGGGACTCATCAATAGGAAGACAGCTAAATGACCAGACTAGTCAGCCATTTATTGTAAGAGATCTCATGTAACTTCCTGAGAGATCAATAGAATCTATATCTCCTTTATGCCTATCTCAATGGTGCTTCAACTTAGTTACAATTTTGATTTTGATTGCATGAATGGCATTTATAGGGAAGACTGTTGACCCACATATCAAACATTTAATACAGCTGCCCTCCAAAACTCAGAAACTTTAATTCCCTACAGATATTTTCCATTTGGAAGCTACAAATATTCATACATTATGCAGAAGCATCCGAAATATCTCTGAAAACTGGAGAAAACAATAGTTGCTCACTGGTGTTAAAAAACAGATCTTGTTTTGTGGTTTTTTTTTTTTTTAAAAAAACCCACCTCTGCATGTTTTAACCATCTAACTGGGATCAACTGGTTTCTTCCACACTATGATATTGTGCACACACTCATTGGAACTTTCTATTTGTTCTGACTTCATATGTTCCTGACCTAAGTTCTTAATGGGGTGGAACTTTCCTCAGATGAGCCTTCAGAAATGAAGAAGCTTCTTGGATGAGAAGTGGAATATTTTCAAAGAAAAAAAAAACTAAGGAAGTCCAGTTGCATTTTGGAAAAAGCATGTTTGGGACAACCATGACCTGGATGTTTGAGAATCTCCATAGACATCAGATGAACTTTTTCCAACCAATGTAAGCAAGAAATATTCAGAAATTTATTTTATTTGTACCATCCATATATGTATTGCAAAAGTCAGTTATATTTTTTAAAAAAATACAATTCCTGATTTAGTACTATTTCAGAATGGTAATGCTACAAGAGAAACTATATCTGGAACTTGTTATGGCCTTGACATTGTTGGCTATTAAAATGTTTTTCTTCAATCTTAAGAAATATCATAAAAAACAAAAAAAGAAGCCAAGGCCACATAAAAGTCAAGATTTATATTTCTGGTTGGGACAATCAGCATATTTTCTTAATAATAATTTTAAAAACCTCTTCAGCCTCCACACTTAAAAGCTGCAATAGATACCTTATCAGGTGTGTGTGTGTGTGTGTGTTTATGTGTAGGCAGTATTTTTGCCTTCTGTGGTGTACTACATGGCTGTACACTAAATTTATACATAGAAAGCATGCAGCTGGGTCAGTGGGAAGAACCTCAATAGATGAAAAAGCAGGTGTTTGTCAGGAAAAAGATAAGCACTAATACTTTCATTCCCTGGGGAAAAATGCAAAAATAGCACTTTTTATTTGGCTTCTTTTTAACCAATTATTTGGTTACAGAGCATGCAGATGTTGATAGCACCAAATAAAGAAGTAAAAATAGGAAAGGGGCAAATGAAATTGTATAGTATGTAACATGGACTTGGAAGTGTTTTCCACTTGGTGGTCTTTGCTAGCTAGCTTGAATAACAACGCAAGAAGTATGCTCCCTCCCTCCTTTCACTGACATACAGGTAGACCTCAAGTTACAACAGTAATGCTCGTTACAGTCATAAGTTGTAATGGATGTAAATCAGGTCACCCACATGATCAACCTGATTATATCACTTTTGTGGTGGTCTTTAAGCAACCACCATGGTCATTAAACAATATTGTGGTTATTAAATGAACTCCTGGTTTGCTATGGTCTGGTTTTGCCAAAAAACAAAAGTAAATCCTGGTTTTCGAGAAACCATTGTAAAACACAGCCCTATCTCTGTGGGATGCTAACAGTGGCCATAAATGCATGCCAGTCACGTGAAAATGAGGGGGCCAGTCATTGGAATTTCAAATCTGGGTCATAAGTAATCCCAGAGAAGTCCATCATAACTTTGGATGGTCACTAAAGAGACTGGCTATAAGTCAAGGACTACCTGTACATCAAAACTCAACCTGTAGGTTCATCCTGTTAACATTGCTTAATAATGCATACATTCAGAGAGAGCCTAACAATGTAGTCAGGAAAGTAGATGCAGCCTGATGCTTCTTGAACCAAGCCATGCCATTCAGACTACAGAGGCAGGATCAAGTACTGCATTTTTCAACTGCAACTATACAGGTCACCTGCAAAGAAAAAACAACTGTAGTTCGGCTCCCTAGGGAATTTCTATTGCAGTCATTCCTTATGCCAGAAAAATGAAATGTTTCACTTTGAAAATAATAATACAATAGAATAATACAGAATTTGTTTTATCCGTAGAGGAACCAAGGAAATAAAATCACAGAAATGCCAAATCTCCTTTAAAAAAAAGCAATATTCAACTTCTTCTGGAGTTTATTGTGCATAATAGGAGGGAGGTACAAAAAACCCCAGATCCCACCTCTATTTTACATACACACACACACAAACACACACACACACACACAGAAGAAATGTCATTACCACATCTATATCCATATCAGTTTTCATCTTTGATGTAAATTATTAGAACCGATTCAGCCTTCGTTGGACTACTTCCATTCATGGCTGAAACAAATGTCTGCTTGCTTCGTTAGACATGTACAAACATACAAACATTCTAGAATATATTAATCCATTCACTTAGAAATTGAGAGATCCAATTTGGTGTATTTCTTTTCATTAAACTGCATGAAATAATATTCACAACTGTAGTTAACCCCTTGGCTGGCAGAGGAATATTCAACACTGTTTGTTTATGTGGTGTGAAACCCATTTTTCCCCCACTCTTAAATTATTTAAGTTGATGCTCATGATTTCTTTCAATTACCACATATTTGCCACACTCTTGTTTGAAACCATAAGAATACCCAAAGGCCAAAAAACTCATTGGGAACAGTGCTTCAAAAATTCATAATTTGCTGGAATGCAACAAGAAAGAACTCATAAAACCAATAATGTATAAAAATAAAAGGCTAGGATCAAGTTTACAAAATCAAGCATCTTAAACAGTCCTTAACATTCAATCCTTTTTTCATACAGCAGACATGATGAAAACATTGATTAGTACTTCTCCTCCCCCCAATATCAAAGAAAAGATACACACCTGACATCCACTTTTCGCCTAAATGAAAGCATGAGGAACAGGATAAAAGAGAATGAAAGACAAATAGACAGAGCTTAGGTTAGAAGTGCAGTTTTGGAACAGTATTGAAAGTGAGAAGAGTGTATTGGACTGAACATTTCCCTTTTCTTTCATAGAAACAAGGCATTTCATAGTGGGCATCTCCCTCCCTCCCATTTTCAATGCAGCTCTTGAAAGTTTAAAATTGCTTCCCTCAGGAAAGCCAGCTTCATCCCAATTTCACAGCGACAATTCAGGAAAAAAACACTTCAGAAAAGTAGGAGAACATGACAGATGTGTGAAACAATGTTTATGTGCAACTGGCTGCCAATATTGATGGGCTGTCTATACATTTTTCATTTCCCTTTCTTATTTTGCAGGTGTGGATGGATGATCTATCTCCATGGTACAAAGTGGAACTTTGTGTTAAGTCCAATATGTTGGGGTTTTTTTAACAGTAGAGTGAGGTCATCTCAAAATAGGAGAGGACTGCTCCCTGATGCTTCAACTGGTATAAGAATTCAATATATTTGTTTAATAAAGGACAACATGGAGGTTCTATTGGCAACTCTACAGATATCCTGAACGGAAGGGTGATGCATTATGCCCAAGAATTTGAAGTAGTTGTACTTCTTGTGAAATGGGCTACAATTCTCCATGGAATAGGCTTATTCTATATTGCTTAACCTAGCCCAATTCAGGTCTTGATTCCTCTGGAGACTATAGTGTTGGAAGCTTTCAAGCTTAACTGGGATGTTTTACAGATATTATAAGACTGTCTGAGACACTTCTCAGGCAGATATTGATGGTGTATCTAACATTTAATTTGTGTCATTCTTTCTCTAGCTGGATATTGCAGTTGTAGCCAAAGGAAGACATAAAGCCCTGGTGAAAAACATAAAGTTTGGGTCCAGGTTCAGACTGATGGGCAGAAGGCCATGTCCCTCACCTTGAAGCACCTTCTGATAACCACTGCTTGAGAGCATTTCTCACCTTTGCAGATGAGATATAAAGCTCCCTTTTAGTACTTAGTCTCAGGATATCATTCAGGCCCTCTCCAAATACTTCGCCAATACTGAATAGACATGATAGAAGGACTGGCTTTGATTCTGAGTCCATGTTGCAGTGTCTCAATGAAAGTTTTCTCCTAATGGCCACATTGGCTACTATGCCTCTGGCTGAAAAATGGATTTTACCCAAGTTAGTCTCCATAATGAAAGAGACAGACCCAACTATGGGCCCCTATCTATGACCTGTAAGTGGTAAGCAAGATTAAGTGCTTGGTCCATAATATAGAGGCCATAAATTAGATTAATGCTATAGATCATCTGGCCTTGCAAAATTTCAATTTTGATGTCTCCTTGATGAGCTGTTCTTCCCATCTTTATTTACATGTATTGCTTGATTGATTTATCATATTTCCTGACCACCCATATCCTTCAAAGTTGGCCCTGAGGTCAGAGTTTCCATAGGAGCATCCACTATGAGAATGTTAGGAAAGTCTATGACCACCTATGGGAAAAGTTTGTAATATTAAGACTTAAAGAAAACATGTAAATAAAAATGGCACAGAAAGGAAGTAAAAAGAGAACATGAAGACATTCCTTGGTAGAGTTGAAGCAATGCTGGTTTCAAAACTGGGATGCAGCTAATCCCTTTCACAGGAAACAATATCAGAACTTTCAAGACCTGCCTCCAGAAAAAAGTGGGTAATATTAACAATGGAATGCTCCAGCTTGACATCACAGGTAGTCCTTGACTTACAACCATAGCTGGAATCAGAACGACCATTGGTAAGCAAAGTGGTAATTAAGTGAAGTCTGATGTTACAACTTTTTTTGCCATGGAAGTTAAATGAATCACTGCAGTCATTAAATCAAACACAGGGTCATTAAGCAAATTTTTCATCTCACATTGACTTTGCTTGTTGGAAACTGATTGGAAAGATCGCAAATGGTGATCAGGCAACCCCAGGAGGCTGCAACTGTCACAATACATGCCAGTTGCTAAGTGCCCGGATTTTTATATAATGGCAGGAATGCTGTGTTGGTAATAAGTTTGAAGACCAGTCATAGGTCACCTTTTCCAGCACCATTGTAACTTTGTACAGTTGCTAAATGAATGATTGTATGTTGAGGACCACTAAAAAAAAATAATAATCCTAAAACTGCTTTTAAATTATACTCCTAGGAACTGCAGAGTGCCTTCAAAAACCTAACACTGTACAAGTCTTTATCTTTAATAAGATGAAAATCAATCAAAGCTATGTATAAATTAAATAGTAGTATAATAAAAGCACAATTTCCATTGGAGGGGAAGGAGTGGTATTAACATAATTTATCTTAAATTGTTTGTACTGCTTTGAAGACAGTGAGGATTGTATTTTAGCTTAGGATGAAATCTAAACGAAAAGTTTGTTTCTTGCCTCTAAAGATCAGCCTGGTGAACAGGAGTCCATAGAGTTGCTTATCTTGTGTACAATACTCCCTTAATGGATCTGAAAAGGGCTTCCAAAGGTTGCGTCTTTAGGGATCATTGATAACGTAATATTACACAGTTTCAAAATAATAGTGAATCTAAAGGTTAGAAGAATTTCGTGAAACTGATTTGGTGATTACGAAATGGAGAATACAGACATTCAAATCTGCTTAGCATAGGATGACAAAAATCTGTTTCAGAATTGTAGAATCACAGAATTGTAAAGTTGGAGGGAGGGTATGGACTATCTCATCCAATATTCTTCAATTCAGCATACTAATTGAAATTAAAGCATTCCCACTAAATATCTGGCCAATTGCTGCTTAAAGCTGTTCACTAAATGAGAACTCACCTCAGTTCTCCTATTCTTTAGCTTCATTCCTTCTTAATTCAGTGCTATTAATCACCTTCATACAATAATAACAAATCAAACATCCAATCTGGATAAATTTTGGCTATTTACTAAAATCCTAGCACTTTTCAATGTGGGCATTGTGGAAAGAACTGCAACATACCGTGTTTCTCACAAAATAAGGCTGGTCCTTATTTTTTTTTGACCCCCGAAAAAATGGCTAGGCCGTGTTTTCGGGGGTGACTTAATTAACTCCCCCACCAAGAGTGGCCCATAAGCACGTACCTCACCACGAGGCCGCTTCTATTGGCCAACGAAAGCTCCCCGAAGGCAGAGTCCCCAGCTGCTTCAGGGCGTGGCATGGCTGCCCATGTCCCCTCGCCATTAGGCAGTCTCTTTCGGGTGATGGAAGCTCCCCAAGTGCAGTCACCAGCCACTTCGATCGGCCGGGAGAAGTGGCCTCGGGGCGAGAACACACACACTCCCCTCTCCCCGAGGCTGCTTCTACCAGCCGATCGAAGTGGCTGGTGACTGCACTTGGGGAGCTTCCATTGCCCGAAAGAGACTGCCTAAAGGCAAGGGGACACGAGCAGCCACACCATGCCCTGAAGCGGCTGGGGACTCTGCCTTCGGGGAGCTTCTATCGGGTATCGGGGTATTCTAGCCTAGGCTACCTGCAGGGCACTCCTAAAGGCAAGTTTTCTCCCCACCCCCCACCCTTCCTCCCCATTTCTCTTCACCTCATGTAGTTCTAACGAACGATGTGAGAAATGGCGGGGAAATGCATGGTTTAAGTAGGCCTAAATTTTGGAGGTGGGGCTTAATTTCACATCATGCCTAGAAATCATGCTGGGCCTTCCTATTGGTGGAGGCCGTATTGTTGGAGAAACATGGTAGCACTTAAAATAGAGAAGTATAACATTTGCTAAAGTGCTCTCTTTACAAGAGAGAAGGAAAAGGGGGAATTAATTAATCCACTATCTTTCATAAATATCTCTTGTTGTTCAAAGTAACTTTAAGAATGAAAAGAGGAAGGCTTCAAGCAGAAGTTCAGATAGGTTACAGGGCAGATGAAATGTTTAGATAGAGGAGTAATGAATGAGAAATATTTCCCACGGAAGCAGAACGAGGAACCAACATCTGCCCTGAAAAGTCTGTATCTATCTGTTCTATTAAATGGCAAATAATACCACTAATTGGTCATAAAATGTTTTAAATAAACTCTATCCTCTTCAGTCTTTATCCTGCCTATCTTCATGGTGCTTTTAGGACAGCCTTCACCAAGTGGGCACTTTCCAAATACCATCAGACTACAAGTCCCAGGAATCTGTTTAATTGGAAAGTGTGGAGCCTGACAGTTCCATCATGCTTTATAGTACACCAGTTGCATGTGACAATGCACCATTCTTTTAATTTGACTATATTTGCTATTCTTTTTTAAAAAAATCTAGACAGAGTATTCCTTAGAATGTTTTTTTTCCTTATGTTAAAATGTCTATTAACATAAATCAGGGTAGACAACCTGTCTCTTTCCAAATCATCCAAAGTTATACTTCTCAGCATTTCTCACCCTGGACAGGGAAGACTAAAGCTGTAATTTAGCAACATCAGATGATATATAGATAGTCCACCATTAAAAAAAAACTGCAGTTGCTGAATTCCTCCTGAATTTAAGCTGGATAACAAAAAGTTAACTCAGCAAGTTCTATTTCAAAGATGACCAGTTCCAATGGATTTGAAAATTGCTCCACCCATGCTGCAGATTAGAATAATAAGTACTTCCTACATAATATATCAGAGAGTGAGAAGCTTTACATTTGAACCACTGTGGCATTTCAGTAGAGAAAACTGTCTCAACACCTATACTATATACAATAGTTCTTAAAGTGACAAAAGTACTTACGTGTTATTGAGGATTTGGAGACGTTCTCCTTTTTTGAAAGAAAGATCTGATTCTGTCCGTGATTCATAATCATAGAGGGCCACAAATGTTGTGACTCCACCTGGAACAATATACACTCACACAATTAAACACCAGTCCACAAGAAATTAATCAACATTGTTACTGCCTTAGGAAAGGATAAGTAGTGAATATACTGAATCATTTTTGAAAGCATTTCTGTACATTGAGCTCTATCTGTAGAGAAACCATTTCTGTGTATTTGATTATTCTCCTTTTCTAGATAATAAAATGAATGAATTCATGAGCAAATGGAGTATTCTCTTTCTCCTTCTAATATGGTCATTATTCAATAAGAATTTTTGGAAATGGTTTAAATATTGTAATTCTGATTATCTTCACAATTTTATATTATAGAATCATAAGACTGGGAAGTACCTTGAAGGTCTTCTAGACCAAGAGCAAGACCATCCCAGACAAATGGCTATCGAACGTTTGCTTGAAAAACTGTAGTAATGGAGCACCTTCAACTCCAGGAGATGAACTTAACAGCTCTCCTGGTCAGGAAAATCCTCCTTATTTTGACTTTGGGACTTTGTGTCATTGGAAATACAAAAGAATAGATTCCGCAAGTAAAAAACTTAAAAATGTGGTTGACTATATTCGCACAACACACACTTGGCCTCATAAAGATATTAAATTAGTATCTTGGCTACCTAATATCTCAGTGAACTGTGCTAATGCAGTCATTATGTAATATGCATCCAGGCTGTGTCGTAATTTATAATTTACTATTCCATGAAAGCCTAGAAACTGGGTTAATTGAAGAAACCATGGGGAAGCCTGGAAAGTGCACTTCACTTTAATTCAGCCATCAACAAAGAAACCCTTAGATGCAGTTTTACAGAATGAACATCTTTCTTCTTCTGGACACTACAGTAGATCCAGTGCACTATATCAAAACAGCTGCTTCAGTGGTTTCAATTGTCGTCTGCTAATAATGGCATCTGCACAGAAGACATTTCCACCCCAAAAAAGCAAGCTGGGCAAAGAGAAGGGGTTTGCCACATTTCAGTTGGAGGCGCTAAGGAAGCATAACTTGCTTTCCCCCCAAAATATAGTCTTGCTTTACATGATATAACCCAACCACAAACTGTGTTGGCTTGCCCAGCCCTAATGAGTAAATCGTGTGAACATTTGATCACTTTTAACTCTAAACTTAATCCTTAGTTTTAAACATAAAAGAAGTATCTATTTCAGATGTTCTAGATTAAAAGTCCCTCATGTGACATACTGACCAGCTAAAGCACCACAGCGCTGAGGAGAAGTGACCATATCTGATGTATTTGATCCCCCAAAGAGCTTTGGTTCAGTAGCTGTATTTCCAAATAACCGACTAGGAGTACGATGAGTTTCTGGGACGGTGGTCTTGCTGGGGGTTTGAGAGGTAGAGCAGCTGCCATGTATATTTTCTGTGGAATCCAAACTGCGTCTCCGTTGGCTAGGGTCTTTGGGTTTACTTTTACTGCTCCCCATGGTCCAAGCTGTAAGAGAAGAAGACAGCAAAGGCGATATTATATTTTTTGCTATGGGTGATAGGTTCTTCGATTCTGGAAGATGCAACAGGTTTTCTGGCTTATTGGATGGCCAGGTCAGAAATTAAGCAATTGGGATGAAGTGGCTGCTTTAAAAGAAGACCCTCTGTTCTGGCAATTATTTGCTCAGAGCAACCTGAATAGACGTGGGAAAGCTTTTATTCTGGTTACTGTCTATAGCACAAGTGTCAAACTTGATTGTGTCACGTGATGTATCATGATGTAGCACAATGTTTTTTGCCTTTGCGGAACTGGGGTGGGTGTGGCCTGTGCGTGATGCATCTAGCCCACGGGCCACCAGTTTGATAGGCTTGGACTGTAGCTTTGGTCTTATTGATGGGCCTTGAAACACAAAAGCAGAAGCTACCTCTGTTATTCCATGAACAGATCCTTACAAATGCTTACCGAAATAACCAGGTTCTCCTTGATTTTCTAGGCTTTAATTTCAGCTCCAATAGTAAAGAAAAGGGTTTCAAGGACAAGAAGAAGGAACTTAAAACAGGGATGGGATTCTACAGGTTTGCACCTATTCGCTAGAACCGGTTGTTAACATTCTCAGCAGTTCGGAGAACTGGTTGTTAGAAGAAATTATAGGCCTAATCCTGTAAGGAAGGCAGGAAGGAAACATTCTGATGTTGCTTACAGAAACTGCCTCTCTGTTAACCCTTATTACATTCTTGGCAGGACTAAACTTCCTATCTCAGGAACGTCTCTGGAGTTTTTTCCCCTCCTTTGCTGGTACTTTGTTTATGTGGAGTGACCATTCAAAGTTACAATGGCACTGAAATGTGATTTATGACCGTTTTTCACACTTACAACGGTTGCAGCATCCCCACAGTCATGGGAGGCCAGGCAAGTAGATGCGTGCCTCGATGTGAGTGATATTGAGTTGGCCACACCCAGCCAGTCACATGACCACCAAGCCATGCCCACCAACTAAGCCACGCCCACAGAACCAGTTGTTAAAAAATTTCAATCCCACCCCTGAACTTAAATCTTCCTTTGGATTTTCAAAACATGCCAGCACAATCATACGGTCCATTTAGCTTCATAATCTATATAAGCCCTAAAGTTCAGCTGCTCTGGATAAAAGCTTGAAGTATGTTCAGGCTTAGGCCTGACTGAGCATATTATTCAAAGCATCTCTCCCAGAGGGTTGCGGCTGAAGCACATTTGCCTATATAGTACTGTAACAAGGGATGAATTTGACCTCTTCCTGACATGTTTTCAAGGACTTTGGTTCAAATATACACAGTAACAAAAAGAACAGTGGTGTAGGAGTCACATCAGTTCCTCCAAAGAATAAAAGACAAGAATTATGCTCCCATCCCAAGGTAGCAGCAAATTAAATGAAACATATTGTCCCAAACCACATCATAATATCTAAGGCTACAAATTGAATAAGAACTATACCTTTTCTAATGATGCAAGAATGAACACCACCAAGAAATCATGTCCATTTTTCATTGTGTTAATTGGCTTTGAAGAGATCCCTAAGCATTTTGAATAGTGATCTAATTCATAGGCTGAGTTCAAACATCAAGCAAGCTGTACCAAAGATTGTTTGTTTCTACTTGGCTTAGCATGATGATTGAACCTATACATAATCTTTTGCGAATTGCATGGTTGGAATGTAATGTGAGACGCAAACCAATTGGTTTATTGAATAAACCATGGTTAAATAAACAATGATATGAAACAAAATATGAATTCAGTCATGTACTTTTGAGATGAATGATTGACAAAGATGATAAAAAAAACATGCAATCTATACCCCATTATTTCAACAGATGGTTTAGGTGGAGGAACCTTCATGTGGAGGAGACATTGTACACAAAGATAGTTTAATTATTTTATTAGAGATTGCTCCACAATCACACAAGAATTTCCATGCTAACAACTGCACTAAACATATGTTGTGCATTTCTGGTCCTGTTTTTCTATCTTTTTGCGTTGGCTAAGTATGCACAATGCACTTGACTAGGGTATTGAAATTTCTAGATTTACATAATACATTGAATCATTGCCTAATCAAAGTCATAGGTTTGCATATCAGGCTAAGCCACACACCTAATAAGATTCCAGTTAAACGAGCTTAGAGGACACTGAAGAATTAAACCACTAGGGGGTTTTTTTTGTTGATCTGATTAAGCATGGTTCTGTGGATGCAGCCATTCTAGGTTCCTTATTCCAAGCATATTCCAAGGTATATGCTTTAAAAGCAGTTTTAAATATTTATCTTCACTTTGTTTAATGACCTTGCCCATTGATTTTACACCTGGTTTGCTGGTGATGGGAATCAAACATGAATGTTTGACTGGAGAGAAGGATTTCTCTTCTCTGTGTGCTTGTCTGTTTTAATCAAAATGAGATGAAGTGCTTTTGGAATAGCTGCTATCCCAAAGTCTGGTTTTTCACTAGTCTGACATGGCATAATAATGGAGCCTTTCTTGCAGCTGCTCTACTAATGAGGACAAGTCCAAACTGGTAGTCTTCAGAGAGAAGGACTGCAAAAGGACAAGATGTGTTAGATGTTCTCTGTCTTGATTGTAAGGCCCCCAGTATGAACCCTTTATTAATAAAAACATGGCTATTACTTTAACTGCATTTACAAGCAAAAAATAATGGGACTTGTTTCGTAAACTTAGCCATTGTTGAAGGAATCAGTAACACGGCATCACATTTTACCTCCAGCTAAATTTTAAGAGAAACCAAATGACTCCACCCTGCACTTTCTGTGGAGAATCCCTAGTTTTGTGTCCCCAAAAGCACTTGATGAATGCCTGAAAGGATGGAACATTTTGTAAAATAGACTCTACTGTGTAATTTCAGTCAAATAAAGGCTGAGCGGGCATAAACCAAGCTTCACCTTTATAATGGAATATTATAGAATAATGAGGAACATTGGTTTAACTCCTAGAAAAGAAACAAGAATAATGAGGAACATTGGTTTAACTTCTAGAAAATTTCCAATTTGCTGGCTAGATTTAGGACATCAAGTGAGCGTTATCAGTAATTAGATCAAGAACTCTCTTTCCCAAAAAGCTGGCTTCCATTCAACTCCCATATTCTATAAAAATGAGAATTGCCCAGACAAGGAGCAAACAAATAAATATTAAGTTCTGTATTTCAGATGCCTGCAAAGAAATATAATCCTTTCATCCCCACCCCACCATCCCGGTTGCCACTGTCAGAACTAATCCTTTCATCCTCCCCACCATCTAGCACGAACTGATGAAGCTTCTTGGATGAAAAGCTAAATGTCTTTGAGGGGAAAAAAAGTCCAGTTGCCTTTTGAAAAAACACCTTTTAGACAATCATGACCAGGATGACTGAGAATCTCCCTTGGTATAAATGAAGGACTGCAATCAAAGTCCAATTATATGACATAGTTACGTCTTACCCATGCAAGTAGGGTAAGATAGATTTTTCAGTGGGCTTCAGAATCAAGCAAATTTGTATCTATGACTGCATTTATTTCTTCCTGTTGCTCTTAGTCCCAAACCTCTAATCATTTACTTCTTGGGGTTGTTGTAAAGCTTACTTCCAACCCTCCTCAAGGTATTTTTAGCACTTTATCTTTTCGTTAGTCGGACACTTTGCCATTCAAATGATACTTGGAACTGTGTTCTAGAGTTGTGAAGATATTTCAAACATAATGAAAATGAGTGAAACTTTGTTGAAAGCAGTATACAAATTATGCTAGTGAAAAGGAACAATTCATGCAGGACCCAATCTGGGTCGGTCTTTCCGAACTTTCAGACTTATGCTGAAGCGCATCCTTCTCTTCTCTCTCACCAGAATGCCTTGGGTTTATGCACTGCCTGGTTGTGTATGGCTTTTTAGTTTTTGATTGGGGTGTTGATTGCCAGTTAGTAAGTTGGTTTTTTTTTCCCTTGTTCTACCAAATCTTTGGCTGCTAAGTACCTGATAAGCTGGTGGTAAACCAGCACATCTGTTGACTGACAAGGAGCCTGCTTCCCAGACTTCAATCATTTCCCTGGCTATTTTTGTACCTTCTTGGCCAATAATCTTAGTAGCTGCTAAACTGAATGTATGTCCTTGTTTATTACAATGTGAGGCTACCAATGAGTTCTCGTCTGACCACTCACTTGCATACTTGCAACCTAGTGGTTAGCTTCCTCCCCATCTGTCCTACATAGTCACAGGGGCAATCCATGTAGGTGAGCTGATAGATTTCAGTCTTGGACCAACCCCAGATTGGATCCTCAACATTATCCTGGGACACATATATTTGCCTTCATTCGGAACAATTCATCCTAATGCTGCTATAAGCAATATCTAATATTTCCTAACAGATTATCTTGATGGACTCTTCCTTCTATTTTCCATCAATGACAGTATCCCCCCCCCGTGTGTGTGTGAGGGGGGGGGAATAGAAGAGTTCCCAATGTTTGATTATGAAAATAGGATTATAGAAGTATCATAATTTGAGATCTCTCCTTTGGAAAAATAATGCAAAATGTCTGCCCTTAGAGGAAGAAATGCACAACAAAATAAACCTAGGAAAGTCATAACAATGCCAACTTTCTTCAATGCTTCTTTCATCAGTTTTAAAACAATTGCCAATTCCCTCTTAAAAGACCATGTTAACACTAGAGCTAGAATTAAAAGATAGAGCATAAGCTCCTTACACATACATGCCACATTTGTAAATCACTGACAGAAGGAGGAGGAGCAGGCTGACTGCTTTTGTGACCTTTCATGCATGAAGAAGGGACAATTCTCCGCTCCACTTCTCTAAGTCAGTAGGACAAGAAAAGGAGGTGAAGGTTGTTAGTAGCCCATGGCTATCAACCCAGCTTATGCAGCAAAGTCTTTGATAAAGAAATAATGCAATTTTATCTAGAACCCACAAAGTCATCCTGACAGGGAGAAATCAAAACAAAAGGAAATCAAGTGAAGCCAGCATTTTTAATGTTGTGGGTAAAATTCATGCACAAAATTGTATTGTACAAAGAACCAGAGTTAAAAAGATTCCATAAGCACATTCGTTCTCGATAAGTCTACAAGATGAAGAATAAGGTAGACCTTCTGCCTTCATTTTTTTTATATGCTCTTCCAAAGACTTTGACTGGCTGCTGTTGGAAAAAAATAGTCAAAATTGCCTGTCTTACCTTGCCACAGAATTCCTCCACACTGTGTGTTTTACTAGTTGTATTCCTAACAGTTGTGTCTCTTATAACAATTAGAAAAAACACTAGCTCTTCAAGTAGCTATATATTAGAAGAAAAGGAACTCTAGTATTTAAGCCTTATTTAATTGTTTATTTCGGTGGGTGTATAGGTGGTAGGTCCTGCTGTGTTTGAAAGGAATCATTTAATATGGATTTGTCACTAGGAATTTAGCCCTGACAATCACTATGAGCTATTTCTAATTAAAATAACATCTTCCATGTAAGAAATTGTCCTCCTTGCATTCCTCCCTCCTTCCAAACACACAAACATACATCTACTTCATAGGAAGCCAGAGGACAGAGTCAATAAAATCAGCACTCTCTCTAAAACTGCAATCAACAACAGGGTTATGAATTATAAAGTTTTGATTTGAATCTTTCCTCTGGCTATGTTATTTTAAACATAAAACTATGTGATTATTTGTTTCAGTTCCTCTGCAGTTAAGCACTGCAATTATGACTCTTTTTAGTCATCCTTAGTTTGTTTTCATCAGCACCCAGGAGAAATGAGAAAAGAATTAAAACGGCCAGAATACCCATGGTTTCTCTTTCTCAAACCATATTGGATAAAATAAACAATTTATTGCCAATAACAATGCTTTCAAATCATAAAATAAATTGGATCCAATTAAGTTCTTCTTTCTTTCTCGGGAATAGACTACATTATTAAGAGAAGCTAGAAACAACATACTGTAACACATTATATTTGATATAAGCTTGCCTTAACTATATGTATCTCCACTGATCTACCTTAAAGGATTTCTAGAAAAGGACACAAACTCAGAACTGGTTAAAGCAGAAGGTTATACCCAGACTTCATCTGAAAATAAATACCCAAATGGATCAGCACTACATTTTCTCTTACCTGAGAAAGAAACCTTACCTGAGAAAAATTCAGAGACAGGTCTCCATCTTCCTTTTATAGATCGTCATTAGCTTATCTAATAATATTTGTTCCTAAAGCTCTAAGTTGAGTAAGCATACTTCAGTTGTATGGGAACTAATCTAAAATCTGGAATGTCATAAAGCAACCTATCCCAAATAGGTACCCTAGTGAGTTTTCAACTTTAAAATGTTTTGCGGTTAGGTTAGTTGGGAATAAAAGATTTATAGTTCAAAACATCAGAAGGGCACTAGGGTACAATATATTTTGCATAGAGAGTATGCCAAGCAATAACCCCAAACAATTGCAGTATTCTTAAAGATGAATCTTGTAAAGTTTCCTAATAGGCTGGGAGCTATCATAAACCTTCTCTGATGCACCATGAAGAAAATGAGCAATGATTAAGCCTGATCATAGGGATCTTCTAGTCAACAAGGAAAGAAAGGACACTTTATCTGAGCCTAAATTTGGGACTTTCATACACAGTTTCTTTTATTTTGACACAGAATGTGTCCAGTACTGTGTTTTCTGTTATATTGGTCAATATATAGCAATAACAATAGCACTTAGACCTTTATACTGCTCCATAGTGCTTTACAACACTCTGAGCAGTTTACAACATTAGCATATTGCCCTAACAATCTGGGTCCTTGTTTTACAACCTCAGAAAGATGGAAGGCTGAGTCAACCTCGAGCCCCATCAGGATCGAACTCCTGGCAAGAGTTAGCCTGCAAAATTCTGCATGTGCCACCATGGTTCAATCATTATGATCAATATATCAATATGTTAATCAAAATAACTGAAAACATCACACAAGATACATACTGTGAAGAAAAGATTGTTGTTTAAGAAACTTAGGACATTGCATTGTATTTTCTTTATATAAAATGCTGTTTCGGGAACATCCCAACCCCCCAAATAATGTTTTTTTTATAGCCAAACTAGTTGTTTGGAGTCAACTTTTGCCTTGGATCTGCAACTAATATAAAGGAATAGGGAATGAATGTGTTGGACTGCAGCATCCATTTTTTAAGAAATCATTAACTGTTCTTGCTTGGTTTAATAAATGTTGAGACCCAACTAATTTGGAAAGAAGCAAAATGGGTGAGGCTAATTTATACCTTTATCCTGCTAATTTTCCAGAGAGGTTTTATTCAATCTGGCATAGTTTGGTTTAGCCATTGTTTCCATAAAAATGTTCCCTTCCAGCGGGAAGGAACCCTTTTTTCAAGAACAACATTGTCTTAGTGGCAGGGTGGTCCAGACCCGGCACAAAATAAGTGGGGGAACAGCCTCTTTTTCTCTGCCATCCAACTTCTCATCTACCCCATTTTGTCCTAGTCCAGTGGAAGGGGAAGTTGTTGCCAGAGGAGAGCCTTTTTAATTGCACCAAATACAGGACACTCTGGTTTCGTTTTAATCCTTAATGCAGTTGTTTTCTTTTGTGTGTTGGTGCTTTGTTTGCATATCTGCTGATGCAATTCACTTAAAAACACTAAGGGGTGCTTTCTTGAGGGGGGAAAATGCATGTGTCATCTTATCCAAAATTCCCCACTATATAATCACTTACCCTAGGGATGAGAAATATATGATTATTGGCTTTCAAAACACATACTGAAAGGATGGAAGACAATCACTCTAGTTCTTAAAAAAAGGGATATAACCTGGGTCTTTTAAGAGACCTCCTTTGCCAATCAACATCTTGTGAAAGGGGAAAATAGAAACTGTTGTTTTTCATCTCCAAAACACAGCATCAATGATCAATGAGGAACAGGAGTTGTATTCTTAACTCGCATGAATTGAGCTATATTTGTATGAATATATAAGTCTTTCTCTAGCTGATTTGCTCAGGTGCATTAAATGCTGACTCTAACATGCTGACTAGGAATAAATGCAAGGTGGAGAAATAGGAAGGAAATATTTTTTTCCAAGAAGCCCTGAGAGATAAATTCTATTCATTTTGAACATTCTGCAATAATTTAAAAATGATTTCCTTAAAGCTGATGAAAATGAATAATGTTGCAATGTTATAATTTACCTGAGCTACCTATAATTAAAAATTACTGAAACGATAGTGAATGCTTTAGTGAAGGTGTTGATTTAATATGTGGCAGCAGTGAAAGAGGCAAATTCTATGCTGGTGATCATTAGGAAAGGAAAATAAAAGTGTCCATGTTGCAATCCCTTATACATATCTGTAGTGTATATCATGTGGAATATGGGATATAGTTTTGGTGGCCAATTCTAAAAAGAAAGGATATAATATAGTTACGAAAAATGCTGAAAAAGATCATCACAATCAATCAAGTAAGGTACTAATACCACTCTATAAAGCCTTAGTAAGACCACACCTAGAGTACTGCATCCAGTTTTGGTCACCACACTATAAAAAAGATGTTGAGCCTCTAGAACAGGGGTCTCCAACCTTGGCCCCTGGAAGCCTGGCGGACTTCAACTCCCAGAATTCCACAGCCAGCTTTGCTGGCTGTGGAACTCTGGGAGTTGAAGTCCGCCAGGCTTCCAGGAGCCAAGGTTGGAGACCCCTGCTCTAGAAAGAGTGCAGAGAAGAACAACAAAGATGATTAGGGAACTGGAGGCTAAAACATATGATGAACAGTTGCAGGAACTGGGAATGGCTAGTCTAGTGAAGAGAAGGACCAGGGGAGACATGATAACAGTGTTCCGATTTTTGAGAGGCTGGCACAGAGAAGAAGGGATCAAGCTATTTTCCAAGGTACCTGAAGGCCAGACAAGGAATGGATGGAAAATGAACAAAGAGAGAAAAAATAAGGATAAATTTTCTGACAGTGAGAACAATCAACCAATGTAACAGCTTTTGCCTTCAGAAGTTGTAAGTGCTTCATCACTGGAAGCTTTCAAGAAGACACTGGAAAAAAATGGTATAGGGTCTGCTTGGGTGGTGCGTTGGACTAGACGACCTACAAGGACCCTTCCAACTCTGTTAATCGGTATCTATAATCATTAGGTGGCTGAAAGGTAAGGGATTTAGAGGAGGCAAAAGAAAGAACTTCAGCAAGGTGTGGATGGCTTTAAAAGACGATTGGATCAATTCAAGGATGGCAGAGACATCTGTCTTGAAGTCTGAATGTTATCTTTTAATTGGTCAACTGGCTTCCAAATATCAACCGCTGGGAAAAGCGCTACCAACAGCTCAGGGTTGAAATGAGGGAACCTTGGTACTCTCTGAGCTTGGTTGTTTTCTTGCAGACATTTCATTACCCAAACTAGGTAACATCATCAGCGCCTAATTTTGTTAATGAAATGGCTGCAAGAAAACAACCAAGCTCAGAGGACACCAAGGATTCCTCAAAAGGATACGTCCCCATCTCTCCTCCCTGAGAGAAGCATTTGGTTTGGTAGAAAAAATATAATGACTAATTTGGGGCTCAGCCTGATCCCCTCAGGGCTATTTTTGTTATGGACTAAGCCAACACAGCGATACAACCCTAAACAGCTTTTACTTTACAGCAGGCTTGTAATCCTGCACTTCTCATTGGCCCGCAAATAGCGAGTTGTGATTGGTCGTTTTTGGCCAGTCTGATTGGCTGTTAACAGGCCCCTCTGATTGGAGGCTTGGGAAAGCAGTAAACTCAAACCATTGGCTGTTTTGACAGCAGTCAGCTCTATAAAAGAGCTGCTGCTGCCCAACTATTTGCTCTGTTCTTATTTTACAATAAAGAGTTGAAGTCACCATTCGATGTCTCGTCTCCATTCCTTGCGCCCATGCCCAGGACTTAACAATTTTTCTGTTCACTCCAAAAATTAGCATATCAACCCAAAATATAAGACCTTGGGGAAATCCAAACTAAATCAAAATCTGCCTATTCATCCCTGTAAAAAATCCTTTTAAAAAAAGGGGGAAAAAGTGAGAAGCAAGCTATAAAAGGCTTTTTCAGTCACCCCCAAAATTAGAGCTCCTGGGTATTATTATTATTATTATTATTATTATTATTATTATTATTATTATTATTATTATTATCATTATTGTTGTTGTTGTTGTTGTTGTTATTGTTATTGTTATTGTTGTTATTATTTTATTTAAGCAAGAACATTGATTAACGGTCTGGTATTGACAGAAGTTTGATGTCTAAATCAAGGCTGAATTGTATGAACAATAGCTGAAGATACAAATGTAATCTATGGGTCCAAGCGGCTTTATCAGGCACTTAGAAGCCACATTTATTTAGGAAATAGCATTGGGTCACAAAGGAGAATCCTTGCCTGATTAAGAAATAACTGAAATAAATAATATAAAAGCCAAGGGAAAAAAGGAGATCTATTTTAGAAGTGAAGGCCAAAAACATTAGGCTTCAGAGGATATCCAGGCTTTAGCTTTGGATGCAAAGTTATATCTCAGGGGTACACCATCTATCACTTGAACTGATTATGCATCTTGAATTGCATGGAGTAAGTCAAATGATGCCAGGGTATGCTTTCTTTCTGCCAATATTTGCAATTTATTGTAGTTCCATGTAAGCAAAAAGAAGTCAAGAATTGTTGGATTAAAGTAGAGTGGAAAGTCACATTTCAATTTCTATCCAAGCAAAATACAGGGAGTCCTTGACTTACAACTATAATGAATCCAAAATTTCCGTTGTTAATTGAGATATTCTTAAAGTGAGTTTTGCCCCATTTTACGACCTTTCTTGCCTCAGTTAAATGAATTACTGCAGTTGATAACTTAGTAACACAGTTGTTAAGTGAATCTGGCTTCCCCATTGAATTTGCTTGTCAGAAGGTCGCAAAAGGGGATCTTGAGACACAGCAACAGTCCTAAATATGGACCAGTTGCCAAGCATCTGAATATTGATCACATGACCATGGGGATGCTGCAAAGGTCATAATGGTGAAAAATGGTCACAAGTCACTTTTTTCAGTGGCGCTGTAATTTTGAATGGTCACTACATGAACTGTTTTAAATTGAGGACTACCTGTGTAGTATCTTTTTGCCAGTTTATGATAGAATATAAGCTTCTTCTAGCACAAACATCAACGCACTATTACCTTACTAACCGAGGTACGTCATAATAAGAAAATTATTCAATTAATAAGAATGAGTGGAGGGAAGGAAAACAAACCTAATCAGATATATAATTTCCCATCTTTCTGCATCCAGTTAGCATCATAACAACTCCTGGTAGGGAATTAAATTGAGTTTCCGAACTAAACGACTGTCCCTAAATCTAGCTTAATATTGTGGCCTTTGCATGATGGATCCTCCAATGACAATGACTGCCTGTAAATCCAGGAATGGTCAGAAGAAAGCATTCCATTGAAAAGTATGCACCACTCCCGTGTTTTAATTAGCTTCTCAATTTTGTCTCATCTTTTGCTTTTCCCAAGTTGGTGGATGAGTCTTTAAAAAAAATCCACAGTCAACTGTAATGATAGTAGCAGAATGTTTTACAGTCTATTTATTATTTGTTACTTGGAGAATGGCTTGATGCAATGGTTAACATACCAGGCTAGTTACCTGGAGACTGAGAGTTCTACTTCCAGTTGAGGCAAAAAGCCAGCTGAGTGACTTTGGGCCAGTCAGCCCTAGGAAGCAAGCAATGGCAAACCGCTTCTGAAAAACCTTGCCAAGAAAATAGAGACTAGTCCAGGTAGTCTTCAGGATTCAAAACCTACCTCCTCCCCTCTGATGCACACACACACACACACACACACACACACACACCAGAGTTACACATTTGTCCAAATTATACCTTATATTTTTGTTCAGAATTTATGGATATATCCAGGCTTCTTGTATTTCCCCACAACCCTGTAAAATAGGCCAGGCTGTGAGAGAAATAACTTGTCCAAATTCCCTGAGTGAGCTTTTGTGTCTGAGGGCAAACTAGAATCTGGGCCTTTCTGGTGTTGATCCAAACCTCTGTGTGTGTGTGTGTGAGAGAGAGAGAGAGAGAGTGAGAGAGAGAGAGAGAGAAAGAGAGAGAGAAGTGGGCATTGACAAAAGCAGAACCATACTGACACCACATAAGCTGCACACTGCATGCAAATATGAAAGGGAGTTTGCAGCGCAATGGCCAGATGCTACTTTCGTAAAGGCTTTACATCTTGCAGTTGCCTCAAAGCACTTTTACAAAGAGAGCTGATTAAGGGGGGAAAAAACCTAAACTGTCATTTTCATATCTAGAAACTATTTTTCATGAAAAGAGAATATGAATGAGGATCCAGTTTTGGAAGGCATCTTGCCTTCACTCTGTCATTGTTCAATAGGTTTCCTGATTTGTACAACCATATCTGACCATGTTCAGTGGCCGGTGATGATTTGAACCCAGATTAGAAAAAAAAAGGTTCTAGGAGGTACCATAGCTTCCCAACCTGGTGATCTCCAGATGGACACTTTGAGATTTCAACACCTACAATCCTCACACAGCCAATCAGTTCAATCTATCTGAAAAACTAGGCTGAAGTGGAGAATGAACTCTTGCCTACTTATTCCTGAAGTAATACTGCCTTAAACCCCCCAAAATATTGCTCTCAATCTTCCCTCCCTGTGGTTTTAATCAGTGTGTCTACCTCCCCCACCTTTCCCCTCTTACAACTGCAGACAAAAACAGCTGCCAAAGAGAACAACAAAAGAAAGTTAGCCAAAGTGGTGATTTCCTTATTTCCTTTTGGCAGCCTCAGTAGCAGAATAGATGGGAGCAATTGCAACAGCTTCTCTGGAAAGTAGAGCAAAGACAATCAAAATTGTAAAGGGGCTGCCCAGATGCAACAACCTTGTAGCTGCCTTTACAACAGCCAAAAGGAGATTGTCTTCAAAAAGAATCTTTTAATTGCTTTTTTAACATTAGAGCTTTTGACAAAATATCCAGTCCTATTCTGTTTGGCAAAGCAGCTAAATAAGGGCTAGATGGTATGGCACAATAGCTAAGTGAGTAAGCAGCTCATTCAAAAATTATATTCCACAAGTACTCATCAATAGTTCCTAATTAAACTGGAAGGAGATGCTAAATGGGATATCACAAAATCAGTATTTTTCAATGTTTTATTCTAGCTTGAAAGAAACAAAAATGAAATTGAAATTAGTTCTAATAAGTTAAAAAAATAAGTTGAAGATGACAACCAACAGGGAAACACAAAATATTCTGCTTGGGGAATAGCAATAAAAGGATAGAGGATACTTGACTTTTCAATAGCCCTTGTGAAAAAGATCTTGGAATAGGACTTGGGTATAAATTGGGTATGAATCAGCAATATGATAAACTAACAGAAGAAGTAAATACAAATTTAACTGTTACGAACAGAAGTATATAGCCTCTAAAAGCATGGGAGAAATTGCTCCATTTTGTTCTGTAGTGCTTAAACTTGGAATTGGAAGAGATTCAGAAAAGAGCATGTAGGATAATTAAGAGAATGTAAAAGTTTGTTACATGAAGAAAAATGGAAGAAGTTGAGTACATTTACTGTTGGTTTTATAGGATGTACCTAAGTAGAAACAAGATGTGGCAATCTTGGGCTTGTATTTTCTCCATTCCAGTCCCTTAATCTCTCCCTGAATAACCAAGAAGAAAAATGTTTTGCTTACAGTATGTACCTGAAGTGACATAGATACCAACTATGGTCAACATTAACTATAGCTGAAACAAGGCAATTTCAGATTGGTTGTTTAAACTTGTTTAAATTAAGCACAACTAATGAGAACCCTGATTTTGGGCTCAGAGGAGAAAACAATTTGTTTGTTCTTACCAATCACCTCTTTTAAATCATGTCATGTGGTACAAATGTGGTAACTGAGTCTTACAACTGCCAATCCAATATCTGGCACCTGTAACGCCTTGCGTTTTATCAGTAAATAACAAGGATGCAATCTTTGTCATACTAAAAGCAAGCCAGAGGAACAGCACATTCCCCCACTCCAAACAAACTTCATATATCCATTCATGAATGTAAATCTATACAGATGTTTCCAAGGGATAGAAGACATAGAAACATGCAGACAAGATTCTCCGCTCATACACCACTTTAAAAACCCACTTAATTGAAAATGAGCTCTTGCAGATCAAGTGGTATTCAGAGGAGACAAAGATAATTTAATGAAATATTGGTATGTTCACTCCCCTCTTCACAAAGAAGAGAGGCCAAACACCAGGATGCATAGCTTTATTTGAACCAACTAAAAAAAATGAAATAGTTATAGAGAAGGACCATCAACTTAATCTAGCCAAGAATGCCTTGAATAAACATAATTCTTGAAGCTCAGCTCTGTGATTAGATGGCAAGCTGGGACTGTGACTTTACTGGACAAGCTACAAGTAGTCTTCTGATGGGATTACAGACAATTGGCTGTCACCATCAGTTGTATTTGTGCTTGGCAAACAAGACAGAAACAACTTGCTAAGACAAGCAACATTCCACATACTTGATCTGTATACACCTAGCAACAGATTACTATCAGCTACTCAACAGGGTAAAAGGGAAAAAGAAGTGGGGTATGTAAGGAATAAAATGGCATTTCCCAACCTAGTGCTGTTGAGGTATGTTAGGATATCCAGCCTCCAGAATTTCCAGTCAAAGATGAGGCTGGCCAAGAATTCTGGAATTTGCAATTTCAACAGGTCTCAATGGCATCAAGTTGGAGAAAGCTGCTGTAAGAGTATGAATGAATGCACCAAGCCAGAATTGTGAGAAGAAGAAAGAACTGCAACAATTTACTCACCTCCATTAGGATAATGATACCAAAAATTCAGGGTTTTTTTGGAGGGGTGGTTTATTTCAGTCATGGTCCTTTGAATCATAGAATTGGAACAGTTCTCAAAGATCATCTAGGCCAGGGGTCTCCAACCTTGGCTCCTGGAAGCCTGGCGGACTTCAACTCCCAGAATTCCACAGCCAGCTTTGCTGGCTGTGGAACTCTGGGAGTTGAAGTCCGCCAGGCTTCCAGGAGCCAAGGTTGGAGACCCCTGATCTAGGCTAACTTCTTGCTCGGGGCATTAGGAGGAAAGTTATATTAGTTCATGATAGCCCAACATCAGAAGGAAACTGGTGCTTCAAACACCTGCTCAGTGCTGGATCTACTAAACTCTTTATTGGAAGGGAAAATGCACTTGATGAAGCAATTTGTTTCATTATTAGTTGGAACTTGGCAGTCTTTTTAATCTTTTATTTAATCATGTCTGATTCTCTGAGATTGCTTGAACAAATTTCTGTAGTTTCCTTGGCAAGGTTATTTAGAAGTAGTTTGCCTTTGTCTCCTTCCTAGAGCTGAAATAAAGTGACTGGCCCAAGATTATCCAGCTGGCTTTGCGCCAAAGGCAGGACTAGAACTCATGCTTTCCTGGTTTCTAGCCAGGTGCCTTACCCACGACACCATAATTCCTCCTATCATTTAACCTGAATTTATTTATCTCTGTTTTTTGTCCTGCTTTCTCTGGGATAACAGAAGAAACCCATTCCCACTTCTAGATGACAGCTTTAGATCTGAAGGCTGCTATGATATTCCACCTCACTATTCTCTTCTGCAGTTGTTCTCCATAGTTCTTTCAACTGTTTCCACTTTGGTAGCTTTTCTCTAAATTCACTTTAGTTTGTCAGTGTGCTTTTTAGATCTTGGTGCCCAGATTTTTAATGCCTAGACTGTGGAAATGTCAGTAAATAGAATGCCAATTCAGAAGTTATCAAGGCAAGGTACAGTGGGACAATTATTCCTGTGAGATGTATTGAGTACTCCAGTCAATACATCTGAAAATAACATTTACTTTTATAGCAGTAAAATCACAGTAATCACTCATGTCGAACTTCTAATTACTAAAATACTCAGTTCCTTTGCACCTACCCTATGATAAAGCGAGGTCTTCCTTATCTTATATGTGTCCTTTTCATTTTTTTTCACTCCATATAGCAATGGCACTTGCATATATATGCTGCTTCACGGTGCTTTACAGCCCTCTATAAGTAGAGTCAGCCTATTGCCCCCAACAATCTGGATCCTCATTTTACCCACCTCGGAAGGATGAAAAGCTAAGTCAACCATGAGCCATTCAGAATCAAACTCTTGGAGTGAGCCATGAGGTAGCCTGAAATGCTGCGTTCTAAGCACTGTGCCATCATGGATCATTATATCCAAGACTTTATACAAACTAGATTTTAACATAGTAACAAGAGTTGGAAGGGATGTTGGGGGTCTTCTAGTCCGACTCCCTGCTCAAGCAGGAGACCCTATACCATTTCCAGACAAGTGGCTGTCCAGGTTCTTCTTAAAATCCTCCACTGGTGGAGCAGCCACCACTTCTGGAGGAACGTTTTTTTTTTTTTTGGTCTTGCCTTCCTGTACTTTGATAAATAGGTTCACCCCCTCTTTTTTGTGGAAGGCCCCCAAATATTGGAATATTGCTATCATGTCACAGAGTGGTTTTTTCCCCCCACCCTGTTCATTTCAACTATCAGTCTTTCAAGGAAGGCAAGGGGATTTTGAGTAAACTGCAGGGATTTTAGGAATGCTCTTGGTTGAAGTGTAAAGTAACAGAATCTTGAAATGCCTGTCAAAGTTACTCTTCTACAATCTATACTAAACAAAATCAACATGGGATTCTTTTGAGTTTCTTTTTCACGCTTTCCTCTTTTTCAGGACTGAGTAATCCTTTGTCCTCCTTAACGGTCATTGCTCCCCTCTCCTTTCCCAAGGCATTGTTCACACTGGGCCACTTCTCAAGCCTAAATCATTTTGAATTTCTCTTCGGAAAGTGTATTAGTCACTTTTCCAAGGTTTGTGCAATCTGCAAATTTGATAACCATCTCCATAATCCCTTCATTAAGGTTATCCAATATCGTTTCCCAAACGGATGTGGAACCATTTATGAATATTTTTTTGGTGCAGTCATTCAATCAGTTATAAATCAGCAGCCCATATTTACCATATTTATCATTTTATTAATGAAGATAGCTTGAATATTTTGCTGAATGATAACTCTGACTAAAAATATTTCTAACTTGGTTTGTTTGTGACAAACTATGCTGACAAACCTCCATCTTTGCCTTTTCTTTTGTTTCAGACACACACACATGCACCCGCACAAAGCCTTTTGTTGTTGTTTTTTGTATTTCCTGCCCGCCTCAATTCAGTTTCTGTTAAAGCCTAATATATTCTTTATAATTTCTCTAGAGCATTGAATCTTTCCCTAATTATACACTTTTCCTTCCATTTCTTATACAGGGAGTCCTCAAATTACAACCTCAGTAGAGACTTGAATTTCCATAGTAATAGCACTTATATACCACTTCATGGTGCTTTACAGCCCTTTCTAAGTGGTTTACATATTGCCCCCAACAATTTGGGTCCTCATTTTACCGACCTCGGAAGGAGGAAAAGCTGAATCAATCTTGAGCTGGTGAGACTCGAACTGCTGAACTGCTGGAAGGCAGCGATCAGCAGAATTAGCCTGCAATATTGCATTCTAACCATGGCACCATCATGGCTCTATTTCCATCATAAGTTAGTTTGGCTGTACTAGCCATACTACTAGTATGGTCAAGTCATCACAGGACCAGACCTAGTGTTAAAGCTATTTCTACTGCAATGGCTAAGTGAATCCCCATAGTCATTAAGCAAATCTGGCTTTCCAAATTGACTTTGCTTGTGGGAAGCTGGCTGGGAAGCATCACAAATCATAATCACAGGATCAAAACAAGACCCTGCAACCATCATAAATGTGAACCAGTTGCCAAGTGTTGGAATTGTGAGCCCATGTCAGTGAAGATGATGCCACAGATATAACTTTGATGGTTCATAAGTCACTTTTTCCAAAACTGTCATAACTTCGAATTATTGTTAAGCAAATGCTCAAAGTCAAAGATTACCTGCAAGGAGATCTTTTTCTATCTATACCAAGGCAAGTCCAAAAATGCCAGGGAACGTCTAGAAGCCTGACACTCTGACACATCAGGAATCAACAGGCACACAGACATTAACAACATCTATAGACTATGCAAAAGATACAAAAGGAATAAAAAGACCCAAAAGAACCTCTTCACCAGCAATCAATGCCTCGATCAGCGTAGATTAATTCCAAGGTTAGATCAGACCAACAATCAAATAAACAATACCCCAATCAAGAAACTGCCAAAGAAGCCAACAGCAAAAAAAATCCAATCAAAGAATCTTTAAGAGAACACCTGCCAACACTGACAGACAAGCCATTAGAACAGGTGTCAAACAAATGGCCCATGGGCCATATGCGTCATGCACTGGCCACGCCCACTCCCATTTTAGCGAAGGGGAAAAGTTGCAATACATCATGTGATGACAACATAACAATATGAGTTTGACACTCCTGCACTAGAATATAAAACTGACTTAATGCATGCTGCTACTGCCTGCATCTTACAACCTGCCACAAATGTTGGACTATTGGGTATGTGTGATGCGTGTATGTACCTGCACACACACAAACACAGACACACACACACACGAAGGGGAGGTAAATTGATAGAGGAAGAAGCAGAAAGAAAAATTCAATGTTTGCTAACCTTTTTAGCCTAATGACACATCTGGAATTTTCAGAGCTTGCCTATTGGCATTATGCCTACCAGGGAGAATGGGACCCACAAAATCCCATTTACAAAATGTCTGCCATGGTGAGGAACAGATAGAGATGACAGGGCTAATTAATTAGGGGATCTGCAAGGAATGAAATTAGTTGAGGGAATCTGGGCCAGATAGAGAAAAATGCCTAGGAAGCACTTGAGGGGCTCATAAAAAATGAGAGCCATTTCTAGCCTTTGAACACAGCTCTACTTTACAACTATAAAACATCTTTGAAAAATGCCTGAAAGTTGCAAAATTCAGCAGCTTAGCTGTTAATAATGCCTTTACTGAAAACCTGTATTGGTTGCCAGTTGCTTAAAGGCTTTAAGAGGTTGGTCTTAGTATGTGTTTATTTGCTATACCCATTTCTAAAGTCATCTCAACTTCTTCATCAATCTAGGTGATATATGAATTTAAAACCAAAGCAATGGAACATCACCAGATAATAGCTACAAAGGAAGAAGATGGAAATTCCTGGTGGAAAAGAACTAAATCTTCACATAAGGAGCCCATCTATAAAATCCCAAATGGCCCTGAATGTGAATGTGGTTTTTCCTGGTCTGAACTTCTTACAATTTGCAGGGAAAACTTTGTGATCATGCTGGAGAAGGCCTTTCCCATACAGCTTCTTGACAATGGAATGCACCCCCTCATTCCTTTCTCAGCACTTAGAAAATCTACAGGTGCCCCTATTTTAAACAGGCTTTACCGATTTTAACATGAATTTAATGTTCTTAGCTTTTGCATTTTTAAAAAAACGTGTTAGCACCTTGAATGGCCACCTGAATAGAAAACTGGGATACAAAAGCTGTTGGAGATTTAACCCACCAGGAATTTGCTTAATGCCTTTAAAAGCCATGCTAAGCTCACAGCATGATTATACCTCCTAGCAATTTGTTCCTAGGATAAAATATATTTCACGACAAGTAAAATATGTTCTTTTGTTTCACAAAGTTGCCATAATCCCCCACTTTCATTTTCCAAAAAAATGCAAAACCAGACATTTCTGGAAAGTAACATTATTTTTGGAGTCAGAGAGAAAATTCGAAGCTCAGATTTTACGTCTTCCTACCCCTCCACTTGTATACTTTCATCTCTATTTAATTAAGTGACACATTTTTCATAGAACTCAGCTAATGCCTGATAGCAGAGAAAGCAGAACTGTGCTTCTGAGCATGGAGGATCTATCTATATGTTTTGATTAATAAGAGGAGCTTCCCTCTTCCAGGTGCTTGATGGTCAGAGAAGGAGATATTGCAGCAAAACAGTAAAAACGTATGAAGAAGCGTTGCAGGAACTGGGAATGGCTAGTCCAGTGAAGAGAAGGACCGGGGTGACATGATAGCAGAGGGGGTCAATTTGTTTTCCAAAGCACCTGAAGGCCAGACAAGGAATAATGGAAAGAAACTGATCAAAGAGAGATTCAACCTAGAAATATGTAAGGATAAATTTTCTGACAGTGAGAGCAATCAAGCAGTGGAACAGCTTGCCTTCAGAAGTTGTGGGAGCTTCATCACTGGAGGCTTTCAAGAGGAGACTGGACTGTCATCTGTCAGAAATTGTACAGGGTCTCCTGTTTGAGCAGGAGGTTGGACTAGATGACCTACAAGGTCTCTTCCAACTCTGTTATTCTATTCTATTCTATACTTGAGATTACCAGCTACCTTAAAAGGTCTCTATGTTCATCCATGAGTCACCTCCACCATGGAATAATTTGGAGTGATCAAAGTATCCCATCCTTGTCTCAGATGCCCAACTCCTTGCTTTTAAACAAGCTCTGTCTAGACATGAGTGTTTCCCCCTTTAATTCTATGCTGTCATCAACAGCTGAGGTCAGCTGTAGACAACAAAGTCTTTCCAAAAGTGTTCATTAACTGCTTTCAACAGGGGAAGCTGTTTTTCAGTAATTATCTCAAGTACCCACCAACCCGTTTTGACTCTCTGCACATAGCACAGTAGCTTGACATTTGGAGAAGAACTGATTACAGGAGACTTAAATCATCTGCTAGTGAGAGCAACTGTCAGTTCTATGTTCATCCCCTGGGTGCTCCACCATCTGGGCAAGAAGAGTCCCCTGACACTTCAAAACAAAAATCATACACAGCTCACATATGGTTTCTGCCTATAGAGCCCATTATTTGCCAGTTTATGCCCCAGGGTGCTTCCAACCTTCCAGATGCAGGAGACCAAAAGAGAAATTGATCAAACCAAAGAGAATGCAGGGAGAGAATCAAAATTTCTATCCACTCTGTAGAAGTGAGTAAGAATTAGTCAGATGAAGCTTACCCCCCTCCTATAAACATTGTTTTTCCAGTTAATCTAGGAAACTGCCCAAAACCAGCCTATCCCTACATTGGAGCACCCTATATAGGAGCAACCAGATGTGCCTGGAGGCACCAATGTCCTTACAGACACACCTTGCTTTTTGTGTACCTCAAGTTCTTTTACACATGAACTATGTGCATTTCTGCCAAGGCTCAGAAACAGAGTCAGGGATACAAAATATTTTATTTCTACTTTTGCATTCCTTTGCCTCTCAAGCTATAAAGAAACAGATTCAATAAATGGGGAGCAGCCTTCTGACAAAACCATGCATGGATCCAACCATGCAAATGGCCCATTTCACTCTTTCTAGTCCACCTGACTCTATACATCTACCACGCTGGCTTAATTTCACGACTGAAATAAATGGTTGACTGATGCATATACTTCCTGGGAGGACTTTGCAGCAGGCATGCTCATGTTCTCCTCCCTATCCTGATTCTGATTGGCCAGGGCAGCTTTCATTGCTGCTGCTAGGATGGATTCCTATGGAGCTACTGATGTTTTATAACCTGGAGGTATGTGAAAAATAGCCAAGTCCCGTTTTTGAAAATGGGGGTTTCTTTAAGGGTGTTTTTGGACAGGACAATCTACCCAAGCATGGATCTCCCAGCCAATCTGAACATTAGATTGATATGTGTAAATGAGACTTCCCAATGGTCAGGACAGCAATCAATAACACAGATCCAATACATATCCTTTGACATTTAAACAGCTGACATAGGGTCATTTATTTATAGCAGCATCCCCATATTTTCAAATCACTCTCTGAAACACTGCTTTATTAATACATTATTAAAGATGGCTTTTTCATTTAGTCACAGCCTGAACTGTGTGCCTTTGCAAACGCAGAGACCAATTTCTGAATTAAAGGATCTTATGTCTTTCCTGCCAGCTCCTGTGTAGAGTAACTACCAATTTGGAAAATGATCAAATACTGTACAAAAGCTAGAATCCAAACAGAACAAGTTGGGAGGGAAATTGTTTCATTATTGCATTTATTAAGCCTGCCTTCTGATCTTTTCTTCTAGAGGTTAAGGCAACTCACATGGGGAAAAAAAGAATATTAAGCATCACAAAGAATACTGTGCAAAAAGAACAAGCAAAAACCATACAGCTGGAAGGGGACATTTAGGTCAGTGGGTCTCATTTCTTAACTCTGGAATCCAGATTAAAGCATTTCTGACAGATGGCTGTCTAGGTTGTCTTAAAGCATCCTGCAAAGAGAGAGGCACTGCCTTTTTAGATAATTGGTTCCACTGTCAGACTGCTCATTTAATTAAGATGTTTTCCTAATCTTTCAACTGGAAACTGCTTTCCTATAATCTAAATTTGCTATTAGTGCATTGCACAAGATTTGTATAAAAAACGCAGGCTTTCACTTCTGTGTAATATCCTTTGAAATAATGAAAAAAACCATCACATCATTATTCTCTTCTTGGGATTAAATTTACCGAACTCCCTTTCAATTTCTCATTATAAACATTAGTATTTAGTCTAATCATTTTCTTTGTTGTTCTCCTTTATATCTGTCTTAGTGCAGTGTCCAGAATTTTTTTTATTTTTTATTTACAGGTATTTCTATACTGCCCAATTCAAATAATTTCTGGTGGTTTAGAATAATACTCATCCCCAACAAAAAATGAGTTATCCTAAAAAGGCTGCTGGGTAAGAATCTGCAGAAGTATAGACATTCAAGCACAATCTAGACTCTGCACAGGCTTGTTCATGAGACCGATCATAATAACCTTTTGTTTTTCACCACCATCAACTCTAACCATCTCTTCACTCACTTCGTTTCCCAGAGCTCCTCAGCAAATCCAGGTGTACCCTGGAATTTATGATTGACAAGAGGCTGCTGAAAAGTAATTATATCCAACATGGCCATCTCCATAGTCTAAAGTGCAGCCAGTCTCATGGAAGAATAAAGTGGAATAATTCTTTCCCGTAATTCAAAAATTAAATAACTGATGCAGCTCAAGGTTGTTCTTCCACAATAAGTCATGTTCAGTTTATATTGTAAGGGCAGCATTCAGTAAAATTAGTGTGTGTGTGTGTGTGTGTATCAGTCATAGCTAAAAGAATGCAAATCATTAGCTAACCCCTTCATTGTATAAATCCCCCATTCCTATGAGAGTAACAATGCATATATAATATGACTTCTCCCATTTGCTTGGAAATTTAACTTCCACACAAAGGATGTGTGTGTGTGTGTAAATACTAGCATGCTCTATTGAGAAATAGGTGTTAAAAGTATTCTGAACATTTCCCCAAAGGGAGTGCAGAGACAAAATAGGTAATAGATAATTGGACCTGCCTTTGGTTAAAAAGGACCACTGGAGACAGAATCTGCACTTGCATGCCTGTGCAAATGTAACTTGCCTTGATTGGTAGTACAAAAGAATAGTTCAAGCAGCACATTAAGGGGATGAAAGATCTGTGCCAAGACAGTTTGTTTATGAGCCTGAAAGACAAGCCAGTCACTTGCCAGTACCCTGGCTTCATTTGCACTATTTGGCAATGTGCAGATTCATTTCCCTGACACTGGGTGCCTCCAATTCAATTATTAAAGCCTCTTTTTGTATTCCCCCCCCCCCAATGGCTAGTTTAGTAGAAAGTAAAGGATTTGTCAGAAGAATGTGTTCTGAACTAATATTAAGGGGGGGAGGACTCCTTCCATAGCCACACTCAGAGGTCATTACTCAGCCAAGAATTCCTGCTGTGGGCAATCAAAGCTGCTCCTGTAGCTGAAGGGATGGAGAACGAAGCTCTTTGGGTCTTGGTTTATTCCTAGAGCTGAAAAGGAGAGGCTGATACAGCCTTCATATCTTCTTCCTCTTGGGCTTCAATCTGCCCCATCTTCTGAGAACAGAGGTACATTGATCTCCAGCTGAGAAGAGGCTGTGCAAGCTAAATTCATTAACATTATGATTTATTGCAATTGGAGGTTTTTGTTATTTATCCATTTATTAGGATCTGATTAAAATTGACTCTGAGTGGTTCAGTCATTTTACAGAGTGCCTTAGTTTATAGTAAGTCATCATGTGGTTGCTTTGGTCGCAGTGCTTTGTGTGAACCAACTATTGTGGTTTGTCAGTCACGGTTTCTGGATTAATGTATGGTGTAAACTCCAGCAATTATAAAGCGAGACATTCATTTATCCTATGACTTACAAGAACCTATATGTGATAGGATTCCATCTTTATGATTGGATTCTGACAATCTACTTTGGACTAAATATTTTATCAATTCATAAATTATGTATTAGTCTTACAAGGGGAGGATATCAATCATTATTTCCTTAGATTATTGATGGAGCCTAGCTGGGGCACTCTTAGAAATAAACACTATGTTAAACAGAGAATAGCACCTGATCAACTTTTTCTGGATCCTGAAGCTAAGTGAAGTTGGGGTTTGATTTGTTCATGGATGGGAAAGCATTGGAGAATCTGAAGGCTACATACTTCAACAGCAAGTAGAAAACATATCCCCAAAGAAGACATGACAGACTATTTCCAAACCTCTGCCAATAAAATGACATGAATGTCTCATAAAAGTGAACTCATATTGAAAGAGGCATTAACTTATTTAAAGGCTGCTATCTGCTGTGCAGTATACTAACTTCCTGTTTAAATGTTTGTTTTAAACTTAAAGCATCAGTTGGCTGACAGATGCCAAGAGTATCTGCGGGCCACTTCATTGCCATCAACATTACTTTCCTTTTGAACCAGTACATACATGGGAAAATTTGGGGAGGGGGAGGGGAAGGACAGGATAGAGTAAAGCAGAATAGAGTAGGAGTAGAGTAGGCCAGTTCTTAAAATAAAATTGTAAACATCCATTTCATACCATTCCTAACAGCATTAAGCTCTTTAAAAAAGACTATTAGACACAACACAAAGCTAAGTAAACAACATACCCCTATTGAAGTATGGATTGTTCCTTTTTACAGTACTGTGCCACAAGTTCCTGTTTCTTCCTAATGCTTCCTACCACCCACTGACACTGAGCCTGATGTAAAGAAATCTGCTTTTTAGGACATGAGCAGAGACTCCAACCCCTTTGCTGGTTAGTGTCAAAGGAGAAAAGAAACAAAACAAATCCAAAACAAGATTCTTGAGATTAGTATGGAAAACTGACAAAAAAAAAAAAGAAAGACAATGTAAGAATACATTCTGAAGTCCTGCAGAGAAAATGGCTATGCAGCTACCAAGAGCAAGGAATGGGAATTACAAGCCATATGTGCACACATTTAAAGAAATTTAGTAGTTTATGTATGTAACAATAAGTTCAAGAAATTCCCCGTGGCAGCTGCCTGGTTCCTTTCCCTACTTTATTATGTTTTTTTTTTTTTACTTTTTAACACAATTATGTGAAAAAGTTGGCATGCTTTAAAGCAAAAGACTTTAAAGCACTAATATTATATTTATTTCCAAGAATGGCGCTGATTGTTTTGTGGCCCCTATAAGTTTCCTTGGAAAATAACAGGGCTCTGGAATTCTTTCTGCATGTTCAGTTGTTTGTTTGCAGATGCTTCATTGTCCAACTAGGTAACATCACCAGTGCTAGTGAGTATGAGGTTTGCTCCCTGTTCACAGATAGTAATTTGTCCTGCAAGAATTGGTAGAGGGTGGGGTTTTTTCCCTTGGTTATTCCTTGATCAGGGTATTGTTTTCTGTTTTATTGTTTGTCTGGTGTTAATCCCTGCTTCTCTGAGTATTGGCTGCTGGATTGGTGTTCTGTATTGGTGTATTGGTGTTCTGATGTTTTATTTTTTTTATTGGTCCCTTCTTAGCTTCTTGTCCTCTCTTTTGAATAGTATGTAAATATGGTTTATTTCTATGTCTCTATTGATGACTGATTTATTTGGATGCTAAGCTCCCAAATTCCCGAGCTTTGTGTAGGAGGCTCACAGTCAAAACTGTGATTGAATCTGTCCATGTGTGATTGGGCGTTGGTTCTTACCTGACACGCCATTTTTATGAGAGCTGTGAGGATCGTCCAGAGAGTGGGTGGAGCTTCAGTCTCTGCTGTTGTAGGCTGAGCTTAATTTCTGAGGAACGCTCCTCCTTCCATCACGTGGCTCGCCACAGCGTTCCCCAGCTTATGCGAAGACAAGAGGAAAAAACAGGCATTCGTGCCCACCTCTTACTAGACTTAAGGTGCATTGGCTGAAACAAGACCCCAGCAGATGGTAAAAGACAGAAAGGGAGGGGCTGGACGATCCTCACAGCTCTCATAGAAATGGCATGTCAGGTAAGAACCAATGCCCATTCTCCTGAGAGCTGCTCGGATCGTCCAGATAGAGGGACATACCAAAGCTGGGGCCTGTCCTACGGGGGGGGGGGAACACCGTCTGGTCTATAGACTCCTCAGGTTCCCTGATTACCCTCTGAAGGACCCTTCTACCAAAGGAAGCCTCCGCTGCGGCATACCTGTCGATTTTGTAATGTCTAATGAAGGGCGACGGGGAGGCCCACGTTGCTCTCTGGCAAATGTCGAGTATTGGGGCCTGGGTAGCCCAGGCGGCTGAAGTTGCCGCACTCCTGGTGGAGTGAGCCGTGATGCCCCTGGATACTTGGAGGGCCTGGTAGGCCTTGGAAATGGCTGCCCTTATCCAACGGCCTATGGTGGTTGAGGGTACCTTGAGACCTTGTGACTTTGGTTGAAAGGATATAAACAGGGCCTCAGATCTGCGGAAGGTCTGAGTACGTTTAATATAGATTGGCAAGGCCCGTCTAATGTCTAAAGTGTGCCATAATCTCTCCCTTTCATGAGTTGGCCTGGGACAAAAATTGGGGAGGATAAGTTCCTGAGCCCTGTGGAAAACCGAGTTAATCTTAGATAGAAAGGAAGGGTCAAGTTGGAGGACCACCCAGTCGGGATGCTTCCTGACTGACAGAGCAGCGATCTCTGAAATCCTGCGGGCTGATGTGATAGCCACCAAGAACACTACCTTGTGGGATAGAAACTGGAGAGAGACCTCTCCTAAGGGTTCGAAGGGTGGCTTAGTAAGAGAAGTCAGGACTCTTTGAGGTCCCAGGTCGGATACCGGTGAAGGGATGGTGGCCGTAAGTTTGTGGCCCCTTTCAGAAATGCTCGGATGCGGGGATGATGAGAGAGTGAGCTGACCCCCTCACAGGCAATGACGGTGGATAAAGCTGCTTGTGTTGGGGGACAGTCCCTTGCTGAGACCCTCTTGAAGAAAGTCGAGAATTTGGGCAATAGATGGGTCGGTTGGTTCAATGAGGAGATTGGCACACCATTTGCGGAAAATGACCCAAGTGGCATCATAAATCCTTCTGGTGGAGGGACGCCTGGCTGCTAAAATGGTATCAATGACTTCGGTGGATAAATTTTCCCTCTTCAGACTTTCCCACTCAACCTCCAGACGGCTAGTTGGAGCCATTGGGGGTCCGGGTGAAGGAGGGGGCCTTGCGACAGGGATATCCTGTCTGCTGGGATCCTCCAGGGAGGGGCTACAGATAGGCTGAGGAGATCCGTGAACCAAGGGCGATGGGGCCAATAAGGAGCTATAAGAAGCAATTCCGCCTTCTCGAGGAGTAGCTTTTGAAGAACTCTGGACACCAGTGCCAGAGGGGGGAAGGCGTAAAGGAGGCCCGAGGGCCACGGGCATCAGAGGGCATTGTGGTTCTCTGCTCCTAGGAACGGGAATCTTGAAACGAACCTTGGAAGTTGGGTATTGAGGGGGGAGGCAAACAGGTCTACTACTGGCAGACTGAATATTGCTGTCGCCTCCCTGAACAGGGCTGGATGGAGGCGCCACTCCAATGGGTCTATGGTGGCCCTGCTCAACCAGTCTGCTCGGGTGTTGTCAATACCCGAAATGTGGTTGGCCCTGAGTGAAAGGAGGTGAGACTCTGCCCACCGACAGAGGCACTCGGTCTCTCTCATTAGGCTTAATGACTCAGTGCTCCCCTGCCTGTTGACATGAGCTTTGGCTGTTATGTTGTTGGTGAGAATGAGAATGTGGCAGCCCTGTACCTGAGGGAGGAAACTGCGGAGGGCCAGGTGGATGGCGCGAAGCTCTAACCAGTTTATATTGCGCAGCCTTTCTGACGCTGACCATCTGCCCTGAGCTGTGAGGGACTGTAGGTGGGCACCCCATCTGGACAGACTGGCGTCTGTGGTGACGGTGAGTCTTGGAGGCTCCTTGAGGAGGCAGCCCTTGTTGATCGACGCCCTGCTCCACCAAAGGAGGGAGGTGAGAACCCTCGGCGAGACCTTGACCTTGCGCCTTGAGTTGCTAGATCTGGCCCTTTGGTACGGGAGCAGGAACCACTGGAGAGATCTGGAGTGGAAACGGGCCCAGGGAATAACGGAGATACAAGAGATCATTTTACCTAGCAACTTGGATAGTTCGAGGAGGGAAACCCTCTTAAGTCGTCTGACGAGTTTGACTGAGTGTTGGATGCTGAGTATTCTCTCCGGAGAGATGAATACCCTCCCTTTGACCGTGTCTATTATAGTTCCCAGGTGGGATAACCTAGTGAAAGGGGCCAATTGGCTTTTCTTCCAATTGATGAGGAACCCATGTTCCTGGAGGGCGGTAAGGGTAATTTGGGTATCCCTGACGGCTTGTTCCTTGGAGGAGGATAGGATGAGAATATCATCCAGGTAACAGTGGAGTCTCACCGGGATGGTTCTGAGGTGGGCAGTCAGAGCGGCCAGGACCTTGGTAAAGGTCCTGGGGGCAGAGGCCAAACCAAATGGAAGGACCACGTATTGGAAGTGGTGGTTATTATAGCTGAAACGCAGAAATTTGGAGTGGGAGGGTTGGATTGGGATGTGAAAGTATGCCTCAGAGAGGTCAATGAATGACAACCAGTCTCCCTGTCTAACTCCTAAGAGGGTGGATTGCAGCGTGTTCATTTTGAATTTGTGGTATACAAGATGGCGGTTTAGCCGCTTTAAGTCCAAAATCGCCCTCCATCCCCCTGAGTGTTTGGGAACCACAAATAAGTGAGTAGAATCCCTGTCCCCTTTGGGATGGAGGAACGGGTTGGATGGCCTGTATGTCAAGTAGGTGCTGGATTGCTGAATCCATGAGGTTGCATTTGGTGTGGTTCTTGGAGATGGGACATGTCATGTAGAAATCGGGGGGGTGGAGAGGAACTCGAGGGCAAGGCCAAACCTGACGGTGTCCCTGACCCAGGCATCCGAAGTGGAAGAGTCCCACTGGCTGGAGAAGGTTTTGAGTCGCCCGCCGATGGGAATTGAGTCAGGTGGCTCATCTGGAGCGCCAGGAGGGCCTGCTGCCAGAGCCGCGAAAGGGCCTCTTGGAGTTACCGCCTCTCCTGTGCCTGTCAAAGGGGTCGGACCTGTCCTGGGGCTGTCCCAAGCCAAAGGGGGGAGGCCTTTGGTACCTGGGAGGGAAGGGGGTTTGGGGATAGGGACGAAAAGGGGCCCTCCGAAAGGGCTGCAGGGATCTTGGTTCTGACTTACAGGTAAGGGACGGGAGGAATTTCTTTTTGTTCCTTCCTTCGACTAGGAGAGGATCCAAGGAAGGTCTGAACAGTTTATTTCCCGCAAGGGGGGCAGAGGCTAGTTTCACCTTATTCTTGAGATCCGCCTGCCAGTGCCTTAGCCAGAGCAGGCGGCGGGCTGAGACGTGGGAGGAAATGGCACGGGAGGAGAATTTTACCGAGTGAAAGGTGGCGTCTGCTGCGAACTCCGTCGCGGCCGTAATCTTGGCTATATCCTGATGGGCGTGGGTATTGGAAGTCGGGACATGTTGCTTAAGCTGGCGAAGCCAACGAATGGATGACCTGATGAAGAAGGAAGCGGCCGTGGCTGCCCTAATCGCCCATACGTCCGACTGGTGAGCTCGCCGTAAGACCAGCTCTGACCGTTTCTCCTCCGGCCTCAGAGCCTCTAAGGAGTCGCTGAGGGCGGAGGAAGAGGCCAGGCTCACGACGGGCTCATCCACTTCTGGGGTGCTCAGGAGGTTGGAGAGCTCTGGGTCAAGGTTGAAGAACCTTTTGTCATGGGCCAAAGGGGCCGGGGGGGGCAGCTGAGGAGGCCAGTTGTTTGGACAGCAGATCCAGGAAGATGGGGGGGTTGGGATGACCTCGGCCTCCACTACAGGCTGTTTAAACATGGAGTCCTCTAGTCCTTCCGGAGCTCGAGGAGTGGGATCAGAGGGGCTCTGAGTAGTTAGACCTGAGATGTTCCTGGCTTTGAAGAGGAGGGATTTGAATAGCTGGGGCTTGAAGAGCCCTACAAAGGCGGGTTGGTCAGGGGTGAGCCCTTCGTCCTCCAACTTCTCTGCCTCTGATGGTTCTGAGTCAGGAAGGGGTTCATTGTATTGTAAGGACCCCAGATCAAATTGTTCCTCCTCCTCCTCTTCCCTGCACAAATCTAGGTCCCCTTCCGCCTCCTCCTCGTCCTCCCTGACTGAGGGGGAAGCCTCCCCCTGAAGAGGTACCTGACCATGGGATGGTTCTGGAATGAGTGGGAATGATCTTACGGATTTGGTGGCCTGCGGAGGCAACCCCGGCCTAGCCATCTGTTGGAGTCCTTCCGCAATTCCTTGGCGGATCGCCATCTCCATCCAGGCTCTGAGCTGCTCCGGAACCGCCTGAATGAGAGGTTCCTCCTGGCGCAGGCCAGCGGCTGTGGCTGTGAACGTAGCCTCTGGAGGTCGCCTGGCTGGTGTTCCAGGAGCCTGGTGCCCTTGGGAGGGCGAGCTGTGCCTGGATAGGGAGGAAAAAGCTACAGGAGGGGGGGGGAAGCGCAGAGGTAGAAGAAGTGGCTGGTGCTGGAGGCACTGAGCCTGCCTGTCTGGTGCGTTTGTCTATTTCTTTTTCTAGCACCTTGTGTCATCTTAGGGCATCCCTTTGGGAGGCTTTAGAGGACTCCTTAGCCTGGCTGCGCAGGTTTTGCTTTGGCCTTTAAAGTTTTTGCTTTGGCCTTTAAAGAAGGGCCTCTTGATGGATTGCCTTCTGCCATTTTAGATAATTGAGGAGGATAAGGGATCAGATATGAGGCGGTTGGCACTCCTAGGGGTCAACCTACAACAAAGGCCGGGAGCCCTGGGAAAGTCTTTTACACTCCCCCCCATTTATTAATCATTTATGATTAATCTGTTTGTCCTATTTGTTCTTATTTCTTAGTGTTTTTATTTTTATTTATTTATTTGTTTGTTTTTATTTATTTATTTATTTTTGTAAAGTTATTCAAATAGGCCATCTTTCTCTGCCTCTTAATTTTTTTACAGATCTTGAATTGTTAAAGATCTCCCTTTTTTTTTTTTCCCAGAATGACTGATCAGGATGACCAGGGTACGACAGAGGCCTTAAGGGCGAAGCCAGGCCTGTTCCAGGCTGCCGACCCAGGCGGAACCGGGCGGAAGTGGTGAGTAAGGAACCGCGGCCGCTACAGCTGGCTGCGGGGGAAGCCAACAACGGGAGGTGGTAAACCAAGCCTCCAACAGAACAATTCAATTAGAAAGTAAGACGCTCCTGAGCAGGCCTGTCGGTCCTGCTGCTTTAATTATGCACGCTGCAGCGATCAGAGAGATAAGGAGAAAAACAAAATGGCGCCCGGCCACGAGGCGGTGCTAAAATGGTGGCCGCTTGAACGTGGACTTACAGGGGGCCCTGCTGTAGCGACCAGATGACTCCCCAGGGGCAATCCAAGGTCCTCAGGGGAAGTACAAACAGAAAGGAACCAAATGAAGTAAAAAACGGCAGAAAATGGAGTTCGGAGAGGGGGGAACGGAGCAGAACGGAGCGTTTTAAAGCTATCGAAAACGAAAAAACGGCAGTAAGGCAATGGGAAGGGGGGGCAGCTTGTAAGGTTTGCTAGCCTTCCCCCTGACACCCCCTGGGGCCGGGAGAGCCTCCCAGGGGCCTCTAGAAATTAAGAGAACCAACTGCGCAGGGCTAAGAACAGAAAACAATTAAATGAATCAAATTACAACCTGGAGAAGAGGAAATACGAATCAAATAGGGCTTTCCTGAAACGGCCAAGAGCACAATCCAAAACTGCCTACTCTGCACGAGGGCTGAGCATAAACTGGGGAACGCTGTGGCGAGCCACTTGATGGAAGGAGGAGCGTTCCTCAGAAATTAAGCTCAGCCTACAACAGCAGAGACTGAAGCTCCACCCACTCTCTGGAGGATCTGAGCAGCTCTCAGGAGAATAATGTGTTCTCATTCTATCTTCTGATTGCTAGTTGGCATTCATGGATGTGCTCTGCTACATAGTGGCAGTTGCAATCCTTACATTGTATCTTCCTGTTTCACATTGCATTCACTGTCTTCAGTCCTTACCTGGTGTCCTCCCCCATTGTATTCATTCTCATCAATTGTCTGGAATACTCTACCTGACTCTGTGGTTTCTTCCCCAAACCCCAAAAACTTTAACCTTAGACTGTCTACTGTTGACCTCACCCCTTTCCTAAGAGGTCTGTAGGGAGCCGTGCATAAGCGCACCAACATGCCTACCGTCCCTGTCGTATTGTTTCTTTTATTTTTCTTATATGTATCCATGTATTCATAACTATGTTTTTACTTATACCTATTATCTTGTAAGCAATTGACATTAAATAAATAAATAAATAAATAAATAAATAAATAAATAAATTGGGAGTAGCTTCATTGGAACTGTGATCATTAAATTCACAGATGATATTGGGTCTTATTACAGGTGGAGACGAAACAGCCTGGGGGTGGGGAGGTTCAAAAATTATCCTCATGATGCCTAGAAAACCACCTGAACCTAAACATCAGCAAGACAAAGGAGATGGTGCTAGACTTCTGGAAGAAGAGAGAGGAACCCGCCCCACTTTACATCAAGGGGGGCTGTGTGGAGAGAGTTTCCTCCTTTAAATTCCTGGGAGTCTACCTCAGCGAAGATCTCACCTGGAAAATCAACACAACCTAGGTGGTCAGAAAGGCCCAACAGAGACTCCATTTCCTCAGGGTCTTGCAAAAGAACAAAGTGGAACAACGATTGATGACCTCCTTTTACTGGTCCACTATAGAAATGTCCTCTCATATTGCATTATGGTGTGGTATGTTGTCTTGACCAGGATAGAAAGACATTACAGAGGGTGGTGAGCACAGCACAAAACATTCTGGGCTGTTCCCTGATACCACTAGATGACCTCGCTAGGGCTCGTTGCCTTAGAAGAGTGAGGAAAATTCTCAGGAACAACTCACACTCCAGTCAGCACTTCTTCACTCTCCTACCATTGGGTAGGAGATATAGAAGCATAGCCAGCCGCACCAACAGGCTGAAGAACAGTTTCATGGGCTGTCAGGCTTCTAAACAGAAAATAACTTCATGTCAACATAGTATGACAGACTTGCAGGGCTGGTGCGTTGTACAACAAGGTAACATAGTGTAATAAGATTGGGACTAGGTTAGAAACTTCTGTCCACACTGTGAGTTGTGTTGGGGGGGGAGTGCACAAAAGGAGGTTCAACCAATCTCGTACACATGCTATACTCTGACAATAAAGGTAGTAGTAATAATAATCACGGAAGTGAGCTCACCTGCCCAGAAAAATGAGAAAAGGAAGTTGAGATGCCAGAAGGAGCATCCTATGGGGCTACAGAGAACATACCACTAGAAACAATTTGACTCTTTTTTCATATATAATGATATGGATGCCAATGCTTATATATCTGGGTATCAGTTGTATATTTCATGGTCCTGATGACTAGGAGAAGGTAGGTAACACAGATATACATCCCAGTTCAAGACAGTAGTCCAATGAATGTACTGTTTCTGCCCTAATAGCCACTCCCTATTTTATTTCATATTCCAATCCATCTTATTAAATTTAGCACTCTTCAAACATTAGCATGAAAAACAGTCTGCCTTCTCTAACATGCTCCTTTGCAGAATTAAAGCCCAAATTTCAATTCCAATTATAGGTGTTTCAAAACCCAGCATTGCTAACTGACAGCAGGGCTAATAAAGCTAAGCCTTAAGGTTGCATTGGATGCCTATATTAAAAACTACCAAGATCAAAGACAGATAGTACAACCCAATATTTGCATTAATATATCCACCTTCCTCATTTGATTCCCACTCTATAAATTCCAGATCCAGTAAACCTTAACAGTGTCTCATAGACGGCAGCAAGGGGAAAGGCACTCAGTGCTAGTGTAATGTGAGACTTAAGACAACAGAGTGTTCACTGACCTGATCCATTATTTTCAAATTAAAAAGTGCACAGAGGGCAGATAATGCCATTAACATACCTGAGTACAATTACTGAAGGCAGAGATAATGCTGCAAACATTCAGACAAAGCAGCTATTTTCATTAGGATTCCTATAGGATGGTTTAACCCTCTCTAACTAGGCTCCTAACTGAACTAATACTCAGAAAAGCCCCAGATTTTTTTTTATCTCTTTCCTTAAAAGGAAGAGGTTAATTCTTATTAGAGCATCCACTTTAAGTCACTGGAAGCAGCACAGAAAAGAGGCAGCATGTGCAAAATGTCAGCTGAGGCTCTCAGGAGAGAGACACACCCACCTTTGTTACTCCAGCTGCAGAGAGATGCATTAAAATGACAACAGTGGCGATGTGCAATGAGTTCTTCCCATGCAATAGCCAAACATTAAGGCACAGAGCACATGTCCTAAGAGAAAGAAAAGGCCAAGCATCCTTCTCCCTGATTAAAATTACAGGACATTATTTTCATTCCCCATTCATTCCCTATGTTTCTTGCAATCCACCAACCCTTCATCCCAACCCATAAGTACAGCCTTCTCTGAGTGAGAGGGGAAACAGGATGAGTATATTCCTCCTCATTCATTAGATCTACACTGTCTATAATGGGGTGTCAAACTTGCAGCGTCACAGCGGCATCACATGACGTATTGGGACTTTTCTCCCCTTTCACTAAACTGGGTGGGGGCAGAGCCAGCACATGACACATCTGGCCTCCAGGCTGCGAGTTTGACACCTTTGGTCTATAACCTTTAATCCACATTCCCAAAGCTCAGCACTCTCCATATGAGATGGGGTTGCTTCTTCTAGAGAATATCCAATACATCTGGAAGGTATAAATCAGGGCTCTTCAAACTTGACAGCTTTAAGACTTGTGGACTTCAAACTCCCAGAATTCCTCCCCCAGTCATGTTAGCTCAGGAATTTTGGGAGTTGAAGTCCACAAGTCTTAAACTTGCCAAGTTCAAAGATCCTTGGTATAAGTGTTCCCCTGGAGAAGGCAGCATAAATTTGTGCATCCTATTGCTTTTTCTTTTTTGCCCCCCTCAATACCAGTCACATCTGTATGAAGACAGGGGGATTCAGCACTTGAAGCAACAGGATGTAAATCCTGTTTTTCATATACTGTAGAAAAGGCCACTTGAACCTGGAATGACAGCCACAAAGGATAGCAAAACGAGATCTTTCTTCGGATTGCTATTACCAGTTAGGAATGTTTTGGAGTCGAAAGAATATACAACTTTATTTTACAGGAAAGTATTATTGTCTTTTCAGAAAGCAAACCAATGCCTGCAGAACATGTCTCTGTAGAGCTGCTGCCAGGACTGAGAATATGCTGGCATCTGCTAAAAGAACACAACTGACAACTAGATCATAACACACCAGTTGTTTACCCAACCATTTTTGTCTGTTCACTTGTGTGAGAATAATAACAACAGTAAACTTAAGCTGCCATGCATCTTTGTTCTTTTTGACAGGGGTATAAATTGAGTCCAGTGGAAAATGGCCAAGGTAAGCCTACCCAAGGGCTGAAACCTACAAAGTGTGTTCTCCAGGAATTTTCAAGATGGGAGCCGGACATTTAGGTTTTGCAAATTGTCCTTTTGTCTTTTTATTGGATAACAGAGTTAAAAAGCATTCCTCTAAGACGAAGCAAGAATGAAGTATCCCCTCTGGGATCTGCTTTAAACAAAAACTGCCATTAAGTTGAGTTACTAATTTTGCATCCTTCTGTAGAAGACAGTGTGCTATGGTAGAATAAATACAGCATCTTTGCCTAACAACAGACTCTGGTTCTGTTGTACACTTAATCCTAACAGAATTACATTCTTACTTTTTCATACTCTTAACTTAGGAAGGTCTAACTCTCAACTTTCTCAGATATACAATCTATGGTAATTTACCAGTATCAGTAAAGAAATCCACTCTCATCATAATAGCATTCAGAAATCTTTCCCCTTTTTTGATATTTCTAAAGTAAATGGCAGGAACCCAGCTGATTCTTGGCAGGAACCCAGCTGATTTCTCATTATTATACCAGAATCAGCCTTTGATCCATTACAGTCCTCCTTAATGTGTTGGGACTACAATTCCCAGAGATTCTATATAATATCAGTAAAGATTGCCATTCTGGTAGAGCTAGAAGCTACCAAATTGGAGGAGATGTTCTGACAGGAAATTAATGATCTCAATTCTGGGTGAACATAGTATATAAGTAGATGAACATTTTATTTGAATACAGCAACATTTTTATAATCTACCATGGGAATTGGGGCCCTTCAAACAACCTTACTGAAGTCATTGGATAAAGGCACTTATAAGTACATGGGAACATTTTTTTCTATGCTTTACTTTCTATATAAAGGTTTGACTTTTACATAAATACATATTTATTTAAGCTAAGGATGTTTTACCTTTATGTTCCAAGGCAACAACACATATTTACTTTCAAGCACATCACTCTAGTCTTCCTTTTTGTAAGACTCATGACTTTAAAATGAGGTTGAATTTCACCTCAGCAGTTTGGAGAACAAAAGACTACAGGGCAGAAAAGGGCAGGTGATTTTTCACAGCCCTGGCAGATCATTTCCATTGTTTTGTTCAGCACCGTGTCATTATTTTTAAAAAAGAAAAAAGAGCAGATGATGGCTGCAAAATGTTCAGTTATTCCAACAGATTGAAATGCTTCAGGCCAAAACAACAATTCTCAAATATAAACAAGGACAAATATGAAAATGCGCACTAGCTATTCTTATGACATTGATAGTTATTGATAGGCTGGTACAGCAATATATTATCTAATTCTTCTCCCTGACCTTGGCTTGCTGCCTGACAAGGACTACTGCTGGGTATCCTAAGATTCAAGCACTCAAGAGAGGTCCCACAAGTCTACTCACTAACAGCAGGCAACTAGTGTTCCATCGGTCTGATTCAGAGATAGACAGATGGCTGCAGTACACAAATACCCAGAGCTAGGTGGGATGCAGTTGTCTTACATGACAACTGCCCCACATGTGCTCATTTCTTTCATGTACCACCCACAAACATCTATCAAAATAGAACAACCTTGGTAGTTGCTTGCTCTTGCACATGCTAACTTCCTACATGCTGTGGGTTTAAAACTCAGTCATCTGTTGTATTACCCACTTCAGAATAATCCTTCAAAACACCTAACTACAAATGTGCATAGGGTACTGTCCTGTTCAAGCTTACTGAACATGGCACAGCTTCCTTTGTATAAAACATGAAGAGGTTTGCTCTGACCATATTTCATACAAAGCCTCAGCAGCTCCTAATTCTGAGCCAGGGTAGATGATTTATCTAGCTCCTTAGTGTCCAGAATGACAGGCAAAATCTCCCCAGAGTTTAAGACAAGAGTCTTTCTCAACCCTATCATCAATTGCTCCATCAAGTAGGCAGTCAGTTGAGGCACAGTTCTGGTCTGATGCCTGAACAGGCACTTTGTTGTGTCTAACATGCCTAAGGTGGCTCTTTAAAGCACTGACACCTTGGACACGCCCTACCCACAAAGAGAGGTCCTCAAGAGTGATACATTATAAAATGATTGCAGCAGCTAGTCGGGCCATTCTAAAATTGTCCTGGCCTAAATAGCCTTTCAGAATGATGTTCTTAGAACAATCTCCAGGAGGCAAGCAGCACTGCTATTGGAGAAAGAAATGCAGAGAGAAGCACATATAATAAGGCAGGGAGACTAAGGGCAGATCGTCCTGAGTTACATGTGCCAAAAAATAACCTGGGAGTGTCTGATCTGAACCTTCTTTCTCAAAATCCCAGGCCATTGCACAAAACAAGAGCATTAGACTTGAGGGCATTTAATTGTCTTAACTTTAGGATTTCATCTTCATCCAGAATCAGATTTCTGAGATTTAAAAACTGCATGCAAATCAAATTCACTTGCTTGACATTTTGTTTCACAATTTGTGTAAGCAGTAAGGAAAACTAATCTATTCCACTCAATAGAATAGCTGGAAGATTACAAGGTTGCAATATCCACCAGGATTGCATATACTCTTTTTTTTTGCTGTCATAAAAATGTAACTTTAGTGCAGTTCCCAATGGGCTGTGGCCAGAAAAGTTGGGGACCGCTTTCTTACTGGCTTATTATAATTTTTCAAAAACCTTCAAATTTGAAACTCTTCCTGGATTAAATATCAAGCTGGAGTAGACAGCATAGTTTTGTCTACTACTACTTCTCTGCAGTTAAAATATCTTTACTGGATTGAGGATACATCAAGGTCAACATCCTGTTTTCTAGAAAGACCAATTAGATTCACAGCTTCATATTAAGACAATGGATCCCTTCTGTTCTGACTATCATGAAAATATAAAGGCATGTGATGTTTTCAATAACCAAAGTATCTAAAAACAACTTCTGATGTTTTGACTTCTCTTAAATATATTTATGAGGAAGTGACCTAGGACGTATGCTTTGCAAACAAAAGAAGAAAAATATATTGTTTATACAATAGTTCACAGTAGGGTTAAGATGTGCTCTTTTATTAAACCTTGGATTCCTATGGCACCTCAAGTATAGGTTTACCATTGTATCAGTTTATACAAAACCAGGTGCTTCTGACTCTCAGTACTGATAAAACAAACTTCAATAAAACAAAAACATGACACAATATAAGGCAACTTCCTATGATTCTCATATATATTCAACAATTTTCAATTGGGCTTATACCATGGTCTGGATTTCACCTCCCCTGAATACCTCATTAACTGAGAATTATGGGAGTTGAACTTGGAGGAAAACAGCTTTAGTGAAGACTGCTATGTGGCAGTAAAACCCTTGAAAAAAATTTATTACACAAAGTATGTTAAAATATAATTTTATACAACACATATTTAGGCTTTTGTGATCATCCTAAACTACAATACTGACTCAATGAATGCCAAACTTTTAACACACAGCCATATGTTGTTGATGGGGCTTGGAGCCTTCTAATTTTAATGCCAGCTTCAACTCTGCAGCAAATTCATACATTTGATTATTAGTGCCAGTTCAGACTTTCCCACCATATGGTTCAACTATGTAAAATTACTGTTAAAAAGCAGTTTCTAAGCAGCCATATTAAGGATTCTTCATAATGTAAATTTCCAATAAATGCTGCATCATTTTACAGAATCAAAAGCATTTTCTACCGGAATGGTCCATTTTCTAAAATGTTGTAAGCAATGAGATTTTTGGAAACATAATGAGTCAACATCACCCTTTTGATGTTCTGTCTAATAAGCTGAAAATCTTTTCTAAGCCTCCGGCTTTTACTTGGAAAGTATATATCCTTATTTTGACCTTTCTCCATATTTGAGACTTTGTGAGCATAATATTCCTTCCCTCTGACCTCTGCTATTATTTTTAATGGAAAGTTTCAAATGTTCCTGACAAGTAAACCTACCATTTCTATTTAAGGTGAGTTTGTTTAAATTGGAATATAAGTATGTTTCTTCTTAATGGGACGTACATCGCCTCTCAACCTTTGTCAAGTGTCAAGTATCTTCATTTAGATTTGGAGTGAGTGGAGTGCCTTCATGTTTGGTGTTCTAATACAGAATTTGCCAACCTTTCTGACTTTGTGGACTGGTGGGGGGAGAAGAGGGGATGGCTCCGCATAAGAGGTGAGCAAGCACACCTGTGCAGCTGCTTTTCTGCAAGGGGCAGGCACATGCTTACCCGTTGCTGATGCAAATGCAGCTGCATGTGCATTGCTCATTGTTTAATTGGGGATGCGCACACACGCATGCTCACCCACCCTTTCCAGGACCCAGTTCCGAACAGCTCAAGGCTTGGTAGTGGCCCATGGCCCAAAAGTTGGGAACCCCTGTTCTATTACACACTTTGAACAATGGAAAAGTCAACCGGCTAAACTACTTATTGCCTGGAATATTGACTTAAGCAGCCCTTTGTCTGGGCTATGAAAATCTGAATTACCTCTAGATGACAGCAAAAGATTTTTGTACCTGTATGCCACCTTCTAGAGCAAGGCTGTCAAACTTGCAATCCGTCACGCACTGGCCACGGCCACTCCCGGTTCAGTGAAGGGGGGGAAAGTTGTGATACATCACGTGATGATGCCCTGACGGCGTGAGCTTGACACCCCTGTTCTAGAGGTTTTCTGAATTTTTTCAGTCCAGGTTGAGTCTCATAGCACATAATTTCTGCATGGGCTGTTCTGAAGGTAGCAATGTTTCTCGTGGGAGAGGAATAAAAACACCAAGATTCTGAATTCTTGGATAACAAAAAAGATACAGCTATGTTAAATCAATAATATCAAACAATCAGTATTATAGATCAGCAATAATAAACATTGGAGAGCACATAATTCACAGTGTTTTAGCTTTTTATTAAAATAGTGGTATCATCTATCTCAGACTATCTTGAAATCATAGAGCCGAAGAACAATTCTTATTTATTTATTTCCATATTCCTATGGAGCCTCACAAAACCTGAAGATGTGGGGTAGGCTGGGCTAAACTGAACAACAAAACAATCGATAAACCAACATAAAATGATCTTGCATGTATTAAACAAAATATGCTAAAATACAATTGTATGCAACACATATTCTAGAAAAGAGAAAGTAAGAAAAAGAAAGAAAGAAACTTAATTAATATCCCTTCCCTTGAATCTCTTGTTTTTCTTCTTCTCTCGGGAGTTGACCATAAGGCAGCTCTGGGATTTAGAGCGAATGTGATGTGCTGCTAACTGCTAACATAATGAAGCACTTCCATTCCAAAATTCCTTGACATCCTTTTTTTTTCTTTTTACCCTCCCTTCTCAGTGTAGGAAATATCAGGAAGAAAAGAGCATCCCTTCAGCGTAGCTCTTGACAATTATGTGAGCGTGCACACACAAGAATAGTATGTGTGTTTGTGGTGAGTGATAGAGGGATTACAAGATTCTTGGCAGGAAAAGGCAAAGAAGCATGCAATTTAAGCAATTAATTTGGGCTGAAGAGGGAAAGTCACAAGTCCTAGTGCCTCTTTTGGGATTTGGGATATACATATGTGGGTGTAGCAAGAAAGCCCTTCAGGGCTGTTCTCCAAATGACATCATAAGTAAGATATGTACCAGGGAAGTATGCGGCAACTATTTATTTTTACATATTTGATTTATGTCCATGACATATATGGGGGTCCTGGTGGTTGTGTAAATTATGGCATAATAACTCAAATTACCATTAAACTTTCACCTCATTGATTTGCTGAGTAGATTTGGTAAATATTATCAATCTAAGGAATACACATACCCTATTTTTTATTGTATTAACCACATTAAGGAATAACAATAAGAAAAATTAGCATTTCTTACTATCTCTATTTTAGTCTAATATACTATACAAGGTTAGTCATTTGGTGAACTCCAGAGTCAAGTGAGGCATCTGGAGAGCTTTCTATAGCCTCTTATGCTCTTGCTAGGGTAAAAGGTGGCTCAGCCAACAAGCTTCACTAAGCATAATGAGGCTTCTTAATCTGTGGAAATCCATGGAAATGCCTATGGAGATTCTCAATCATCCAGGTCTTGGCTGTCCCAAAGATGCTTTTTCAAAAGGCAACTAGGCTTTCTTAGTTTGTTCCTTGAAATGTTTTGCTTTTCATCCAAGAAGCTTTTTTCAGTTCTTCACATTTTGGGATTCCATGGAAATTACTCCAAATTTCCTCTAAACTCCTTGCATTGCCATATCTATCTATCTATCTATCTATCTATCTATCTATCTATCTATCTATCTATCTATTTATATCTCCTTCACCGGGTACATGGGAGAGGATAAATATGTTTGATTTGGTGTATCCTGCGCTTAAAATCCAGATTTCAATAAATACAAAGGGATTATAGAAGATAAAGAAGTTAAAGGAAAAAAGAATTAAAAGATGGGATAAAGGAAAAATTGAAAGCAGTTATAATAGGAAAAATGAGGACCTCAGAAGAAAACAATGTGGCTACACAAAAAGCTTAGAAAAGAACCAAAACAAAAAGCAAAAAGTTAATTAATATCCCTTCCCTTGAATCTCTTGTTTTTCTTCTTCTCTCGGGAGTTGAAAATTAAAGAAAGAAAATTAAAAAAAAGACCAGTTCACAAAGGAAGAGCACAACAGTAGTACAGAACTGTGAATCTGGTGTCAGAAAAGGAAAAGTCCAGAATGAGCTGAGGTTGGGAAAGGATGTTAAGAAATTCCCCTTTACAAATGGACAGACAAAAAATAAATAAAGGAAAAGAAGCAGTCTACCAATTGTTTTAGTGAAGATAGCCCACATGTTTCCAAATAACAATGAAAAAGCAGAACACACACCTTTGAAGGCAGTCAGAACTTTCACAGTGATTATGAAAGATTAGAGAAATGGGATGCAAATAACAGAATGAAATTCAGCAGAAACATATAATACAAAGGTTATCAGTTAGGAAACAAAAATTGAATGTGCAAATATAGGATAGAAAAAGTTTGCCTGCAAGTAATATGGGTGAAAAGGATCTTGGAAGAGCAGTTAACTGAAAACTGAATGTAAGCAGAAGTGGGATGTGGCTGCCAAATTTTCCCAGTCTTATGCTGCCTCAACTGAAGTATAATATCCAGATCATGAAAAGTAATTGTTCCACTTGATGAGTTACGGTTAGAGTCAGTTCTGAGCCTTATTTTAATCAGATTATTGAGAAATTGGGGAAAGGGTTAGAAAAATGTAATGACAATGATCCGAGGACCTGAAATTAACTTCTATGAAGACTGAATAATCTTAGTATATTTAGCCTTGAAAACACATGATGAAGGGGTAATACGTATATAAAACACTTCATGTACCTGAAGTCTTTTCCATTATTTGGTATTTCAAACTTGTTGATATGGAGATATGTGGTTGCATGGATATTAAACCTGTTCTGAATGGTTTCTGGTTTCTGAATGAATTCTCATTTAAGACGATGTCAAATTCAGGCAATAACGAAATGCCATTATGAAATATCCAAAAAAACCAAGAACTAAATACCAGGCCTTGCCTGTTTGGATGTAAAAATCACAAATTCAATCCCTGACATTTTCTAGTTTTAGGATATGTGGTAGCTACATGCTAAATACCGCTATGTACAAATATCTTGAATAATACCACTATTAAAAGGAAATACAATGAATTAGAGAAGTCAACACTATATATTTATGGAAGGCACAACTGTTTCATTTCCAATAATTAGCAAAGGTTAGATTAGATTAACAGAGTTGGAAGGGACCTTATAGGTCATCTAGTCCAACCCCCCACTCAAGCAGGAGACCCTATACCATTTCTCACAAATGGCAGTCCAATCTCCTCTTGAAAGTCTCAAGTGATGTTACTGTTAAAGCAATAACAAGAACAAAATAAATAGGAATATCCAAGTTTTCCTTCTTCAAAGTATCATGCAGAACACTAAAGTTGTTACTATAGCAGCAAGGTCATAGAAGATTAGTTTCAGCAGGTCAAATGTGGAGCAGAATATGAAAAACATGAAATTGAAAGCCAAAAAGATTTCTTACACAGTGCATATGTGAAGAGTATGGAAATAACTAAATCTAAAAACCATAAACCAGCATCCAGACAAAGTAATCCAAGAAAGCTGAAAAATCCAAATCAGTTTCAGCGAACAAAACCTTCTCTATCAGAACAAAACTTTGTTCTATCACCCTGACCAGGTGGTCTACAGACTCAAAATGCAAACAATCTTTTTTTTAATGTTTTGTCTTTCTATTAGGAATGTTCTGGGCCCTTCTTAAGTAGCTTCTAAACCAGTAAATATTCACTTAAATTTAAAGAGTACTTTGAACACATTCAGATTGTTTCACATATATGATTTCAAGGCAGTGTTTTATTAAGTTAATTGACTGGTTCCTCCTTTGAATTGTCCTGCAAATAAGGAACTGAATACTAACAGATAATTTTGCCATCACAATAAATCTAGAGAGGAGACCTTTAATCAGCTCCAGAAAACATGGTTGTGGGTTGGAAGATCAGAGACAATCCTTCAAATGAATACACCTGGAGTGGTAAAAGGAATCATGTGTGCATAGTTATTTAAAATGGTAGACTAAGGGTCATTAATAAAAGACGCCTTCAGGCCAGTTTCTGTGCAAGCAAGCATTATCCAAGATGAGCTACATTCAATGCAGAAGCAACATTTGGACTCAGGATTTACGATTCATAGTTCAGTTTCTTAACTGTTTGGTAAATCAGTGATCACTGATTTACCAGTTACTCCTTCACTACTCAGCAACAGTAGTACACTGAAAATAGCAGATATTCCCTCCCATGTCCACCTCCATACTATTTCCTCCTCCCTACAATTCAAGCAAATTTGGAAACACAGCAACCTTAGAAACACAGCAAACTTGGCTACCTATCAGCATGTGACCACTGAAGTTCTACAGCAGGGGTAGTCAACCTTTTTATACCTACCGCCCACTTTTGTATCTCTGTTAGTAGTAAAATTTTCTAACTGCCCACCGGTTCCACAGTAATGGTGATTTATAAAGTAGGGGACAAAACCCCTACCGCCCATCATGAAAGCTGCAACGCCCACTAGTGGGCGGTTGGGATCAGGTTGACTACCACTGTTCTACAGTAATCTGCTATGCAGTCAGCGCACATTTTAGAGAACTGAAAACAGATCTCCAAGAAGTAGGACATGGCCTTACTTATTCCTCTGTATTCCCTGTTCTCCAGCTTTCTTTTTAAAAGCAATCCAGAATACTATGAAAAAGGCCTGGCTGAGAGTTGAAGTCCGTACATCTTAAAGGTCACTATGTCTTAAAGTTTGAAAAATACTGCTTTAGATTCTGCAAATCTTAAAAGATGCCCACATAGTGAGAAACAAATAAATAGTTAACATTTCTGTAAGGCCTAACTATTTTTGAGCAAAATTTCAGATGCCGCAACTTTTGGTGATGGGAGAAATCTAATTGACTGAATAAAAACAGCAGAATTACTAGCCAATAACAACTCCTCTAAGATGTATAAATAACAAGCAACATTGTTTTGAAAATAACCACCAAAGAAACCTGTCTTATTAGCTTTTACTCTATCTACAATATATCACCAGATTGTATCGTATCGTATACAGGCAAAGCTTTACTTGGACCATAATATTGCATTCTTGGCAGCCGAGGACTTCGTGGCACAGAATGGGCAACACCATCAAACTGGGGCCATCAAAAATATCAAAAAGCCATAAAGGTTTCAGTTTTTATGACATTTTGTATCTAATAGCCCTGTGGTAGTGCAGTGTTGTACAGTATTGCAGACTAATTCACTCCATACTCCAGGAGTTCAATTCTGAGCTGCTTAAGATTAACTCAGGCTTCCACTCTTCTGAGGTAAAACAAGGACCTAGTTTGTTGAAGGCAATCAGAGGTGGGCTGCTGGGGGTTCGCGAGATCCTCTAGCTAAGATTCTCACAGTTCAGAGAACCCCCAGGGCTTCCAGAGCCCAGGGAGGCCATTTTTGCCCTCCTGGAGGCTCAAGGAAAGCCTCTGGAACCCAGCGAGGGCAAAAACACGCCACCCACTGTGGTGCAGGAGGCCAAGTAGGCCACACCCACCATGGCCACACCCACCCAGCAACTGGGCAGAGAACCTATTGCTAAAATTTTTGAAGCCCACCCCTGGGGGGCAATATGCTGACTCTGTAAACTGCTTAGAGAGGGCTGTAAGGCCCTGTGAAGCGGTATATAAGTCTGCTATTGCTAATAAAGATGACTTTAGCCTAGGGAATATTCTGTACTGCTCCTTCATCAGTAAGTCCAGAGTTGCATGCTTGGATGCCTTCAAAGCCAAAACTTTCTGTTTGGAAAAAAATTACATTATCATCGAGAAGGATGTTTTTTTGTTAGAATGAGAGTTCAAGCAGTTTTCTAACTCCTTCCCCAGAATTGTGGTCTATTCCCAGAAAATGGGAATGTTTACTACTGTTTCATTCTAGCAAAGTGAATACAGATACACATAAACACACACACATTACATTACACACACACTGACTTGGTTTGAAGAACATTCTTGAGTAGTTTTTAACACCAGCTCAAGCAAGGAGCATGAAGAAAGCATTTTTGCCACACTTTGTAAAAGAAGTCCGGAAGAACTGAATTGCGGAAGTAATCTCTACCGGGAATTAATTCTGAGATAAGGCACAAACTTGAAAACTGAGCTGCAATGGAGAGTGCAGAGGAAACAATAGATCTTTAGATAGCTTTTCAAGTTTCCTCAAGTGATGCTGGTAAAAATATTGCAGCCATTAATAGGAACAGTTTTTAAAAGAGAGGCTGAGGCAGAAGTTAACCAACACATATTTCATATACAAAGGACAAAGATACAAACAAATTGAAGGAGCCCCCATGGGATCACCACTGTCACCTGTCATTGCAAACCTGTTCATGGAAGAATTCGAATCCAGAGCCCTGGCTAATGCCATACTCAAACCCAAACTATGGTTAAGATATATCGATGACACATTCGTGATTTAGCCCCATGGACAAGAAAACCTAAACAATTTCCTAACACGCCTAAACAGTGCACACCCCAAAATCAAGTTCACCATGGAAACAGAAACAAACAAACAACTACCATTCCTAGATGTACTAATCTACAAAAAAACAGATGGCACACTAGGACACACCATATACCAGAAGAAAACACACACCAACCGCTACCTCAACGCCCAATCCCACCACCACCCAGCACAGATAAACTCCGTGGCTAAAACACTAATTACTAGAACCAAACGCCTGGCAGACAAGACACACATTAAGACTGAACTATGCAACCTGACTAAAATATTGACAGCCAACGGCTTCCACAAAAGCAAAATCACCAACTTGATCCACAAAAACACACTGAGACATAATAGAGACCCAGAAGATGAACAGACCCATGGAACAGCTGTCCTGCCCTACATAAGAGGCACTACAGACAAAATTAGTAAGATTCTATACAGACACCACATCAAGACTGCCTTCAAAACAGACAGAAAAATAGCAGCCATCCTCAGGAACCCCAAAGACAAAACTGACCTGGAAAACCAAGGCATATATGAAGTCCCCTGTGCATCATGCCAGGCCACATACATTGGACAGACCAATAGAAGAATAAGCACCCGCCTGGATGAACACAAAAATGCAGTCAAAAAGCTGGAACACACTTCCTCACTAGTCCAACACATGGAAGCCACAGGTCATAGCATCAACTTCAATGGCACCAAAACCCTAGCCACTATAGAAAATCCCAGCCACAGAATCATCAGAGAAGCCATAGAGATTGAAAAAAGACCAGAAAGCATGAACAGAAGAGATGATTCCACCAGGCTGTCAATCATTTGGAAGCCTGCACTCACAAACAAAAAAAATCTCCACACCACAAGCCAGGCAAACACCTGGGTACAAACAGATCCCCCCTGATACCTCCATCTCAAACACACCCCAACCAGGCACCCAGATGAAACCCAGCTTCCCAACTAATGATAGCCGTCCACTTACCCAAAGCCAAGCTGCACTAAAGGCCTCCAATAAAGTAACACAATGTTGCCAGCCAATCAAGATACAAAAAGACACACACACACACACACACACCCAAAAAACCAGACAGAAGATATTAGAAGCAGAACACAGCAAACTCCAAGACCAATAAACACAGACCAAGACTCTCAACCAATCAGGAGGAAGAAAAAACCATTCTGACACAGCAATAGGCTGCCCCAAATTTAAATCTAAAACCACTGTAAAAATCTGACTCACAGACAACACTATACAGAAGCCTGATGATGGCAGATGAGATTCTGCTGAAACGTTGCTACAACTTTAAAAGCACCACTACCATGACGTGGGAAAATACCCGAACAAAGCTGAATGCCAAACATGTAAGTACCCGCGAAAACTTAAGAATATATATATATATATAAAGAAACTCCACTGAAATTCAGGCAGCTTAATTCGAGCACTACTCTCCACTATCCCCATCCCATATACAAATACATGGTTTTAAAAAAGGTACTTCTTATAGTTTTGTGGTCATTAATTAGAGCAGAAGAAAAACTTATTGGTTATTGATTAAACTGAAGTTTATGAAGTAGGAAGCTTCAACGAAGTGAATGGAAACTACACAGCAAGAGTTTCAACAATGATATTTCTGCTAATGTGGAAGCCCAGGAACCACCATAGAAGCTAATAGAGAACATGATTCCATGTCATGTCACATGCCTCAGAAAGCTGTTTGAAAGCTGTTCTGGCTGAGGTATCTCAAATAACAAGGTAAAGTCAGAATAAAGAAGAATGCATGAAAGGCAAAAGAACTGGTCAGCAAATCATCTTTTGGTTAAATATTATCAGACTTCTGCTAAAGCAATGCAAAACAACTTGTATGTTGACTCAGTCGTATGTATTCTATCATCAAGCTAGAGAAGAAGGTAAAAATTCTTTCAAAGAGCAGAAATTACAGATAGTCCTCGACTTACGACCACAATTTATTTTGTTAAGTGAAAAATTTGTTCAGTGAGTTTTGCCCTGTTTTACGACTTTTCTTGACACAATTGTTAAATGCACCACACTGTAGCTGTTAATTTAGTAACACGGTTGTTACATGAAACTGGTTTTCCCATTGACTTTGCTTGTCAGGAGGTCTCCAAAAGGGATCACGAGACACAGCAATGGTCATAAATAGGAACCAGTTGCCAAACATCTGAATTTTGATCACGTGACTGCAGAGATGCTGCAATGTTGTAAGTTTGAAAAATGGCCATAAGTCTTTTTTTTCAGCACCACTGTAACTTTGAATGGTCACAAAATGAACTGTTGTAAATTGAGGACTACCTGTAATTAGATGTTCAGTTTGGAATTACCACTATTACATTATTCTTCTCGATCAACCATATTTCTGGATTGTAATTAATCAATTCAAGAATTGGGGCAATACTGCAAAGACTGTGGATATACTATATTATATAAATAAACTAGATTGCAGATAAGCCAGATCAACATTTCTGAACTGGGCAACCCTCCAAATCTATTGGATATAATTTCCATAATCCACCAGTAAGTATAACCAATATGCATACTCAGGGATGTCAAGTCAAGGAAAGCTAAACTGGACTGGTGGAAATATTTCAGGACAAACTTGCACATGGATAAGCCAGATATAAAATCTTAAATTACTTAATCCAAAGTAAGACTGGAGCAACATTTTAGCTGTATCTACACAACAGGTTAAACTAATTAACCCATTATTTGTATTTGCACAATACATTATATCTTGAACAAAGAAGAGGAGCCAAATTTTCAGAAAAATCTAAGCAAGCTAAAGACTAACCCAATTTACTATATTATGTGAATGTCACTTTTTTCCCTTCTGTTCAATCATGTCCATTCTTGGAGAATAATAATTAATAGGCCTTTACTCTGCTAAATATGCTGTGTAAAAACAGCCTCTGTACTGCAGCTATACTTAAAACAAGTTAATGCGAACTTCCAATGTTTCAGATACAGTAAATGTTTGCATCTTTCTCTGCATCTTTTCCTCTATATCCACAAGATTATGGATTCATGGATGAACTCCACCCAGAGCTGAATGATACATACAGGTGAACAACCACAATTAAAGCATATAATTGATTACTGTAAATGAACACTTCTGGACCATATAAAACTGTCTCTTGATGAGGGGAATTCCAGAATTCATCTATGAAAAATCAGAATGGACTTTCCAGTGGTCATCTGTTTTTCAGTTGTTTCTGAGTCAGAATAATGCAGCATTTGCTTTTCAACAATGGCACCAAAAGCAAATAGTTTGCAGCATACTGTATTACTGTAAGTGTTTTCAAAGAGCATTCATATGAGAAATGTAAAGAACAATAAATGTCTGGAATTCAAGACCAAAAGTTGTAACCTTTTTCTTGGTACCTCTACTGACCAAACTGGTTTTTTTTCCCACTTGTCAAGTTAGGCAAATGCAGAAAGAATTCCAAACAATATTCATGTACTTATCATTGAAGTATTAAAAGCAGAAAAAGCTAATCATTTTACAGCAGATAAATCATATTGCAAATATTCATCTTCCATTACTTTCCCTTACTAGACAGATAGATCTTTAAATTATACAGAAAGAGCCCAGATAATGCTATGGCTTAATCAGATCAATAATTTAGGGCATCAGATTGGCCTGTTCTCTGAAGATGATCTTAAATTTCTTCAAGAGGACAATGAAAAACAAATAACTCCAGGCAGTTTGGGATCTGTTCTAAATCAAACTTTTCTAATCTGGCATTTTTTAGATATGGCAAGACCCCTGCCCTAGAATTCCCTGCTAATCTGGTTTAAAGGAATGCTGGTTGGAATTTCTGGGAGTTACATATCTAGAAAATGGCAACGATTTGTGAAAATTGATTTAGATAAACTTTTATATTTATGCAATTCTAGTCTCTTCCCCGGAGATGAAAGTGAGCTCTTCCATGGACTGCTCCAAGAAAGTATCTGGAAAATTAACAGTTGCCTTGTTGATTTGGTAATAGTTTGGTCTCTTTTTAGAATCCTACCAATCCTTGAAGCTATAACAATTAGTGATCTTCTCTCCTCCCCATATCTTAATATGGGAACCTCAAGATACCACTGGTTGAATGACAAATAATGGATAATTGAGGATAATTCCTTATTACAACTGCTGGAACAAAAAAAAAAAAACACAGCAGGAAAAGCCTATTATTTCACTCAATGTGCCAGCAAATTTCTCATTGACATATTTTAATATATTTCCATTTTATTGTTATTTATACTTTAAAAGGTACAAATGAATCAAATATAATAATGGAATATAGGTGGATAAACAACAATTAAAAGCTACTTAGATAAGCAGCAAAATATTTTGAACCAAGAAGAAAAAAAATCCAGTTGCCAGGACTGTGCTACCTGGATGTCTGAGAATCTTCATTGACATATTACTATGGACTTTTGGGGAAGAAACCCTAAGGCTGGTTCAGGAATTCAATTCAAATGTTCAAATCAAATAGACAAACAAATCAATTTGTTTTAGAGAAAGGCATTTCTTCATGTGTATTTAAATTGAGGCATCCAATTAAAATCAATGCTTAAAATCAATCTTGATGCTCCAAAGCAAATATTAGCAACACTCTATTTTTAACTATTACTGTTGTGAATAAATTTCTATTGAGATTCTCAGTCATCCAGGTCATGGTGATCTCAAATGTGCTTTTATTAAAGGGTAACTGGACTATCTTATGCTTGAGGACATTTTGCTTCTCATCCAAGAAGCTTTAGTTCTGAAGAACCTTCTTGGATGAGAAGTGAAACATCTTCAAGCAAAACAAAGAAAGACCGGTTTCCTTTTGAAAAAACACCTTTGGGACTATAGTGAATAGAGAATTTTGGATCTGTATTTCTAACTTAGACATATAGCTGAATATACAATTATTATGAACAAGACAAACTTTTCTTCACTCTTGATTTAAAGCCAAGAAAAAACTTCAGCTGTTTGGTAACTTTGCAACTAGCTACAATATAACTAGAACAATCATGAATTATTCTCAAACCCTTGTTCTTCTCAAGAATCTTGGAAAACCAGAGCTAACTAGGAATAGCACAGAATTATTTCTAAAGGGAATACTTCATCCATCCATCCATCCATCCATCCATCCATCCATCCATCTATCTATCTATCTGAAAATAACGTAATGGCAATCAAGCTATTATTTCATTCATTCATTCAATGGACATACTGCACATCTCAAATAATGACTCTGGGTGGCTACATTTCAAAGAGGTTTATACAATTATTTATACAAAGGTGGCCAACAATGTTCATGATGTAATGATTTCAACTAATAAATATCCAGTGTCAATTCCAGAGTGCTATGTACTCTCAGTGAACTCCTCTAACTTGGAGGAGGTGACATGTAAATGAGGAATTTTCTTAGCTAGCATCATATCACTCTATTCAAGTGTAGAATTTCAAGTGCTATTGCTGGATTGTCCTATTGTCTGGAGCTAGGTTGGTTCTAGAAACACCTCAAATATAATATCACGCAATAAACCAATTGACTTAATGATTAGGAGAAATAGGCAGCTAAGCAATGCTCTGATCAGACAGTAGAATATATGTGTGAATCAGACTCTATTAGCTGATGGCACAATTGAGTCAGCTTAACTGAAACAAACTTTTATTTCAAACAGCCTGGGATGCAATATCGCTAATATTCTTTACAGAGATTTATGACACTTAATCAATCTGATGGTCCCTCTTATGTAAAAACCTGGTGTTTTCATGTCAATTGCCAATTAATTTTATTAGCAATAATATGAAAATGGTTTGCCTCTGCACACTTTGGGTATATTTTTTCTATTCCCTGTCTAGTTTACAGATCAGGGTTTTTACAATGGTCTTATTCTAAGTGGTTTGATAAAAGCAAATCCAAGTTCACAGATTAAATTAAAAGTCAGTAGTTAAAATACTAGAGCTTTGGTTAACTTCCTCTTTCCAACATGTGCCGCTCTTTAATCAAACACATGACATTTATAGTATGTGAACTCAGACCATCTTCATTATCATTTTTTAAATGTAGGATGGGACAGCTGATTTTGTATCAGAAATAGAAGACCCTTAAATTCAAGACAGGCCAATGCCCAACTTCAGCCAATGTGCTTGTGCAATTTACTATGCAATATCAAATTTGGTGCTTTCTAGATCCTATGGACAATAATTTTCATAAACTCCAGCAGTTAAACAATGGCTAGTGATAGGAGGCTGTTATATAAGACAAGAGGATGCTAAGCCCATTGTGGAGTAACCACCTAGAACGGCTTTAGGTATGAAGACAACTGGAGATTTAAGCCAGTCACTTTCTCTCAGCCCTGGAAAGAAGGCAGTGGCAAACCACTTCTGAAATCTTGCCAAGAAAACTTCAGGGACTAGTCCAGATGATCACCAGGAGTCAATAATGACTCCAAGGCACAGACACAAATTTACATAGATACATGTCATATATCTAAACAGAATTCTCCAGTTTTATAAGAATTATTTTCTAAGCCATAGCTTGACCAGACAAAGACGCATCAAAAGGTGCCTTCTTTTGGCATCTAAACATGTACATGTAAGCACACAAGGAAGCCTCTATTACAGAAAATATTTGTTTAGATTCAAGCTTACATGAATGGAGGGCTTCTACTATATGCCTCTTTTTAACTTTTTGACAGTTTTCCCTCCAATTGCACCTCACTTATCATGTCATCCTAGGGTGTTCCTAACTCTCGGGTAATTTTTCTTGAAGGCAGTAAAAATGAACTTGAGAAAAAAGAATAACCAGCCGCTCATGTAAGTATATATGTATTTTTAACTAATCTACTTTTTAGATTATCCAATACATTGCAAAGGTTTGAGAAAATAGGAGGAGGGAGGAGTGTTAGATACGTTCAGTACTCTGTATTACTTATAAAAGTATTACATGCAAGATTTAAAAAATCTTATAAATATATATATATATATATATTATGTCAATCATATTTACAACAGCCTTGTAAAGTAGTGCAAAGACCGCCCCCCCCCCCAAGTGGTGCGTGTTAGAATAGAATAGAATAACAGAGTTGAAAGGGACCTTGGAGGTCTTCTAGTCCAACCCTCTTCTTAGTCAGGGAAATCCTATACCATTTCAGACAAATGGTTATCCAATCTCTTCTTAAAAACTTTCAGTGTTGGAGCATTTACAACTTCTGGAGGCAAATTGTTCCACTGATTAATTGTTCTGTTAGGAATTTTTTTGTTAGTTCTAGGTTGCTCCTCTCCTTGGTTTCCACCCATTGCTTCTTGTCCTGCCCTCAGGTGCTTTGGAGAATAGCTTGGCTGCCTCTTCTTTGTGGCAGCCCCTGAGATATCAGAACACTGCTATCATATCACCCCTAGTCCTCCTTTTCATTAGACTAGACCAGGGGTCTCCAACCTTGGCTCCTGGAAGCCTGGCGGACTTCAACTCCCAGAGTTCCACAGCCAGCTGGCTGTGGAATTCTGGGAGTTGAAGTCCGCCAGGCTTCCAGGAGCCAAGGTTGGAGACCCCTGGACTAGACATACCCAATTCCAGCAACCGTTCTTTATGTTTTAGCCTCCAGTCCCCTAATCATCTTTGTGGCTCTTCCCTGCACTCTTTCTAAAGACTCAACATCTTTTTTTACATTGTGGCGACTAAAACTGGATGCACTATTATTCCAAGTGTGGCCTTACCAAGGCATTATAAAGTGGTATTAACACTTCCTGTATTGTTTCATCTCTGTATGGTTAAGGATTTACAGGCAACCTTGCCATATCCTTAATAAAGAGAAGCAAAGCCGCACTTTAGAGCAGGAAGCTTTGAAGGTTTGTCTACCAAACTGGGGGGGGGGGGGGGAGAGAGAGAGAGAGAGAGAGAGAGAGAGAGAGAGAGAGAGAGAGAGAGAGAGAGAGAGAGGAGCCAATATGAAAGCCTCAAAGAAAACTCCAGGAAAATCAGATCTCAAGCTCTGACAAGAGACGATGCAGAGGGATCCATCGTCGGCACTCTTCCCAGCAAAGCCGGACCTGCCAGCTTCTCTCTCCTCTTTGGAAGCAGCTGCCAAAGAAACGACAGAGCTCCCACCTTCCATTCTTGCCATTTCTATGCACACTCCGTTCGTCCTCCTCTGCCCCCCCTCCCCAAGTCTTGGACCAATGCTCCATTGCCCAACCGGCGTGGCTCAAGACGGAGGGAAACCGTCTCGGCGTCGCAGGGAATTAACGAGACCCCGGCGTGCTTCAGACACAAAGCAGCAGCAGTTCAAAAGCTGCGCTCGTCCAGTTCACGGCTGCATTAAAAGCAACCTTCCCTCCTTTCCCACCAGATTTTAATTTTACCTACCGGTTTAAGGCGTGACCAGGTTAAGAGACAAGGAAGTCGGGGGAGAAGGGGTGGGGGAGAAAGGCGTGCTCCCAGGTGATCCTAGGACTACATAAATATAGAGAGAACAAGACGGCGCCCCTTCTCCAAAGCCCCTGCGAAAACGAAGGTTTTCATCCGAAGTCCCACGGGAAAAGTCTTTTCAAAAACAAACAAACCAAACAACAACAAAAACCCGAACAAGACGAATTTGATGGTCGTTTCCTATTTCAGACGCCGCTACCAACTCCCCGCACCCTTCTTTCTTTCTCCCTGCCGTAAGACCAAATCGCTCCTTCGAACCTCCTTCGCTCCTTCGAATCGACCCAAGCGAACCTGATCTATCGCGGGACCGCGCTCCACACCGGAATCGTAACAAAAGAAAGTGGACCGGAATCCAAGTCACCGCCGACTTGAGATCGAGCGGCCGCCGGCAATTCTCTCGGATGGCTGCGACATTCTTTCAGACGGAACCCCTCCAGACAAAAGCCCGGCGCTGAGCAACAACGACAACAACGGTCCAAACGGGTTAAAACGATAGTTTTCCCCCTCCCTCCTTCCTTTCCCCAGCCTCCTTTTCAAAAAGCCCTTTGAGGTTTCAGCGGTCTATGCCCGCCTACCCCCCCCCCCGGGTGAGAGAGATTCGCTCGCTTACCGTAAAAGAAACGAGGCGTTTCAACACGGGAGGACAGTCACCCAAGGAGCACCACACACCACACACACACACACACACAACCCCCCCCCCCCGGCGCTTCGAGTTTCGCCTCCGATCTCCTTTCCTTTCGCTCGTCCCTTTTCTCTCCGAACGGGCTATTAACCAAGATCGCTCAGTCAGGCGCAGCCCGGTTTCGTCCGAGCGCGTTCCGCACCCGAACGAAAGGCGGCGGCCCCGCTTTCTCCCTCCGGGTAAAACGGCGTGTGTCCTCCCCATTCCCCGGCTGTCGCTTACCTTCCCTTCTTCTTCCAGGCTCCTGGAAGCAAGAACACAAGAGCTCAGCTGGAGGGCGGCTTCTCCCTCCCCGCCTTTCGCCTCTCTCTCTCTCTGTGTCCCTCTCCTTTCTTCCTGCCGAGTCCGGTTCGGCCGCGGAGAAGAATGAATTGGGGGCAGACTCGGCTGAGGCAGGAAAGGCGCAGTCGCCGGCAGGAGAGGCAATGCGGCCGGAGTTCTAGGCGACGGCCCGCGGGTCGTTCCGGGAGCTTCTTTGGCCCATCGCGCGAAAAGAAGCCAAAAAAGAAGGAAGGGAAGGCAGGCAGGAGAGGAGGGGAGGCGGTAGGGCGGGGGCAGCCGGGAGAGCGGAACCCAAGCGCTGGCTTTTTGCGAAGCGAGCCGGGGAAGGAAGAAAAGCGAGGGAAACGCCTCCAGAAAACAACGTTGCCGGCGAGGACACCGGGGGCGGGTTGGAGATGTCTTTGAACCCCGCCGCTGCCCCGACCTCTTCCCGACACACAGCCCAGAAACGGGCAGGCGGCTTGACAACCAGACGGATTGGAATTTGGAAGGGTGGCGAGAAGTGAGCTCAGCCCGCGAGGTCCACGCCGGCCCACCCGCCCGCGGCCCAGACGCCGTCCCCTTTTGAGTTTGATTCGCGCCCCGCAAGTCCTTCCAGCGCCTCTCCGACGTAAGAAGGATCCAGCGCTGCAGAACGAAAGCTCGAGCGCTTCCTCCTGACGGCCGGCACTCAGCGCTGGCGCGTCACCGCGGGCTTCTCCCGTTCCCCTCCTCTTCCTTGCCCCCGCCTCCCTCGGCTGCCGCCTTTATTTCATTTGTAAGTCTTCAAAAGAGGGAGAGAGAGAGAGAGAGAAGATGGCAGCAGCAGAACCGGAAGCAGCTTTTAAGAAAAGGGGGGGCGGGAGAGAAACCTCTCCCTCCTTCCTCCTTTATCCTTCGCCTCCTCCTCTCCACCTCCGGCTGGAGGTGGCTGGGAGAGTTGAGTTGGAGTGAATGTATGACGTAGCTGTGACCCAAGCACAGACGTCCGCAAATACAGACGTGGGGTGGTTGTGTCTGTGGGCAGGCGGCTGCCGGAAAGGGCGAAGGAAGCTGGCTTGGAAACCGCCTTTGAAGATGCGGTCGGGGACGCGCCTGGATGTTGCACTTGGGTGACCCCCATTCCCCCTTGAGGCTGGCGGGCGGCCTTCTTGGAATCCTAAAGACCCTCCGCTCTCCAGGCTAAATCAGTCAGGAAGTCTCAAAGGTGCTTTTTCAGGAGGCAACTGGACTTTCTTGTTTGTTTGTTTGTTTTTCTGTTGAAGACGTTTCACTTCTCATCCAAGAAGCTTCCTCAGTTCTGAGAGGATAGTGGAGAATGGACTGATTTACATTCAGACAGCTGGTCATTTGCAGTCTTTTTTTTGTTTTTTACAGGATCATTGAAGCACTTGGAGGTTTATTTGTCCTCAGGGTCACTCCTCCAGGAAGTTGGGCCATTTCACAGCCCATCTGGGCTTGACTTCCAAGTCGGATCTGTCTGACAGGAGGGTCTGCTTGCATTTACGCTCCAGGTAAATATGGGCAGCCATTTGATGCTCTGAGCTTCTTGTCTCACTTCCTGGAGCGGGTCAAGAAGGATGGCCCTGAAGGATGGAGGGGAGATCTGCTACCAAGGCAACAATCAGATTAAAGAAAATTGAGCCCAGGCTGGGAAAGTGGTTTATGGGAAAGCCAGCCCCACTGCTCTCTTAATTCTAATGAAGATATAAAAAGGGGGAAGGGAAGCACATCCAGGCTTGCAACATTTAGTTACGGTAACTCTTTCTAATAAAAATAACTTTAGGTATGCACTGTCTGGTTTTTAGTCTGGTCTATCTTATAAGGCTGACCTACCCTCAACTTCCATAGCAGATTGGAAATACCTATCTTATTATGATGGAACGTTTTGTGTTGATCATGGTATTACTGTGGTGTTGATAACATCTTCATTGCTCCTCCAGATGAGGAGCATAACACTATTCAATCACTCCCCACAATGTTAGTCCTGTCTCTGTCCTGCCTCCCCTTAAGGGCAGAACAGCAGATACAACACCACAGAGGATAGTTCCTCTTAACTGCATTTACAGATCTGCAAAACACTGTGACTGAACGGAGAGGCTGAGAATGAAGCAGACAAGTAAGTGTGTCATCATTAGGGAAATTGCCTGTCAGGAGCCCCATAGACATGCAGTATTTCTAGTGAGAAATCACCTTATGTACTTTCTGGATGCACCAGGGCTGAATCAGAAAGAGATGATGGCAATAGATTGTCCAGAGCTGTGTGCAGAGATTGTCCAGAGCTGTGTGCAGAGATGCCTTGCATCCCATACAATTACATATAACCTTCTAGGGATGGGAACCTCAGTCTGCCTAGATGATGAATGACGATTCCCAGAATATCTCAACCACTAACTCTGTTGATTGGGACCTCTGGGAGTGTGGTTCAGCAGCCTCTTGAAGACAACAGATCTAATTATAATTCGTCAATAAACTATAACTTTTGCTGGCTGATTTGTTCCAAGGTTACTAAATCTTCTGCTCCTGAGCTTTTAAAAAGAATTGTTGAGGGATCAATTATTGAAAAAGTAAAGAAACTACCCTTTACCTGTAATTCAGATTCTTCTTACCAGATTAAATGGCATAGGAGGAGCAATAAAGCATTTGCTTTACATGCAGAAAGTCTCATGTTTAGCCCCTGGCTTTGCAAGATAATTTGCATAAAACATTTCCAAGAAAACTTCAAGAGGAATTAAGCCTCAATTTAAAACAAAGGTTATGCCCCAGTACCTATAGTACTCATTTAATGGCTGTCTCATTTACCAGTTGCTTGAAGTTAGACAGTAATGAAAAAGTAATTTTGTGACCATCCTTCCGTTTATGACTTTCACTGCTCTACAAAGTAAAACTGAAGTAAGGTCATAACATCATGATGTTTCACTTAGCAACTGATTTGCTTAACAACTGCATTGCTGATCCCATCTGAGGCTGCTAAACAAGGATGACAATACTTGCATTTTGCTGGATGTGCCTAGCAATGTTTGAAAATGTCCTTTCCCCAAATGGGGCTTCAATTTTCTTACTTTTGGGGAAATTGTTTGATAGTGGATTTAAAAATTATCTGAATTAAAATTTTGAACTGGCTTGATGGTTGGAGATGCAGTCTGCAGCTGTTGGTAATGTTTTTTGGATGCACATTTTTCTATAATGCTCCTGCCTACAGTTCCCAGTCTAAGTAGCCCCAATGGGAATTCTCTCAAAGGGTTTGACTTCCCTTTGGATTTCAACAAGCCTGGGAAACCAGGAAAGCTGCAGATTACTAGGTTATTAAGATTGAAAGATTTTCCCACACACTCCTTGGCAACCTTATGATTAAATAAGTATAAGACCTCCACACGCCATCTGTAAGAAGTTTAATGAAATTCTGTTCTAAAAACTTAACTGTATTTAGCAGCCAATGCGACTGAGTTAAGTGGAAAGCTTTTTTGAACTGACCTAATATACTACCAGTAGTTCAGTCAGAGACTGAATTACAAACAGCATATTAACAGGATGAATAACAGACTTGCTAGATAGCTTTAGGCAATTCGTTTTTTTCTTACCACAGCTTCCCATCTGTGACATAGGAATAACAATTCCTATATTATAACCTACGTGTATGAGTTCTGCAATAACATGAGAAATTCTGTTATTCAAGGATACATAAATAGTATTATTCATAGATGAACAAAAGATACTGTTTTTCTATGCATGTCTACTAAGGTTAGTAGAATGCGGCTCACTGTTCTTAGAACAGCATCTGCTCTTATGTCTGTAGAAATTCTCAGTCATCCAGGTCATGGTTGTCCCAAAGGAGCTTTTTCAGGAGGCAACTCTACAGAGGTTTAGCTATACAATTTGGGATGAATATCCTTTGAATGGTGTGGGAATAGGAATGGATTCCCTGAGAAAAATTGCAGACCACAGGAACTCAGGTGACCCTGGGGACATAGATAAACCTCCAAGTGCTTCAAAGACCCTCTAAAAGATGGTGAATTACCAGCTGCCTGCAAGGAATATAAATCCTTCCATTCTCCACCATCTTGTCAGAGCCGAAGAAGCTTCTTGGATGAGCAGCAAAATGTCTTCAAAAGAAAAAACAAGAAAGTCCAGTTGCCTCCTGAAAAAGCACCTTTGGGACATCTGCTCTTATGTTCCATCTAAGCATTTGCTTCCATATTCAAAGGGTTAGATCAAGTGGTATTGTTATGTTCTTATATACAGTATATATCACTATATTATTGAATTTATTGAAAAAGGATGGGCAAAATTGCAGCTGCATGTCTTAATCCAGGCTCTGACATCCCAATTCTTTCAATGGGAATTTCAAATTGTGGTTAATATAGTGAATGGCAAAGAATGAAAAACAATAAAGGAGAATATTTGTAACTCAGGGTTGAAATGAGGGGTTCTGGGTGCTCTTTGAGCTTGATTGTTTTCCTGCAGATATTTCAGTGCCCAAATGGGATAACATTACTAGTACTGATGGTGTTATCCAGTTTGGGTTATGAAATGTCTGCAAGAAAACTACCAAACTCAGAGAGCATCAAGGATATCTCAAAGTATGAAAAATAGGGAAGCATTCTGTATGAGTGAAAACCATACAGGGTTATTGTATTGGTTTATTTTAGTCCTCAAATATAAGTTGCCCTAAACCTCCATGCTAAAATAGAATTGAAACATAAATACTAAACTGCTTTTGAGTATTGTAGAACAAAGCTGAAGCCATCATAACAACCAAGTGTCAAATTTTATAAAAATGCACATGTCCCGCTCCCATTCCCCTCCCACAGTTTTAGTATTATTTATTAAGCCACAAGTGCAGGAATCCCATATGTCTCTCCACCTTCTGACTCCTGCTTTTGAAATACCACAGGAACCCACATGACAAAGCTTAAAAACCAGTGCCTGAAACAGTTATAATTGTCAGAAATGCTGTATGAAATAGCTATCATAATTGGAAATGTGTTATAGTCTCTATCAGTGGTTTTACAGATTAACAGGTTTCTGATTCAGAATGTTACAGACATGCTGTGTAGTTTATTGAAGCGCCTGATGATTCTCAAAACTGCCTTAACAAAACTGCCTTTCCTTCTCATGTTAAGGAGGCAATCATAGGAAGGAGGCAATCATAGGAAAAAAAATCAGTTTTATTCCCATTATTAGAGTCCAGCATGCTACTCACTGAAGCTATTCTCATGCTAGACTCTCTCTTGGTAACTTCCTTATGCATTGGCTGCTGCAGCAGACTGCCTGTCCTCCAGGCTAGAATCTTATGCATAATTATGTAGCAGATCTCTTTGAACTCAGTATACATAGAATACGATTGTATGTGTGCTGTTTGCTGAAAGGAAATACCCTCTCTTCATGCTCCCAATAGATGTTTCTCTAGTATCTATTGTGAGCTGTTAACTCTTCAGTAAGAGATATTCCCAAAGGGGCAGCTATATAAATTTCAGCAACAAGAGGCTTGTGGTGCCTGACTGAAGCATTATGATACGATTTCATGATCTTCATTGACCTGATGAAATGGGTTCTAAAACTGATCCCAGCATGGCCACATTGGAGAGCGGTGATAGCACATGGAGACATCTAGAGGACAGCACATTAGGAAATTGTTTTTTTAAATTGAAACAAGGCTCTTTTGTGTCTCTATATTAAGGTTAGATGGTCAGACCCCCAATTTGGTTCTAAAGACAAGGGAAGATACCAATTGAAAACAATTACAGTCTACTACAAAATTCAATATTTATGACAGCTGAGAAAAAAATTATATGTAATCATAGATGTCACTTCAGGGAATAAAGAAACACTGTAATCCCCACACCAATTAAGGAAAGGTAGCTTTGGATGTCTATCATATTATCAAAAAAACAGAAGAAATCTTCCTTGTCTGAGTGTAGAATCTGGGTTGAGAATTTTCCTTGCCTTCTGCCATTCTCTCAACTTGCTGCATTGGATCAGAGATTCAGTTCTCGAGAGGGATTCCTCATATTTCGTATCTCATTGCTTTGTGATAGGTAGAATTGAGATAAAGCTGAAGCTGGTTCCCATTTTTTTTACTCACATGTAACTTTTTGGAAAGATAACAGGAAATGAATTTGTGACATTCTACACTTAAAACTAAATTTAAAAATGCCACTTATCACACATCTTGGTCATAGGGCTATTCTGTCCTTCAAGACTGTTTCAACATTGTAGGTTTATTCTTAACATCAGAAGTTGTTAAGAAACTGCAGGTGGTGTACAGAAGTGGAGCCAATCCATCTTTTGGGAATCTCTGCAATAATCTACTCCCCAATTTAGCCTCAATCTTATATTTTCCTTTTTTAACTTCCTGTCTATTAAAAAGAACAAACTGGGATAACTTATCTCTAATTAGATCCTTGATCCATAGATTTGTTATTCTATCAGACCAGTAATACAAATCCCAGTATGCTAGGAGGGATTTCTGGAAGAAACAGAGAGCAGGATACATACTGGAAATAAATTTTTTAAAAAATTGCTCTGTTGTTTTGCATGTATGTACACTGAGACCTTTTGCACCAGAAACAATTTTTTGGTATGTCTAATCACACTTGGCATTCTACTCTACTCTACTCTACTCTACTCTACTCTACTCTACTCTACTCTACTCTACTCTACTCTGCTCTGCTCTGCTCTGCTCTGCTCTGCTCTGCTCTGCTCTGCTCTGCTCTGCTTTACCCTACCCTACCCTACCCTATCCCACTCCACTCCACCCCTGAAAAATGAAAAAGAAACATTGGTTCCTTGTTTGCACTACTTAGCCCCTTTTATTTATTGCTCCTAACAGTGCCAAAAGCCGATGATGTATCAGTGAGCCATCAGGAAGGAGGCAATCATAGGAAAAAAAATCAGTTTTATTCCCATTATTAAGTCCAGCATGCTACTCACTGAAGCTATTCATGCTAGACTCTCTCTTGGTAACTTCCTTATGCATTGGCTGCTGCAGCAGACTGCCTGTCCTCCAGTGCTATCCTAAAGCTGGAAGAGCTGCATCACAGTGGCAGAGCATGTGCCTATCGATGGATGGTCTAGGTCTAGGATTTAACCCCTGAGTTTACCCCTAATAGGTAAGAGTGATGGAGGAGGCCTCTGCTTGAAAATTGAAAAACCAGGCAGATTGTGATAGCTGGAATTGCACTATGAAATCACCTCTCATTTTCTAATTCCTGTTTTTAAAATAGCATTCCATTCAACCTGCATTTCCATGTTTGGATTGCAAAAGCCATAGTAACTGAACTAATCATAATATTTCCTAGATCAGTTGAAAAGGGCTACACGGAATAGATATGCATTGAGGTTGAGATCATCTGTAGCTGCTTTTTTCCTCCTGTAGTGACATTACAGGCTAGTGTGACATTACAGGTTAAAACGTTTTAGTCGTTTTCATATTGCAACAGGGGCAGCACCTGCCTGACTTGTCTGGGCTTGAAAGCTATTAATGAAACATTTATATTCCTGTGGTGTTCCTGTTGCATTGTTATATTTCATGTGACTCTGACTTTAAGAAGAAAGGCCTTTTCTCCTCTTTTATTAGTGACTAGCCAATATTTTAGAAAAAGACGAGTCTGCTTCCCTATTTTCTACCCTCTTATTCTGCTACCTTTGAATTTGCCTCCCTGAATGGTCATTCCTATAAATCTTCATTACTGGAGTTTTCCAATGCCTGTCTATGACCAGAAAAAAAGACTTGCTTTATTTGATTCGATTTCATCTAGAATTTGCCCCCATCACTAAAGTGAGACTGACTCTTACCTGACCTCAAACATACTTTGTTTAAAACATTTCCAATGTACACTGTTCAAGACTTGTGTCTTGAGTCTATATTACCGCAAGCACTATGAGCTTTGCGTTATTTTTAATAGCTGTTTGTTTTTAGTTATTTATATTTTATATTCCTTAACACTCCCATCTCCCTCTGCGAATGATCATTTTCATACAGGTACATATTCCACAATTGTAAGTATAAAAATCATTGGTAAGTAGTGTGGTTTTTAAATGAGCCATCCCATGACCACACCCAATTTTACATTTTTTCCCCTGGTGATTGTTAAGCATGACATGACCACAAATTGTGATTTTCCTTGTCAGGTTCCCCACTGCATTTCATAAAGATATTCCTCCTACCATAAGTTTTTATAATTTCATTTGTATTACCCTGTTCATTGCAGAAGAATATGTATTAAAAGTTTATATCAAAACTTTGTAGCATTTTGTATCAGCTTTGTAGGAGAGAGATGGGGAGGGAGGGGGGAGAGAGAAAGAAGGGGAGGGGGAGAGATCTATTTAGGGGTGGGCTTCAAAAATTGTAGCAAAGGTTTGACTGCCCGGTTGCTGGGTGGGCGTGGCCATGGTGGGCAGGGCCTAATTGGCTTCCTGCACCACCAAGGGGGGGCATTTTTGCCCTCCCCGGGCTCTGGAGGCTTTCTCTGAGCCTCCAGAAGGGCAAAAATGGCCTCCCCAGGCTCCGGAGGCTCTCTGGAAGCCAGAAACAGGTCCGTTTCCGGCCTTCCCGAACTTCAAGGAGGCCCATTTTTCACCTTCCCTGAGCCTCTGCTCTTACCGGCATCCAAAACAGGCCATGTGGAGACTCCTGGAAGGGGAGGGGCCAGCCAGGAGTGGGATTTGGGGCTTCTTCGAACTGCACAGAATCTTAGCTAGAGGTTCTCCTGGACCCCTGCGAACCTTCAGCAGCCCACCCCTGGATCTGTGCCTACATGTCTCCCAATTCTGGAATTTAAAATAAAGCATCATTGCCTTTTGCCCCGATTTCAAGGACTGCTGATTTCCTTGGCATAGCTAAGCAGGTCAGGCCTAATTAGTGCATAGATGGTAGACCACCAGGGAATTCAAAGGCTGCGGGCAAGATTGGGAAGTCATAAACACACACCAGAATAAGGCAATGGCAGTACGGTTTTGTTCTGTCAAGAAAACTGTCTGGTTGTGTCCATGAAGTCACCAGGCATTGAATTCAACTTGATATGAATTGTAAATGTGCCCTTTTGTTAGCATAAGTATAATTTTCAAAGGGAAGCAATTGTATCCCTTTATTTTATCGTGGACAGATACTGTATCTATTTCCGCTCTTTAAGAAAAGTTAGAGTGACTACTGAAGAATAGTTTCAGAGAAGGGCATTGTGAATAACAGGGAACCAAACGAAGCCCCGTGAAGAAAGACTGAAGGATTGTTTTTAAATGTCTTTCTTTTTCTTTTTCATTTAATAATTAAAAAAAAAATTAAAATAGAATTTAGACCTGAAATTTTCTTACTGGGAATTAATGTGGGAGACTATAATAAAGATATTATATATTTAATAGTCCATGTCACCACTGTTTAATAAAACTTTTTTTTTTTTTTTAAAGAAAGACTGAAGGAGCTGGGTAGGTTTATAAGTAATCCTTGACTTACAACCACAACTGAACTCAGAATATCGTTTTTCCATATTTGCTAAGCAAACCACGCACTTTTGACATGCAACGACAAAAAGGTTAGTATAGGGTTTCCTGCTTAAGTAGGAGGTTTGACTAGAAGACCTCCAAGGTCCCTTCCAACTCTGTTATTCTATTATAGTTATTAAATTAGTAAGATGGTTGTAAAGTGAATCTGGCTTCCCCATTCGCTTTGCTGGTCAGAAGTTCACAAAAGGGAATCACATGATCTAGAGACACTGCAACCGTCGTAAATACGAACCAGTCGTCAAGCATCCCAATTTTGATCATGTGACCCTGGGGATGCCACAACGGTCATAAGTGTGAAAAACAATCATGTCAACTTTTTCAGTGCTGTTGTAACTTTGCACGTTCACTAAATGAATTGTTGTTGTTAGGAATAACAATGTTACCTAACTTAGTTTGGGTAAAATAATATATATAAACTATGATTGTAAGTGAAAGTGTGTGTCACTTTAAACAGCAAAGCATGTAATTTTGGGTGTGGCTGTAAAACCGCCATAAGAGGGAGCAAGAGAACTTGATTGATTGCTGGCTTACTGAATTGCTTGCTGACAATGATGGATTGATGGTTCCCTGCTGCTGCTGCTGCTGCTGTTGAAGGAAGAAAGGAGGTTTGAATTTCTTCATATCTCTACTGTGAGAAGATTTATTACTGGACTGATATTTGTAAGTTTACTGACCTCTTTTTCGACACTGGACTTTGCAACTGAATAATCCCCGGATGGACTGAACTAGTGTATGATATATGGACTGTTTTGACTATGCTAAAACTCTTACTGGAATAAATTATTTAACTAGCACAGTGTATCTGTTTTACTGAGTGTAAGCTACAAAAACATTTATCTCAAATATTTTGCCTGCCTGCCTGCCTGCCTGCCTGCCTGCCTGCCTGCCTGCCTGCCTGCCTGCCGTGCAGATTCTGCTAGGGTGTATCCCTAACAGTTGTAAATCAAGAACTACCTGCAGTTGCCTGGTTGGTATTACACCATGAACCAGAGTTTTGATTTTCTGTAAGCTAGAATGGCTAGCCAAATGAACAAACCCCCTAGATCTGCTCCTGAGTTTTCTACATTCTGATCTGTGAAAATCAGCAGGTAAAACTTTTATTCTGATTATAATTTCCTTCTCTCCTGCTCGTCCCTTTGATGTTTCTATTCTACATTCCCTGTGAGACAGGTGACCTGAAGCAGCTTGCAGAAAATAGTAGAAATGGCTTCTCTAAAACATTTTAGGCAGGAAAAAAAAGCCTAGTAAATTAAAATGCTGGCATAAAGTGAAAACCCCACAACATCAACAAAATTGAAAAGGAATTCAACAGCTTGTTAAACAGTTAGATCACCGTGCTTTGAAACACACCTCATAATGTTTTCAAATGCCCACTGAGAACAATGTTGAGATGACCAGGCTTGACTGCAGAGTTCAAATACCTTCTGGAAAATGAACGTCTCTTCAAATGCCCTATACAGCAATAGCAATAAGACTTATATAGTGCTTCGCAGTGCTTTATAGCCCTCTCTAAGCAGTTTATAGAGTCAGACCCAACAATCTGGGTCCTCATTTTACTGACCTCAGAAGAATAGAAGTGTGAGTCAACCTTGAGCCTGCAGCAGGGGTGGGATTCTACCAGTTCGCACCTATTCGCTAGAACCATTTTTTTAAACATTCTAAGCAGTTCGGAGTACCGTTGTTAGAAGAAATTATTGGCCTAATCCTGTAAGGAAGGCAGGAAGGAAACATTCTGGTGTTGCTTACAGAAACTGCCTTTCCATTAACCCTTATTACATTCTTGGCAAGACTAGACTTCCTGTCTCTGGACCTTCTCTGGAGTTTTTTTCCCCCTCTGTCCTGGTACTTTGTTTGTGTGGAGTGACCATTCAAAGTTACAATGGCACTGGAAAAAGTGACTTATGACCATTTTTCACACTTGCAACTGTTGCAGCATCCCCACAGTCATGAGAGGCCAGGCAAGGAGATGCGTGTCTTGATGTGAGTGATATTGAGTTAGCAACGCCCAACCAGTCACATGACCACCAAGCCATGTCCACCAGTCACATGACCACCATCGCCTAAGCTACGCCCACAGAACCGTTTGTTAAAAAATTTGAATCCCACCCCTGGCCTGCATTACTGCGCTCTAACCACTGCACCACCATGGCTCATAAACTGTATCTCCCTAGGGCAATGATGGCTAACCTTTTCGTTGTCATGCCAAAAGTGCACAGGCCTGCATCCATAATGCAACACAGGTGCAACCCCCACACGCACCATGTGCCTCTGTGCATGCATGCATGTCTCTAATGCACTGCCCCCGTGCATGCATGGCAGATAACTGACAATCAGCTGGCTGTTGGGAGGTGCACACATGTGCAGTGCATCTCTTCCAAGCAATGGCTTGTGTGCTGGCTGAAATGGCTCTGCATGCCACTTCCGGCACACGTGCCATAGGTTTGCCATCATGGCCCTCTCTAGGATATGAGAGTTTAAGCAGGGCTTCTAATGTTCATATGCTGTCCAGTAAAATACCATGTCAGTTAGGCATTCTGATTGAGAATGATGAGTGTACTAGTCCCATACATCTGGAAAAAACCAGTTTTTGGAGGGCTGCATATCATATGCTCTTCCAAACTCTTTGGTGTCTATTAAACTGATCACTAAATATTGAGCTCAGGAACGAATAATCAACTTATCTGCTTTATAGTAAAAGGTGGGTGCTGTCAGCAGTCCATCTTCATTTAAAAACCGTCCAGAAGTATTTTACATAAGCTGTACCACCTGAACCATTTTTAAATAAGGAGAGGTTGCATTTGCAAGATATATGTAGTGAACCTAAAACTACTTGTTGTGAATTAATAAAAGTACTTGAATAAAGATTATTAAGAGCTTGAAGTAAAGTGCAGGGTTCTGGCCCTGCACTTCTGATTGGCCGATAATAGCGACATCGGATTGGTCCGTTCAGGAGAATCTGATTAGCTATTAATGAGCCTCTCCCATTGGTTAACGTAGCTAGTGCTCCCTGTGTTTTCATTGACTCAAGAGCTTGCCTATATAAAGGGGGCCGTTGTGGCCATAGAGCTGAGCTGTTACACATGTAAATAAAGAGTTTGAAGTGCACTGTTCACCGGCTCGTCTCCTCCTTAGCGCCCATGCACAGAACATAACACTGGCGACGAAGGTGGGATGTGGAGACGTCAGAGCTGACTGAATGACAAAGAACTATAACAGAGCACGTGGCTGAAACGCACCAATGACGTAACCATGTCCGCCGGCGTCATATCACCCGCTCCATTCGACCCGGCAGAAGAAGACTGGGACTCATATATGGATCATTTCCAGATGTTTCTGGAGACCAACAATTTGAAGGATGCCACTACCGGAAAGAAACGGGCGGTATTCCTAACTCATTGCGGGCTGACCGTATTCAAGATGGCCAAGGCACTAGCGAAACCGGCAGAAGTAAAGTCTATGGACTGGGACGTCCTCTAACCCCTGCTGAGGGCTCACTATGCACCGACTGTGCCAACGCTCATTAGAAGGCATGAATTTTACCAGAGAAGTCAGTGGAAGGGCGAAAGTGTTGCTGATTTCATAGTGGATCTCCGGAATCTGGGAGGCCTATGCGAGTTTGCCGACCTAGAAGAAGCCCTGAGAGACCAAATAGTTCTGGGATTAGATGCTCCAGGCACACAGAGTAAGCTGATGGCGAAAGGCGACATTAGCCTTAAAGATGCCATCGCTGAAGCTACTGCAGCAGAAGCAACCAGGAAGTCGGCTGCCCGAATGCGCCTCACCCATGCCCCGCTTCTCCAACTCGCCTGTGAAATTTCACCCTAGTCAGAAGGACAGCCTACAACAGCCCACCACGAGGACCTCAAATCGTCATCAGAAAGCGATGAAGAAGAGGTCCACCGACTTCGGTCCGAACGAGACCAACGCCATAGATCGCAGCACCAATGCGCTGGTTGTGGAGGAAGCCACCCCCGGTCAGAATGCAAATTTCTCGACGCACTCTGCCATGTGTGCGGGAAAAGAGGCCATATTGGACGGGTCTGTAGAAGCAAGCTAGGACCCAGCCAGCCCTCGAGGGGGGCTAACTATCGCCAACCGACAGGAAGCCATCGTGTAAAGCGAGAACCCGTGAACCACCAATGGAACAACCACTCCTACAGAAACCAAACCCTAAACCACTCAACGAAGTGAGAAGAGGCTCACCAAACTATCACGATCGGTCACGCCTCATCTCTTGATGCCAAGAAGATCCGAGTGAAAGTGGCCATCGAAAATCAGCCCTGCCTGATGGAAGTCGATTCAGGATCGTCCCTCTCGATAGTTTCCTGGAAGACCCTCAAGCAGCTCATCCTTACTGTCCGGCGGCAAGACCTCAGATTTCAAAGACTCATACTCAAAGACTATCAAGGAAATCGAATTCCAGTCGTTGGATCCAGCCAAGTCCGGGTATCGTTTAAGAACCGTACAGCATTCCTACCCCTGACTGTAATCAACAGGGATCGGCCTAGTTTGTTAGGCCTCCAATGGTTCGCTCCACTCGGAATTGAAGTAGCCGGCATTCACTGAACCTGCAGCAGTGACTGGGAAGAGGACCTCGTCCAAGAATTCCAGGATGTCTTTGCAGAAAAACTAGGCGAGTACAAGGGGACCCTGATATCATTTAACCTCAATCCCGAAATAGCTCCCATCCGCCTTAAGCCTCGTCGAGTTCCATTTGCCCTTAAACCAAAGATTGACGAGCAGCTTGATAAATTAATAGCCCAGGGTGTGTTAGAACCAACCGATCACTCTCCCTTGGAAACCCCAATCATGACAACCATCAAGCCGGATGGATCGATAAGAATTTGTGGGGACTACCGAGCCAACCTGAACCACGCCCTTCAACAAAATGCTTACCCGGTACCGGTGGTGCAACACCTCCTCCATTCCCTGGGGGGCGAAAAAGTCTTCGCTAAACTAGACTTAGCCCAGGCATACCAGCAACTGCCTGTAGACAAAAAAACGGCAGAGGCCCAAACGATCGTTACGCACCGAGGTGCGTTTAAATGTAACTGACTCCAGTTTGGAGTGAGCGTAGCCCCGGGAATCTTTCAAAGTTTGATGGAAAGACTATTACAAGGGATAAAAGGCGTTGTCCCATATTTTGATGATGTGTTAATCGCTGCCCTGACTCGGAAAATACTAAAGGATCGCCTGGGGTTGGTTCTCCAGAGATTTAAAGACTCAGGTCTCAAAGTTAAAAAAAACAAGTGTCAACTATGTATGGATCGCGTAGAATTTTTAGGATATTTAATTGATAGTCAAGGCATTCATCCCACTGATAGCAAACTTAGGGCAATCAAAAATGCCCCAAAACCCCGAAATAAGGCCGACCTCCAGGTTTTTCTAGGCCTTATCAATTTTTATAACGTTTTCCTGCCTCACAAAGCAACCGTAGCCGAACCCCTACATCATTTATTGGACAAAAAAGCAACTTGGGTATGGGGACACAGAGAGGAACAGGCGTTTCGACATGTGAAAAATTTATTGACTTCTGATGCTGTTTTGATGCAGTATAACGAGACTTTGCCTTTAACGATCACGTGTGATGCATCACCATTCGGAGTGGGCGCCATTTTGAGCCACGTTTTGCCAAACGGTAGTGAAGCCTCTGTTACCTATTTCTCAAAGACGTTATCAAAAGCAGAACGCAATTACAGTCAAATTGATAAAGAGGCCTTTGCTATTGTGTCTGCTGTTAAGAGATTTCATGAATATGTGTATGGCCGAGCCTTTACTATAGTGACTGACCACAAACCTTTACTGGGAATAATAGTGGGAGATAGGCCAACACCTTATATATTATCTCCCAGAATGACTCGCTGGTCAGAATTCTTGGCTGCATATAATTACAAGTTGCAACACCGCCCGGGGAAGGCCATTCCCCATGCCGACGCATTGAGCTGTACACCACTTCCAGAGACCATTGATGACCCCACTCCAACAGTTACAACACTGCAGATCGAGACACTTCGAACACCGCCACTAACAGCCCGAGATATATCGATTGAAACGAAACGCGACCCCATTTTAGCACGAGTCCTCAGTTGGGTCGAGCATGGATGGCCATTGGACCAGGTACCTGACGACTACGTCCCATTCAAGAATCGACAAACAGAACTATTTTCCCAGAAGGGCTGCATTATCTGGGGTAATAGAGTCGTTGTCCCAGAGCGGTTACGACAAGCGATACTAAGAACCTTGCACGATGGCCACCCCAGCATCGTGCGCATGAAAGCCCTCGCACAAAGCTACACGTGGTGGCCGGGTATCGACAAGCAGATCGAGACATAGGTAAAAGCTTGTCACAAATGCCAGGAAGTAAGCAACGCCCCTCCGAAACTGAATGGGACTTTCCCGACTGAATGGGAAACACCGAGAGGACCATGGTCCTGTAGTCATCTGGACTTTGCGGAACCTACCAAAGGACACACATTTTTATTAACGGTGGATGCCTACTCGAACTGGCTTGAAATCCATGAGATGAGAAATACAACAACCGAATCAGTCATCAGGAAACTAGACAGACTATTTGCAACACACGGATTACCAGATGTTCTGGTATCCAACAACGGGCCCCAATTTACCGCGCTGTCCTTTGAACAGTACCTGGCGGACCGCGGTATTCGCCATGCACTGACTTCGCTGGCGCATCCTGCGGCCAACGGAAGGAACGAGCGCATGGTATAATTCGTCAAGAAAACCTTGCATAAAATGGACTATGGCGATATAGAAGACAAGATTAACCGGATACTCCTTTTGCAGCATATCACTCCGCACAGCGTCACCAACAAAACTCCCGCTAAGTTATTGATGGGGCGGAAACTCTGCTCCCACCTTGACTGTCTGCACCCATCATATGAACCTGAAAAACCACACGGATCCAGCGGGAAATGCCGTAACTTCCAGGTAGGTGACTTGGTTTTCGCTAGGAACTTTTCGGACGATCCGTTGTGGGTCGAGGCAACTGTAGTCCAAGTAACCAGCCCCAGATTGTACCGCATGAGATGTCGTGACGATAGAATATGGAAGTGCCATATTGATCAGCTGCGTCCAAGGCTACAGTCGGGGATCTCCGAGTCCCCTGACTTCCAAACCGAGGGGGGAGGAGATACCGAGGAAGCTGAATTTGAAATGGCAGAAAGCTGAAACGGAAGTAATGACCGCTCAGAGGCAACACGTGAAGAAGGATCGGGGATGGGGGTGAGCTCGCTTCAAGGAGATGCCGAGAACATTAGCGGCAACGAAAATTTGAATACAGAACTGGAGGCATCCTCTTCACCAGATAACGTCCTACCTCAACAAGACTGTAGCCAAATACCGGGAGAACAACGTAAATCAAATAGACAATCAAAACAACCTGCCTACCTCAAAGACTACGTGACCGCACCCCTTAAACGAAACCCGGGGAGAAGGGATGTTGTGAATTAATAAAAGTACTTGAATAAAGATTATTAAGAGCTTGAAGTAAAGTGCAGGGTTCTGGCCCTGCACTTCTGATTGGCCGATAATAACGACATCGGATTGGTCCGTTCAGGAGAATCTGATTGGCTATTAATGAGCCTCTCCCATTGGTTAACGGAGCTAGCGCTCCCTGTGTTTTCATTGATTAAATACTCAAGAGCTTGCCTATATAAAGGGGGCCGTTGCGGCCATAGAGCTGAGCTGTTACACATGTAAATAAAGAGTTTGAAGTTCACTGTTCACCGGCTCGTCTCCTCCTTAGCGCCCATGCACAGAACATAACACTACTCACCCATATTTAGACCAGTGAAGACTGCAAATTCTATCTATGCAGTGGATTTACTGGTGAGTGTGTTGTATGAGAGTTGGACAGAGAAACAATAGTTACTTACAGGTTTGTGCCACATGAATGTGGTAGTGACTTATTTCATCATCCATGCAGCAGTCGATACAATAATATCAACAAAGAGGCAAAAATGACAAGAGGCAGTTTTGCATAAAATCTGCATATACCATTTATATGCATGAGTGCATGTTTGTAAATGAATACTGTAATTTAATTATGGAAAAATACATCTTGCAACAGATAGGGAGGAACACTTAGTCAAATGATTTTTTTACTTTCTGATGAGCAAATTCAGGTGCCTTATTTTCCCTTCTTGCCCTTCTTCACAAGACTAAATAGCTCTTCAAAGTGAGGGTAATGTTAAGCCTGTGTTCCCCAACCAGGGTTAAGGAGTCAAGCTAAACAGAATGTGCAGCGTTAGTCAGATAGGCACACAGATAAATGAGTGAGATAAGCTTGTATGTTTGTTAACATACAGTAAAAATAACAGATACGCTTGTGCTATCAAAATATAGTTTATTCCATTTCGAGTTTATAGCATAGTCAAAATAACATCCATTAGTCATGTATCATTTTAGTCAGTCCATTCAAGGATATTCAGTTAGCAAAAGCCCATGTAGAATATCCAATGTCAGTTCACTGACAAATCAGTCCTTTGTCTCTCCTTTTCAGTAGGGGAAAAACACAGTCTTCAGTATATCCAGTAATTAGGGATCATCAAGCCAGAGAGAGCAAGCTGACGTTCCTTGCTTCTTTTATGGTGCTTTTTACAACCACTCCCTTAATTACATTCCTATATTTAAAGTTGCAGACACTTTAACTTAAAAACCATGATAACATATTTATTATTTTACCTAAACCAGTTAGGGTAAACAATTTTATCCCTAACAGGTAACTTTGATTATGCGTCATCAAGTCAGTTCTTCAGGGAACGCTTCTTCAGACTAACACATTTTATTAAAAGGAACAAACCTTTGTGTGCTAAACTCACTTCATCAAATGCAGTTCATCAGAAGTCTCAGATGAAGTAAGCTGTGGCTTACAGGAATGTACAGAGTGCCTTTTAAATGAAATTTATTAGTCAGAAAAGACGCCACCAGACCTCTGGTGATGTTTGGCTACCATATGTTTGGCTACCACATTGTTCTCTTCAGGAAGAAGTCAGAGCTTTCCCACAACAGATTGTAATATAGGGTGCTTCCAATGAACAAATTCAGAGGTGCTTTTGTTGTATGCTGTACTATGCCATGTGCCCCTCTGATTTTTTAACATCCTAAAGGTTTAAGAAGTACAAAAATGTAATTCTGAAATCAAAGAGGTTACCATCAAACAGCAGATGTACCTACATGCCTTGATAACTATGACTCAAGAAACAGCCAAGGTGACTAAAAGAAGGCTCAGGAGGAAAAGGAAGTTTGTTCTCTCATTGGTTCTAGCAGTCATGAGTCATGAGTCATTAGTTTGGCCTGGACCTGCTCAGGTAAATGCACAATGGACACAATAGAAAAATGTCAGGCAGGTTGGGATTTAATCATAGTTTTCCCTCTGTCAACAGTAGCCTGTAGGTTGTTCTCTTGTGAGTCTGCGTTGTGAGTCTCCAAGACAGTGTTTCTCAATCGTGGCCATTTTAAGCTGAGTGGACTTCAACTCCCAGAATTCTCCAAACAGGGAGTTGAAATCCACACAGCTTAAAGTGGCCAAGGTTGAAACCCTGCTCCAAGATTAACTTGGAAATGAGTAGCAAAGACGATTATCTTCATGGAAAGAGGGGTAGGGTATATTGCACTAGGTGGTTTGTTTCATTTTGGCTTATTAATATTGTTTAAATCCAGCTAATCTAGTTTGGGCAGAAGGTTTTATTGCTTCGCTTTCTGTCATATTGTAGGAAGTTAACACCCACCCTTCTCCTAGGAAAATGAAGTATTTTAGGAAATATTAAAACAGCAGAATATTTTCCCTAAAAGGAAGATAGAAACTCAGCCTTCCCACCTTTGTTAATGTCCCATTAAGACCTGGACCAGTCTATTCTACATAACAAAGATCTACCTCCTTCAGGCAGAGCCATTTAATTGCCTTTCACTGCATCACCCATATTGTAATGACCAACCTCGTCTTTCACTGCATCACCCATATTGTAATGATCAACCTCGTCTTCATCATGTTGCAAGGGATTTAGCATCCATATTCCATGAATTTTTTTTAATTTATTACAGTATGTATTATTTACCTTAGTGCCAATTTTTGGTGACCTGGAACAAAATGACCAAGAGTGCAAGAGGCTGCCCAGTTGCCTTTCCCACAGAGATGCATTGGAGGAGGGGGATCATTTTCCTTCAGAATTCCCAATCTGACTTGCCCCATTTTCAAACTTGTTCCTTTGTTGGCTTCTGTAACCTCAACAAATTTGACCCTCTTCTGTTTTGGACAGCTATTCTGCTGGCAGATGGACAGATGGACAGAATCCTGAGATCTTTTATATAATTTCTTTCCAAATTATAATTGTGTTGGAATAATTGTGTGATTGAAAACCTGAGTATAGTAGTGCGAAGGGAACTACAAAATGAGTGTTGCTCAGCTTTTCATTAACTTTTAATTTGGTTTGAAATTCATAACATCTCCTTAGTGTGGCAGCTGAAACTACCCAAAAGTAGTTTTTTTCCCAATAAACCATTATTATTAAGAATCCCTGGCCTACCATACCATGTGAATGAGATCACTGTGCCCTTAATTATTAGATGCAGAATTATACTAACTCTTATGGTGCTGTACATGTTTTTAGCCCAAAGGATTCCAGGTGGACTAGCTAAATGATTTCAAATACTAAAGCCAGAAAAGATTCAACTGAAGACAAGTAGCAGTAATTCAGCGATTCAGTTCAGGATTTAGTTTACATATCAAACACCAACAAAGTTAAATGAATGTCTTAAGAACCCTGGATATTACAGGTTAGGGAACAGCGTTTAAAACTAGAAGTTATTAAGCAAATTGTGTGTGTTTGCTTTTAGTGCAAAGCACTAGACAGTGGTGTTGAGCACAATAATTGCATATAACAGAACATACAATTTCATCTGATAAATGTAGAGCTTCCATAATGAGGGAGTACCTCCTAGCCTGTTTATGTAAGGTAACAGAGATTCTAATTTTATAGATATCCCATTTTCTTGTCTGGGCTTTTGACTGATTTCATGAAGAACAAAGGAATGTATTTAATATAAGATATATGATGGCTTATTTGGAACTTCCCTGTAAAATTTAATAGAATTCTTTATTGGCCAAGTGTGATTGGACACACAAGGAATTTGTCTTGGTGCAAATGCTGTCAGTATACATAAAAGAAAAGTTACATTCATCAAGAGTCAAGAATCATAAGGCACAACACTTAATGATAGTCATAGGGTACAATAAACAATCAAATCATACTAGGATATACTATTTAATATAAATCATTTATTAAAATTGGGTCATAAGCACCATTATTCTCAATATCATATAATGACAAGATGAAATGACACTAAAGCATCAGCAACTCAGCAAAACAAGCATTGTGAATAAAGCCATTAGTAAAGGTTGCATATTTTGATCAGTGCTAACATAATGGTTTGCTATATAGTATTGGATTAATCCAGGAAAACTCTTATACTTATTTTGAACTACAGTATGGATCTCATTAAGAGCTCTTTCACATGGGAAAGACATTTTTTTTAAAATATTTCTGGGAATCAGGTAGGTTATAAATCAAATGAATGAAATCACATTCCTTCCCAGCTCCCCAATTTAAAACCACACATCTGTGTCAGGAGAATATTTTTATTTTCATAAATTGTTTACAGCTTCAGGTTCTTGCTTCAGAAGAAGCCAATCAAGCAGCCACGAAACAGCTCTAAACCATCTATTTCTGAGTCCCGAAGAAGCCAGGGCAGGTATCTGCCTGCCTTAAAACAGCCCCAAGCTGCTGCTTTCTCTCTCTTTCAGGAACAACTGTCTGCCTGGGTGCACGCAAGGCAAGGAGTAAGTGCACCAAAACAAAAGTAAAGAAGGTCTGAAAAGGATTAATCGGGATTTTTAAATGAACTGTGCCCCTAGGGTTAGGGGTCATGAGCCTCCTGAGGGACCTTATGGCCAGAACAAGAGCTGCATAAAGACATGCTGTTAACATAATCAATTTCAGCCAACAGAAAGCAATGTAATGAAACATAATAAAAGCAGAGTGCAAAGGGAAGAGAAGGGAAGAATCCTCAATACACAAATATATTTTCTCTTAATGAAAAATGCCATTATCCTAGTTATTGCTGAGAGGGAGAAAAGTCAAGTCGACCAGAATCCAGTGCAGAAATCTGGGCATTGTCTACTGGGAACTTCCAAAATAGGTCCTCCAAAAGGAGAGGGGAGGGAGAGATTTAATAGAAGAGAGCACTCCTCCAGGAGCATTTAATTACTGCTCTCATCTCACCTTAGAATACAATTATCCCATGGAGAAAGAAAAATTAATCTGGTCTTGTTATTATTGAGAATATTGGCTGGGGATGATGTCCCTTGAAAGATTTGCAAAAGCCTCTAAAATCTGTGGACCACAAAGTAGAAGATTGGAAGTTAACTTTTGCTATAGAATCTGGATGATTTTATTAGCTGCTGTGACTATTTTACCCAGAGGGTTAAAATGTCCTCAATTAAAATAATTGCTAAAAGATCAGAAGCTGGAAAGTACTAATCAGTACATAAAAACTTCTCAGCCTTTGGAGTTGAAATGATATTCCTGATTTTGTCAATTTCAATTATTTATGAGTAGCAGGATTTCAAGGGCTTTGAGGATTATCTTATAAGCAGACAAAAAGAAGCTAAACAAAAATGTGTTTTCAGTTTGTTCCAGGTTCCACTGTATTTTAAGTAAAATATCCTTCTTGTGGAATCTGAATCCTGATGATTTCGTGGCCTATTTATGTGCTTTCCTTGGAAAGAACACGGAGTTGATTTGCTATTGCCTTTTCAGAGGATGTTTTTGAACTTTTAAATCTAGCCCACAACTTTGATGTCTTCTGGAATTTTCCACCATAGCTCATATATCAGGTATAACAATTATTCTTTAAAATACTAATGTACTTCTGCTAATGAAAAAGTATACTAAGAAATAATTAAGCCAAAGGAATGTTTAAGAGACTGAACCTTCAACAGCTATATTTGCATGCCTGAGCCCCAAAATCAGTTTATTAATAAGGACCCTTTCTGCCTAATCAATTTTATAAAAGGCACAAAATTTCATGAATTGCTATTCATTTCACCAAATATCTAGTGGATAAACTGCTATGTGTTTAATGAAGTAAGGTACAACTTCTAGCATGTTATTTTAATGCCAGGTTTTCTTTTCTGAGCTTTTCTTTATGCAGTTTACAAAATAAATTGAGGTGGGTTTTTTTTTTGCATTTCCACAGGCTCTTTCCCACTTCTCTGGCAATTATTTGTTCCTCAAGCATTTTGTTCTCCTGGCAGTTTGCTTTATGCTGCTACCCTGGCAAAGGACTATTCACTGTACTTTTGCAGTAAGACTGATGAATTCTGGGAACTGACATATACACATTTGAAAAGTGCTAAGATTGAGAAGCAGTATTTTAAACTCAGTATCTACATCCTGAACTTTGAATTTAAAGGGAGGTACAAGGTGAAGAGAGTCTTTGTCACCTGCTCTCCTGATGCAAATGGTATTGGAAAACCTTTTTGTTAGGCCTGAGATCAGTAGGAATAGTGACCTTGGGAAATGTTTCATAAAGTTCGGATTCCTAAGCAGGGCTGAATTTTTTTTTTTTCTGGCAGTTGAAACAGAAATGGCTGTGGTAGCAGACAACCCCATGGCTGAATCAGAGGGGGTCATCCTGAAGGGGTTGCAGGTCACTCAACTTTCTCTCACTCCTACTTTTTATGACCATGTAGTTCCTTAATTTGGGGTAGAATTGAGGTGACTGTTTACTGGTCTGATGCCCTTCCTGATGCCTATGTGGAGTTTGCAGCAGATATCTTTCCTTTGCACCCTACGAGAGAAACATCTGCTTGGGATTGAACTCTCAGGCTCCTCCTACTGATGTGCCATAATGTTTGCATAGAAGGGTTTGTTCTCTTATCCCACGGAAGGCACTACTTTTCACTGGATTGGTTTGATCCAGCTTCATGGATCCCATGGCAGACGTGACACATTTGACCTATTGTATAATAAAGTCTGCCCAAAGAAAGCTTGCCTGTGGAACATCATAAGATGCTGGGGCAGACACCTAGCATAGCAGATTGTATATTTTGATATTAACATAAATGCATATATGTATATATTTGGCAGCATGGAATATTTTTGTTCAGGGTTAGTTTCTATCTAGTTAATTTTTTCCCATCTGCAGATTTGGGAATTTTCCCAAGAATGTGAACAGATGCTTCTAGATTTTCAGTAGCTGTTTTGTCTACACAGACACCACAATTCTGTCTTCAATTCGCTAGCAACAGCACAACAGAGGCTATCTCACTTAGAAGTACATTTTGTTTATTAGTAGCACATCTGCAACTGACTTGCTGATATCCCTACAAAGGTTCCCCCCTCCCCCACTTCTGATTGTGTCCACTTGTCCGAGTCTGCTTGAACAAGTTCCTGCAGTTTACTTGGCAAAGTTTTTCAGGAGTGGTTTGCCATTGTCCCCTACTAAGGCTGAGATTGAGTGACTGGCCCAAGGTCACCCTGCTGGCTTTGTGCCTAAAGTGAGACTAGAACTCCCAGTCTCCCAGTTTCTGGCTTGATGCCTTAACCACTATGCCAGACTACCTCTGAGATGTATTTTATTGGCAGAGAAATGTTCATCTTTTGTTAGTGTCACAGTTTTCATTTATTCAGTCCAACAAGCTTAAAGAGAATTTGAACAACTTGGTTTAATTATACCCAAGAATAGCGAAACAGTAAAATGCCAAACAATTCTCAAATTCAAAGAAAGCTAAAAATCCAGACAGTTATTAGGACTGTTTTTCAATAAAAGAAAATGAAAGAATAATATAACCAATTATATTAACAACATACAAAAGTAGTAGAGTCTTTGATCCCTCTGTTTAAAAAATGGAAAAGAGTGATGTGATGAGACATGTCTATCATCCAGTTGTCCCTCAAACATTGCCCAAAGAAAAGATTGTTTTCCTGTTACTGAACCAAACTGTAAGATATTTCTCACTAACCTTACAGGTTATTTATTACAGATCAAATGAAACAATAAACCTGAAGCCATTTTAGAAAGTGTTATCTACTTCCTAAAAACCAGAATAAGGACAGCTTTATCAAATATATTTGGATGTTCATTTTTCGCCAACATCCTCTTCACTGCAATTTGACTTGTTGCCATAAGGTTGCTATGAAAATTTCATCATATCACTTTATCGTTTCTTCTTTGTTTCTTTTTTGAGCTTCTTGTTCACTGAGATAGCAGCAGTTTTGGGTTTCTTGACTGCTTCAGCAGTTTTCGTTTCAAAGCTTTCAGTATCCTGTTAAGTTCATTAAGGGAAACAGAACATTAATGATTTTGTGGATAGGTCGTAGATCTTTTTTATTATTTGCTGGTACATAAGAATGCTGGAGAAACGTGCTCATGAATCATTTATAAAATCAAATGCACTGTACTTCTAAGTACTGCATGTTTTGTATCTTTTACACAGAAAATGTAATTAAAAAGTTTATTCAGACTGACCCTAGATATTTTTATTTGGAAGAAGCTTATATGAATGTCATTTTTAAAAAACAACAAAAACTCTACAGTCTTAAACATTGGACATCTGTATTTTGAGGTGATGAGTGCCTATCAGCACAGCTTTCTAGCCAAACTGGGAAAATAATAAGATATATATTACATATAAAATAATAATAGATACATAATAGATACAAACTCAGGGTAAACTGCACCAAACTCGATTGCAGGAAATACGACTTCAGCAACAGAGTGGCCAATTCCTGAAATACTCTGACTTTATGGTTTCTTCCCAAAACCCCCAAAACTTTTAACCTTAGACTGTCTATTGTCGACCTCACCCCATTCCTAAGAGGTCTTTAAAGGGTGTGCATAAAGCAACATGCCTACTGTCCCTGTCCTAACGCTACTTAAATCTGTTATGTAATACATGCTCGACAAATAAAATAAAAATAATAAATAATAATGGAAGAACAACAGAACAAAGTGAAGGGGGGAGGATTAATAGGCGATAGCAGTAAATGGCTTTACCCAAACAAGACTGAAAGGCTGTGGGTTCTAAGGCTCCCTAAATCTAGAGACTGTCTATCTTTTTGAATAGGATTAAACTTTCCAGACAAAACTTGTGTGCAATTTGAGAGTCCTCTTGGGTTTTCTTTTCCCACTGAAGAGCAGTTCGCATTGGCAGTCATGACCAAGAAAGACCTTTAAACAAATCCACCTTTTGCACCAGTTGCCCCCATTTCTGGATCCGGAAGCCCTACTCGTGGTCAATCATGCCTGAGTCGCTTCCTGATTGGACTGCTGTAATTCATGCTATATGAGGCTCCCCTTAAACACCATCAAGAAGCTGCAACTGGTCCAAAATGCAATGGTGTATAGTTATGGATCCATCAAAGGTACCCTATACAATATCAGTACTACACAGCTGCATTAGGGATCTACAAGTTCCTGGTGCACTTCATGGATATCACTCAAAAAGCCCTTCATGACAGACATGCTGTTATTTGTGCTGCCACCTATCTCTGTTTCTGGCTGACCCTCGGATTTGAAGGGTGGACATGCTTTGGATCACCTCTATGAAACACTGCCACCTAGTGAGACCAAAGAAGCATGCCTTATCTATCCTAGCACCTGCCCTTTGGAACAGCGTTATCACCTGAGATAATTCGGTAATCCTGACTGTGTTGGCTTTTTGTAAGTCCTTTAAAAATGTTTATAGATTATAATCTAGTAATTCATGATGCATTATTTGTTTTGTGTTAACAAAGATTAGTATGTGTCCAAAATTAGCAGAACACCAAATACAAACTATTCATTTGAAACTGAAATTTTTAGGCTCTATCTATGCAAAATTTATGACTTCAGTATCAGCTTCAATTTTAAATATTTCCTCCAACCTTTGTCTAGCCTACTTTGGTACCTGATAATAATCATTCTGATTATTAAAAGGAAGCATGGATCTTCTTTACTTAGCATAGTCATTTTATCTGTTTCCATATTTTCTTTTCTTTATTCGGAAGCACTTATGCCTGATAAGTTTACAAAACTGGTGGGAAATTTTTGGAAACATATGGAGAAGAGTTTTTATTGAAATCAAGTATCATCTTGAGAAAGAAAGAAAGAAAGAAAGAAAGAGAGAAAGAAAGAAAGAAAGAAAGGAAAGAAAGGAAAGAAAGAAAAGAAAGGAAAGAAAGAAAAACTCATACACATTCATGACATTTTTAGAGGAAGCTAAATTCACAGGTTGTTTTTCCTCATTAAACATGTTTTGATATAAAACATTTTTTTGGATTCTAAAGATATCCACAATTAATGTATGCCAACTAGAAACAAAGCATAAAAACTGGCAGAGGGCTCTTTGCTGATTTTAAGCCTGTTAAGAAAGCAATGCAAATTTTACTTTGCTGGAAAGGGGATAAGACTTGCCAGTATCTTTATCTTTATGGATTTGACTGAAATCTCTCCTATGTTACAGGGCTAGGGCAATTTGCTTATGTATCCTTCCAACAAAGGATAGTGGACTTGCATGCCAAGGTAGGTGAATCACCCACAGGAAACACCAAGCCTTTGAACAAACAAAAGCAAAAGCATTTATCATTCAGAGACTTAAAAGTGCAAAGTTTAAATGCTTCTGAATAAAGAAAATATGGAAACAGATAAAATGACTATGCTAAGTAAAGAAGATCCATGCTTCCTTTCAATAATCAGAATGAATTTTAAATTGGAAATAGTGCATGGCAAAGGATGATTGTTCATCACCAGGAGATTCCCAGGATAACTTAAGCCCCAATCAGGTGCTATGAAAATTCCATTTGCCTCTTTTCTGCAGCCCACTGATTCTTACAATCTCAAGGAATTCAATTTTGGATATTTTAAAATTACAAATTAATATTTACTGTAATGTCAACCCCAACAGAGAATAAATATATCTTTAGAGGTATTAGCTTGATTGTAACTTTCGAATGTCCTTCACTGGATCCAATTGCTCATATCTAATAATATCATTTTATTCTTAAAATTTATACTACAAGAAAACAGCTTTAGGCTCTCCTACTTTCTTGGCAATTAAGGTTTTTAATATGCAGTCATTAAATTGGCTAAATCATGAATGTATCCAATAGTTCTGCCAGGCACCTTGCTAACTCAACAATATACAGTTAACCAAGTTTCAAGCACCTCATAATTAAACAATTCAAGTGGGTATACATTTATGTGTACTGTGTGGGTTTTGTTGGGGGGAATAAACAAGGTTTATTTCTTTAAAAGGAAGGAAATATAAACTAGTATGTGAAAGATTAATACATTTATAAAATATAAATCTTTATGGTAACTCCATACTAGTTAATTACACAGTTAATTTCTATGTGAAAATTTGTAACTTATGGAATAAATTCCTGCCATTTAAAAAATGTTATAGCTGCATTATATTCTGGCATTTGCTTTTCAATGGGGAAATTTAATGATTTATTATTTGCTGGAAAGTTGACTTAATTTACATTCAAACAATAAAACTGCTTTCTTTGCTACTAAATAATTCATAATTGCAAACTCCTCAGCTAGTTGGCATAATATTCAGCATTTGGGACTAAATTAAAATAATTTATGCTTACTGAAGACAGGTGTAAAGGGAGAAAAAACAGTCCTGCTAAAAACATGGATATTTGGAATAAATTTGAAACAGGAGGGAGGGAGACTATTTTTTAAATCACCAGTTACAATCACAATTGTGTCATCAAGCCATCAAGTACACAAGGTTAATCTTATTCAAAATTTGAATTCTGAAAATCCTGCTTTAATTTTCAAGAGCAGGCTCAGAGATTGGTTAGGTAGTCATACTTTGAAACCAAATAAAAGTGACAATTACAGAATAGTGATGTTGTCAGTGGTATTTTGGGAAATGAACTATAATCTCAATAACAAATAATTCATGATATGCAACTAATTTTTGTACAAGAAGTATATAAGAAAACATAAAAATGACCATAGTCTTGCCTAGTGGTTAGAACCCTGATTTTTGCCCAGCTAGAGTCTTGTGTTTACCCCTAATCTGGAATCATTTGCTATATCACTTCCTGGCAAAGAGATGTTTTAAATTAAGAACAGTCCTCTCAGTTTGCCAGGAATCTGTACGTAGCCTGGCCATCTCTTTCCTTATGTTAATTTTCTACTATGATTGTCACTGAATTGGATTAAATCCCTTAGTTTTGTTCCCCTCCTTTCTTCCCAGAAAAAAGAAAAGAGAGATGTGGAGAAGAACAAAAGAGGTCAGAGTGTGGATGAGAGACCTTATAAAAGTATTGGAGGAAATAAAAGTATCTGCCTTCAGAAGTGTAAAAATGGCAATAAGCTTGGTGGAGAAAAAATGGAAATAGATGATTGATGAAATAAGAGAAGAGAGAGAGAATTAGGGGAGGGGAAGGAAGCAAGAAGAAATGGAAATGCTGACTTGAACTACTCTCAGTTTTAGTATAAGCCTGTACTGACTTTGGTCATACCCACTTCTGCCATGTGCTTTCTCTGGAAAATTACATTTAAAAGTGTGGTCACTTTCAGCTAAAAAAGGTTTTCCATATTTCTATTCTAAGGAAACAGCTGCAATTGTTGGGATGCCATGGGCTTCCTATTATGCACAGAAAGATTCTAATAGACAAAATACCTCTCAACGGACGTCTCTGTTCACTAAAGAATAAAAGAAAAAAACAGCATATTTGAGGGGGGGGGAAGATAAATATCGGATTGTTGCCAAACTGGTAGTAAGTTACAAGAAATGCTTACCATTTTATATGTCTTTGGAACAGGAAGGATTATCGCCAGAACACAAATGAGCTGGAAAATGGCACCAAAGAAAAGGCCATAGTGTAAGATGTTCTCCATAAATGTGGGCTCTGGGATTTCAGGAGGTGAAAAATCCAACTCAGCAGCCATAGTGAAATCCTTAAGTACACTTCTAACAAAATTGGATTGCCTTGTTTCTGCAAAGAAAAGAAGTTCCGTTGAAATATGCATTTTTTCCATAAAGCCATAAGTTTCATTCAGGTACTCCTTAAAGCGCAAAATGATGAGACAATGGTCAGAATAGTGTTGATTATTTGAGTGTGATACTGACCCTCCACTAATTGGGTACTTTGCAGATGTGTTGGACTCCAGCTTTTAGAAATCTCAGCTAGCATGCACTTTGAAGTTTATTTCCATGGAAATCCAACAAACATGTGGAACAAGTCAGGTTGGCAAACCCTATTCTCCTTGGTTACTATCAGTTCTTACTGGGAGTGATCAAAAAAACCAGCTATAAGCTTCAAATTCCTCAGTTATTCAGGATTAGGATACTTAGTTTTTTGTCTTATAATACATATGCCCTAAGATATTAATTTTATTCTCTCTTTACCAAGCTAAAAGTTTTGCCACTGCAGTGACTTTTTGATCCGAATTCACTGACTCTAATGATGCCTATTTTGATTGTTGGTTTTTAATTCCAAATTGTATTTAAATTCTCGTTTAAATGGATTGCATTTGGTAAATTGTATAATGGCCTGCCTTTTGTCAATACAAAACTCCTATTATCAAAATACAAATTCTGATGCAACCATTTCAATGCATATATTAAAAAATATAGAGGGATGATATCTGTGTCTATTTTTATACAAAGAGCAAGCTTCTCTGGAATATCTGCTTAAAAATAGATATGGGAATTTTAATTCAAACATAGAGGGTGAATAAAGCTGGGATGATGTGATAAGGCAGAATTCTCAAGCAAACACTAATACATCACAGAAGTACAAGAAGTAACTGGACAGTATCAAATAGAAATTTGAGAACAGTTAAAATAGCACCAAAAGCTTCATTTAACATTTAAGCCTTCCATGCTGACTCTTCTCATGTTTTCCTGTTCTGAAGGCTGGACAGTATCTTTCTAGGCTCAGCACTCACCACAGGGTCTATACCTTTTAGTTTTGTAGTGTTTTGCCACCCAAGTATTATATACATAAAAAACCCTCAGAATTATTTTTAAAAATAAACTATTAAATCTCCACCAATGGAAGCAATTTAAATAGTTTATCTAAAGTGATCCTTCCTGACAGTTAGAGCAATTAACCAGAGGAACAATTTGCCTCCAGAAATTGTGAATTCTCCAATAGTGGAAGTTTTAAAGAAAAGATTGGACAACCATCTGTCTGAAATGGTATAGGGTTTCCTGCCTGAGCAGGGGGATGGACTAGAAGACCTCTAAAGCCCCTTCCAACTCTGTTATTCTAAATCTTCTAAATCTTAAAACAGGAAGATCAGAGCCAACTGTATACGACCAACAATTAAGTTATCTGCCCAAATGCCAAGTGCATTTTCTTTTTTTTTAAACCAAAAATCTCTTGGAGACATTTATTTACGAAGGGATAGATTTTCTCCTCTCTTACTTTCAATCCCCCCCATTGCTAGAAGTTACTTTAAAAAATACATACCCTACCAGTAAAATTACAGCCGTTAAGAGTTTTTTCCCCTTTGGGAAAGCATTAGACTAATTTCTAGGCGAAATTCAGGATTTATTTCAGGCGGTTAAACGAAAAGAAGAAAAACCCATCAGAAATGCGAAAAGCTCGCACAGATCAATAAAATCTGGCTGGACTAAAGCCAGAATAGATAGAAATTATAGAAAAGCCACCATTTTTCTCCCTCTCAAACGAGCGGCTACAATCTCTCATGCCCGCCCGCCCCAAAAAGACTTCCAGGAATCTTATTAACCTCGCCCAGCGCCCTTCTTACCTCCCACTCAAATCCAACCTCATTACCAGGAAGCACTTCCGATCCCCCAGGAAGTACTTCCTCCCTTAGCAACGGCCGGTAGCAACGCGTTGCCCAGATAGCCCCGCCCCTTATTCCATCTTCCCGTCGTTCGCTGGCGTTACGAAGGGTTTTTTTTTTTTTTTCCAGACTTACTTCTTAGACCCGATGGAGCATCATCAACCGGGGAAGCGGTTAAGGGGAAGAACCGACACAAATATTATGAAACCAGGGTCCTTGGGGCTCCTACACTCACGGATGGGGGGGTGGGGTGGTAGACAGCTGGAGCCGTGGAACCACCCGCCCAATGAATAGCCTTTCTGTTTGCTTGTTCCTTAAGGCAGGAGTCCCCAAACTTGGCAATTTTAAGATTTGTGGACTTCAACTCTGCTGGCTATGCTGGCTGGAGAATTCTGGGAGTTGAAGTCCACAAGTCTTAAAAGTTGCCAAGTTTGGAGACCTCTGTCTTAAGGCGTTATTTTGGGTTGAAGCAGGGAACTCGGATCCCATACAATGAAACGGCAGCAAAGAAGAGAATACAATTCTAGAATAGATGGAGGGTTACCAAGCCAGAACTCTGGCCGATGATTCTCTTTTACTTCTTGACAGGTTTGGGTGGAAGAAATGGAGGAAACATTAGAGAAGCAGGAGCTTGCAAAGAAGGTGGAATGTTATCCTTCTTTCCTTATTCTGCACCCTTTCCCCTTCTAGAATTATGAGAAAGAGGGCACATTAAAATCCTTTTGATGAGATTTGGAAGTAGAATTATTGCGTTTCTGGAATTCTACATAGTGGAGTTAGACATATTTAGACAAATTGTGAAATCAGTCAAGAATGATATTTTTCTTTTTATGTTTATTCAAATATTACCTTATATCCAGACATTACAAAAGTCCAGGATTTATCCATAAGAGATAAAAAGTTAGAAACATAAATACATATACATGACCCAATGTATTTTGTAGCTTTAACTATCAAGTGGCTATAAGTTGCAATAGATATATTTATGGCATGTGAAGGAATTCCGTTTTAAACAAATCTTATTTTATCTGGCCAGTCATGAATTTGACAAATTATATCTTTAAATGTCTTCAAAGCATCTGGTAAAAAACAGGATATCAAAATAAGAGTTTGTAAGAGATTGACATCATTGTGATTTTGCTGACAGCTGTGGTTGAGATGTTGTGACTAATGCAAAATCCTGGGTAGGTGATGCAATCACTTCAATAATAACTAAAATCAACAATACAAAGATCCAGCTAATACAACAGCTTAAACAAAGTGTTACAGCTGGAATGGTTAAATAATTATTAAACAGTGACATCTGCTGTTGAACAGCAATAACCACTCTATTCTCCACAAGTTTAATTCTTAATATTTTTTGCTATTTTTCCCAAATAAAAATTTCTTACTTAGGTAATAGAAGCTTCTGTTTTACTTAATTATAGTTATAATGACTTCATGAAGACGTATATCAGACAGCAATAATCAAAATAATAACGTAAAGCTTTGCTAAATTATACTCAAGTATTTAAAAAAAGATGCTGAACATTTATTATGGAGAATATAGAAAACATTTAAGAAAAAAATGGCCATGAAACAAGAATGATTCTTGTTTCTGGAAAAGACAAGTTAATTTGGCAAACAAAACTTACATTACATAGCCTAACTCTGATCTCAATTCTTGAGCAAACCTGTGGAATTCAAGAAGGATTATAGCATGAGGTCCATTAAACGTCCTGTGGGAATAAACTTTGGCCTGAGCTTGAGCAATGATTAATATAATGCCTTATACATTCATGCCTGTCTAAAGGTCACTAAGATAGTACAAAGAAAAGAGAACAATAAGAACAAATACAAACAGAGACAGTTTAGACAACTGCAAACAAGCCTGTACTATATCTAATTATTAAACCACAATGTAATTGCTTACTATGCACAAAAATCTCAATAAAAGGAAGCACTGGAATTTTATTCTGGGCTCCCATCCCAAGTACACCAGCCTGTGTCTCATTCTTTCCATGGGAGACCACCACAAGTGGTGACCCCGACGTGATCCACTGCAGGTGGTACGTGTCCGGACCTCCGTGTTTCCTCGCCTGGAATAGGTAAAGTACGTACTTAACTATTGCTGGACAATAGGATTATTCAAGGAACATGGGGGGAAAACTCTCTCAGCCACAGGAACGTCATGTTAGTGAGGTGCTGAAGTTAGTCAGGACAAACTTCTTTATCTTTAAACCCTCTGGGGGGGAGCAAATAGTTCTTTCAAAAGATAATGTAAGAGAGCTGTTGCTAGAGATCTGGCGGCAATGTCCCTGGTATCCAGAGAAAGGCTGTTTAAAGTTAGACACATGGAGGAGAATTGGAACTATACTTCATGAAGAGCCACGGGCAGCAGCTGAAATTTTGATATATTGGAAGGTTGTTATGACTGCTTTAGAGACCCAGCAACAACCTCTTTTAAAAACTAGTAGAACCTCCTCCTTATAAAGGAATTGTATTGTACCTGCCTTCCCCAAAACTGGAGTGTGCTTTATCATTTCCACAGCCTATGCCTGTGAATGATAAAATCCAACCAAAAATGGGAAAAGTTCAAACAATGATGCATCAGGCTTTCAATGAGGGGAAATTAGAGCCTGAAGAGATTCCCCAGATGAATTTGTTTCCAGTCAATAGGCAAGTGGATGCTCAAGGCAATCTGCAGACTGAATGGGTTCCGATTTCTTTAGCAGTTCTTAGGGAAATTAAAAAAGCAGTAAAAGATTATGGTATTCAAAGTCCTTTTACAAAGGGGCTTCTGACAAGTTTGGCTACCTCACACATGATTCCTAGTGACTGGAAAGATTTAATGAGAATGATATTGAGCTCTACTCAGTATGTGGTCTTTGACTCAGAATACCAAAGGGAGGCTGTCACTAGGGGAAGGAATTCGGGGGGGCTGTATACGCCAGACCAAATCTACGGGGCAGGCTTGTTTGAATCCACTGCTGATCCAGCTGCTAATTTGCCTGATCACGTATTTCCAGTGGTTATGGCAGATGTCCTTGGGGCGTTGTCCCGCATCCAGGATGTGGGAACCCCAGCATGGTCTTTTTCTCAAATTAAGCAAACAGCATCTGAGTCTTATAATGATTTTGTGGAAAGGCTACAATTGGCTATTACCAGGCAAATCTCTAATGAGGAAGCTGCAAAAGAGCTTTTGCTGAAATTGGCAGTTGAAAATGCAAATGTTGACTGGAAGCGTATCTTACAGCTTTTGGTGGCTAGAGGTGAGGTTACTCTGGCTGATCTGTTAAAGGCATGTGCAGTGGTGGGTTCTCAGGCTTACAACATGGAGACTTTGGCTATGGCATTACAAAAAGGGATGAAACCTACAGGGAATTGTTTTAATTGTGGAAAGCCTGGCCATTTTAAAGCCCAGTGCCGTGCCCCTGGGGGGGGGGATGGCATTTAACAAAAACAAAATTAAGGACGTCCGTCCAAAATCGATCTGTCCAAAATGCAAAAAAGGGTTTCATTGGGCAAATCAATGTCGCTCTGATCAGAACCAAAATCCGGGAAACTAAATTTGGGGCGTGCAGCTAGCCCCACTCCCAAGGCTATCACAAAAGCATCACCTGCAATTACTGGGAGTGCAGGTTTGGGTTTAAAAATGTTGAACTCAATTAATGTGACCTTTCCTAATCAAGTATACATTGAGAACACTCATTTGCATGGGCCACTGCCAAAAAAACAGTGGGATTAGTACTTCCCATGTCTTCTGCATCAGAAAAAGGGTTTTTTGTTCTTCCAGGAGTTATTGATCAAGATTATAAAGGGGTTATTAAGATACAATTGTACACTGATACTCCTGCATCATTAATGGCCGGTGACTCTATTGCCCAGTTATTATTGCTTCCATACATCCCTATAAATCCTTCAATTGGGATCCCACAAACTGGTGGTTTTGGGTCCACTGAAATGGCCAGTTCTCCAGTTGCTGCAGAATTGCTAGCGCTGACAAAAAAATTGACTACAGACTAACCAAAAATGACAATTGAAATTCGGGGAAAATCATTTTCTGGCCTTATAGATTCTGGAGCAGATGTCTCTGTGATACGCCAAAAGGAATGGCCAAATGAATGGGTGCTTGAAGACTCTCCAGCTGTTTGTGGAGTGGGTGGTATGCAGTTTGCAAGTAGTGTACATTAGTTGAAGGCATTGCATAGAGAAACTGGTGAGACTGCAAGGATTCAACCTCTTGTGTTGCCCCTGCATATAAACTTGTGGGGTAGAGATTTGCTGTCACAATTTCACACAAAAATTGTTATTGGATAATGAAAAATTACAATTGTTAACCTCTCAGCCAGTTTGGATTGACCAATGGCCACTTCCACAGGAAAAGTGCTCCTTCACATAAAAACAAAAACGGGGGAAGTGGATGGATATGGTTTGCCTTACATACAAAACATTCTTAATATTACCTTATACACTTTAAATTTTTTAAACATGACAGGATCTCCTGCTGCTAAGGCAGCCAGTAGGCATTTTGCTTCCTTCCCCTCTGCAGGTATGCCAAGACCGAAAGTTCGGTATGAGACTACCAGATCCAACGTGGAAAGGACCTGTCCCGCTGATAACTTGGGGCCGAGGATACGCTGCTGTTGAAGATGAGGGGACAGTTGTTTGGGTTCCTGCTCGCTGTGTGCGTCCTTATCATCAGCCAAAGGGGCAAGGGGATGGATTTGGGGGAATGGAAAAGAAACACATTGATCCAGTACATGGGGAAGCTAGCAAACCTTCATAATAAAACTGATTGTTGGGTATGTATGCACATGCCAACTCACAAAACATCAGGGCTTCCAATGGTTGCAGTACCTCTGGTCGAAGGTGACTGGTATAAGGGACAATGCTATGGTTGTTCAGGGATGTGGTCTAACAGTTGGACTACAAGTAACATAAATACATTGCATCTTGGAAGCCGAATCCAAGAGGTGGCAGGTATCTGCTGGACCCACAATGAGACAGCAGAAAATATGTCTTACTTGGGAACATATCCGTTTTGCAACAAAACAATTGTTATTAGCAATGGAAGTCGGGTTTATCCGGATGACATGAAAACTAAAAATCTCACTTACTTTGTACACAATATTTCTAAATTTGATATCATATCTTTGATCAATGAAAATGGGTGTCCAGTTATCCCTGCCACATATTGTCCCATCATGATAGAAAACCAGCTGCCCAAATGTGCAAATGGGAAATACGCATCACCACTCACTTATTTGGCTATGTTAATGGAATCCTTTGCAAAATTAATCTATGCTGAGCCAAATAAGGTTAGTCATCTCCTGGGAGCAAATCTATGGTTGCTGTGTGGACGGATGGCCTATGATCGCATGCCAGCACGATGGAAAGGAGTCTGCACCTTTGGGAAAGTAATCCCATCTCATGTCATTTTAAAATCTTTGGGGACCGCTCATGTCCGCAATGCGCGTTCCGCAACGGAAGTAAACTCTGTTTTGAATCATGGCTACTGGACACAGATATCAAGGGGAGTTATTCCTCCTTTAGGAGTCATGATGAACTACAGAGATTTGCATCGTTTAAACAATTGGACAGTTACTATGTTTAAAGACACCATTAAAATGCTAAAGCTGCTTGAAGAAGAGCAAGGAAAAATCCTTGACTTTGTCCTGCAAACCAGATATGCGGTGGACACTATTTTGGCAGCGCAAGGGGGAGTTTGCGCTGTGATTCATACACATTGTTGCATGTATATCTCTGATTATTCTCCAAACATTACAGCTACTATACAGCATATGGAACAAACCCTGAATGAGAATCCATTACAATCGAAGGACGAGGGACTGGACATGTGGTTTGCACTTTGGTCCTGGTTGCCAGATGGTTCATGGATTCATCACCTAATTGTTGGAGCGATATTGCTGATTATATTTTCTCTCTGTGTATGCTGTTGTATTCAATGTCTCCCTAGACTTTTAGGAATGTGTCGGGTAAAGCCTAAGGAGAATTGCTGTTGCAGATGGCGAAAAGCTACCGAGGCATCCGCGATCATCAAAAAACTAAAACAGAGATGTGGGAATAAACTTTGGACTGAGCTTGAGCAATGATTAATATAATGCCTTATACATTCATGCCTGTCCAAAGGTCACTAAGATAGTACAAAGAAAAGAGAACAATAAGAACAAATACAAACGGTGAAGGCGGAGCTTCGTTTCGGTGATACAGCTGTGATCTCGGGGCTCTGAGATCGCAGCTGATATTTTCGCCCCTGGTTGGTCCCAACGGACCTAAACCATCCCGTAGAGACGGGGATTGTGAAGGGCACTGTCCCAGGATCCCACAGATATTGCAAAATCTCTGGTTTGATCCGGGAGAAGCCCTTTTGCTGGCGGTGGAGAGGCAGCCTCCATAGCTGCTGAAGTCGGGACAACTCCGGAAAGAAAGTGGCTGGAAAGAAAGTGGCTGGAAAGAAAGTGTGTCGGCTGGGTGAGAAACTTCTTTTGTGTTGTAAATTCGCTGAGGTTTGAAAGGGTATCCTGAACAAAGAAGAAACCTGTGAGATTGGCGTTTTTTAAAGTGATGTCAAATTGAGGCTTGGATTTTTTTTTTTCTACTTTTTTTCTGGGGACTTTAATGTGACTTTGTAGGTAACCGGATTTAATTTTCTCTTATATATATTTTTATGCTCCTTTTGATTTTTTGATTTTCTTTAGGATAGAGGCTCCCTTTGGTTATTTTTTTTCTTTTTTTTGTATACATCATTCCTTTTTTCTGGCTGGTGGGGAGGAAGAGCATTAGGAAACTTTGCAACACTGCCAACTAGAGGCTTGAAAATACTTTATTTGAATTGGAGAGAACTGTAAGAAGACTCCTTCTCAAGGACATTTCAACGTGATAAGATAGAGGGAGAGCACAGCAAAATATTATTACAGGTGCTTTCCTGAACTCTTATCAATATTTCAACACTGGAGGTTTGGCTTTGAAGCTGCTGGAGGAGAGAGTCATAATAAGAGCCTTGGATAAATAAATAAAGTGCAGTGTGCTCTCATATATATATATATATATATATATATATATATATATATATATATATATATATATATATATATATATATATATATATATGTCTGGCATTCAGCTTTGTTCGGGTATTTTCCCACGTGGTGCTTTTAAAGTTGTAGCAACGTTTCAGCAGAATCTCATCTGCCATCATCAGGCTTCTGTATGGTGTTTCTCTGTGAGTCAGACTTTTACAGTGGTTAAACAAACAACTACCATTCCTAGATGTACTAATCTACAAGAAAACAGATGGCACACTAGGACACACCATATACCAGAAGAAAACACACACCAACCGCTACCTCAATGCCCAATCCCACCACCACCCAGCACAGATAAACTCCGTGGCTAAAACACTAATTACTAGAACCAAACGCCTGGCAGACAAGACACACATTAAGACTGAACTATGCACCCTGACTAAAATATTGACAGCCAACGGCTTCCACAAAAGCAAAATCACCAACTTGATCCACAAAAACACACTGAGACATAATAGAGACCCAGAAGATGAACAGACCCATGGAACAGCTGTCCTGCCCTACATAAGAGGCACTACAGACAAAATTAGTAAGATTCTATACAGACACCACATCAAGACTGCCTTCAAAACAGACAGAAAAATAGCAGCCATCCTCAGGAACCCCAAAGACAAAATTGACCTGGAAAACCAAGGCATATATGAAGTCCCCTGTGCCTCATGCCCAGCCACATACATTGGACAGACCAACAGAAGAATAAGCACCCGCCTGGATGAACACAAAAATGCAATCAAAAAGCTGGAACACACTTCCTCACTCGTCCAACACATGGAAGCCACAGGTTATAACATCAACTTCAATGGCACCAAAACCCTAGCCACCATAGAAAATCCCAGCCACAGAATCATCAGAGAAGCCATAGAGATTGAAAAAAGACCAGAAAGCATGAACAGAAGAGATGATTCCACCAGACTGTCAATCATTTGGAAGCCTGCACTCTCAAACAAAAAAATCTCCACACCACAAGCCAGGCAAACACCTGGGCACAAACAGATCCCCCCTGATACCTCCAGCTCAAACACACCCCAACCAGGCACCCAGATGAAACCCAGCTTCCTAACGAATGATAGCCGTCCATTTACCCGAAGCCAAGCTGCACTAAAGGCCTCCAATAAAGTAACACAATGTTGCCAGCCAATCAAGATACAAAAAGAGCCCCCCCCCCAAAAAAACAGACAGAAGATACTGGTAGCAGAACACAGCAAACTCCAAGACCAATAAACACAGACCAAGACTCTCAACCAATCAGGAGGAAGAAAAAACCATTCTGACACAGCAATAGGCTGCCCCAAATTTAAATCTGAAACCACTGTAAAAGTCTGACTCACAGAGAAACACCATACTGAAGCCTGATGATGGCAGATGAGATTCTGCTGAAACGTTGCTACAACTTTAAAAGCACCACGTGGGAAAATACCCGAACAAAGCTGAATGCCAGACATGTAAGTACCCGCGAAAACTTAAGAAAACATATATATATATATATATATATATAAAATATTATATTACTTGTGATATCCCTACTCACCAGCCTTTTTGTAAATTTCAATTCTAGTAATATTCTTATTTTTGCTTTTTATTTTAAAGGGAAAGCCTCAGAGTTTTTTCTTTATTTCTCCTTATTTTTATTGGGACTTCTTTGCTCTTTCTATCCATGTTTTTGGATCACTTTGTTTTTCTTTTTTGATTATTGAGACTTCTCAACTGGATTAAGGTGTGAACAACCTGAGGGAATTTCTTCTTTTCTTTTTGCTTTTTTTTGCTCTTAATCAATATTATTATTTTTGGGTTTGTTTGTTTTTTTCTTTTCTATTTTTCCTTTTTTATGGTGGACTACTTCGTAATTGGATTAGGGTCTAGAAGAACCTGAAGATCTTTCTTCCTTTTTTCCTTTTTCTTCTATTGGGCCTTTTACTATTGGATTTTTCCATTTTGGATTATAATTGGCTACTCTACCAGTTGGATTAAAAGTCAAAAAGAATTTGAAGCTTTGGAAGCATTAAAATGAGCAGGAAACCAATACCATCTGGCATTTCTACTTCTACCTCTTCTTCCTCATCAGCTGGAGGACAATGTTTAATTCAGACAATGTTGAAGCAAGATAAAGAACAAGAAAAAGTAACTTTATAGATGATTATGCAAGGAATCCAAGATCTCAAGATAAAATCAGACATCATTGAACAAAGAATAGAGAAGACTGATGAAAAAGTGGAAAATATTAAACAAATGATGGGGAAGTATGAGGAGAGATTCCAAAAAATTGAGGAAGAAGGAAAACAAAGAGAGGAGAAGATTGGAAATATTGACAGTAGATTAACAGCGGTTGAACAAGAAAAAAGTGGGATGTTGAGGTGGGAGATGGAAAGGTCAGAATTTTATCTCAGATTTCAAAATATAGAAGAGGAAAAAGGAGAAAATTTGGCTGCGATAATGATAGAAATTTTGGCAGATGCTTTGGAAATTACAGAGGAAAAGATGATGGATGGAGTAGATGAGGCATATCGAGTTTATACAAGATATGCGATGAGAAATAAATTACCAAAGTAAGTCTATATTAGATTTACCAAAAAATCCATTAAAACACAAATATTACAAGTGGTAAGAGAGAAAACATTGAAATACAAAGGTAAAAAGATTGTGGTTTTAAAACAAATACCCAGAAGAGAGAGAGATGAGAAGAGAATATCGATTTCTGACCAAAATGCTACTGGAAAACGAAGTGAATTATAGATGGCTGATTCCAGAAGGATTAATGTTTACGTGGCAAGAGCAGAGACATAGAATTGATTCAATTGAGAAAGCAGAACTTTTCCATGCAGAATTTTTTGGAAGAAGAGAAGAGGAGGCAGAGAAGGAGGTCTCATTAATTGAGTTTCAAGAGGAACAACTGGAGACTGAAAAAGAGAAAGGAGCTGTAGGTAGACAGGTAGATAGTAAAGAACAGCGTGAAGTGAGATCCACGAGAGCTGTTAGACCTAAATATAAAGCATAATCATGGAAGAAAAAAAAACTGATTACAATGAATATAAATGGACTTAATTCAGCTGTTAAAAAGAAGGAAAACTTTTCATAAATTAGAGAAATTAAAATTTGATATAATTTGTTTACAAGAAGTTCATATTAAAAAACAACATGAACAATTGTTAGTACAGCCAAAATTGGGGAAAATATTTACTTCTTTGACTCAATGTAAGAAAAGAGGAGTGGTTCTATACATTAAAGAGGCTATCCCAGCAAAACTGACCTACACGGATGAAGACGGAAGAGAAAAAGGAAATTATTCGAGATTTTAATGGGCAACTACATAAACAAGAGAATATTGATGAGGAAAAAGTCAAACAGTATTTACAGAATGCTAATTTACCGAAGATACCTAAAGAGATTGAAGAAATGCTAGAAAGCAATATAACAATGATGGAATTAAATGAAGCACTTAAGAAACAAAATAATGGGAAAGCACCGGGTCCAGATGGGCTTCCGGTAGAATTCTATAAAACATTTCAAGAATCATTAAGCATCCCATTGTTAGAAGTCATGAATGAAGTTATGTTAAAGAAGATGATACCCAAAACGTGGTCAGAGGCTTATATCACACTTATTCCAAAAGAAGAGGCTGACCCGCTGCAAATTAAGAACTATAGACCTATTTCCTTATTGAATGCAGACTATAAAATCTTTACTTCTATTTTAGCAGAAAGACGTAAAAAATATTTAAATAATTTTATTCACCCCGGTCAAAATGGATTTCTGCCAAAGAGACAAATCAGAGACAATATGAGAGTAATCTTGGATACTTTGGAATACTATGAGGCTCATCCTGAAAAGCAAATGGCTTTGATATTCCTAGATGCTCAAAAGGCATTTGACAACGTGAACTGGAGATTTATGTTATTACTATTGGAACAGATGGGTTTTGCTAAAAAATTTACTCGAGCAAAAGAAGCCATATATAACAAACAGACAGCAAAGGTAATGATGGAGGGGGAACTTACAGATTTTATTAATATCAGAAAAGGCACAAGACAAGGGTGTCCCCTATCTCCTTTGCTCTTTGTGTTTACCTTGGAAGTGTTGAATAGAAATATTAGGGATGATAAAAGCATAAAAGGAATGAAAATTAAGAAGGAAGAATTTTAACTACAAGCTTTTGCTGATGATTTAGCTTTTATTCTGGAAGACCCGTTAGAAACAGCTCCAAGGTTATTGGAAAAGATAGAGACATATGGTGAGATGGCTGGTTTGAAAATAAATAAAGATAAAACAGATTTTGACAAAGAACCTGCTATTGAGACAGAGAGAAGAACTGGCAGATCTTTTGAAAATCCAAGTTACAAATAAGGCGAAGTATCTGGGGATATATTTGACAGCAAGATGTAGCACATTAAAAGAGAATAATTATATTAAACTCAAACAACAGATAGCTACAGATTTGAAGAAGTGGGAAAACTTGCAATTGCCATTAATAGGGAGAATTTCAACAATCAAGCTGAATATTTTACCCAGAATTTTATTTTTGTTCCAAACAATACCAATTAGGCTTGGAAAAGACTATTTTGAAGATTTAAATAAAATCATGTTGAAGTTTATATGGCAAGGTAAAAAAGCGAGAATAAAGCTAAAGCTTTTGCAAGACGCTAGAATTAGAGGTGGTTTTGGCCTGCCTAATTGGGAATTGTATTATCAAGCTGCAAGTTTGATGTGGGTCAAAGAATGGACAACATTAAGAAAGCATAGATTGTTGACATTAGAAGGGCATGATTTGCTGTTGGGCTGGCATGCTTTTTTATGGTATAAGGGAACTAAAACACAGGGTTATTTTAGAAGACATTATACACGGGAGTCTTTGTGGTTTAACTGGGAGAAGATAAAAAGACAATGTTATTTGAAAATTCCAGTTTGGTTATCGACTATTGAAGCATTTTCCTATCCTATAATTTATAAGAAGGAACAAACAGTTAGATATTGGGAACTATTGGATGAAAAGGGTGGACTTAAATCGATCCAAAACTTAGAGGAACAAGGTATAAGGATGAATTGGTTTTCATATGCGCAAATACATTCAAGGTATGATGAAGATTCTAAAACGGAGGGATTCTATGATAAGCAGACTGATTTAGATAAGATCTTGATGGGTACTGATGAGAAGGTGATTAAAAAATTATATGGTTATTTACTGGGAATGAAATTAGAGGAAGAACAAGTCAAAGAAACTTTGATTGTTTGGGGGAAGAATTTTGGATATGGGATTGATCTAGAGAAATGGCAGAAATTGTGGTCTCAAAATTATAAAATGACAATGTCAACAGCATATAAAGAAAACTTGTATAAGATGTTTTACAGGTGGCACTTTCTCCCGACAAGAATAGCAAGAATGTTTTAGAACAAATCTGAAAAATGCTGGAAATGTCATCAGATACCCTGCTCGTATTACCATATGTGGTGGACTTGTGAGGATGCTAGAAAATATTGGACTAAAATTCACATGTGGTTGGAAAAAATGACAAAGAAACACATAGACTTGAAACCAGAGATCTTCTTTTTGGGAATTTTACCTGATATATATAGTAAAGATTTGAAATACCTGATCGTAAATGTATTAACAACGGCTAGGATTGTATTTGCTAAAAATTGGAAGAATGAGAAAATACCATTATAGGAAGAAATTATTAAAAAAATATTGGAATGTGCTGAGATGAGTAGATTGACATTTGAAATTAGAGAGCAAGAGGATAAACAATTTTACGAAATTTGGGATCTTTTTTATCAATGGCTAGATGATAAAATACGATAATAGAATATTTAGAATGCTAGACAGTAAGGAATATTTTTATTTTGCTATTTTGTTAGTACTTTGTTATTTGACATTATATTTATAAAGGGTTTTTTAGGATTGATTTGGTATGATTATATGATTTGTTACAGAATAATCCGGTTAAAGTATTGTTATCTCATAAAGCATGAATGATTAAAAGTATAGTCAAAAATTTCTTTTTTTTTTTTAGTGATATTAGGATATATAAGTTTGGATTGACAATATGAGTTGTTATATAACATAATTGTAATTGAGACTACAAAATGAATGCACAAGACTGATGAACCAACTGACACATTGGATGTACATATGAGAGTTGATGTTTTAATGTTTTGTTTGTCTTGTTTGTTTGTAGAAAATTAATAAAATCTCTTTCAAAAAAATATGAATAAATAAAAAAATAAGAAAAAAAAATAAATACAAACAAAGAGGCAGCTTAGACAACTGCAAACAAGCCTGTACTATATCTAATTATTAAACCACAATGTAATTGCTTACTATGCACAAAAATCTCAATAAAAGGAAGCACTGGAATTTTATTCTGGGCTCCCATCCCAAGTACACCAGCCTGTGTCTCATTCTTTCCATGGGAGACCACCACAAGTCCTATATATGTCTTCTAAAAAGACAAGTCTTTGGAAAGTGACAGAATAATATATTACATAGATATTTCATATTGCATGATATTTATATTATTAATGGAAGCATACAATACACACATCAATAAAAAAGTTTGTCCCAAGACCATTTTATTACAGAAACAAGAAAATTGTGTTATCACAGATTATTTCTTCATCAATATATGACAAACATGAGACATAACTATTAATAGATTATAAAGGCTGAACGGGAGAATCTATGTTGAATCTACTGCTTCAGGTATTCAAAATAACAGGTATCTTCCTTTTTTAATGCATGACTTCCAGCATATCGAGCAATTCTTGTATGACGTGATATGCTACTGATTTTTATGAAAAGTGTCCCATCCTAAACTAACATTTCTTTGCCTCTTTTAACATGCAACAGATTTGTGTTTTATTAAAATGAGAAAAATCCTTCAGATAATGTGTATTCAAGACCTCAGAAAGGCATGAGAGTCTAAGAATGTGGTTCAGTAACTGTAAAGCTAATGGTTTATAGCTAGAACAGAGATATACAGAATAACCTTTGACTTTGGCTCAATTATTCACACAAAAAAGCTCCAGGTTTGTTAGAGTTCCACTTTCTCTGTACCTCAAAACTATAGGTACAATGAACTTATTCTTTTTTTCATACCTATATTTATCTTTTAAAAGAGTTGCACAGCCCTGTCTATATCCCTGTTATTAAAATTTCCCATTCAGGTAGCTTGTCTGAGTGCATATTAAATAGAAATCAGAAGACTAGAGGGACAGTTAATTTATTTCTTAAATTTGTATACTGTCACAGTCTCAGCAATTCTGGGTGGTTCACAAAGTAAAAACAATAGGAAATAACAATAAAACAGGAGAACAATAAAGACTAACAAAGAACAAGATAGCAAAACCAGACAACTGAGAATCATACATGCACTATTCAGAATGGGCTTTAATTACCCAAAGGCTAAGGCAAAAAGACAAGTCTTACAACGCCTTGAAAACACTAGTTGGGCAGAACCACAGAGAAGTTACACTTCTGGAGCCCAAACAAATTTCATTGCTTAATCAACAGAACTTGTCAGAGCAAACTGGACAGATCCAGTGGGTGACAGGTGGTCCTTCAAATAACCTTCAGAAAACCAAGGCATATACGAAGTCCCCTGTACATCATGCCCGGCCACATATATTGGACAGACCAATAGAAGAATAAGTATCCACCTGGATGAACACAAAAATGCAGTCAAAAAGCTGGAACACACTTCCTCACTAGTCCAACACATGGAAGCCATAGGTCATAGCATCAACTTCAATGGCACCAAAACACTAGCCACTATAGAAAACCGCAGCCACAGAATCATCAGAGAAGCCATAGAGATTGAAAAAAGACCAGAAAGCATGAACAGAAGAGATGATTCCACCAGACTGTCAATCATTTGGAAGCCTGTACTCACAAACAAAAAAATCTCCACACCACAAGCCAGGCAAACACCTAGGCACAAACAGATCCCCCCTGATACCTCCAGCTCAAACACACCCCAACCAGGCACCCAGATGAAACCCAGCTTCCTAATGATAGCCGTCCATTTACCCGGAGCCAAGCTGCACTAAAGGCGTCCAATAAAGTAACACAATGTTGTCAGCCAATCAAGATACAAAAAGAGCCAAAAAACAGACAGAAAATCTTAGAAATACCAATCAAGCAGAACACAGCAAACTCCAAGGCCAATAAACACAGACCAAGTCTCCCAACCAATCAGGATGAAGAAAAAACCATTCTGGCACAGCAATAGGCTGCCCCAAATTTAAATCTGAAACCACTGTAAAAGTCTGACTCACAGATGAACACTAAACAGAAGCCTGATGAAACAAATCTTTTTACAAAAAAGGCAGGAGGTGATACTAATGGTTAATTTTCCATCCATAGTTGGCTTTCATATTAAAAATGGGTATTTTTCAGAAATGCAAAATTTACCAGTAGCATTATTCTATCTAGTGGTGAGGATGATTATTTGCATGTCAGACACTTCAGCCCTTCTACCAATGCCTGTTTGTAAATCTCTTTGTAAGATAAGAGATTCTAAATATGGCTTATTGGAATGGTTGAAAAGTAATTGATTCTCTGACGTTCAGGAATTTGCAGGTTGGATGAAGGCATGAAAGTATAAAAGACCAGGAAATTCCTAGAGTTCAAAAGAGCTGGACTAAGTTCCCTCCATTTCATCAAATATCACGAACAACAGAAAATTTACAAGAAAGGACAACAATTTATAAACCTGAAAGTACATCATTCCCAAAAGAAAATGTAAGTTAATGAAATCAATGTTGTTATTTCATGGGGTAAAAATGAAATTGTAGATTTTGTAGACTGAGTAAAGTTACAATTCTAGTTTTACTGACCTGAAAATTAACCAAATTTTATCAAAATTTAAACACTGGGAAGCAAATTGCAAATATCAATATTAATAATTGGATTCTGATAAATCTAATGTACAGTCTAGGATAATCTTTCTCAGAACAATTTTATTATCCAATTTAGACTTACTTATAAAGAGTTAGAAAGAGATACATTTAAAAAAAATAAATAAAACTTGTCTCCAGATAATAAGTAAATATGTATGCTTTTATATTATGTAGAAGAAAATGCCAATAAGCAAAAAGAAAATGAAGTTATGTGTTATTTAGAAAGTAAAACATGAAACTGACATTTCAGTGAATATACTATCATCAGGTCCATAAAAGCATAGGCAAAGCATCGTAGACCTCTCGTAGCTCACATTAAAAAAAAAACAAAAATGATCTCCATTTATCTCAAACTAGATGGTACACTTGGGACTATATTCCTTATGACATGCATTTATTCATAATGCAATCCAAAAACAGTACACACTTCATGGGTAATTTAATGACTTGTATCATGTTTTCTTCCTGTCGTTATTATTTTCTCTGCGTTTACATTATGCAAGTCAGAAGTACAATCAATTAACAGGGAGAAATTTATCTTTTGGGATATCTATTTCAAAAGAGGATTTTTTTTTGTTTTCCCCTCTTCATACCACAGTATTCTCTGCTGCTTAAGGAATTTGATAGCATCATTTCCAACTAACATTTTATTAATTTTGTGGGATGATGATGCCTTCAATGAAAGGACCTGAAGCTTATGAAAGCTTATGCCTTTTAATACAATTAGTTGGACAAGGTTCCAAACTCCTTGTGATTTTTGCCACCATGGACAAACATGACTGTTTTACAATTTTTGCCACTTTAAATTCTCAAAATGTAAATAACAATACTGTAGCATCTTTGGTTCTGAAAGCTGATAACATTTTGTTAGACAGTTAATACTGTGTAGGAAGGGAAGTGTATAAAGTCCTCTCTTTATTTTCTGAAATTTCAGAATGATTGGATCAAACCCCCCTCCTAATAGAAGTCATTTAACTGCTTTTTGGAAAACTCAACATTGCTTGCAGGAGTGGGCTGGGCAGGGGGGAGCCTCAGACATAGCTGTGCCCATCTCTTGAACTGCACAAATGAAAAGACATTAAAAAGTGTGAATCCTAGTGATTTTATGAAGATGTCTATGTAGTTTTCTTGGCTAAACTACAAAAGAGATTTCCTATAATTTTCTTCTGGGATATCTTTTCAACATCCCTTGCCTATATCCCTGGTGAAAGAATTAAAAAACAGAAAAATGCCCTACCTGGTGATTGCGTCCATGCAGTTTTCCTTTCAGTTACAAAAATGTTTCGCTTTGTAGCAGAACTGTTTGTCTATAACAGCAATCAAATAGCACTTTTTTAGACTAGCTGTTGCCTTTTTCTGAGACAATGTCTTTCCCTCCAGTCAAACTAATAGCCCTGGACTTCTCAGATAGTGTCACATCCAAGTACTAAACAGGCCCAGCTTAGGTCAGCTGTATGCTGCTACTTGGATTTTCTCAAATTGATCACAGAATGATTTATATTTCTATAGCCTTAATATAAAATAAGGAGAATTGATGGTGGAAAGAGAGTTCAACAGATTAAGCGGTTAAAACACAGAGCCTGAAAACCCAAGCTTTAAATTGTTAAAATTTTATTAATCTGCATTCATCAAATCCCTGTATTGAAAACATAAAAAAAACATTCATGAACTTAGGGTAGGCTTCCTGGGATTTTGAGCTACAACAAGCAACGAATTGCCTGAGAAATGAACTTTTTCTTCCAGTATCTGAACTAACAGATATCTGGCTTGAAGTGTATTCGGCTAAAAATATACTTTAAAAAAAGACATATGGATATTTTTGAGGCTTCACAGCATTGTTCAGTTTTTTTCCTTTTCTGGTGTGATAGCAGTTTCCTGTGTTGCCAAAACAGCTAGAACCTCACATGGTGGAAGTTATAATGGCTGGAAAAACAATGAAAATAATTTAAAAAGGAATTCTCAAAGCAACATAATAAAGCTAAGGATACTCAGTAGCTGCAACGGAACGTACGTTCTTTGGATTCCATCTCAGCTTATGCTTTCAGTTTATAGTGCTTCCACCACAGCAAAAAAAAAAAATGCAAATTCTGTGAACTAGAACATTGATGGTCCAATTTGCATTTTTTGAGAAGATCACTTTTCAGTAGCCGTATTTGTTAACAAGAGATCCAATAGGAATCAATATCCTTTCCTCTCTACTCTCATGCGTGATTGAAGTACAGAAAGAATATTAATGCCCTGCAAGATATTGGATTTTACTGGAATTTAAGATATTGAATGTACATGACCAAGGAGAGAAAGCTCAGTTGACTTATAACAGATTTGAAAAACATGTATTGTTATTCCTGTGATTGTTTTCAAGTGCCACAATTAATCCCAAATTCTTATTTTATGTTGCAGCCTGCCCTAGAAGACATTAAGATGTTGGACAGAGCTATTGCTTTCCTTTTTCTCCACTTTGTCATGTGTTCTCTTTCTTCTCCTCTCTATCCACCACTCAGGTAGTTGAACATCTCTATTCATTTTCTGCTTGTGAAAATGTAGAGTTGAGCCTATTGGTTTCTTTTCTCCATTGGAAAAGTCTGTCTTGGGTAGTAGACTCCTTGTTATTGGAGGAAACTAGTCCAGAAGAGTCATATTTGTAGTTATCATGGCAATGTGCCAAATACTATAAGCTTTTTTGGAACGAAGTTAAAATGCTCATTTGTCCATTTGATTTTTAATAGATTAAAATAGTTTATACCGGTACTTATCAGTATTAATTTATTGAGCTGTAGATTACCATGCTTTATAATGTGTGAAATATTAGCTAATGATTTATGTATAATCTCAATATGAAAACGGATCTCAATATGAAAACGGATGTGTTTCCCTTTATATCCACAATCCTATGCAATGGGTTGGGCTGACTGAAAAAGATGACAGACCTCAGATCATTCAATAAGCCCCAAAATGAGGATATGTAGTAATATTTTCCTTTCTCCTTCCAGGAGTGTCTAATTCTTCAACATGCCATGGAATGAGAAATATTTTGCCGTATTCTGATTGTTTTAAAGTTGTTGCTTGTTGCTTTAGATATAATCCAATATCAATTTCTGGCAAAGCAGGGAACTTTCATAGCTACAATCTTTCGGCAGAAGAGCAAGAAGAGAACTTTCTCATCCCTATTGAAAAAAGGTGGGTATATTAATCTCAAAATAAGTAACATGATCTTAGTTCTGCTCAATCAGAGCTAAGATCCATTTACTTAGGCACCCTTGTTTACTCTGGTGATCTTCAACAGATCATGACTGATTCCATGAAGGAATGCAGTAAATAGTATTCATAGTTGTGAAACTGAGAGCCGCTAAAATATTACATTATGTCACATTTCTTTTCAAGAACTTCAGTTAAAAATATTTATAGACATGTTTATACTTTTTTCTGCCTTTAAAATTTAGCGATTAGAAATACATGAATTCACAAAAGATTCAAAACAAGTTAAGATATTGGAAAATGTATTTTCTACTGCCTACCTAAAACTTGGCAAAATCTATTTAGCCTGTCTTGAGAGGAATTTCCAGACACATACTCTTGTGGAAAAGATCCTGCTTTGCCATTTAACCTCTTTAGGTGTTACAGCACATTGGTGTTCTATATTTTGACTTCATAAGTTCCAAGAACAAATTATACATAATATAAAAAATAATACAATGAACTCTTTTTTTGTTTAGCACTTTACTTGTTGTCCAAAAGGGATAGAAATTGGAAATGCATAGAATTTTTCCTTTCGGATAGTGTAGCTCTGAAGGTATATAGAACTGCCTTTTCCATCAACAGGAACTGTTTTTATGATGGTCCTTAACAAATGGGCACTGCATGAGAATGACAATGCATTTTTATTTCTTTTAGACTCCGGCGTCATGCAAATGCCATATTCACTGACAGTTACTGGAAGGTTCGAGGAAAGGTATCAGCACGGAAGTTATTATAGGGCATAGTTGGGAAAAAACTTAAGTAAGTGTAATGAATATATAGTATATACCATAACTTTGTAGCAATTAATCCTCTATTTGTTTGTCAAATGCAGAGATGAAGGATAATCCTAGTGGTGGTGACAAATTCTTACAGTTGCAACTTTTCTGATTTTTCTGATCAGACATGGCCAAAAATATAGTTGAGTTAGCAATAATGAAAGAATAATTATAAAGTGCCTATATTGCAAGGAGCCTTAATTATTCACTAAAGAAAATTTGAATTTATGTAGTATCTAACTCGAGCTCTCATTGCACTCAGTATATCCTTGGAAAAATCTGAGGCTATATCTGATATATAATACAAAAATATTCATCTTTCTAATCCAAATAAATATTTTTAACTATTTCTAAAGGATTAGATTTTCCTATTAAGAGGTTAAAAACTCCCAAATATTTCAAGATAGCAAATTGTGCTCAGATGTGCTACACTACAATGTCATTTATGAAACTAGAAGGAAAACTAATTAAATTGTGGATTTTGCATTAGAAGAATTTTATTTTAGCTTATAAATTGCCTTCAAAAATAGCTATATTAAATAATAACCTTTTCAAGGCCAATTTATGAGGCTGATATTCAAGCAGGAATAGCTCTTTCCTATGGCCCTTGACTAATGCCTTCTTCTGTAGTGTGTTTCTCTGTAGCAATCATTTTGGCTTTTTAGTAGGGAAGAAAACCTGGGAGATGAGCAACATGAAATCTTGACTAGGCGCCAGTCTGATAGTATTGTGATGGATAGTCACTATCACCAACAGATGGTACTCAGGAATTTCTTGGGAGCAATGTTACAGAATCAAGGGTAAATAGTTTTATAAATCCATAACGATCACATTCTGCAACATACAGTACATTTTGAATGTGCAACTGCTACTTTAGTAACTTATATAGCGTATATAGTAATGACTGCAACAAAAACACATTCTAATCTAATGAATTGTAATTTATACACATCTCTGTTCAGTTTATTTTAGTGCACCTTCAAACATTTACTCTGTATATTAACCCTGAGTAAGCTTGCATATATTAAGGTGATTAGTCAATTAGATTCTGCTTGTGTTTGAATTGATTCTAAGTAGTTTTTGACATGGAAAAACAATTTGCATAAATTCCTGGCTTCACTAGTAATGGAAAATATCTCTACCTGGAAAGACAGCTTAAGTTGAAAACATTTAGAAAGAGAAACTAACTGAATACTCATTGTTGTTCAAGAAAGGGACAAATAAACAAAAGCTTTTTATCTTAGTCAGAATAAGTGCTCTGTTGTTGAAGCCTAGTACCTTATCTTGAAAGCAAGTATGTTTCACTGAAAGCAGCCACACTTTGTCACACTAAGATCTCTTCTTTTCTTTCCCAGGCCTCAAGATGTTGCTAATGACAATTTAGAGGATTTTACCAGTGTTCTGATCAAAGTGATGGAACTGTAGTCTGACTTCATCCCTTCCATCTCATTTTGGTCACTGCCATTCTCAGGATTGGCATCAACTGCAAGAATTCGAGTGTGTGTGTGTGTGGGGGAGGGGGGAAGGCTTCTAAAGCTGTTGAAAGAAATGGACACCTCACTGATAACCAATATTACTGAAATCTCATTTTCTTCTATAAACATGACAAAAATTGAATGCAAATGTTTATATGTGGAACTGCTTCCTGTTTAATTTGTATCAGATAAGAATGCTTAATGTAGTCTCATTTCAGTTTGAAAAATAAATGGCCGCTGTAGCAAAATGCTATATCCAAATTATTTTACTCTACTAAGACTCCATAATCAACAATGTCATCGAGTTGTCTGACATAGTTAAAACATGGGGATTGTACTGCGAGTTTAAATTGAGAAGTACTGAATGGAAAGCATTCATTGACTTCTGATTTCAGCACCATGGACAGCTTTTGATTGCTATGCAGTCTTGATAGCGTGTAAAGAATGTCAGAGGTTTTCTGATTCTTCAAAGTGTATTTTAAGTGCTTTTTATTATCCAAATTTTTCTTGCATTTTCACACAAAATATGGAAATGCTCTAACTACTTAAAGCATAAGCTTAATGTTTGCTTTGGCGAGTCACAATATAATAAAAGAAATTGCATTTTGCTAGACCTTTTGTCTTATTCTCTTTATTTCATGAAGGAGGCGGTAGAAAAAAGATTTTTAAAAATGACAATTTGGGAGCCCATCTGTTTTTAAAGTTCTTACTGACTGACAAGGTGGTTGTACCACAAATCAAAGTACTTACACATTCAAGAAAGGACAACATATGGGGGTATTTTTCTTCTTTAAAAACACTTTTTAATCTTACAGGCAATTATTTTCCACACTTCAGTTTCTGGCCTTCAAACTGTTCTTTGGCTCCTTTCCTTTTTTACTTAAGGTTTTTTTTCCCTGTTCCTCTGTTCTTCTGACATTAGCGTGTTCTGGAAGGACACAAAGAAATCCCCTTAAAGTTAAAATTCTTGATGTAGAAGAGGTCTTCACTTATGAAGCAGTTATCTTTTTGGACTAGGAGAGTGAAACTCAATGCTTTCAATGCGCAATTTAAAACCTGAAGAATGTAAAGAATACATAGTAAACTAGAATTTAATGCAAAATACAGTTATTTATCATGCAAACTTGAATTTACAAGTCATACTATATTTGGAGTATCTCTTAATACATGTACATAATGCTACAACTTAAATTTAATAACATATTTGCCTATTGATCTATTTTATTAATTTATATCCTGCCTTTATCATTTTTACAAATAACCCAAGGCACTGAACATACTTAACACTCCTTTCTCCTCCCACTTGCCCTACAACACCCCTGTAAAGTGGATTGGACTGACAGAGTAACTGGCCCAAAGTCCTCACCTGGCCCTTGTGCCTAAATTGAGATTACAACACAGTCTATCAAGTTCAAATGGTTACATTAATATAAAATTAAGACTAAAAAAAGAGACAAATCTTACAAATCCCATTCTAAAAGAATCATACATCTCCCCTTTCTAAAAGAACATTCTTTTTGTAATACTTTAAATGTATAAAAATAACTAGGAAATGATGAGATGGCTATGACAACAGGATCTAAGCTCTTAAAATATGATATTCATAAACTCAATTCCATTATACAAATGATATATAAAGCAATATAGTCAAATGCTTATTTTTATCTGTAAAACTGCATTAAGACTGTACCTCCAAATAACCACCTACTTTTAATAAAGAGTATTTATTATATAGGAAATAACATCATTCTTAGGTATTTTGCTTTGGAGTAGAATGATAAAAGAACACTTTTAAAAAATATCCATAATCTCCAGTGTGATAAGAGCTTCAACTAAGTCCCACTAATAGATACTGGTTAAAACAAATACCACAAAATCAGTATTTCTCTCATGACATTTCTCACCTAATAGTTTCATGTTTTCTTTGACGAAGAGTGTTGCTTTAAAATATTATCCTATTTTCACAACCAATTAAGAAGCATTTATTTAAAGCTGACCAGGCTTGTGCAGACAAGCAGAGAAGCAAAGATTGGAGAGTTTTTATAACATTTGTATGGGTAAAGTGGGGAACAAAACTCAATGTTTTAAGAGAGGATTAAATCCAATATTTAGCCATCTTTGGATATCAACACCTGATGATTTCTCCTATGGTATGTAACAGTTCATCCATCATCTTTGAAGCATTTGGATATCAGCATAGTTTTAAATTTCTCATGTATTGGAGCGCATAATAATTTTACTTCAATAAAAAATAAAGATGAACAATGAAGGGAACTACATATCTATGTGGGTATATTAATTTTTCCCCCAACTTTAATCCCCTGTGAAATCTCACTCTCTTTGAGTGTGTTTATTCTGACATCCAGATGGCTTTCTACTTAAGGTAGGACTAGAACTCATGGTTTCCTGATTTCTATCCAGATTCATCCACCAAACTGGCTCTCAATAAACTCGTAAGTAATTTCCATTCATTTATCATTTTAGTTGGCTATGGTACCGCAAAGTTTGAACCCCCCCCCCCATTTGTTACAATCTAATACTGTCCGACAATATTTCTAATTCTTCATGTAATCTATGAAATTGACAGCTGTCAGTTCCTGAAATTATAGAACTGGAACTCAAATACCTGTCTTTCATTACACAAAGATTCAAAGTGTAAAACTTGGAATTTACAAGACTAAATGTTTGTATCCTTATTGTAGTCAAGAATACATTAATTTATATCCCTTAATGTTATATCCGTAATCTACATTACCTCAAAATATTTTTGTTGGTACATGCAAAATTTATATTTTGTGTGAATCACATAACTACAAAATCTGGAAATGTGATATCAAAATCAGTAACCTGAAAAAAACTATGTTAAACAAAGATTATAATACTTTCTTAATGCAAAAACCAGAAATGAAGACAATGGTTGGGCAAAGTAACATCTTCTTTTACTCAGATTCTCGTATCAACCTACAATTCTCCTCTTTTGATTCCACCCAATATTCCATATTGTTGCTAAAAACAGTAGACTTGGCAATCTAATTAATTTATTTAAGCAGCACAATTTACTCTAATTTAAAATATTTCGCTTTCAAGAGTGTTTCTGGAATAATGAACAGGAGATATAACAGTAATTCATGCATTCCGCAGCATGCAATTAGGCTACCAGAACATGCTGTACTTCAAGTTGTTTTCTGAAGATAACTCAGAAACTATGCTTGGTTCTAAGTGTGAAGCCAGATGCAAATAAGTATGAATTATTTTAGTAATGTAACAACAGTGTTCTAGTCACTGCATTAGTTGCCAATTGGTTTCAAAATCCAATTCAAAATACAGGTAGTCCTTGGTTAATGACCACTGGTTCAGCAGCCATTCAAAGTTATGATGGTGATCATTGATCATTTATGACTGATCTTCAGTTTTGGCTGTCATACCATCCTCGCCAACACATTATGTAATTCAGGTGCTTGGCAACTAGCTCACAGTGTGTCCCATGATTACATGATTGCCATTTTTTACTTTAGCTGCCCGCTGTTGACAAGCAAGTCAATGGGGAATCCAGCAGAAGATTACAAATAGCAATCCTATGATGTAGTGCTTAATGACCACATGGGATTCAGTTAATGATCAAAATTGAAAGTGTGCAATTGCCACATAAGTCAGTATAGTCATGTAACATTGCACTTTTTGACTGCATTGCATAGTGATGGAATTCATAATTCCAATTACTATCATTATGCAAGGAGTACCTACATTTGTTTTAGCCTATAAAGTTGTTAATGGCTAAACTCCTAGACACCTTTGGGACCAGTTTCTCCAATCTGTTTTTTTCTGTCTAATGAAGTCATTGAGGGAGATGATGTTTTGAAAGGCAGAACAGTCTAGAAACTGATGCTATTTTTTTTGTTAGTGTCTTGTTATGGAGCATTTTATCCACTAATGTGAAACTGGCCTGGAAGAAAGTCATGGTAACTATTTTATTTAAGCATGGTTTTAATTGGTAATAGGATGGCTGGATGCCTGCTTGTTGCCTCAATAGATTTTTAGACATTGTAAGTTTTAAACGTAATGTTATGTTGTTTATGATGAATTTCTGCTTCTCCAAATGCTGTAATCTGTCCTGACTCCAAGGCGTAAAAATTTAACAAAGAAACAAACAAATAAAATATGCAGTATAAAAGCAACTGCAACAAACAGACAAAAATCCACCCAGCTCACCAAGTGCCTTTTTTCCAACAAGAATAAACAGGCAGAAAGAGAAAAATCAAATATTACATGCAGGGATACAGGTATATAGATTCAGATACTGTGACAGACTACCCAATTTCATGAAACAAACTAAGACAGGCATGCCCAACAATTTGGGTCAATTTGATCCTGACTATCTCAGCCTTCTTACTCCAAAATCCCAAGATGTTCCCAAGAATCTTGTTCCCAAGATTCTCAACTTTTAAAATTATACAAGTATTGATTCTTTGCTTCTGGAAAAAAATATTTTTATATTAATTGGACTGGGAACAAAAAGCAAAAGCAGCATATGGGTAGATGGAGCAAACAAGAGTTGTGGAAGACATAAAAATGAGAAGTCTAGAGAAATCTAGAAGTCTAGAGCATTGCTATCGATTTCTCTAGCAATTAATTTTTTTAATAATGTAGAACTGTAATAGAGTTAAACAATAAACTCAAAATATAGTTAAATCATGCAGATGTTCCTTTTGCAATGGTCAGAAGCATAATAGGCAGAGTGGCAGTGGCTTCTGCTAAGGCACCCCCCACCAAACCCCAAACAGTGATAAGCATAAAATGAAGCAGCCATCATGCTTAGGAAAAGCAACAGCCAAAGACCCTTACTTCTAGGAAGGGCTGGTCACTAGTATACCCCCTTTTTACCGTAGCGTTCTATATTTTGCCAACCTACTGCTCTGTTCTGCAGCGATCCTGCCAAAAGGAGAAAGGAATTAAAGTTCAGAGCAGACAGTGAAGTGGAAAGAAGTATTACTTTAGGAACTGACAACACATTCAAAAGAAGCATGCAAACCAGGCTTCCAGAAATTCTAAAGAGATTGGGTGAGCATCAAAAGAATTGCCATTTTTTCATAGGAGAATTTATGCTGCCATATTGGCTGAATTTTAAGCCAGCCATAATGTAGATAAAAACATGATCGCGCTAATTTCACCGAATAGTCATCAGAGAATAAATCAGGTAAAAGAGACAAAGAGCACAATTATAAAGTTAGCCCCGATGCATAACAGATATTAGCAAGAAGCATTTTTATAACAGGCAGTTCTCAACTTACAACCATTTGTTTAGTGACCGTTCAAAGTAACAACAGCACTGAAAAAAAAAATTTATGGCCATTTTTTACACTTAAACCATTTCAGTATCCCCATGGTCAGTGATCAAAATTCGGACTCTTGGCAACTTCTTCATATTTAAGATGGTTGTGATTTGACAATCAAAGTCAACAGGGAAGGTAGATTGACTTAACAACCATGTTACTAACTTAATTGCATCAATTCACTTAACAGCAAGAAAAGTCATAAAATGGAGCAAAACTCACTTAACAACTACCTTGCTTAATAATGGAAATTTTGGCTTATTGTGGTTGTAAGCAGAGGACTACCTGTATTGGTTCATGCTACTAGAGGCCCTGGTACAACTTAGAAACTTTGCTTCCTCATTTAATACTCACTACTACAGAAAATCTACAAGACAATTACTTCTCTATGATGACTTTTCCATGCAGCAAGAAATTTTTGCCTATATAAGATATAGGTTAGATATACTAACTTGCTACTAACCTCATGGTTGCCTCAACCCTGAGAATGCCTAATGACCATCAAGATTGTACGGAAGATGGCCTGATGTTTTTATGTTTTGTTTGTTTATGTTTGTCTTAAAAACCAATAAAAATTAAAAAAAAAGTTCTGAAGGCAAACCTATACATTTTTTTCCAGAGTTAAGAAAAGGCAAGCATTTAGACAGTAAAATGAGGTTGTAGGTCTGCAAATGATTTGAGTTACTACATTGAAGGCTTTGTCAGAAATGACACTGAGCTTCCAATTTTTTAAAAAGAAGAAATCCAGAAAAGATATTCATTATGTCACCGATGGGAAACCTACGGCTTTCTAGATTTTACTCAATTTATAAATGCATGAAGCCCCAGATAGCATGGCTAATAGTGAATGAAGCCGAAAACTAGAATGTAGATATGTACACAAAGGACCATAAAAATTTTCTTTGCTATAAGATGATTACAACACAGGCAGTCCTTGGGTTACAACAGCAACTGGGGATGGAATTTCTGTCACTACACAATGTGGTATTTATACAGGATGTCATGTGACTTTATCATTTAGTGATGGCAATTCCAGCAGGGTTGGTTATCACTGTAACTCCAGGACAGTGTTGGTTGTTAAATGGGAAGAGGCAGGAATCCCAGGCAAGGAGCACAAGAGAGTTGGAGTGGTGCAGAGTGACGCAGCAAGCAGGAAGCACAGGTGAGGTCACAGGCATGCTGTGTGCACACTACAATAAAGGCAGGAACAATTCACAAGGGATGACCTGTGACCCTTCCTGCCAGCTTCCCTAATGACTTTGCTTGTGTAACACAGGTAGAGAAGGTCATAAATGGTACTGATGTGACTGCAGGATATTGTGCCACTGTAACTGCAAGCCAGTTGCCAAGCATACAATTCATGATTATGTGACCGTGGAGGTACTGCAATAGCTGGATCTTCAAGGAACAGTTATCAGTACATTAGTTCAGCATTGTTGTAACTTTGAATAGTTGCTGAACAAGTGGTCATAACCCAAGGACTACTTATACTAAAAAAGAAACCATTCCAATCAGAATCTCATCACTTGGACCAATAAAATCCCTCCCTTAAATGACTGAAGTCAGAACATGGAATTCAAACTTAGAATGTCTCAACTATTACGTAAGGTGAGATATACTGATGAATCAGGAAAGAACAGCTAGGAATTTAGCAATGGATTTATTGTTAATAGCACATACTTAAGTTTTCCTTTACTATCACTACTAGGGTTTTTTTTGTAAAAGAAAATCCAATTTTTGTCTCTTACCTTTTCACTGCTTTTTGAGCCAACATTCTATTGCCTGCTAGGAAGGTGAGGCTGCCAAGGAGAGCCAGGTACTTCAGGGTTTGAAACATGTTGAGCTGAGTCCAGTAAATGTACATGAGCCCCAACATTGCTAGGAAAAAAATGGCCAAATGATACTTCATAAGATTTGCTTTCCTTAAAAACATTTCACAGTAATTCTGTCATTTCCCTACACAATCTACTAAGCTGCAATTAAAGTGCCCACATTATATATTAAGTAACTGTTGCAATGTTCCACTAAGCTGTAGATAACAACCAAGGCTCCAGAGTTTCTGAAAAGCACTATTTACCAAAAGAAAACTGACTGGCAGAGAAGGAAATATGGAATGTGTATGCCAGGGAAGGAAATATGAGAACCTCATTTAGCAGGTGCAAATACTAAATCTTTCACTTGGAGGGATGGATTCATGATTCTTCCAATATGAAAAGCAATCTAGCCACACATACACAGGCATAAACAAGGCAATTGGAACAAAAATAATCCTCAAATGGAATAAAATCAACCTTCTAACACAATATGCTGACATTTATAGACAGAATGCAATTAAATGAGTCACACTGAGAAAATTTCAAAGGGACCAAAGTATAAATAACTCAACTTTTTGCAATGTAAAGCTTACATTTACAACTATCTTCAAAAAGTACTCATTTACTGCAGTGGTATTCAAATTTCTGTGCTTCTTTTATTTTTGGTTCATTATTATATAACATGTAAGAAGAAAGCAGATAATAAAACAAGACCAACAAAAATAGAAAAAGATTTATCTAATTTTTTATTGGCTGGTCTTTCTGTTAGAAAGACAGTTCATAACAAAAGTTGGTCATACGTTATCATCTCATGTCAGATTCTCTATTAAAAAAGGAAATATATATGGTACATTTACAGGCAGTTCTAAATATTCTCTATATACTGCACATATGTAAAACTCTATGTGTTTATGTTCTTCCTCTAGCCTCCAAAGGCAATTTATCTTTAAGCCTTACAAGCTTTAAAAATGAAAATCCTCCCTGTTCTTCCAAAGAGAGGCAGAAGTGGCCAACTTACATGTTCTCAATGGAACCCCCATTCCCTTCCAATGATTCTTGGAAAAATATGGTTCTGTGGTAGCCAATATATTTTTGGATGCGAACCCCTTCATTTTTCTGGCCCTTCTCTCCTTTCATTTGCAGCCCTAACCCCATCACTTGACCAATTTCTTCATGATCCTCTGCTTCTCAACAGAAACCTGGGTCCCAATGTGTTCATATTACGTATGTGTAGGCTTGCAAGTTGCAGAGAATCGAATCAACCGCTTTCCTCTGAATGCCATATCAGTTCCAGATGGAACATGCAGGCATATGCTGTCTAGGTATCATACTGAGAACACTTAAGGCTGTGTCAACACATTTTGCCACTATGTTCATCTAATGTTCCATGCTGTCCAATCTAGAAAACTACAGACTGCAAGTGTGTGCAGTACAGAAGACCAAGAAAACAAGGTCAGGAAAGCAGGTTTGCAGACTGTTTCCAAGCATACACATTCAGGTAGGAGGTGTACCTTTGACCATGAGTACAAGCTCCTTATGATGATAAGCCCAAATAAAATGCAGTCCTAGATCATGTGGACAGTTGTACCCAAGCAAACAGAAACATAGCTACTGTTCAAGCCTCCTGACTGAACATGTGGAAGTTAGAAGAGATGACAGCATCATTCTCTCTCCTCTTTTTGCTAAATTGGTGAGTTAGGGTAGAAATATATTTTATGGTGGTGGCTGAAAACCAGGAACTCCTGGATTGTTAACAGGGATGCCTGCATTACACCAGTGGTGCACATATAATAAACTGAGAACCATTAATGAAAAAGCCAAATAAAAAATTTAAATATCCAATTAGCTAATTAAAGTTTTTTTTTAAAATAATGCTGGTTTCTCACAGGGAAAATATAAAGTTATGAAGAGGATGAAAGGAAAGAATCTTTGTAAGATTAAAAGACAATTCAAGATAAAAGGTCCTAAAGCTTCTTAAAATTTTAGACAGTTTAGCAAGTTAAAGCCAAATAGCATATTACAAGGAATGCAAGAAGTCAATAGCTGTTTCTGATCAAATTAACACACACTCACTGAGGAGAAATCTAAGCACTGATCAAGGTACATTAAGAAGAGTACAAAAAACAAAGCATCACAAGGTCATCCATACCAAAGGACTGATGCCCAAAATACAAACTCAGAACTTTTTGTACTAACAAATTATCTGTCTACAAGAAAACACATTGAAACTAATGATAGCTTTTAAAACTGATGGCAAACATGCATTTAGCCATACTGGAATAATTCTGAAAGATGGGTTCGGAGACAAATGGATAAAAAGGAGGGATGTAGTGTCATTATGTCGATTATAGTTAATAAACTGTGAGCTCATCTGTCATCAGGCTCTTACCTATAAAGTCAACAGAAAAAAAAGGATAATGGAGAGGAATTTCTCTGGCACTTACCTGCATGACCCAGATGGAAGATAATGGTACTTGGAGCAAAGCTGAAGTTAGAAATATTGGCCCCAATCTTTATCCACTGAAAAATGGCAAAAATATACATTAAGGGAGGATAACATTTGCCAATCAACTTCAAGAACATCCCAGATTGCTTTAAGTCCTTTCAAAATATCTGACTCTTTCAGATGTGCAAATGAGCCTTGAAAATTTTTATTGACCATTTTTTAAAACAGTCCTTTCAAATCGAGGCAGGAATTTGGGGGAGGGATAGATACCAATTAGGAAAATTTTAAACTTTCACCCTAGGAAATTTTTCACAAACCTAGTTTATGAAAAATTAGTTATACTGTATTTAATATTGGTCTTCAGTTGCCTGAAAAACCCAGCAGCTGAGTAACGGCAAGAAATTTAGTACTAATTAGAAAGCCTATATGAAACACTTACCAGTATAAAGAGCAAAAGCAGTGGGGAGAGTATCATCGCTGTGAATGTGTTTGATACAACAGTGGGAGGCCTCTTCTCAGGTTCTCTGAACAAATGCTAGTGAAGAAGAATTCCAGAGGAAAAAAAATCAGAAGAGCAGTGTGTCTCAGCAGACAGCAAATTCTGGATCAAGATATGCAATTATCATTGAACATCTATATAACCTAGATTTTACTGAGTCATTAGTGTTGTTTTCTTAGTATCTGCACTGCCTGATTGCAAACTCTGCTTGTTTTTATATTGTGCTCACATAGTTCTTTTAGTAAAACTAACTGTGAATGATATAATGAGGGATTTTATTTATCAGCTGACATATGCAAATCAGGGATTGATTTGGCCCAAGGTTACCCAACTGATTTCCATGCCTACTGTGTTTCTCCAACAATACGGCCAGCATGCTTTATAGGCATAAAATCAAATTAAGCCCCTCCCCCCAAATTAAGGCCTATATTAAACATGCGAAATGGGGGGGAATGGCGGGGGGGGGCCTTGCCGTTAGGAAGTACTTTTGTTGCAGGCAGTACCGGATATGTACTGCCTGCGTTGACCTTGGCGTTGGTGGGGCACTTCGTATCGGGAGACCTTCTGCTGTTGCTTTCCCTTCTCCCCGTGCTGCCGCGGCATTTAAAGAAACGCCACGGCATTTGGCGCAGCCAAGGCTCCCCCCTGCAACTGGAGCCCAGAAGAGACACTCGGCTTTAGGCAGTCCTGTCGCTGCCTTCCCTTTGCCTTCGAAGGCAAAGCCAATTCTTTTAAAAACGATGCCCTACTACCGGTATAACAAAGACTACCCTGCCTGAGGGGGCAGCCCAACCCCACATGGGGAGGCGAATCTCCCGGGGCCGCAGCACAGGATTGGTCCACCCCAGGAGAAACACCCAGCCGCCATCCCTGCCTGGCACTGGGCAGAGCGTGAAGAGCTTCACCTGGGGCACCCAGCGCAGCTGATAGGCGGGCCCACCTGCCCAGCAGCAGAGCTCTTGCCAAGGCAGCGAGCACCTCCCCGCCGGACCCTCCGCTCATCCCGTCAGAGCCGTGCAGGCTGGGCAGAACTGGGAAAGCGAGCCGCAGGTGCGCGCCCGCCTGCCAAGCAAAGGAGACGGGCCGACCCGAGCTTGGCTTCCTTCCCAAGTCCCTCAAAGCCTGAACCCGAAGGGGCCACCGGGAGAGGTAGTAGGGCGTTGTTTTTAAAAGAATTGGCTTTGCCTTTGAAGGCAAAGGGAAGGCAGCGACAGGAGCACCTGAAGCCGAATGTCTCTGCCGGGCTTCGGTTGCAGGGAGGAGTCCTGCGCGTGGCTGTGCCAAACACCGTGGCATTGCTTTAAACGCCACGGCAGCATGGGGAGAAGGGAAAGCAATGGTGGTAGAAGATTTCCCAATACAAAGTGACCCACCAATGGCAAGGTCAACATCCAAGCCATCGCCACCCGCTCGCCCGAGGATGCAAGGGGGGGGAATTAAGTCAACCCCGAAAAGATGACCTAGCTGTTTTTGGGGGGTTCAAAAAAAAATAAGGCCCGGCCTTATTTTGTGAGAAACATGGTATGTAAGAACTAGAAGATTCCTGAACATATTTTAAATCTCTAGTGACAAAATGACCAATTTCCCCCTTTTTCCTTTGTTGTCACATATTTAAGTAAGGCTCTTTTCCATACATGACCAATGCTAATTTTACTGTTCACTAAAGTATAGGTGTATCGTAAGATGCTTCTAGGTGCAACTTTCTTTAGATAAAAAGTGATTCTTGAAGCAACAGTAGAAAATCCAGTATCTTATTCTTGGGTTTTGCAACCATCTCTGGATACATGCACACTCAAGTTAAGAATTACCAAAAAATTATAGCTCTACTGACCAAAGAATTAATTATAGTGTGCAAACATATGGGTTTTTTTTTTGTAATGGTAGGTAATATTAAATTTAGCATTCTAATCCAAGTACAAAAAAGGCAAAGGAAGCAAAAGCATTCATGGACAGAAGAGAAGGAAACTGATACCCTTGCTCTACAACTACCCTAAGCTTGATAGCGAACTTAAGTTAAACAAATAAATCAAAAGCAATGGTCTTCCAAATGGAGAATACAGTGAAACAGAGTGCTTTAACGTGGAGTGTACCTGTATCTCAGGTTTAGGAGTGAAAAGGCTTTTTGACTGGACTGTAGATGGGGCATCTTCTTCTGGAAATTTGATGACAACATCAGCCTGGAAAGAATTTTAAAAGGTCGATGATAAGCGCAGGTTATTTAAATTTGTTTTACCTTTCCATAAATAATTAAAAAATATCAAGTCACTTAACCAACCTTAAAATTAGGACCTCAGATAGTTAGACAGTTGCTATTTTTATATGATTTGGGTCCTAGCTGTATTCATGAGACTGTATTTCCTTGATAGAATTTGCCTACTTGATACAGTTGGGCAAAGATTCATTGCTGAAGGTCCCTTGTTATCAGAAGACCCACTCTTCTGGAACTGCTTGTTTTACTAGGCAACACAGATTCAATCTCATGGCCTTCCAAAAGCTTGTAAAAATCTGGCTGTTTTGGAAAGCCTTTAATTATTGGTTAACATGGCGATTACTATACATAGTACTGGTAATAATTTTGTATCTGTATATGTCCTAGTCTGAAAGGATTTAAATAATAGAAAGGATACATAAATAGGAATAATTTATCTTAATAAGGTTTACTCAAAGTAGTAACCCTCTTTTGCCTTACAACTGGAATCACCACAATATCAGAATTTTCAGAATAGCCTTATATAGAAAATATTGATAGAAGTTTCCCCCCCTCTCTCAAAGTATCAGGACTCAAGATCATCTGTTGAAATTAAATGGAAAAAGATTCAGATATTTTCCCACAAGGCACGTATGTTTTGGAATTTGCTCTAAGCACCTGTGATTTGAATAGTCAAGTTAGATGATTTTAGAAACTTGACAGGTTCATGATGGATCAGGTGACCAAAGCCTTCTAATATTAAGGACTGACTTCTACGTCTTGGTAGTAACACGACGTAAATACTAGTTGTATCATGAAAGACAGACACTGCCCTCCAGTCTGGCGGTATAAGTGAGATTCAGAAGCTGGCCATTGGGTAAATAGAAATGGGCAAAAAATAAAGTTTTATTTAGATCTTGATCAAGTTAATTCCTTGAGCTTATACAAGATCTAGCTCCTCAATCTCTCTAACTGACACCAATCTTGCAGGTTAATCATTCTACAATTGGACCAACATACCACATTCCAGAGGATTGGGTTTTCCAGAGTGGCATCACCAATGATCAAATAAAGAGTGTATATTCCAGAAGCTGAATCGAATTCAGTTTTTCTTTCAGAAGTATCCAGTTCAAACTTGTAGATGTTTTTGCTGTCTGGTTCTGCAACAAACACCACCTCCTGCCCAGTTTTTTGATTGTGAAGCCGTACAAAAGTCTAATTTGAAAGGACAATGAAACTTATGTTAGCATCCAATATCATAAAAGCACAAAAGCTTTAATAATATCATTATTTCTCCAGGACTGAAGGAGAATATGCTCTTTTTAAGAGCTTGGAAAACATTCCAAGGGCCAGTCATTTTAAACATTATTACGCTCTTACACCCAATAATTACAGAAATAATGCAAGGATAAAGCAATAAAAGTTGAAAATGTCATATTCTGTTTTATATATGATTCACATGCAGACTATTACTATGCTATCCTGTAACATACACTTTGTAGGATAGGAATTATTTTCCAGATTCTGGCAAGAAACTGGAAGATTCAACATGGGTTTATTTCAAGAAAGAATATTGAAAAAACCAATTCAGACATGCTGCTTTCATATAGAATTTTTTATTTTTAAAAAAGGTATAATATTATTTCCTTCTTCCCACCATGCTTCTGAAATTAAGCTGGAATATATCTAGAACCATAAAGGTAAGTATTAGAGTCTTTCTCTTCATAGCAAATTGCAAAATTTTCATTCAGAATCCAACTATATTTTTATATCCTTCATGAAAAGACACCAGCTTACTCCCAGTAAGCATGTGATTTGCTTACTGTCTTCATTGCTTCCACATGAAATATGGGTAACATAGCTGAAAAATGGGTTGATACAGCTTCTTTGAATGCTGTACTGATTTTGTTAAACTTGGCAGGATTGGTCATTTTGACAGCATCACACAAAGCTTAGCCAACATTTCATTTATTTATACCCCACCTTTATTTTTTTAAATAAATAACTCAAGTTCTTAAACATACCTAATATTTTTTTCTCCTCCTATTTTCCACATAACAACCCTCTGAGGTGGATTGGGCTGAAGCAAAGTGACTGGCTCAAAGACACCAGTTGGCTTTCATGCCTAAATTAGGACTAAAACTCACAATCTTCTATTTGCTAGCCTGGTGCTTTAACCAATCCACCAAACATACTCTAACCTGAGACAATGGAGATGATACAAGCCAAACATCTGCTCTTTCAATGAAACATGCTTGATTCTGACAAGGTTTCAACTTTGATGTTTTAAAGAGCTCCGGTGCAGAAGACTAAATAGCAATGAATCAGCTGAATAAACAATTTATCTGGAATAAGGTACTTTCATAAGTATATATGTATGTCTTGTCTGTTATTTTGTCTGTTAATTTAGACAAGAGCTACCATGTTTCTCCAACAATACGACCTCCCCCAATAGGAAGCCCCAGCATGTTTTCTAGGCATAAAATCAAATTAAGACCCTCCCCCCAAATTTAGGCCTATTTTAAAATGCAAAATGGGGGGAAAGGCGGGGGAACTTGCTGTTAGGAGTGCCCCGCGGGCAGCAATTCCTCGCCACCAGCTGCTCCTAGTGAGCGATCTTGGTAGAGCGCGGAGAGCTCCCTACTCTTGCCAAGCACCTTTGCGGCAGACCCAAGACCTTCAGCGCCCGCCACTGTTGATTTCCCTTCTGCCCATGCCGCCGCCGTGTTTGGAGCTGCCACTTCCACGTTTGGAGCATCACTGCTGTTTGGAGCACTGCTGCCGTTTGGAGCTGCTGCTTCTGTATTTGGAGCTGCCGCCGCGTTTGGAGCTGCCGCTTCCACGTTTGGAGTGCTGCCGCTGTTTGGAGTTGCCATGTCCACATTTGGAGCTGCCGCCGCATTTGGAGCTGCCGCTTCTGTGTTTGGAGCGCCGCCGCCATTTGGAGCGCCGCCGCCACTCCAAACACGGCGGCAGCTCCAAACGCGGAAGTGGCAGCTCCAAACATGATGGCGGTGCTCCAAATGGCAGCGACACTCCAAACACGGAAGCGGCAGCTCCAAACATGGTGGTGGAATGGGCAGAAGGGAAAGCAACTGCGGCGGGTGCCAAAGGTCTTGGGTCTGCAGCAAAGGTGTTTGGTGGGAGTAGGGAGCTCTCTGCGCTTCACCATGATCACCCGTTAGGAGCGGCTGGTGTGGCGAGGCTGCCCATGGGGCACTCTAGATGAGGATGCAAGGGGGGGAATTAAGTCACCCCTGATAAGACGGCCTAGCCATTTTTTCGGGGCTCAAAAAAATATAAGACCCGGCCCTATTTTATGAGAAACACAGCAGCAAATCACAAAGGCAATAACTTGCTCCTTGCCTTTAAGTCTGTTAAGTACAACTGTCACATTTGCTTAATGTTTCTAAGATTTTTATAAACAAAAAACAAAAAGGAACCTGAATCTCTTTTCAAAAGCCTTTTTGCTAAATATGTCACTCTGGATTAGTGTAGGCATGCATTAACCAACCTGGTGAGGGATTAATTCTGCTCCAGTGTTCACATCAACCAATTGAAAGGACAAGGCAAAATTTTGATGGCTGTCAGCTGTGAATGATCCTTTGGCCTTGGCTGGGTAAGTGACCCTGAAATCAGAAATGAACTGTTGCTAAGAAAGAAAAAAGTGAATCTGTGCAGAAGAAATTAAATACAAAGTAGATTGGGATCTACTCATAAATCTAGTGATTTGCAATTAATCAACAAGGGCTTCTGATTCCTTATTATGTTATATAAAACAACTAGAAAACTTCATATTCCCAAATTAGATTGCTAAGAGTATTTATGAAAACTCAAGATCTTTTTGTATAAGAAGGATTCAATTTGGGTCAAGCACTGACTCCAAATTTCTGGTAAACTAATTCTTAGAAACACTCTCATTTTAAATTCTTAATATGCATGTACTTATTTTATTGAATATAATTAATTGGCCCTATTCTTTTAGGCAAGTTAATTTGCAAGTCTAAAATCTGTTCATCCTTGAATAAAGAAGGAGAAAATTATGGAAACTTGCAGGTAAGTTTTCTACCATCTTAAGGACAAGTTACAAGAAAACTGGTTATGCTTCACATTCAATCCCATTTGTTGAATAAAATTATTGCTAAATCAAAGTCAATGCTGAATCTGAACTATGACTTATTGGGGTCTAGTCCTAGAATTAACTTTTCTTATATGTATAAATACTGAGGGTATTTTTAGCATGAAGTGGTTGTCATCGCAGAGCACATTGTCTGCCGCTTTATATTACATATTTAAGATTAGGAACAAAAACTCATAGATCAAATGATCAGATTTCCAGTATTGCCCCTAGAATACATGGGTCAATAAGGAAATGGGGTCATAATTAATTTGGGAGATGTGAAATGAAAAAAATGGTATACAGATGCCAAGGAGGAGATTTATGTTCCTTATATTATGCCCTAATATAATCTGCTTTGGAGGCCCTGTGTCCTTTCCAGCCAGATTACAAAGCATCATTAAAGGCATCAGACAAAAGTCTTAAAAGATATTCAGTACAAAGTAAGAATTAGCAATTTCATCGTTGAATCACAGAAAAGAGAAAGGTGGTAGGTAGATTGATCACAAAATGAAAATTTAAAAATATAGCAGTAAAAGCACAAAGAGTATAATATAAATTTCTAGAATTTCAAGAAGTGTAACCTTCCTTTACAATTTCATTTTCAAAGAGAAGCAAGCAAGGATACAAGAGATTCAGTAAAGAAATTAAAATAACTGTTCAGTGTTCTGTTTGCCTTGGCTGACTGAGTGGTTAAGGAATTAATAATCAGATACTTGAAATTTTTAAAGGATTAGTTGCTGCTAAGAGTGTAAACATCCAGCCATGCACATCTAGTATAAACTCTAAAAATTTAAATTTCAAAATACATTGTAAAATATACAATTTATATAATTTTTTTCTTGATAACATGTTGGCAAAGCCTGGATTTAGATTATTGATATTCAGTACTGAGTTGTATGTACTGGTATTTTACCTGGTAGTTTTGGGTGCAATGCTCTGATCTTTATCCACAGTAAAGAGATCCACATTTGTTATACCAACTTCAGTTGAAACTTTGACTTTCAACTGGAAACAAGAAATAAATAAATAATGAGTCTCTCTCACACACACTTTACATACATAAAACATGCTACATTTTAAACAGATGATAAGTAATATTTTTATTTGTGCTTCATTTTTGGAAATTAGGCTACTTCCACATCTGTTTCTCTTCTTTCTTTTTTTGAGAGTGTATTAAAAAGGAGTCCAAGAATCAGCTTTTGATTTTGGATATAATTAAATTTATACATTAATATACTTTCATATGTTAATCAATCAACCCTTTCTTCTAAAAGTATTCATTTGTAACACTTTATTAACAATGGAGCCTGCAGAAAAGAGATAGCACAACTTTATTCACTGAGATGATTGAAAAGATAGTACAGGAGGCGAACCAATGTTGATTGCATTCAGGGAAGCAAGAATATGACTAATTAGTGGCTGACAGCACCATTTTCTAATGGCTCTCTATGAGGCACTCTGCAGATTATGAGTATTTTTTATGTCTTTGCTTAAATTATAGTGATTGAGACCAATCAGCATTATGCATTTAAATAACAACCAGAGAATGCCTGCTTAAAGCTCAATTTAATTTATTGTTATTTGTTAGTTATTGGACCTTCATTATACAACTGATGCTTTTGCTCCCTTCTTCATTTCAATCTCTTCAACATTTGGGGCCATTTCAATTTTAAAGTACAGGTTTAATTAAAAAAAAATGTTCATCCCTTTTCTGTAATAATAAGAATAGAAGTGAACTTTAACTGTATCACTTCACTTCACAGCATTTGGATGTCTAATTTGTTTCTTGGGTTCATGCATTTTTAAAATATATATACTGAAAGGCATCTGAGACAAACTTGAGCATTTGGGCATTATGCAAATCAAAGATGGGGGAATGAGCAGCAGTTATTCAGCACCATGTTTGGAAGATGCTATGTTGGTTAAGTCCCTACTTGTAACAGCCAGATACTCAAAAGAATATAATAAAATAGAATGCACAATGAAAACAATCAGCAAAAGCAATTTGAAAAAAAGCTAAACATTCCAGTTTAGAACACCAAGAGTTTACTTGTGAGCTTATTTTGTGTACAGTACTCAGCCACAGGAATCAATGGGAACTTGGAACAAGATTTTCTTCTCCTTTCCAGAGGCATAAAAGTATATGAACATATTCTGACTTCCGGTTTGCAAGGCTTCGGCAGCGGCAGGGATTCGCGATACTGCGCGATCCCTGCTGCGCTCGCTGCCAAGGTGCCCCCGACCCGTTTGGATTTGGGGGATAAAGCTGCCCCATAGAGGCAGCTGAAGATAGGGGGGATCTGGATAGGGGTTTGGGGGTGTCGCAGACTCCTTCCCCAGCCAGCAAAACCCCCTTTTCCCAAGGTGGAGGAGCGACGGTCAGCAATGGCCGCCACAAAGAAACCTGCAACCGGACAAGATTGTGCAGGAGGAAGAAAGTCGGAAGAGTTGTGAAAGTGGTTTTTGACTGGGATAAAGAGAAACTAACCTGGAATTTGAAAGTTGTCAAAGATAAATTGTTTCCAGAGAGAGTTACAAGAGGCGAATGGAATTCTAAAAGGGAAAGTTTTTTTTCTTTTTTCACTCTCCTTCCTAACGTGACAGCGGACGGAACTATAAGAGAAATCGGAAGATCTGCATTTGAGGTAATTAAATGCTGAAGGGATAAGGATTTCTGAACATTTAAAAATTTTTTTTTTTTTTGCTGTGAGTGGAAAGGGAGAGGAAAAAAAAATTGGAGCAGAATTTGAAAATAAGGAGAAGATTGCCTAAAACTCTAAAGAGTTATTAAACATTAATAAGACTTCTAAAAGATATATCTTAAATGGAACTTTGTGACTAAACTTTAACCCCAGAGAGAGAAAGTGAAGAAGGAGAAAATATTTAAAAGAAACAGCTTGTTTGGATTGCTTGGTGATTTTGGAACTTCTGAGAATTATCTCTGATTAAAAGCACTCGGGTGGTTGTTTGGAAAAACTTTTTCTCTCTACAATGGCATTCACTTGTGCATGGATTGAAACTTGTATATCAAAAATATGAAAAAGAAAAGCAAGAAGGGAAGGATTCTCTTGGCACTCTTTTTCAATTTTTAGAAATGGCGGTTTGTACTTATCTAAAGCTGACTGCACAACAGGATGACTGGGACAAAGAAGAAGCCATTTTTGATGAACAAGTGACTTTGGCTGGGAAAGGAAAGGAGAAAGAGAAAAAGGAAAAGAAGACTTTAAGACTTGGAAAAACAACCAAAAAAGAGAAGAATAAGGTGAAAAGGGGATACTATGCTAGAAAACAACAGAAAGGAGAAAAGCAGAACAAAAGGGAGGTGGAGTGACAAGGGGGTAAAGAAGTCAAGAAGAAGAATAAGCAAGGGAGAAAGGAAGGGACGAGAAGCCTCAATGGTAGGGAGCAAGATGCAAAGAAACGAAAGTCTTTTAGAGATAATGGGTAAATTTTTATTGAAAAAGGGATTCTGAAAAGGTACATAAAATTGTATTTTTACATTTGTAAAATAATCTAAGATTAGAAATAATCTTAGAAAATTGGAAACAATATGCAATTTAAAATGTGATAAAATATTTAGTATAATTTAGTGAAATTTTTGTCAAGAAAAGGGGAATACCTTAATGAAACAATGATTTAAGATATGTGATGTAGGGGGTAAAATAATTATGGAAAGTATAAGTGTTCCCATATAGGCATGATATTTAACTGAAATGCGTAAAATGATATAAATATAAATGAATAAAAGATAAAAGATATAAATGAATGTTAATATTAATGACTAGACTATGTCATCCCAGTGAATTTTTTTGTGAAATGAGAGATTTTAAGTAGGAGAAGGGGGAACATTCTAATGAAATAATGATTTAAAATAAGTGATGGGGGGGGGGAGAATAACTATGGAAAGTAGGTGCTCTCATAAGAGTATGTGATTTAACTTAAAAGTAATGTGCTAAGTGTTTAAGATATAAATGAATATTAATGAATAGATTTGTATTGGTATTGATAATATTGTATAATTTTAGAATGTATCAAACAGAATCCCAATGTAAGCTATGTATTCTATATTAAGTATTATAAATGTAGGGGAAAGAGATAAAGGTGTCATACTCCAATTAGTGTACAGAAGTTTTCTTCAAAGAAGAAAGATAAATGGATAGCTGGAAATAGAACAGACAAAGAACAATGAATATTATGATTTGAATTGAGATGAGATAAATAAAATAAAACTAAGAAAATTTAAAAGAGGAGAAGCTATATAGAAATTTGAAAATGCTAATAAGATATGGAATGGTATACAAAATGAATATGAATTTGAGTTTGTGCCTGTACGAAGAGTTTTAACCTGGGACTAAGTTACTTTCAGAAAAGATGTTTTTTTATGTTTCTATGTTTTGTGTTTTTGTGTGTTCATGTTTGATTGAGCTAATAAAACCTTGGAGGAATGTTAGAAAAGAACAATGGTGAATAAAAGATAGAAGAGAGTAAAGCAAGTTAGAAAGGAAAAATAAGTATAGTGAATAAAAACATATAAAATAGATAAATACAGAAAAGAAATATAATTGAATAAAAGTATAGGGAGAAATAATGAGGAATTTGAAAGGATATCTATGTGTTTATAAGGAGATGTGTCAATGATGTACAAAATGTTTTATTTGTTTAAAATTTACAAATTACTTTCAGAAAAGAGGTTTTATGTTCTTATGTTTTGTATGTCTTTAAAAATTAATAAAATTTGTTTAAAAAAAAAGTATATGAACATATTCTGAATATTATTTAATCAACACCACATTTTACTTTGATTAAAATTTCCACAGTAAATCAAGGAGGCAATTATGAAGTGTCAAACTTTTCATACACAACACTTTGAAGATGACATTTGGGAATATTTAAAATAAGGATTTATCTTTTGTTTTGCTCAGGTTTGTCTATTGTGTTTGACACCTTACATTCATGCATTAATGAATGTATCTTTACTTAACTCATTAAAGTTTAGATCATAATTGTTGAACATGCTAGAGCACTAACTATGGTAATATAATGACAACCTCTAATAAGCAGCCCACCTGACAGCTTTCTCCAGTAATAAAATGCCTTATTATTAAAGCTGTATTCTTACTAAGCCATCACCATTAATGCATGGCCACTAGTACTCACTTATGTAGCCAGAGTGCTTAAGCAGCTCCATAAATCCCTCTCTGATGTTTTAAGAGAGATTATTACTCCAATTATCACATTGATTTTGATATGTATGGCAGAGCTTGGCATGTGCAAACAAGTGACTTCTAGCTGATGCATGCTGAGTGAGCAACAAGTCTTAAATGCTAATTTTTCAATAAGCAATTGAGGGGGTGAAGAGAATATCAAATATGGTAAACAGCTCTTGAAAAAAAATAGCACACATACAAATTGTTTCCAACTGCCATCCCTGACACTTTGGGAATGACCTTAAAAAAAGAAGTTCAATAGGAATGAAAAGATTAGACTGCAAGGAAAAAAATTCACAATGTGCAAATTGCTTTGTTAAGATCTGTCAAAATATCGATGAAATGCAAGTAAGCTACAGAATAAATTTCTATTTCCTACTTCAAAATAAATATGTTTCATGTTTCAGTGTTACTGAATACAAGTTTTTTGGGCCCAAAATCAGTTGGGCAACTTGCCCCTTGTCTTAAAACTACCCTTTTTTTCAGTTGCTGAAACATCTTCCAACTGCACTGCTGAAATTTCATCACAAAATTTATGGTAGTTTCCTGCCACTGCATGTCTCACAATGTGTTTAATGCATTAAAATAATCCTTCGAGGGTCGTCTTGAAAATTTAGAAAAAACACGACCCACTTCATTTTGCACATTGCTATATCCACTGAGCCCCGCAGGAAAAAAGTTAGCCTTAACAATGAGCAGGAGATAAACATCCAAGTTTTTATTCTGTATATGTGTGTGTGTATGTTTTATATATACACACACAGAAAAAAACCTGTCTTTATTTTAGAGCAGGGGAGGGGACCCAATGACCTGCTAAATTGGCTACAGGTGAGCCCCTCTCCGACTTATTCATCTGCAGGAGTCCCCCCCCCCCCAAAAAAAAACCACCATGAAAAACTAATTAAATGAAGATTTATGTGTCCTAGGATAATGTTGCAGGATCCAAACTGGGTCGGTCACTGGGACCAGAGGTCTTGTCTTCCAAGATTTCGGACTCATGCTGGAGCCAACCCATCTTCAGAGAATTCTTTCTAGCTTCCACTGACTAGAGAAAAGTTCCCTGAAGATTGGCTCGAGCATGAAAGCTCGGAAGACAAAACCTCTGGTCCCGGTGACTGACCCGGATTGGATTCTGTGACAAATTATATGTTGACAAAAATAAGTATTTTTCAACTAACAAAACCAAAGAACCACAAGAACCAAAATAGTTTGAATGAACAAGTTCATTCCCAGAATAAAAAGGGGCTTAGATTATATACCTACCTCAACTTTGTTTGCTATAAACCGACTATCTCCATTAATGCTGATTGTAAAATCATAATAGCCACTAGCAGGCTTGACACGCATGAAATTCAGCTCAAAGACGTCTCTGTTAACAAAAGCATAGCTGTAAAATTGCAGAATATTGATGGCCATATACATAACAATTATTAAAATGCCAGAAGCAGGATGTACTTGCTTATAATAGTGCTTCATAAAACCTCAAACAACAAGGGAACAGCATGAAAAGTCACAAGATACTATTTGGAAACAAAAACTATGAATTCCAAATGTCAAAAAGACTGAGTTATCCGTGAGCATCCTGGATCCATATCGATTTTCAATCTCTGCATTCTTTCCATATTCTTGGGAAGAATGGGGATCTTCTAAACTGAAAATGAAATATAAACGAAAAACAATATTCTGCTTACCCAGACAGAGAAAAAGTAGACTGCTGAAGGACTGTGGCTTTAGTTGCAACAGACTTTACGTGATCCAAGGTTACAGTTGCTTGAGTTAATGGCTGTGACATCACATTTGTCACTTTAAGCTAAAGAATGTAAAAGATTTATAAAATTATTTTTCCTCCTCATATATGAAGACTATCAGCTAAATAACAAATTTCAGGAAAAGGCAAAGCTATAGAGAAATCCTGACAATCTTCTGTTTATTTTGCTTCAGATATCATTTCTGGGCATCTTCCAAAAACTGGGCATCTAATTAATGCCTTGCTATAGCTTTCATTCTTGTTATTTAAATTTATACTGCTTCATATAGTATAACCTAAGTAGAGACTATCTTTAAAAATACTTCTTTTCCATTATCCATCAACTAAGAGGATATATTATACCTCAAGACTGTAACACAATTTAGGCAGGTGAGACAAATAATTCAATTTTCTATGTATTTTTATTTCTCTGAAACAGCTCAGCTTCATTCTGTCACCCCATCTTATCTATATTCCAAGCATACATTTTGTGTACTTCAAAGTTTTATCTGTGATGAAATGGGGAAAAAAAAAGCTAGCTTCCACATGACATATATTTTTCTTTTTTATCCTACCTTTATTATTTTTTATAAATAACTCCAGGCAGCAAATATTATCTAACATTCCTCCCTCCTCCTATTTTTCCCACAACAACCCTGTGAAGCAAGTTGGGCTGAAACAGTGTGACTGATCCAAAGTCACCCAGCTGGCTTTCATGTCTAAGGTAGGACTAGAATTCAGTCTTCTGGTTTAAAGCCTGGTGCCTGCCTTAACCACTAGACCAAACTGGCTCTTTATGTATCACATCTTAAGAAATTGCCAGTTACCAAGAAACTCAGACCTTGGTATAATGTTTGATAGTACTAAAACAGTGCAGCTCCACTTTGGAGTTTTTTTCTGTCAATGTACTGTGGACCACGAGGGAACATTTAGATGATCAACAGCTTTCTGATCTACCTCCTTGCTCCTTCATGCAGTTACCAGTCTCTACTTCACATTGCTGAACTGCCAGGAATGACTTAGTAATGGCCAAAGGCCCAGACAGCTGTGATGCTCCTAGCCTTTATTTCCAACAGCTAGATAATCTACAAAATGGATGATGAGGCTGACAGCTGCTTTCTTAAGCTGCATATTTTGCTCCGTGGTCCACTGTTGTATAACAATGCATTATTAACACTGTAGATCACTTCTGGTGCAGCTGATTGCGCCAACCCTGATTTATTTAATGAAGATAGCACTCCTTAAATTTACTGGTTTGCTATTTTTTTATCAAAATTGCTTTAGGGAAACTTGGGTTGAGAGGAGCTTTTAAAATTTGCAATAGTGTTTTTATTGAGAAATAAATATTAATTTTACAAGATTTATAAACTGCACCAATCTAAATCAATATTAAAGAATGGACAAACAATCTAGAATATTCCAAAATATAAAAACTGAAAACCATTACAAAAATAGATGGGACACCTAAAACCATCCCTAGGGATTTAAGGAATTGATTAGAAAGCAGACCTTCTCAGTAATGTCTATGGAGTTCATTCATCCAGGTCATGATTGTCCCAAAGGTGCTCTTTTAAGCGATAACTGGACTTTTGGGTTTTTTTTTTTTCCTTTGAAGACGTTTTGCTTGTCATCCAAGAAGCTTCAGAGCTGAAGAAGCTTCCTGGATGAGAAGCAAAGTATCTTCAAAGAAAAAAACCCAGAAAGTCCGGTTGTCTCTTGAAAAAGCACTTTTGGAACTTCTCAGTAATTGCCACCCCATTGTGGACATATTGACCCAGATGGTTTGACTACACTCCTCTCATTTAGGAAAGCACTTAAAATTAATATACAGGAGTTGTTTTAGAGCAGCAAGCCTAAATTATCAACTGTATTTCTTCAAAGGTAGGATGTATAACTCCAAGCATTGGTCATTCTGTCTGGGCCACTGGGAATTCAAGTTTAAAAGGAGTGGGGGAGCTATTGCTGTCCATTCTTATCCTATTTAAAGAGAAATTCTAAAGGGTCATTGACATCTATTAATTAACTATCCATTAACGGGCTTCTGAGTTTATACTTTGAATCATTAATCATACTATGATGCTATATTTTTACTGATCACCAGGCAGTGATCTATAAGCAGGGTACAGCACACGTCAATTTTATTTGCTTCTGGGTAGCTTTCCTAAATTCAGTTCAAGGTATACTATAAGATTCTGCTCGGTTTAACTCCAGAAGGGGGAAATAATATTTACATGGGAAGAGATATACTATATTTTTAAGTCTCTCATTGTTTTTTTTTTTTTAAATGCAATTCCCCAGACATGACTTGGCATTTTATAATATGCATTCTATAAAATAGTCTGAAATTAGTTTTTGGTTCCCAGTTCATGATCAGAGGATAGATCGGTTCCAGAAAATGTCAGTCATTTCTGTTTTAATAACCAGTTATAAAATTATCTTCCCAATGCATACATTTTCACTTTCTACTTTAGGCATTAAGACACTCTTGGTGTAGCTACTGACCGTGAGTATTGGCTGATGGTGAGAAACTGCAGGAGATCCCTCAGTCACTGCAATGACTGGCAAATGGTAACGATTCTGGGAAAGGGAGGCTGCAGCACAAGCCACACTGAATGCTTCAGAAAGAATCTCAAAGTTTTTCTTGCTGAAAACTGCATTCATCAGCTGAATGAGCTGATCCTGAAAATAAAAAATAATAAATAAGCAAAAGCTGATTTCAGCATTTTATTGTTTTGAGATACAAAAAGAAAGGAACTACGGAAAAAGAGGAAAAATTAAAAAGCTATATTATATACAGCAAATCATTTAACCAAATTTCTAAACATACCATTAAATCTTGATCCATGAAATATTTATTACTGCTATATTTATTACTGCTCATTCTTTCCATTACCTTGACAGAGAGTTAGTTCATAAACAGAAAACAAGCATATACTGGTGATCCAGCATCAGTCTAGGAATGAAAAATAATTTTGGGAGGGCGTTGTCCCTTATGTTCAAAAAAACTAAAATTCTTCATACAGTAGTAAGTTTATGGCACATACAGTAATTCATTTCTGTGTTCATATTTTTAAACCCCATTTAAACCAAAATTAGAAACCAAGGGGACAAGTCCATGCCATATGAGTAACAGCTTTGTCGTTCATAAAACAAGGCTGACAGCCAATCTCTCTAAAGTTTTCTCTAGTTTGTTTATAAAGTATGAAAAATATTTTGTTCAATTAGTATAATATTAAAACCAAAAGAAACATACGTAATATTTTTAAGATCCTTAGTTGTTGATAATATGGAATATTCCAATTCTTTATTCCAGATATTCAATGGCTACCTTAGCAATACTCTTTTAACTGTGTATTTAAAAATATTGTAGACTTAGAATGACACAAAACTGGAGAGCCAGGTTAAGATGCCAGGCTAGAAGCCAGGAGACTGTGAGTTCTTGTCCCACGTCAGCCATGAAACCAATTGGGTGACCTTGGGCCAGTCACTATGGCAAATCACTTCCAAATATCTTGCTATGGAAAATGCAGGGACAAGCCCAGGCAGTGTCCAAAAGTGGAGACTTTGAAAGCACATACACAAAATAGAATAATCTGCAACATTAAGACTGGGGTGTTCTAAAGAAAAAACTAGTGATAGAGCTGAAAACAGAGGAGAATTAAAACTCCATCTTAATAATACAATTTAAAAATCTAGGAAATTGTTCTTCTGTTAAAAATGAATGTCTTAATATTTTATTGATCTACTAAAATAATGTAAGGTAGTTATTGTTGGAGTACTTCTCAGTAAATCAATCTAAAAGTAATATCCATTTTTATAATTCAGTAGATTTTAATCATCTATTTTTTCTATTTTTATCTGAGATTAAAACTTTGATATATGATATCTACAAATGAATTTTCCTTGGAATAGCTATTCCTTAAAAGAATTTAAGCAATAGCTAAAATTAGAATTATTACTAATATCTGTTGAAATAGTGGAACATATAGGAAATATATGAGACTTAACTTTAGCACAAGGGTCTCCAATTTTTCTGGTTTTACAGACTGGCAGGAGGTGAAGAGGGGATGGTTCCATGTGAGTGGTGGGCGAGTGTAAGCATGCAACTCTATTTGCACAAGCAGCGGGCACACACACCCTCCGGATAAATGGATCTGCATGTGTGTGTGCTTGCCCATCCACTGCACATGCAAGTGATGCGGCGTGCATACTTGCCCGCTGCTTCTGCAGCCCGGTTCTGAACGTGTTGTGACTTGGTAGTAGGCTGCAGCCTGGGGATTTGGGACCCCTGCTTTAGCAGGCATATAATGTTATCAGATGTTTGGTTACCTTAGAATTCATTGTCAAAGATAAAACTGTTACGTACAGGCCAATATTTTTACATATGTGGTTAACCAGAAAATTTGACAATAGATTGAAGTCAACAGCAACTTTAAAATGGATTTATAGTAGTATTATAATAGTACTGGGGTAATTACTTCAATACATATTTTAAAATTTATCCTGTTTTTATAGATTAATGGGACCTATTACTTCTTGGAGGAGTTCTGCTCAAAGGGACAGAGGTTATCATGTAAATCTAAATGGGCAGGAAAGTTTCTGTACTCAGAAAAGGAAAGTGCTATCATTTAGAGCACTAATGACCTAGCATGTCTCAAAGCAGCTGAAGGAGACATTTGCATAGAGCATGACCATGATTCCTGAGACATTTAAAAAAAAAGACTGTAAGGAAAAGAAAAGGTTTGTGAACCTTTTAGAAAGAGGCTGTTACTAATTTTGAATCCTTTTTGTCCATTTTCTTCAAACAAAGAGAATTTAGTTATTGTTATTCTTGTTATTAAGGAAAGTTAAGAGAGATTATTTTTACCTCAATTTTAGGTAGTTAATCAAAGCATCACATCTCATTAAAAGCATTGCGGGTGGTTTCAAAATTTGTCAAACTTAAATCTTTACGTCGAATCATATAAAAGCATGCCAATATAAATAGGCAGTCTTATTAAATTACAAAAAACTCAAGCAGTTTTAATTTTTCCAATGAAATAGAATTTATTAACATAATTTATTTTTAAAAATCTCAAACAGTTCCTGACAACACAATGCATAACTCACACCAAATAATTACTTTTAATTGGACCAATTTGGGGCTTTGGTATTTTAAAAAGATACTTTATGACAAACAGCCTATAACACATCACTGTAGATTTACCTGGGTAATGTTTAAAGCATGTGATTTAGAAAGTGTTGGCTTTGCAGCAATTCTTAAAAAGAGGAAATAGACTTGAGACCTTTCTAGTCCATTATACATTTCCAATACGAATTGGAAATAATAGGCACTAATTATATTTTCACTTCAGCGAAACACAACTTTGTGACTAGCCCTTAACTGTCAAGACAAAATATATTTTTTGGAAGATGACATTAAAAAGTAACTAACTCGAATCTTTCTCCACATTATGAGGTCATCTGGTGTAGTCCATTAATTAATGCTTTTACCTGAAATTTATTAAATTTCTTTCAATTTGTTAAATTCACTGTTTCCATCCTGTCATTGTGAGTATCCTAATCACACCTGACATCTGAGCAGAATAACTCAGTATTCTTACAGATTACAAGCACTTTCTAGTTTTCCTGTAATTGTTGACTTTCCCATAAAATTTAAACTTGTATATCAGTTTTACAAACTGTGTAACTTTTCAGTGTACACCAAGATAAACATTTGTTATCTTTTTTTTAACCTTTGCATGTGAACAGTTTTTCTCTGATTACTTTATGTTTTAAAGATGCAGGAGGATCCTAAGCAGTGACTGAAGATTGATGAAGATTCTCAGTCATCTAGATAGAGTTGTCTAGGACTTAAAACATGGCAATTGGATTTTTTTGTTTGGTTTGAAACATTTCATTGCTTCCAATCAGAAAGAACAAAAATTAGTTGCTATAACTCCCAGCAACTGTAGCAGTTTTTCCATATATGTTGCTGCAACTATTTAACTTCAGAATTAAGGTAAGTGTATAGAAATAAACTATTTGCACTAAGTGCAATCCAGAGCAAAGCTTAATAAGAGTTATTTTTCTTCTTTTTTCACTCAAGAAGCAAGAACAAGAGAATGGATTTAAGATGCAGGTAATACCATACACCACGAGGCCAATGCCTAGGGCTATTACTTATTTACATTGCCATCTTAACATCTTATAGTGGTGAGTCTATTTGTTACCTACAGAATTCAGGGGAGGGGGCTTTCACTATTTTCTGGACACAGTACTCATTTATTATTATTTTTAAACCCTGTTTTTTTGGTTGAGAATGTATATTCAATATGGGAATTATGCACATTTGTCTTACAATTTCTCTTCAATTTACAATCATAACTGAGCCCAGAATAATGGTCATAAGTCATGGCAATCATAACATGATGTGACTATATCTGATTTTATGACTTTTTTGCAGCAGCATTTAAGCAAATGCCACGGCTGTTCAGTGAACCTATTTCCCCCAATAAACATTTTTTGCTGGAATGGAAAGCAAGTGTTCAAAATTAAGGCCACAGGAGCATGGGATGTGGCATAAATGTGAGCCAGCCGCCAAGCATTCAAAATATTATCACATGACCACACAGGGTATGTGTTGGGAATATAAGTCACCTAACAGGTATTTGGGTTAGAAATATATAAACCAGGATAGACATTTTAAAACTGTATCTTTAAGAAAATGCGAAACTGTAGTTGGGTATGGTTTCTCAAACGGCCATAAGATGGAGCCAGAAACCTGGGATGTTTTAGTTTTAGTCTCAGAAGAGAGTACGGCTGAGTGAGTATCTCTGTTTCCTTCTGTTGGAAAATATTGCTGTTCCTCCATTTTTCCTAATTGACTGATATTTCTGGATTTGATGTAAGTCTGATACTGAACTGTTTTCTGACACTGGACTTTGATATTTGGATTATCCCTGGATTGAAAACTGACTGATTTACTTGTGAATGACTTTGGACTGTGTTTGGACTTTGCTTAAACCTTTCTGGAAGTAAAAACCTACATTTACTGTACAGTGTATCTCTGTGTGTGTATTATTCAAACACTTCTCTCAAATACGTCTCCCTGCATGTGCCCATTCTCCAAATGGGGAATTACCTCAACAGTATGTGCCTGTTGTGTCTGCTGTAAATTTGAAATTGGATTGTAAGTAGCTCTGGGGAAGTATGTTGTAACTTTGAGCTAAGCAACTGGACCTTAAGTTAAGAAAGGACTTCCATAATGCTAGTGATGGTATTGGGGAAAAAAAAGTGCAGATGAGCTCTGCATTGTTAAAACACCATTCTGCTTTGATACCGGCATTAAAACCTGACATTTCATTGTCACATAACCGAAACCCATACAGTTAAATATAAATTATTACTAATTTATGAACCCATTCACATCTTGCAACAAACAGTTCAAATTCAGCTTTAAATTTATTGTTTTTTATTCTAAACTATTACAATAGTGGGTGCCAAAAATTGCCTACTTCTTTGATTGCCGGCTCAGTGCCAACATGATCGGAGAGTCTGTAAGTGGCAGCTACAAATAATGCAGTTGCTTCAAGCCCTTCTTCAAATTGTAGATACACTCCTCCTATATCATCCAAACGTGCAACAAGATCCTACAGAAAGATAACAGCAAATAATTTTACACTTATCTCATCCATCTAACAATGTACAGCATGTCCTCCTGTACCCAGGAGTTTTGCTGCCTTTTTTCTTTTCTTCTTATTAATCTTGGGATATTTTTTTCAAATCTAGGAGACATCAAATGGAGAAAAGAGTATTCTGATTCTAATGAACACAACTCTAATGAACAAAATTCAGTGCAGAAAAGATCCAGAATATTAAATGAGAACACAGAGAGAAAATTTGCACAGTAGGAGCTGGAATAGTGCAAGACAGCCTCAAGCATCCTAACTCTATAATGGATGGAATTTGTGAGAATGAGAGGGCAAAAGTAATTAAAATGTGGATAATGAAAAGACAGAGAAAAGGAAAGTTTGATCTCTTTTTGCCTCCCTTTGACACTAGCTATTACTGGTAAGTATCCCCACTTCCTTGAAATATAGCATGGATTCATGAAAAAAATGAGTATTTGAGACTTGAGTGCCAGTTACTCTTTTACTGCTTTTAGAATATTCTTGGTATTTAAAATATAGTTACAGGTAGTCCTTCACTTACAACCACAACTGAGCCAATAATTCTAGTGCTAAGTGAGATATTTGTTGAGTTTTGCCCCATTTTACAATCTTTCTTGTCACAGTTGTCAAGTAAAATACTGCAGCTGTTAGGTTAGTAACACAGTTGTTAAGTGAATCTGGCTTCCCCAAAACTTTGTTCATCAGATGATTGAAAAATGGGATCACATGACCCTGAGACATTGCAACCATCATAAATATGAGTCAGTTGCCAAGCATCTGAATTTTGATTACATGACCAGGAAAATACTGCAATAGTTGTATGAAAAATGGCCATAAGTACTTTTTTTAAAGTACTGCTATAATTTGAATGGTCATGAAATGAATTATTGTAGGTCAAGGACTGCCTGTATATTGTTTTAAAAATTGGTTTAACAAATTTTATGTGGATAGTTAGATGAGAATTAGGTCACATTATAACAAATAAATAAAAAACAAACCTCTATTTCTTCCACAATGGTTCTTAAATCTGCCTGCTGAGATAAATAGGATGCAGTCTGCAAAGCCTGAATTGTTCTGAAACAACAGGAATCATGAAACCACCATTCTGTTGTTTTTGAAACAACAGAAACCATATGATCCTATCAACTACAAGCAAATTGATCTCAAAAGTATGCAATAGGTATATTTATTAAAAATAGCACTAGTATCCATATGTAAAAAGGGTTGCATAAAATATGTTATTAAAAAGTTTTATGATTTGATTAAAGTCAATTTTCCAAGACTAGAAACTGCAGCGGTATCAAAATTTTAATATTCAAGTATGATTCTATGAGTAGCTAAGTCAGAAGCTTCAATATACAGTAATCCAATTATATTCCCAATTCTGCTCCATGTTTATCACTTGCAAACCATGTGGCATAAATTACATTAGTGCCAGTAAACAAGATCTTGTTAAATAACTCAGTTCATCTTAAGAGAAAAAACTATAATGCAGAAGTAAAAAACAACATAGCAGCCTAGCCTTGGCATTCCATATGTTTCTCTGAATGATCCTCAAGATAAACACTTACGCCAAGATGTTTTCTTCTTTGCTAAGACGAGAAGTGAGTGCAGTCAGAGCTTCTTGGGAAGCAAGAGGAAGTCCAAAACCATTCAGGGCTCCAACAGCATGATAAATCTGGGTAATTGAAGAATCTTCACTGATAGCTTCAAGCAGCAATTCTCTGGTTTCATTTGAAATAGCAATCTAGGAATAATACACTAAATGTATTATACACAAATCATTGCCATAAATATTTAGCATTATAGCAAATTCTTTAGTCAAAGTCAAGTCTTTAAACACCTTCAAATTCAGAAACAAAAAGCTGACATGCCATATCAGACTATTAGGCACAGTACTGTCCATTCTGATGTACAACTCCTGAATTTCAGGCAGAGGTCATTAACTTTATGTGATCTCTTTAACTGGAGGACAAGGGATTGAACCCAGGAACTTCTCTTTATACTACTGTTTACATCATACATAAACTTTAGGTTCTTCAAAACCTAATGATACTGTCCTCTATAAACGAACAGTACTATTTTGGGTGTACAGAGAGAATTGAGACAGATGTTCATTCATCTGATTAAATGAAATATCTTGAACAAAAGACATATTCCAACTATGGTGCACTCCAGGTTATACTTGCAGTCTAAAGTCACTGCAAATTCTGCTTTAAGGCTAGTACTTAAGCTTAATCAATGTTTCAAAGAGCAGAATGAAAGAAAATCTGGAAATCGCAAACTAATAACTTGAGACAGCACTGGTTCCACATGCCCTCCCATAAACTGAATGCATATCATACATTTCTGCTCATAAACAGCTTAGCTGAAAATCATTCAGGATCACATGTAAGTCACTTTCAGCTACTCAGAAATAAAATCAATTATAAGAATATTAACTACACAAACAGAGATGATATCCAGCATAGAAAAAAATTATGCCTAACTTTATTTTGAAGCCCTGGTACTTTAATTTGCACTGTCACATTGCTTAAAACAGGTTAAATATCTGCCTTCTGCTATAGTGTTATTTAATATATCCCCAATAACTGCTTATTTTAGTCTACAAACAGATGTCTTGGAAACAGCTGTTGTCAAATTAATCATAAAACAGATGAAACATTTGTACAAGAGAATATATTTTTCTCTGTAAAAACTGAACTTACCTCGCATCCAGCTAATGCCTGACTTCCTTGTGCAGCATAGAAGAGGGAGTCAATACTATCAGAGTCCAATTTAGATTTTATAAAATTGCAAGCAGCCTATTAAGAAAAAAAATTGGACTTAAATATTTAAGGCAATTTGCACATGCTAAATGTAATATTTGCAGTTATTTACCAAGGGAAAATCTTACCAATGTAGGCTTTGAAAAAAAACTAATACCAGGATAGACCTGATATAAGATAGCTCATAATTCATTTATTTCCCTCCACTACAATAACAAAAAATGAAAAGGCAAGTTCCTATTCTATTTCCTTTCTTGCTTATATTACAGGCTGCTTTGCTCCCTCATTCTCAAAGACATGAGGCTTTTTATCTATGGAAGCAAACAGAGACATCTATATAGAATATTTTTAGTACAAAACAGATAAATGCTTAGTGAAACATGGAGTACCTGATTTAGGAAGGTAACATAAAGTAATACTGGATGTAAGGAATGAAGAAGGAAGGCATCTTCTAGTTCCTACAAGTGGTAGCCTCAAAGTAAATACTAAATCAGAGATGGATATTTATCAAGTACAAAAAAACACTCTTTCAATTTGAGTTCAATTTCTGGTGACTTTATTAATATGTTGTCCACATTGCTCCCTAGGCAGCCACATAGAAATGATTTACCATTACAAACTTTGGAAAGTTTCTCATTTAGTCTGTAATCTGGTTTTCCTTGGAGGTCTCTAATCCAAATACTAAATAATACTGATCTTGTGTAGCTTCCAAGCCAGACATGGTTAAACAGGCTGAGACTTTTTTTAATGGGTTTAATTAAAATAACTGATACAGTGCAAATTGCCCTAGGTAGATAATACAAAAATAGGCAGCAAGTGAAGTGGTAGCACCATCTGTTGGAGGAACTCTATTGCTAAATCCAGAAAGAATTATAAATATTTGAACTCATACAGAAATTATCTGTCTGAAATAATAGAATACATATAGATCGATTAAAATACTCCGAAGAAGGTATGATCAGCAGGAATAGGCATTAGTCCCCCAGAAAAGAATATATTCTGCATAAAGAATATCAGTTTTAATTTCTATTATTTCCAGAAAAATCATGTGAAACCATGAAGGACCATTATCAATATAGACAATACTGATAAACTGAACACTATTCTGACTCATTATAAGGTAGATCCACTCCATTTTAAAAATAAATAATACATAACCATTCCTAATTGACCTAAATTGGGATGATACAAAATAGTATATAACAGGTTATATTGGTTCCAAAACCAAGATACCAGTGCATGGTATTCAACAAGCCCGTCACTCAAGTTCATCTGTTGAGTATTATGGCTGAGTTGGGCTTTGAACCTTGATCTCCCTAATCAAACATATTGTTAATTACAATACAAGTCTTTTATATGTACACACTGGTTACTTCTATATTTTCTTGCTTTTGCCTTATAAAAATTAAAAAGTAAAATGCTTGTCATACGAACAAAGTTACATTCTTAAGTTTCTGTACTCCATATTTATAGGAAGTTCTCCAGGCCAGGGGTTGCCAACCTTTTGCACCTCAGGGACCACCAAACTCATAATTTTAAATCCCAGGGACCACTAACCAGTTCTGTGGGCGTGGGCTAATTTGTGGGTGTGGCTTGGTGGTCATGTGACTAGCTTGGCTTGTATGTAAATATTATAAATATTTATATAAATGTTGATTTTTTTATAAAAAAGAGCAACTTTTACCCAAAATCAGGCAAAGCAGGCAGGCAGATTGAGATACTCACATAATCACAGATTCAATCAGATATGTGTCTATCTGCCATCGGCTAGCTCAGTCTGTCACATGAAATTTGCTTGCCATGAGTCTGCACTGAATAATAGAATCTTCAATCCTAAGGGAGGTTAAAGACTAGCTAGAAAGCAAGAAATCCAACCATTTCCTGCTTCCTAACTAATCTAAATCTCCCGGCACAGCAGAACAACTGATGGTCGCAAAAAAAGCAATTTAGCAGGCAAATTTGCCAGGTAAGGAGTAGGTGGGAAGGGTTCCTGCAGGCCATGTGGTCAGCACAGCCTTGTGTTTCTGCGCAGCCTAGATTAATTGCTTTGGGGGGGGGGTGCTCTGAGGGCAACATTTCTCTGTGGCCCACCAAAATTTTCTCGCAGCCTACCAGTGGGCTGCGGCCCACCAGTTGACAACCGCTGCTCCAGGCTGTGATGTAAGGTGACTGAGAATGAGACTGATGAATTCAAATACAGACAATTCAACTAAAAGAAGCTAAAGAATAATAGTGAAACAAATATTTTATGAATAATAAATTACATTATCATGTTAAAATGTGATAGTTCTTTATTTCTTTATCTATATATCTTCTTTATCTATTATATAATATACATAATTTCTTCTCAATTTCCTAAAATGTTAACAGAAAGGTATACATTAGCCAATGATTTTAATAATTCAAAATAAGCAATTGCCTTATACAAAAGAATACACTTTTATTTAGGTTTCATTGCTTCTCTTACTTTTGATGTCTCTCCCATGATCTTCCCCCAGAAGTAGAGACATTAATGTAAAACTTATTGATGCTACTTCATGTATGCTTGTTAAAGATACTTGCAATAAAACTCAGTAACTTATTGGGATTTATATAAAAATAACAAACAGAATAAGGCTAAAGCATAAATAATTCCAAGTAAGAATTCTTAGGTCTTAAGGAAAAAAAACTGTATAGGAACTCTCTTGAATGTATTATGAGAAGTGATTGTTTCTCAGTTTGTCTTTTTGTTGTACAGTACTGTCAGAGAGCAATTTTCAGCTTCAGGGGAAAGAGGAGATAGTTTTTGTGGGAGGGGCAGGCATATGTGTGTGCACATGTGCGCAAACGCCTATTGCTCGCATGAATAGGGCTGCAAGTGAGGCTTTGAGCGCCCATGCTCGCAGCAACGCTCGTGTGAGTGGGGCTATGTGTGCCCATGGCACGGAGGTTGGGGACAACCTGAAGTATATTTGTATACCTGAAAGAAATATTACTTTCCTACAGCAAATGGCAAAATGTATGCTTACAGTAATTTTTGTGCAGATAATCCATTCATCATGAATTCATCAATACTATGAATGTCTCAAAGATATACCCTCACCTTTTCATCAGCCACTTTTCCACCTAATTGATTCAATCCTACGATGGTATAATAACTTCCTTCCAAATCAGAAAATGGACGATCCAAAGAGTTTTGTAACCTTTGAACATCATGTAGTGTGAGATAATGACTAGGAGTCAAGGCTGCTATCTTGTCCACAGATATTAAGACCAAAATGAAAAATGAAAGATACCCTGAAAAAAAAGAAGAAAAGTTAAATGCCTGTGAATATCATTGTAGAACGCATATATTAATTTTTGAATAATTTTCTTTATCTAGTTGGATCATTGCACTATTCATATATCTTTAGCCCAAGGAGAAGTATTATAGAGTCAAAAACATATAGATAAATCAATTTGATGTTCATGCGCAACATACTGTTAACATGTTTTATTAAAATAGGCTAACTTTCCAACATAATAAGGAATATATTTGCAAATATTAAAGTTGATTCGTTTTAAAAAATATCTGTATTCCAGTTATCTTGGAATGAAAAAAGCCATTTTTATTAGCCCAAATCAAATGCGAATAATTGGCTGAAAGCGGACAGATGGAGAATTGTTTTAGCTTACTTGCAATCAATTTCCTGCCACCTATAGTGCAAAGAAGCTTGTAAAACACAAGAGGTGGAAATAGCCATTCAAAAGCGACACTGACATCCAAAAAAGTTTGTCACAGGATTTGAAGATAGGCAATACTAGTCTGCCTCAAATACAAGTAGCTTCCCATTCATTTAGAATGACCATTGGAATCAATTGCCTTCCAATTTCTCATTCATACCATTACAAAACAGAAATGAATCCCTACAACCTTTCAAGCTACTTAATCCCAATTTTCTTGTCCTTTTTTAACAGTACAGAGATTCAAGAGAAAGTGGCAGAATCCAGGTAGTATCGAACCAGGCTTACTTATCAAAAGGCTGAAATTATTACAATCTTTTAATGCAATTTTATATTCAAGAATGTGTTTTCTGAACCAAATTAAATTTATATCCGCATGGAGATTCAAGAACATAATTACCTGAGCACAATTACCTGACAGAAAGCATCAATGAACATAATACAAAAATGTACAGAATGAAGGCATAGGCAAATACAGCCTTCACAATATCAAACCCTAAGCAGTGAATGCTACAGTAGCGGACAGGCTATATAGAGTAAGTTTAAGGAACGCATACAATTGTCACTTGCTTTAAATAACAACTAAGGCAGTTCGCTCCAAACAAGGCTCAGTGTTTGCTTGACAGGTGAAGCTTTTTCTTTCAGCGTTGAGATCATAGGTAAAAATTCATTCTGGTCGTGCCAAGGACCTTTCCCAGATTCCCTGAGGGGGGGTCTCACCCCCAGACTTTAGAAAGGGTTCCTCTACCCGCCCACCCTAAGCAGGACTGCAAAAGCAGCAATCCCTTTGCACGCCGTCACCACCCCACCCCACTCCTTACCCGGGGCCGCCATTTTCCCCCTCGCCTGCACACCAAGGGAAGACCCCACTTCCGCCCGGAGCTGTGGAATACACCATTTAGCACGACGAAACACTTGCTCTTAAACAGCAGGATTAATATTTGGACAAGGCAGATCAATTTGCTCCTTTCAACCTGTGGGTGTGGAACGCAATTTAAAGAATGGAAACGTCGGGTCTGGTGCTCATTTCCCCTTGGTCAGCACGAATGGTACGCTCCAACACGGTGGCTTTGGTACTGGGCGGAGCCTCAGAGAGGATGTGGCATCCGCTGAATGGCTGGCAATCGAATCCTTTATATCGAAGGAGGTACATTCAAACAAGTCTTCTGTGAAACGGGTTTTTTAGGGGGGGAGGGGGCGCGGGGGGCGGCGGCTCCAATTCTAAATCTGTACCAAGGAAGTTTTCGGTGAGGTTGGGAAGTTGCAGGCTGTAGGGGAGAATATTTTATATTACAGGGCAATGCAGAATATTCACATATCACTTAGAGATCTCATAGCTAAACAAATGGAACAAATTTTATATCCCATTGAAATTCTCCTCCCATGGAAAGATTTTTTAAAGCAAATTCTCTTTCATCAAGATGAATGCAAACTGTTAAGGACTTTTTGCTGAAAAAATGGACTGATGATTTATAGGTTTGGTGACTAAAAAGGGGAGATTATTGAAAGAGGGAAACTTAGATCTGAACTTTAGAGGACAAAGTGTAAATGTACCTACACATGTATCAAAATATAAATGTATGACTGCTGTAAAGAAGACTGGAAGCCAATACTTCATTATTATTTTTTCTTTTTCCTTTTCTGCTTGTTCTTTACTTTTCTATTACTTCATTTATCTTAAACTCAAAATTTGTATTTTTTTAATGTATGGAAAAAAAATTAATGTATGGAAAAATTTCTTCAGTAATAACGTGTGGGGCTTTGTATGAGAGAGAACTATTGAAATACAGAACAATTTCTGTGCCTATCACAAGGCTATGCCTGCCATATTAACATTTTGACTTCCATCTCTGGACACCATTGGTGCTATTAGAAAAAAATGCAGTTTTGTCCAGCTTTTAAATATTCAAATCTTACATTGACAAAGGGGGGGGGGGAATCCTACATTTTAAAGTACCCTGTCCAGATAGAACTAAACATGGCTCTCAAGCGATTTGTGATTGGAGTTGATGGACTGAAATTCTATCAGAATCTCAGGTTCTAAATAAATATTTCCAAGCAATGACAAAAAAAAAAAAACTAAGTATTTTGCTTGTAAAAATTAAATCTTACCACTCATAGAATAGAATTTTTTATTAGCCAAGTGTGATTGAACACACAAGGAATTTGTCGTTGTACAAATGCTCTCAGTATACATAAAAGATACATTTGTCAGGAGTCAAGAATCAAAAGCATATGACTTAATGATAGTCATAGGGTACAATAAGCAATCAAATCATACTAGTCAATATAAATTGTAAGGATACAAGCAACAAAGTTACAGTCATATAGTCACAAGTGGGAGGGGATGGGTGATAAGGAGTGATGAGATTAACAGTAATAGTGCAGACTTTGTAAATAGTTGAACAGTGTTGAGGGAATTATTTGTTTAGCAGAGTGATGGCTTTGGGGAAAAAACTCCTTGTGTCTAGTTGTTCTGGTGTGCATGGCATCATTTTGAGGGAAGGAGTTGAAACAGTTTATGTCTGGGATGTGAGGGGTCTGTAAATATTTTCACAGCCCTCTTTTTGACTCGTGCAGTATACAGGTCCTCAATGGAAGGCAGGTTGGTAGCAATTGTTCTTTCTGCAGTCCTAATTATTCTCTGAAGTTCTGAGTCTCTGAAGTGAGAGTCCAGAGAGTACTCTCTGTCCTGTTGGGTTGCAGAACCAAACCAGACAATTATAGAGGTGCAGATGATATACTCAATAATTCCTCTGTAGAACTGTATCAGCAGCTCCTTGGGCAGTTTGAGCTTTCTGAGTTGGTGCAGAAAGAAGATTCTTTGTTGTGCTTTTTTGATGATGTTTTTGATGTTAGGTGTCCATTTTAGGTAATGTGATAGAATAGAACCTAGAAATTTGAAAGTTTCTACTGTTGATACTGTGTTGTCTAGTATTGTAAGAAGTGGTAATATGGGAGGGTTTCTTCTAAAATCTACCACCATTTCTACAGTTTTGAGTGTGTTTGGTTCCAGATTGTTCCAGTTACACTACGAGGCAAGTTGTGCAACCTCCTGTCTCTATGTGGATTCGTCATTGTCTCGAATGAGACCAATCAATGTTGTGTCATCTGCTGACTTCCGTATTTTAACAGATGGATTGTTTGAGATGCAGTGGTATATAAAGAGAAGAGAAGTGGAGAAAGCACACAGTCTTGGAGAGGGGCTGTGCTAATTGTACAGGATCAGATGTGATTCTGCCTAGCTTCACCTGCTGCTTCCTGTTCATTAGGAAGCTTATGATCCACTTACAAGTATGCTCAGCTACTGCTAGTTGGTTTAATTTAGTTAGAAGAATGTCTGGAATGATGATACTGAATGCTGAACTCAAGTCTACAAAGAGGACCCTTGCGAAGGTATTTGGAGATTCAAGGTGTTGTAGGATGTAATGCAGAACCATATTAACAGCATCATCTGTCGATCTATTTGCTCGGTATGCAAACTGCATGGGATCTAACAGCAGATCCATGATGGTTTTCAGGTGGGACAGCACTAGCCTTTCAAAGATTTTCATAACTACAGATAGAGCAACTGGTCTGTAGTCATTCAGTTCCTTGATGGAGGGCTTTTTTTGGCACTGGGATGATAGTAGAGCGTTTGAAGCAGGAAGCAACATAGCACATCTATTGAAGGTTCTGGTGAAGATAGGGGCCAATTGATCAGCACAGACTTTTAAGCAAGAAGAAGTTATCTTGTCTGGTCCTGTTGCTTTTCCTGGCTTTTTTCTGTAAAATAGATCTTGCACTTCTTTTTCTGTGATCACCAGAGGTTGTGAACCCAATGGGTTGGGGCCAGTTGTAAAAGGCTTGGCTGTTGTTGGTGTGTTTGAGATGGGGGTTGTGGAGATAGGTGGCTGTAGTTTCCTTTCAAACCTGCAGTAAAACACATTCAGGTCATCTGCTAGTTGTTGATTTCGTTCTGCCTGGGAAGGAGGTTTGTGTAGCCAGTGATGTTTTAAAGAGTTTTCCACATGTTTGCTAGTTCATTTGTTGAGAACTGATTCCTTAACTTTTCAGAGTAGCTTTTTGCTGCTCTGATCTCTCTTGTTAATAAGTTTCTGGCCTGATTGTATAGCATTCTGTTACCTTTTCTGTAGGCTTCCTCTTTGGAATGATGTAGCTGCTTCAGTTTAGCTGTGAACCAAGGTTTATTGTTACTATATATTTTCAGGTTCCTTGTTGGTACACATAAGTCTTCGCAGAAGCTGACATATGATGTTACAGTATCTGTGAGCTGATCTAGGTCTGCAGAGGTATCTTCAGAAACATTCCAATCAGTACAATCAAGGCAAGCCTAGAGCTTCAGCTTTGCCTCATCAGACCAAATCCTAACTGATTTAATTGTTGGTTTCATGGTTTTAAGTCTTTGTCTGTAGTAATCTGTACTATATCGTAATTAAATAAATAGATGAGCAAAAGCCTGTAAAAACAAAAGACTAGATAGGGAGACGATGTAATTCTCAGTTTAACCCACAGAGGGTGGTGAAATCATTTTTTGTTTCCTCCTGAAGTATTCAAAGCTCCAGAAGAGAATATAAATAAGCCCATAAATATCTTTTGAAAAGTTTATGCTAATACAGTACTGTACAGTATTATATTGTAAATGAGAAGCATCCTGTTGTCAAATTTAGACTTGAAGAATAGACAGCAATTAGTGATTAACTTTGTTATAGTTAACTCTCAGCTCTTAGATTTTCAGTTATATGAACTGAAGAGAGCTAGATGCATAAGAGGTTTGCCTGGAAGTTAGCAATAAGGATCTTTTTTTAATCTGCTTGCAGATTTTATTATAGTCTGATAAAGCCTATATCCAAAAGCTGACTCAATTGCCATTACACTGTTGAACCACCATTTGGCTAGCTACTGTCTTTTAATTATTGAAGTTATTATTTTTTTATTATTACACAAGAGAGCAAAATCCAAAAAGAGATAGCTGATGTCATTAAATATTTTGACTCAAGAATATTAACTTCTTTTTAAAGGCAGAAGAACAGCATATAAAATAACTTCCAGATGACTGTTAAAATTATATTTATTACATTTTAATAATTCCATGAGCTTGATCTGTATCCTATTACTAAACTGTTAAAACTTTTGCATGAGAACTTTGGAGCTTTCTCAGTGACTGTGGATGTTGTCATATTCCTGTTGCTAGCATCAATATTTACAAGAGTTGAGAATTATTTTGTACTAAAAAACATTAAGCTCTTTTTATGCTCATGTGTGAACAAAAAGAAAATAATGTAGTATTTGCAAATGTGTGGGAAATAAAAGGCAGTTTACTTCTTGCTGTTGTTTAAAGTAAGCATGGGAAGGGGACTCGTACTTCTAGCCAAGATTTAAAATCCTGAAACTAAATTTTATGAATGTCATTTGCACAGATCCAGAGAGGATAAAATATAAATAAATTTACAGCTACTATAAAGATTGAAAACTCCCTTTTATATCTCTTTCCTTTTTCTTGCCTCTTTTTTGTTTGTTACTTATTAACATACTTTTCTTTGGTTTCTTCTATTTTGTTTGAATTTGAATTATTTTATTTTGTAAAAAATCTTTTCAATAAAAATTAATTTTAAAAATCATTTGCATTGATTCTCTAAGTGCAATTTTCAGGATATTTGGTCAGAAGTAAGCTGCAATGGCACACTGCAGATAAGTCTATTTAAGATTACTGTTGGGATTTCTTTTTCATATATAAATTTGAATTTGAGGGATAACTATGAAATTAATGACTTGGACTGTGTGATTGTAGAATTATCTATCTGGCTATTCCATTCCATTCCCTTCCACATTTTTCTTCACCCAGCCAAGTGTAATTTCCCCAGAACTTCTGACTATTTATTTATTTAGAAGTATATGGTCACCCACTCACTTTCAGTGACTCAGGGCTACTTACAAAGAATAAAAAACCCAACATAAAAGAATAATTTAAAAAAACCCTCCCAGCAACAACACACAATCAAACGAGCCACTTGATGGACTTTATCCCATTATGGGTTCCATCTCATCCTAAACCACAATCCAGTCTTAGATACACAGTTGCAGGTTTTATGAGAGGGACATTTTAATCTGCAGAAGCATTAAGATTCCCCTTTCTGGAATTTCTCTCTCTGTCTCTGTGGTGGGTCCTATAGACTTCCTTCTTTGGTTAAAAGATGCCTAGCAATGCCCTTTTTAGGATCAATATTGCATGTACTATGTGGAATGTTGGTTCATTTCCCCCTCCTCACTTGAGAGCCTTCCAGGGCTGAAAGGGGTTATGAAAAACACAGAACAAACATTGCAAGCATCTCCTGATATGGCTGCTAATGGCTTTCCACTAGCTACTCTAAATAGCCATAGTTCATTCTCAACAGTTTGCAAATGGATTTTCAAGATTATTTTTTCTTCCCTTCCAAACACACTCAAGACACAAACACATCTTATTTTCCAGGATTCTTGAGGAATGTGCTCTGTGCTGACTTTTCTTGGTGCCTTTTCAGCCTTCAAAGCAACTGAGTGGAGGAAAACATGTAGAAAATGGATTTGCTTGTTAAGTAAACTAATGTAAGTGAGTAGGAAAGACACTTTTTTGTTCTAAGATGGTTGAAAAAGAACTTTGTTGTTGACCTAGCCGACAATACCTACCGAGTAAGATGGTGGCCTTTTTCTGGTGCCAGCTGAATCCATTTTGATGCTGCTCATCTTACCTAACATTCCTTATTGTATTAAAAAGCTTGCATTGATGAATCCCATCTGGGATAGTTCTTTTGTGTTAAATGTTTGGTAGAAATGTATACATACAAATATACACACACAGAAAAGCCAGTATTCCCCTCTCTGGCAGCAGAGTGTCAGCTGAAAAGTTTGCTTAGAAAATATCCCTTTCTTTGTTTTTCCTATAGTTTCAGGTATTTAAAACAAAGGTGGGCATGTTAAGATAGCATATCAGTTCTTTCCTTATCAAAACTTTCCAAACAAATTTAATCAAGTTTAGAGCTGACATGTTTGTAATTCTATTGGATGCCTGTATTATATCTGGATTCCTACTTTGGAATAAATGCTGGTATGTTTTGTGCCCTTTGTAAGGGAAGGAATAACACATTTCATATTTTAATTAAATTGACCACAGATTGTCTTTGCCTCCACCCAAGTAACAGTGACTGCCCTTATGTCAGTATTCAGCTGGATTTACCAAATTATGGTACATTTTTAAACACAGGGCAGTGATTCTCAACCTTTTCTTCACCGTGGACCCTCTTAAAATACCTTTTGTGGCCATGGATCTTCAAGAATTAACTAAAGATTTAAATCAGATCATTTCTTCAAGCATTCATGCCCCCTATGACAACATCACAGCCACCTAGAGATCTGTGGACCATAGGTTGAGAACCACTGACATAGGGCACATCATCTATAGTAGGGGTATCAAACTGGCGGCCCATGGGCCAGATGTATCATCATGCCCATCCCAGCTCTGTGAAGGGGGAAAACATCGCAAAATGTCATGTGGCAGTAATGTGACGCGGCGGGTTTGACATCCGTGTTCTGTAGAAATATCACCTGTGTTCTCAGTACTGTTCAGTAACAGATTCTTTAATTTAATGCACTTTTAACCTAAAGTAATACGAATACGAATACGAATACGAATACCTTTATTGTCACTATCCACGTGTACAACTTGCATCATACGCATACACAGTGAGATTAAGCGACTCGTCGTTCAGTACAACCATACATGTTAAAAAGAGAATGTGCATAAGAATATCTAAAAATATCTAAAACAACAAAGAAGAATAAAATGAGTAAAATTACCAGCTTATTGCACTTAATTTGTGCCTATTCACAGTAGGAGTTATTGCACTTGTCAGCCAGCACAGTAATAGTCATGATATATTGCACAAAAATTTCCCAATTGTCCCAAAGTATTATTTACAATATGTTTGACAAGACTTAAAGTCAGTGCATATGTAAGTTCAGGGTAGTTATAGCTTTGGGAAAAAAACTGTTTTGAAGACGATTTGTCCTTGACCTGATGCACCTATAGCGCCTCCCCGAGGGCAACAGGTCAAACAGTCCGTTACCAGGATGGAAACTGTCTTTTATGATGTTCACAGCTCTACTAAGACAGCGTGAGGAATAGATGTCTGACAGGGAGGAAAGAGGGCAGCCAATGATCTTCTGAGCTGTTTTGACTATCCTCTGTAGTCTCTCCCTGTCTGCCATAGTACAATGACCATACCACACTGTAATGCAGTATGTCAACAGGCTTTCAATGGACGCACGATAGAAGGTAATCAGCAGGCTGGAGGCCAGATTGTGCTTCCTGAGCACTCGCAGGAAGTGGAGTCTCTGCTGAGCCTTCTTAATAACTGCCGTGGTGTTTTCCGTCCAGGAGATCTTATCAACAATAGTAACACCCAAAAACCGGAAAGTATGGACCCTCTCCACCTGCTCTCCATTAATGTAAAGGGGAGCCAGGTCAGTGTTGTGCCTCCTAAAGTCCACAATGAGTTCCTTAGTTTTCTTGGTGTTCAGAGCTAAATTATTGTCCGAACACCAAGCAGCCAACATCAGGACCTCCTTCCTATAAGCTGCCTCATCTCCCCTCGAAATGAGTCCAACCACCGTGGTGTCATCAGCAAACTTCACAATGAGGTTGCTATCATGGTGTGGACTACAGTCGTGGGTATAGAGGCAGTACAGGAGTGGGCTCAGCACACAGCCCTGTGGGGAGCCAGTGCTCAGCGTACGTGTGGAAGAAAGGTGGGGACCAAGCCTCACAATCTGGGGCCGATCACTCAGGAAGTTCTTTATCCAGGCACAAGTAAGGGGGGGCAAACCCAATGTATCCAGTTTTTTGATTAAAATTCCTGGGATGATTGTATTAAAGGCAGAGCTGTAGTCCACGAAAAGCATCCGGACATAGCTCTGCCGTTGCTCCAGATGGTTCAGCGTAGCGTGCAGAGCTATGGCTATGGCATCCTCCGTAGACCGATTAGTGCGGTAAGCGAACTGATAAGGATCAAAATCCAAGGGGAGATGATTCATGATGTGCCGGAGCACATCTGGGATTCTGGGATTGTGGTTTTAGAAATAACAATATCACAAATGCATTTCAAAATCTTTTTAATGTGTTGCAAGAAGCTCCTACGTGAATACCAAAAACGAAGAGAGGACAAAGTAAAATGGACAGAAGCTATCTTAGATCAATTACAGGGAACAGAATAGGTCTGTCAGGTAGCATATTGGGGAACAACTTGCCCCAATGGTAACCAGAGAAAAGTAAATATATTTTGTACTCTGTGGAGATGAAAATGAAGCTTTTATAAGGAAAATCTATATTTAGGAAAAGGGCAAAAACTCAGAATCTCCAGTTAAAAGCTTTCAACAATGTCACCTGAGTCCCTGTAGTGATGGGTGAACTGTTTGACTCAGCCACTGAGCATATGCATTAAATTACAGATTAACAGAGTTGGAAGGGATCTTGTTGGTCATCTAGTCCAACCCCCCGCCCAAACAGGAAACTCTACACCATTTCTGACAACTGGCAGTCTAATCTCTTCTTGGAACACTGGTATCGTGTCTCCTCTGGTCCTTAAATTAAGTCAGACACTGGGATTTACAATCATATAATAATAACACACCCACACACCTGCCATACCTAACTAAGTTCGAGTAAGGAGAAGAAGTAATTGTTTAGCAGAAAGACTTTTTGTACAAAACAAATTTCTGGGTTATGCACAGGATTGAAAGGATCCCATTCCTTAAATTTGTGACTGAGATACTACACACCATGCCACCAACCCTTACACCTGGAGTATTATTGTGCAATTTTTGACTTCATATAACATGGTGGGCCTAATACAATAAATTACCCTATATTCTGCTTTAATATGATGGCCTAGTTTGCACAATATGCTAAGATCGTGATGGCAAACCTATGGCACATGTGCCAGAATTGGCACACAGAGCTATTTCTGCCGGCATACGAGAGGTCGCCCAGAATAGACCCACTGCGCATGTGCGTGTGCCTCCTGCCAGCCAGCTGATTGTCGGATATCTGCAGCGCATGCATGGGGGGAGATGCACATGCGGGAGATGGCGCACACATGCACAGGGGGCGGGCCGCATGGAGGAGAGGTTGCACACGTATGCGCAGAAGTGTGTGATGTGGGGGGGCTCACGTGCGCATGTGCAGAGGTGCATGGTGCACACGCAGCCCCCTGGAATATCATCTCGCATCTCTGGTTGGGAACTGCTGTTCTAGAAGAATATTGGCAGAAGTTTATTATGTCAATGACTTGTTTTCCAGTGGTAGGCATCTGGAATGATAGCAGTGGATGTGGTTTTGTCAGCCAACACCATAATCTGTGGTGCTGCTAAGCCTTCATAGAAGGTTTTGTAATGGAACACTTTCCATTTTAGCAGCTCTATAAAGTCTGCCTTTTCCTTGGAGGACTAAATGAACAGGGCTTTGACATTGCTAGGGTTGTCAGCAGGGGTGGGATTCAAATTTTTTTAACCACCGGTTCTGTGGGCGGGGCTTAGGTAGTGGGCGTGGCTTGGTGGTCATGTGACTGGGTGGATGTGGCCAACTCAATATCACTCACATCGAGGCACACATCTCCTCGCCTGGCCTCTTGTGACCGTCGGGATGCTGCAACAGTCATAAGTGTGAAAAATGGTCACAAGTCACTTTTTTCAGTGCCATTGTAACTTTGAATGATCACTCCACACAAGCAAAGTACCAGCAAAGGAAGGGAAAAACACTCCACAGAAGTTCCCCGAGACAGGAAATCTAGTCCTGCCAAGAATGTAATAAAGGTTAACGGAGAGGCAGTTTCTGTAAGCAACACCAGAAAGTTTCCTTCCTGCCTTCCTTCCAGGATTAGGCCAGTCATTTCGTCTAAGAACCGGTTCTCTGAACTGCTTAGAATGTTAACAACCGGTTCTAGCGAATAGGTGCGAACTGGTAGAATCCCACCCCTGGTTGTCAGAGTTAAACAACATGGTTTACTATAGAAATGGTTTGACTTACAATTGTCCTGTAGGGTTAATTGTCCTGCTTCTTTCCCTACTTTTAATAGGTCCAGATAGCACAGTGCTACTGTTAACAATTTGGCTAAATATGTTGTGAACTCTGCCAGTTTGTACAGTCTTAAAGAAGAAATTATGTGGAACAGCAAAGGTTCAAGTTTCATTATGCACCTGCAATCTTTCTCTATCCATTCCCCTCTCCCCAATATATTTTCTTCTATTAATCATCACCAAATTTATTGCACATCATCACCTGCTTCCTGATAACCTGGGCACATCTGCTGCACATCTGTATCACTGAGTAATGAAATATGGCAGAGATGAAAGTGAGAAAGGTTGGGAGCCTATACTCCTATTCCATGAAAATGTCACATCAAGGGGGACCCAAACCCAAACCCTCCTCCCCATCCCAATATTGAGTGTTTCATATGGTGAAATGCACTCGGCATGCTTTGATAATATTCTGAGATGAAAGGAACGACTCAGAAGGTAGCCAAGCTTACTTTCCAAAGTCTCCTGTCTTTACCCTCTGCACTAAGAGGCATTTTGGCAGTGTTTTTCTCTGTGTGTTTGATGAAAGAATTTAGAGAAAAGGGAAAATGAATTGGAAATATAAATTACTTTGAAAAATGTGTTGGAATGATCAAAGAGAAAACAAACACGGTTGCATCTGGTGGGATTTTAGAGAGGATTAATCTGTTCCAAAGTAGATAGTCCATTGCCCTCTGTGCCAAAGTATTCTTTCGTTGGCGTGACATAAATGCTTATTTTGGGACTGTAATCTTGCACATTGGAAAAAGCCCCACTAAAACTCTATAGGACTTCATTCTGAAAAGACATGTCTTGGATTGACAGTATAATTATTTTAGACTGTAACAGTAATAGCCTTATTTTTAAAGGGGGGGAAGTAATGTTGAAACAAATAAACATTTTAATGGACAATTGGAACTGATGTTGTAATTGTTGCAAGATTTAGCCTTTACACAACAGGTAAAACTCAAAAAATTAGAATATCATGCAAAAGTTCATTTATTTCAGTAATGCAACTTAAAAGGTGAACCTAATATATGAGATAGACTCATTACATGCAAAGTAAGATAGTTCAAGCCGTGAATTGTCATAATTGTGATGATTATGGCTTACAGCTCATGAAAACCCCAAATCCACAATCTCAGAAAATTAGAATATTACATGCAATCAATAAAACAAGGATTGTACATAGAACAATACTGGACCTCTGAAAAGTATAAGCATGCATATGTACTCAGTACTTGGTTTGGGCCCCTTTTGCAGCAATTACTGCCTCAATGTGGTGTGGCATGGAAGCTATCAGCCTGTGGCACTGCTGAGGTGTTATGGAAGACCAGGATGCTTCAATAGCGGCCTTCCGCTCTTCTGCATTGTTCGGTCTCATGTCTCTCATCTTTCTCTTGGCAATGCCCCATAGATTCTCTATGGGGTTCAGGTCAGGCGAGTTTGCTGGCCAATCAAGCACAGTAATCCCACAGTCATTGAACCAGGTTTTGGTGCTTTTGGCAGTGCGGGCAGGTGCCAAGTCCTGCTGGAAAATGAAGTCAGCATTCCCATAAAGCTCATCTGTGGAAGGAAGCATGAAGTGCTCCAAAATCTGGTAGATGGCTGCATTGACCCTGGACTTAATGAAGCACAGTGGACCAACACCAGCAGATGACATGGGTCCCCAAACCAACACAGACTGTGGAAACTTCACACTGGACTTCAAGCATCTTGCAATGTGTGCCTCTCCATTCTTCCTCCAGACTCTGGGTCCTTGGTTTCCAAATGAGATGCAAAAGTTGCTCTCATCAGAAAAGAGGACTTTGGACCATTCAACAACAGACCAGTTCTGTTTTTTCTTTAGCCCAGGTAAGACACTTCTGATGTTGTTTGTTGTTCAGGAGTGGCTTGACAAGAGGAATACGACATTTGAAGCCCATGTCCAGGATCCGTCTGTGTGGTGGCTCTTGATGCACTGACTCCAGCCTCAGTCCACTCTTTGTGAAAGTCCCCAACACTTTTGAATGGCCTTTTCCTGACAATCCTCTCCAGGCTGCGGTCATCCTTGCTGCTTGTGCACCTTTTTCTTCCACACTTTTCCCTTCCACATAACTTTCTATTAATGTCTTTTGATACAGCACTTTGGGAACACCCAACTTCTTTTGCAATTACCTTTTGAGGCTTTCCCTCCTTATGAAAGGTGTCAGTGATGGTTTTCTGCACAACTGTCAGGTCAGCAGTCTTTCCAATGATTGTGATTCTTACTGAACCTGACGGAGAGACCATTTAAAGGCTCAGGAACCCTTTGCAGGTGTTATGGCTTATTTAGCTGATTAGAGGAGGACACCTAGAGGAGAGCCTAGAATATCGAACCTTTTCACAATATTCTAATTTTCTGAGATTGTGGATTTGGGGTTTTCATGAGCTGTAAGCCATAATCATCTCAATTATCATGCATCATGGCTTGAACTATCTTGCTTTGCATGAAATGAGTCTATCTCATATATTAGGTTCACCTTTTAAGTTGCATTACTGAAATAAATGAACTTTTGCACGATATTCTAATTATTCGAGTTTCACCTATATTTAGGTGGTTTCTGCTAGAAATAGGAAGGACCAGCTGCTCATGAATCTGAATTTTCAAAAAATGAAAATCTAATCCCCACAAAGAATGAGCTCGTTGACTCAGCCTTCCACCCTTGTGAGGTGGGTAAAATGAGGATCCAGATTGTTGGGGGCAATATGCTGACTCGGTAAACCACTTAGAGAGAGCTGTAAAGCACTGTGAAGTGGTATATAAATCTAAATGCTATTGCTATTGCTTTAACCCTATGCAGATTAACTTCCAACAAATATGTTGTGCTGATCATCCCAGGTAACTGGACAGACCATATCTCAGTCTCTGCCATGGGACTTGCATGGCTGGAGTCTAGCTCAAAACAAATTCAAGCAATTTCATTCATCAGATGTTGAGAATAGTCCTCACAGGTGACATTATAGGTGCTTCTATGGCATATCCTTATTAAAGAGATTGATTTGCTTTCTTACTGATTTTTGAATATTTGCATTTCTAATATCTATTCATTTCTGTAGAGATAGAACCTAATTACATGTTTTGAGGCAGAGAGAAGGAAAATGGTACTCAATTAGACAAATAATATTCTATCATTTTGCACATTGCTAGCTGTGTATGATTGAAAACATTAATAAACTATTAATGAAAAGAATTTCAGTCTCGCTGACTTATTTTCACATTATATTTTCCACCACAATATAATCCCATGCCCCCCCAAAGCATCTGAGCATACTTATAAGATGGAAATTCTGCACGTTTTGCAATCGGGGCTTTCAGAACACACTGGTCATCAGTGTTTTTTAAAGATGTCCCTATATCCCTCCTCAACTAAGAATGCATAATATTTTAAAGGCAATGGAGCCAAGATTCTAAAATGAAAGACTGATTTTAAATCTCTACATACATGCATTAACTGTTGGAACAAACTATCAGAGATGACATTACAACATAAATTGTATTCAGCTGTTATTTCAGGAAGAAATGTGTTACTATGAGTCTGGACAGCATTTTTGAACTTTTTCCAAAACAGAGGTTTATTGGGATTGTGTTTGGCCATTTCTTCTGCTCTTCAGCCAAACACAGCATTGCATATTTTGCATTGTATGCTTACCTGGGCAGAGAGCTCATCTGCAGTGACGCACAATGTATTGTTCTTCAAAGTGTGTCCTCAAAATCATATTTTATTTGGACAATTCTTTCATGATACAGGTATCAAGAAGGGGATTCTCAGTGCAGATTGGTAGCAGATCTCTATATACAAAACAATTGTAAAATTTGAGAAGAGACTACTTGGATAGACAGAAGAGAACACATGGTCAGCTTTAACCACAAATCCAACTGGAAACCAATTTTAAATAAAGCCAAGTCTAAGAACACAAGACTGGCATTCTGATAGATAAGCCATTCACTAACACATAGAGATAAACATAGTCTACAAACTAGTTAAAGAACAAAGGGACAAGAAAGATGCAAACAGTTTGGAGGGATATCCTTACCACACACCCAGCAACCAGTTTATAACCAAGTAAGTCAAAACAATCTATACAGCAAATCAAGACAGGGAGATCAATCAGAACTGGGCACATTAACTCATAAAGACAGATATGACAAAAACTTTCCCCCAAATACTAAGATCAGCATACAACCTGCAATAAAGATGAAGTTTGTGTGTTTTGTTCCCAATATATTTTATTTAGTTCTTCTGTGGAAAATGTAAAGTCTTTCTTTAAAAAAACTCAGACTTGTGACAAATAGGGTGAGGCAACAATTACTAGGTATTTTTTTCGTTGTTTCCAGTATTTTATATTTTACAGCAGTGAAGACAATCATAAATAGCTTGAACTGTTTTTGAGGATTTGTTGCAATGTGAAAGGGACTTAGCACCAGCCAAGGAGGAATCTGTTATAAATTATTATATTTGTGCTTTTCTCTCAAATTAAACTGTTTATTGTATCTGAGCTCTTTGAATATAAGGATATAGGAGCTCAGTAGCCATCAGATTCTAATTTAGCTAAAATCTTTTAATGTTCCACTGTTAGTTTTCATATTCAAAATCTCTAGGCTTTTCGAACATATCTGTTCAGCATCTTAAAAGTTTTGGACAGCCCCACTGATACTGAGAAATAGCCTGCTGATGTTAAACAGTCAGCTGACAGTGCACTGCTTTTCCTAACATTGATCAATGAGCACAGCAGCAGAGGAATAGCTTCATCTTATGAAAATGATGCCATCAGAGAACCAAAAAATGCTTTGTCCTACACATTGGTAAAAAAAATCAGTACACCAAATACAAGCTAGGTGGATATGACCTCACTGATGACCCTCACTCTGTCAAGGACCTTGGAGTACTCATATCAAAAGTGCTAGAGCTCACGGTGACAGCATTGCTAAAAAGGCATTAAGAGTTATAAACCTAACTTACAAAACTTCTCCTCCTTTAATATTGAATTGCTAACTAGGGCATACAAAACCTTTGCTAGACCAATGCTTGACTACAGCTCATCTGTCTGGATTCTGCACTGTATATTGGACATTAATACAATTGAACGAGTCCAGAAGTATTTCACGAGAAAAGTATGACACTCCTCTACTCGCAACAGAATGCCCTACACCACCAGGCTTGAAATTTTGGGCTTAGACAACCTAGAACTATGCCGCCTATGGTTGGACTTAAGTGTAGTACACAAAATTATCTGCTACAATGTCCCACTAGTCAATGACTAATTCAGGTTCAACCGCAACAATATAAGAGCACACAACAGATATAAACTCAATGTAAACCCTTCCAAACTTGATTGCAGAAAGTATGATTTCAGCAACAGAGTGATCAATGCCTGGAATGCACTACCTGACTCTGTTGTTATATCCTCTAACCCCCACTCTCCTTTAACCTCAAACTATCCACTATTGACCTCACCCCATTCCTAAGAAGTCTGTAAGGGGCGTGCATAAGTGCACCATCGTGCCAACCATCCCTGTCCTATTGTCCCCAGTTATCCATACCTATTTCTTGTATTTACACTCATGTTCATTCTTATGCCTGTCATCTTGTATTCGATTGACAAATCAAATAAAAAATAAAATAAAAATTTGAACAATGATTCTATAGCACCATTCTTCCCCAAGTACTTTCCACATAGTATGGTATCCACATAGGCTGAACTCAACTCCCAGGAGCCCAGGAGTACACTGCAATATACCTCTGTCTTCAGCCTTTTCTGGAAGGTAGTCAAGGTAGCAGCAGCAACAGCTGCAGAGAAATGTACTGCCATTGAAAATGACTGCCTCTGAGCATTGCTCCTCTGACTTTCTGGAAATGGGATTCTATTTTAGTTTATAGAAATGGTACAAATGTTCAAATAAAATGTATATATATATATATATATATATATATATATATATATATATATATATATATATATATATATGCAAATAAAACACTGCCATCTACTGGCTGAATAATTCTGTAGTTGTTACAATACAGAATACATGTAACATGCATTCCAATCAGTTGTTAAACCATGGTTGTGGCTATTAGGTTAATTCCAGTGTGTAGATGCTACAAGTAACTTGGAGCCATGCTTAGAGGACTTTATAGTTAACACCAGAATAGAATAGAATAGAATAGAATAGAATAGAATAGAATTCTTTATTGGCCAAGTGTGCTTGGACACACAAGGAATTTGTCTTGGTGCAAATGCTCTCAGCATACATAAAAGAAAAGATATATTCATCAAGAATCATAAAGTACAACAGTTAAAAATAGTAGTCATAAGGTACAAAATAATAGTCAAAGGGTACAAGAACTTTAAAGAGCCACAGTAAAGTAATCCTCCCAATTCCCAACACCTGCAAATAGTTCAGAAAGATTCCATAGTATTGAAGGTCACTGAAAAATCCAACTGAATCAGGAGACATTCAGTTTCCTTGCCAGAAAAAAAAATAGTCTACAGGAACATTTATTGCTGTATCTGTCTTAGGCCTGAATTCTGACTGCTTTAGGACCAAATAATTGCTTCTTCTAGAGTACTTTGTAATTGGACCTGAACAACCATCTTAACAACCTTTGCCAAAAAAGGGAAGCTTGGAGACAAGTTGATAATTGCTCAAACTTGGATCCAGCAAGGACCTCTCTAGTAGAAGAGGTACACCATAGCTCTTTTTCTAGCCTAATGTCATCATCTCCTTTCCCATAAAAAACCTCACAGATCCAGAAAACTAATCCCTTCCAGCTACCCAAAGAAGCCAGGAAGGGCAAGATCCAGTAGATAAGCATAATCTAGGGAGCACTTTAGGTTATAAGGTTTATTATTATTATTATTATTATTATTATTATTATTATTATTATTATTATTATTATTAGTATTATTATTATAAACAATTACAGCAGCTGAAAATTGCTTACTTAATCACAAGGATGGACAGAAAAATCTGTCTAAAGGTTTATCATCTTAAGCACGGGAATATAACACCAGAGGGAGAATAAAAAGAATGGGCTGGGTTGAAACCTCACGTTTACCTGCATTGTATTACCTTGGTTTTTGCCTGACCTAAGTATTCACAAAAAACAACACCTCAGAATAGAAATAGATAGGTGACAGCCCATTCCTTTTATTCTTCCATTGGCTCTTATACTTTTGTGCTTAAAATGATAAACCTTTAGACAGATTTTCCTGTCTGTCTTGTATAGTAAGCAATTAATACACACTCACACCCACACCTACACCCACATGTGTTTGTATCAGAGGTGGTATTCAGCAGGTTCTGACCAGTTCTGGTAGTGCAAATTTTGAGTGGAAATTTTGAGTAGTTTGGAGAACCGGCAAATACCACCTCTGACTGGAGATTTTACAGTATCCTTCCCCTGCCACACTCACCAAACCACGCCCACAGAACTGGTAGGAAAAAAAATTTGAATCCCGCCACTGGTTTATATTTATTGTAGAATCAAAAGTGGATTTGAAGCCCCATTCCCCCCCACCCGCCCAATTACTTCTTTTTCTTCTTTCTGAGGCCTTCTTAACTGGTCTTATCCTTGTATCCTCTTTATCATGTAACTAGTATGTCTCAGTAACCGCTTTTATATGACATTTCCTCATGAAGTTGCCTTTGTTTTATCTTCAGTCCCCAGCTATGCCTTCTCTTTTTCAAGCAGCAGAGAAACCCATAACTCTTTCTTAAAAATGGATTTCTACCTAAGAGCACTAAAATTCAACTACATGAAATTAGCCAAAGGATCACGCCCCTATTCTGATCTACACAAAGATTACATCCTGAAACTCAGAAGAAGGAGAAAGACCTTTAAAAAAAAAAAAAAGAATCAAGAGCATTTTGATTTTTAAATACAGTATTCATCCACTTAATTTTTTAATCTTCCAGGCCAATCACCTAAAGCCAAGCTGATTCTCAAACCTTGCTTCTATTTATCCACACATTATACCAACCCATGGTATAATATTATATATAGTATAATATTGTGGCAAAATTGTAGCTACTATAAATGAACAAATCTCAGGGGTTACAAATGTAGTCTGATTCCAGGGAACCATTTTGGGAGAACAACTTTTCTGTACAAGGAGATCCTTTTCCAGCAATGCGTGCATGACGCTGAAGCACCTGTAGGCACCTTTAACATCAAGGACGACAGAATTAACTTGATGTAAAATATCTATATATAGAAGATTGCCCTTCCGTATGCCAAAGGTATCTTCAGATGCCTTCAATAATAGTTTCTAGAACTCTGTGCTCTCACAAGAAAGTGAAAATAAATGTCATTATTGCAGTCACAACAACCACAAGCAACTACTGGGTCCAGATCTGGCAATCCATTCATACCCGTCTATGGTAACAGGAACATCCATACGGTGTATTTATATGAAATGGCAGACACAGCACGATGATCCAAGTCCAATGCATTTTGTACATGTGTGTGGATGAACATTAAAAAGAGGTTGTGCTTGGTTTGTGACATCACCTTTGACATCTTGTCCATTTTGATCTGTGCTCAGTGGATGCTCTATGGATTAGGCACAATGAAGACTTAAATCCCGGGTTCCTTTTTTCCCACCCTTATGATGCAGAGGAGTGAAAGATGCCCTTTTCCCTTCAGGTTATTTATTATGACCACCTCCATAGCATTTCCATAACAAACTTCTTTGTTTGCAGCCTTCTCTCTTCCCATCTTCCCATTTTCAACCCTCACCCTCTTGATAATTTCTTTAGGTATGCTTTAGATGTTCAAGACTGTTTGCATAGCAAATCTTTCAAGATTAATGTGTCTTATGAAACCAGCCCATTACTTCCCTTGAGATGAGCATGATGCTACACAGTTTTGTCCTATCCTTTCCAACCATAAGCTCTGTATTAGAAAGATAGTCTCTGCTTTAGATTTCAGATGTTTCCATTATCAAGTTGTCTGCTTGTGGAGCTGATCTCAGCCAAGATATGAAACAGTGTAAAGGCTTCACACTATAATGTCTATGTCTTTTGGATTCCAGTCTAGAGAACATGACAATGTTTTCAGCTTGAGGTTTGTCTTATTGGCTAAACATGTCCTGACCCTTTTCTCAGCAGGATTCTCTTGGCCCTACAGAAGAACAATTATTATTATTCTTTGGAAAAACAATTCAATTTTAGTACCATGGTACCACAGATAATAGAAATGTGTTAATGTATGAAAGAGTTCACCAAAGATGTATGAAGAGTTCACCAAAGAGACAAGGAAGAATTCATCAAAGACACTCTCTCTTGTTGGGATGTATTTGCCAATAGCTCCAGGTCTTTGCCATAAAAGCCTAAATCACATGGAATCATCTTTAAAAGCCATTGTTTCTGGTTTGATGCCATTCTCACTACTTTCTTGGTCAGACATAAACCAGACTGCTGATAGTTTCAGCTAAAAAATGTTGCTCACACTAGCAATTGCTAGCCATGAGAACAAGGCAATGCAATATGTTTTGGAACAAAGGAATTAGGGGGGATACTACAGTAACCAGCAACAAACAACAATTTAGCTTTTTCCAAAAAGGAGCCCTATGGATCTAAAATCTTTAGAAGTCAAGATTGCAGGCTGAGATAGAAAAATCCTAAAAATAGGAGTTTTCTGCCTTGTTTTTCATTTCTGGTTTTGTATGTATTAGGGACAACAAACTTACAATACAAAATTCAGGATAAAACGGATGATTTATGTGACAGTAAAATCTTGCTTTCTATGTCTTTATTAAACCGATGGGGAGGATTCTATGTGCCGATCTATGCCATCCTTCAGCTTTGATTGTGCTGATTGGAGCTATCAGAAGTTGTAATTCAGCGACATCTGAATTGTAGTTGGCTCCATATCACCCCTAGTAAATCTCCCAACAGATTTCTTTTGTAGATATTTATAACTGCAGGAATCAATTGCACTTTGTTTTCCAGCTCCTTAACTCAATGCAAATTCAAGCATATAAACCAGACATATAAACATGTCTGACAAACTGGCCAGGCAAAGCAAGGATATTAAACAGTGTCATTATGGCCATTATGGCTTGGTCTGAATCCTGACTGAAAAGATCCTGATAATCTTCTTTGTCCAAGGTCCTCTGAAGCTATTGGACAACCACCTTCCTCAAGAAAAGGATGTGAGATACTGGATGAAAATTGTTGGGTATGGTGGGATCCAGCAATGGCTTCTTGAGGAGGGGTGAATTAAGTCCTCTTTAAATGGTAAAGGGACAATGCCTCACTCAAAGAACTTCCCTGTAGTTTCAATTCAGTGGTTCTGGTCTTGCCCTTAAGCATTTAGCAATCAAATCTATTTCACTCTTCTGCTGAAACATACTGATTCCTTAAATTGTTTCTTATAGGATAGTGGTGGCTAACCTTTTTGGGCTCCTGTGCCAAAAATTGTGCACACAGTTGCATGCTTGCACTAACGTGCCAGCACCCAGAAGGCAATGCACACCCCCATTCCCCCTATGCATGCACGTGCAATCCCCACTCTGTCACCCCCTTACCTGCATTGCACCTCACAGTTGATTTTCAGCCAAAAACTAGGCCCCTTTCGTCACTTCGTCAGGAAGTAACGAAACGGGCCTAGTTGAAAAGCCTGCAGAAGCCTTCCTGAACCTCTGGGAGGCAAAAAAAAAAGGCCTCAAAACAGTCGAAAATTAGCTGTGAGGGGTAGGCATGCACAGTGAGGTAAGTTTGCCTGCAGCTCGCGTGCTGGCACATATGGCACTGCGTGCCACCTGTGACACACATGCCATAGGTTCGCCATCACGGTTATAGGACATAGTTTCCTGTTTCTCTCATTGTCTTGGTAGTCTTCCACTGAATTTACTTCATTGATAAGTGGGAAGAGCTAACGGATACAATTCAGTGGTGAAATGCTACTGGTTCGGCTGGTAGTAAAGAAAGCCCAAATGATCAGCTGAGAGGAGAAAGAAGAGAAAAGTGCAGGATTGGCCCTCCCAACTGCTCCTGCAACTTTTCTCTTCTTTATCCTCTCAGCTGATTGGTGCGGCAGAGCCTCAGCTGGTGTTTGGAAAGCTGTGCATGTTCACACATGCATGAAGTGCTCAACCACTGAACCAGTAGGGAAACTGATAGAATCCCACCACCGATACAATTTAATTTCAACATGCATATTTTTTTTAATTATACATTTAAACAAGACATTCAAGCTATTGTGTATTTAATTAGAAGAAACCTACTCACCATGCAACACAGTATCTTAAAAAGCAGTGAAATAGTGACAACATTCTAACTTAAGGGTTAAATTGAATATACAAGATAAACCTTTCCAGCTGCAGAGGCTCTTATTTTAACTTGTGTCTCTCTACTAAGCTGGTTAGTGAATATTTTCCTAGACAAATCTGTCTAAAGTAATAGTTTTGCCCCAATTTGTAATGTACATGTCTGGAAACAGAATAAAAAGGGTAAATATTTAGCACTGGAAGCATTGTAGGAGGAGAGGTATGTTAGGATGGTAGCCAAAAATCAGGAGGATTCTGGTGGCACCTTTTCAAACTAACAAATGTTATTAAAAGGCATACAGTTTTATTAAAAGCTATAAGAAAGGATGGCAACATCTTCTTTCCCTTTAGCCTTAAACTTCAAACTGGAATTGTATGCTCCCCAGATGAATACTGTAAACATACTCTCATACACCTGGAGATGCTCGATTTAAAGAGACTTTCAAGAATTCCTTAACAAAAGCCAACACAAGTTTCTGGCTTTCATCAAGCTTGCTCTGATCTTCAGCCAATGAAATAATGGGAGGTAGAACTGGAGTTCAAGATATTACCAGCTTATAAAAATGTGAAAGTTTGTCAAACACAAAGTGGACATTGTTATGAACTAATAAAACGCTTAAATAAAGTTTTATCAAACCTTTAGAAAAAGCAGGGTTCTAATCCTGCGCTTCTGATTGGCTGATAATAGCGATATCAGATTGGTCCATTCAGGAGAATCTGATTGGCTGTTAATGAGCCACTCTCATTGGTTCAAGGGTTTAACACTCCATGTTTTTCATTGGCTAATAGGTCAGCAGCCTGCCCTATAAAAGGGCTGCTGCTGCCCTAGGGTTTTGCTCTTTTCAGAATGATTAATAAAGAGTTGAAGTTCACTTTCACTGCCTCGTCTCCGTTCCTTGCGCCCATGCACAGAACTTAACACTGGCGACGAGGATGGGATGCGAAGACGTCAGAGCTGACTGAACACTACAGAGCACCAAGCAGAGCACATGGCTGAAGGCACATCAACAGCGGAAACCATGTCCGGCGGTGCCATACCACCCGCTCCATTTGACCTGGCACAAGAAGACTGGGACTCGTACATAGACCGGTTCCAGATGTTTCTGGAGACCAACAACTTGAAGGATGCTACTACGGGGAAAAAAGCGAGCATTATTCCTGACCCACTGCGGACCTGCCGTTTTTAAGATGGCCAAGGCACTGGCGAAACCGGGTAAGGTGAAAACCATGGACTGGGACGTCCTCGAGCCCCTTCTACGGGCCCACTATGCACCTACCGTACCAACGCTTGTCCGAAGACATGAATTTTACCAGAGAGACCAGCGGAAAGGAGAGAGCGTTGCAGATTTCATTGTGGATCTCTGGAACCTGGGAGGCCTCTGTGGGTTTGCCAACCTCAAAGAAGCTCTGAGAGACCGAATAATTCTGGGATTAGATGCACCACATGTGCAGAGTAAGCTGATGGCAAAAGGCAACATCAGCCTTGCAGATGCCATTGCTGATGCTACTGCAGCAGAAGCAACCAGGAAGTCGGCCGCCCGAATGCGCCGCACCAACGCACCGCTCCGCCAACTCGCCAGCGAAACCTCACCTCGCCTAGAGAGACACACAATGGCAACCCACCACGAGGACCTCAAATCGTCATCAGAAAGTGAGGAGGAGGAGGTCAACTGGCTCCGGTCTGAACGTGACCAACGCCACCAGCGGAATCAAAGACTACAGCACCAATGCGCAGGTTGTGGGGCAAACCACCCGTGATCAGACTGCAAATTCCTCGACGCGCTCTGACACTTTTGTGGGAAAAGAGGCCACATCGGAAAGGTCTGTAGAAGCAAGCAAGGATCCAGCCCACTTCAGAGGGGAACCAATTACTGCCAAACCACAGGGAATCGTCCTGTGAGTTGGGAACATTTGAACCACCAATGGAACAACCACTCCTACAGAAATAAACCACGGGCCAATTCAACGAAACGAGAAGAGGCACACCAAACCATTACAATTGGTCACGCCTCATCACTAGATGCAAAGAAGATCCGAGTGAAGGTCGCCATCGAAAACCAGCCCTGCGTGATGGAAGTCGATTCAGGATCGTCCCTCTCGATGGTTTCCTGGAAGACCCTTAAACAATTAATCCCTGCCGTCCAGCGGCAAGACCTCAGAACCCAAAGAATCATATTCAAGGATTATCAAGGGAACCGAAATCCGGTCGTTGGATCCAGCCTAGTCCAGGTCTCATTCAATAATCGTACTGCATCTTTACCATTGACCATCGTCAACCGTGATCGGCCTAGTTGTTAGACCTTCAATGGTTCGCCCCACTCAGGATCGAGGTAGCCGGCATTCACCAAACCAGAAGCGACGACTGGGAGGAGGCCCTCATCCAGGAATTCTAGGACGTCTTTACAGACAAACTAGGCGAATACAAGGGGACCCCGATATCATTTATCCTTAACCCTGAAGTAGCCCCCATCCGCCTTAAGCCTCGTCGGGTACCTTTTGCCCTTAAACCAAAGATTGACAAGCAGCTTGATAAATTAATAGCCCAGGGTGTTTTAGAACCAACTGACCACGCTTGTTGGGAAACCCCAATTGTAACACCCATCAAACCGGATGGATCGTTAAGGATTTGTGGGGGCTACCGGGCCACCCTGAATCATGCCCTTCAACAGAACGCTTACCTGGTGCTGGTGATACAACATCTTCTCCATTCCCTGGGGGGCGGAAAAGTCTTCGCTAAATTGGATTTAGCACAGGTGTACCAACAACTGCCTGTAGATAAAAAAAACAGCAGAGGCACAAACGATCATTACGCACCAAGGCACCTTTAAGTGCAACCGACTCCAATTCGGAGTTAACGTAGCCCAGGGATTTTTCAAAGTTTGATGGAGAGACTCTTGCAAGGGATCAAAGGGGTCATACCATACTTTGATGATGTTTTAATTGCTGCCCCGAATAGAGAAATACTAGAAAAGCGTCTTAAATTGGTTCTCCAGAAATTTAAAGACTCCGGCCTCAAGGTTAAAAAGAATAAATGTCAACTGTGTACAGATAAAGTAGAGTTCCTGGGGTACCTAATCGATAAACAAGGCATTCACCCCACCAATAGCAAACTAAAAGCAATCAAAAACTCCCCAAGACCCAGAAATAAGACTGATCTCCAAGCTTTTCTGGGGCTCATTAATTTTTACAACATCTTCCTGCCCCACAAAGTGACCATAGCTGAGCCCCTACATAGACTTCTCGACAAAAAAGCAACCTGGGTCTGGGGGCACCGAGAGGAGCACGCGTTCCAACAAGTGAAAAACTTATTAACCTCAGATGCTGTTTTAATGCAGTATAATGAGACTTTGCCTTTAACAATTACATGTGACGTGTCACCGTTTGGAGTAGGAGCCATTTTGAGCCATGTGTTACCAAACGGTAGTGAGGCCCCTATTGCCTATTTTTCAAGGACCCTATCAAAGGCTGAACGTAACTATAGTCAAATCGACAAAGAGGCTCTTGCTGTTGTATCTGCTGTGAAACGGTTTCATGAATATGTGTATGGACGAGTTTTTACTATTGTTACTGACCACAAACCTTTGCTGGGGATTATAGCGGGAGACAAGCCAACCCCCTATATATTATCACCTAGAATGACTCGCTGGTCGGAGTTTTTGGCTGCATACAACTATAGATTGCAACACCGCCTGGGGAAAGCCATTCCCCACGCTGATGCACTGAGCCGTGCACCAGTTCCGGAAACCGTCGATGACCCAGCTCCAAGCCTCATGACACTCCAGATTGAAACGCTACATTCACCACCGCTAACAGCCAGAGACATTGCGATCGAAACAAAACGAGATCCTGTCTTAGCGCGAGTTCTTAGCTGGGTTGAACGGGATGGCCAGTAGAACAAACCCCTGACGACTTCACCCCCTTCAGGAACCGGCAAACAGAACTTTTTTCGCAAAAAGGCTGCATCCTATGGGGGGATAAAGTCGTCGTCCCACAGCGGTTACAACGAGCAGTATTAAAAACACTGCATGACGGTCACCCCGGCATCGTGCGTATGAAAGCGCTCGCACGAAGTTACACGTGGTGGCCTGGCATCGACAAACAGATCGAAACCTGGGTAAAGACTTGTTTAAAGTGCCAAGAAGTTAGCAGTGCCCCACCTAAAGCAACTCCAACAGAGTGGGAAACATCCCGGGGACCATGGTCCCACATCCACGTTGAATTTGCGGGACCTACTAAGGGACATACGTTTCTCCTAACAGTGCATGCCTATTCCAACTGGCTCAAGATCCACAAAATGAAGAGTACTACAACCGAGTCTGTCATCCGGAAATTGAACAGGCTATTCGCGACGCATGGGCTGCCAGACATTCTGGTCTCCGACAACGGACCCCAGTTTACCACTCTACCCTTTGAACAATACTTAGCGGACCGGGGTATTCGCCATGCGCTAACTTCGCCAGTGCACCCTGCGGCTAACGGAAGAGCCGAGCGCATGGTACAATTTGTTAAACAAAACCCTCTACAAAATGGACTATGGGGACATTGAAGATAAAATAAACAGAATACTCCTACTCCAACACATCACTCCGCACAGCGTCACCAACAAGACTCCAGCTGAACTATTGATGGGACGCAAGCTCCGTTCCCACCTCGACCGGCTTCACCCATCTTACGAGCCAGAGAAACCCTGTGGATCTAGCGGAAAATGCCGCAAGTTCAAGATAGACGACTTAGTTTTCGCCAGAAACCTTTCCGGTGAACCATTGTGGGTCAAGGCAACCGTAATTCAAGCCATCGGACCCAGGTCGTACCGTGTGAAAACCTGCGACGGAAAAATATGGAAACACCATATAGATCAGCTTCGCTCTAGGCTACAACCCAGTTTCCGCGACTCTGGTGACTCCCAAAATGAGGGGGGAGGGGATGTCGAAGAAACCGAATTCGAGATGGTGGAAAGCAGAAGCGAAGGAAGTCAGCAATCGGGTGTGACAAATGAAGAAGAATCAGGGAGGGGAGTGTCTTCGCCACAGAGGAATACCTCAACAGAAGCAAGCCCACAAAGATCGGAGGACAACAACGAGAACAATAGCGGCACCGAGTCGTCCAATGAGAACGCGGAACCACCGGTACCTGATATGCCCAAAAATGTCCCGCCGAAACCGGATTACAGACAGGAACCGGTGGGACAGCGCAAATCTAATAGACAGTCAAAACAACCTTCATACCTCAGGGATTACGTTACTGCACCCCTTAAACGGAACCCGGGGGGGGGAAGGGATGTTATGAACTCATAAAACGCTTAAATAAAGTTTTATCAAACCTTTAGAAAAAGCAGGGTTCTAATCCTGCGCTTCTGATTGGCCGATAATAGCGATATCGGATTGGTCCATTCAGGAGACTCTTATTGGCTGTTAACGAGCCACTTTCATTGGTTCAAATCTGGCTGCCAACTGCCCTGTAGTCATGTGATTGCCATTTTCAATCTTCTTTGTGGATTTCCCCAGAAAGTCAATGGGGAAGAAGACTGGGAAAGTTGCAAGCGGAGAGAATGCTGGATTTGAGGTCTGTTCCCAGTAGTGGGATTCAAATAACCAGTTCACCCAGGGTCAGGTGGGCTGTTGTGTGAGGCATGGCCCATCCCCATTCTCCAGCTCCCCTCACTATGAAAGTGGATCCTGGGCGCTGCTCTGCAATGGGGAAACAGGAAATGGAGTGGCTGGCATGAGGGAAGGAGGAGGAACAGTGAGAAGAATGACAGAAAATGGCTGCCTCCTTCCCTTAAATAGGTTGCTGCATTGCCCATTTCTCCATTGTAGCGCAGCGCCATGCCACAGTGTGAACCTTGCCCCACCCACCATTACTCAGACGGCCTCACAAAGATGGTCAAAGAAAGAGGTGCTGAATGCCATAATTAAACCATGGCTTCCTAAGATGCCATCTCTGTCACTGGATAAAGTGTGGAGAGTGACTTAAGGCAGCGAGCACCTCCAGCCTCAACAAAGTCTGTTCCCCCAGCATGCTGCGGGATTTCCCCTCTCCTCAGTGCATACTGGAGGAAGTTGATGAAAATGCTAGTGAATGTCAGCATTTCTGGTCCTCTGGAAGGAAAATTTCTTTGTTCATGAGAGGGATTTTTGTCAAACCTGATAAAAGGTTAGCAAATGGTATCATTCTTATGATCATTCTCCCTAATGGGGGTGAGAGGGCTCAGACCTCCTGAGAATAGAGAGAAGCCTGGACTCTTGTTGCTGACTAAACCCAGAAGGCCCAAAGCCTCTCACTGTGCAACTGTTTCATGACTGCAACTGTGGGGAGCCAGGATTATTGAGTGGCCACGTGGCATCTGGGCTCTGTTTTAGCCATGAGTAGAAGTCTACTTGTATAAAATAAAGAAAAATAAGGATGAAAAATTGTACTTGTGCATGCATACTACTGTATAAAAATATATTTAGGAAGAATTGTCATCATTTAAATACAAATATACCATTTTATACAAAAACTGGATCGGCTGGGCGTGAACATCACACTGTGCAATTGGCTGTTGGACTTCCTGACTGGGAGGCCCTAGACAGTCCGGGTTGGCGGCAACACATCGAGAACCATCATTCTGAATACGGGGGCCCCCCAGGGATGTGTGCTCAGCCCCCTACTTTTCACTCTGCTGACCCATGACTGCACACCCAAGCACAGCACCAACATCTTTGTCAAGTTCGCGGATGATACAACTGTTGTTGGTCTCATCCACAACAACAACGAGTCCAACTACAGGGATGAGGTGAGCCAGCTGACCACGTGGTGTGGTGATAACAACCTCTCTCTCAATGTCGATAAGACCAAGGAGATCATCATCGACTTCAGGAGAGTATGCACCCAGCACCCTCCACTGTCCATTAATGGCACAGCTGTGGAGAGAGTGAGCAGCACCAAATTCCTGGGCGTGCACATCACAGAAGACCTTACCTGGAGCACCAACACCACATCACTACACAAGAAAGCACAACAACGTCTTTACTTCCTCCGCAGACTGAGAAACGCTAGAACCCCTACCCCCATCATGCTCTCCTTCTACCGTGGGACTATTGAGAGCATCCTGACCAGCTGCCTCACTGTGTGGTATGGCAGCTGCACAGCATTCTGCCGTAAGACCTTGCAGCGCACAGTGAGAGCAGCTGAGAAGATCATCGGTGTCCCCCTCCCACCCATCCACAACATTTACAATACACGCCTGACCCGCAAAGCCATCCAGATCTCAGGCGACGCCACTCACCCCACACACAGCTACTTCAGTCTCATGCCATCAGGCAGGAGACTGAGGTGCCTTCAGGCTAGGACCTGCAGACTGAGGGACAGCTTTGTCCACCAGGCTGTCAGGCAGTTAAACTCCCTGCCAGCTCTCCCCCCCAGTCTGTTTCCGTTGCCTTCGGACTAAATAATATATACATATACATACACATACATATATTGTGTTTTAATTGCTGCTATTTCCCTTGCACTTTGCACTTACAGTATTTTTAGTATTTTTAATGTTTTTAACTTTTTATCTTGCATTTGTATTGCCCTTGAATTTGTTGCACTAGCGTTATTTGTCTATGGTCTATTGTCCATTGTTTTTATTGTTTTATTGTTTTTATTGTATCTATTGTATTTGTTTGTTACCTTTTTACTGCATTGTGCAAGAGTGGGAACGAAATTTCATCCCTATATATGATATGACTGTCATGTATTGGAGTGACAATAAAGGAACCTTGACCTTGACCTTGACCATATTTCACAACAGTATGGAATTTGTGATAAAGGGACCAGGGCCACATTCTGCTTTAAGCAAGGCATTGCTGTAAAGGGTTTAATAATTATCAGTCTTATGTATAGATCCCAGAAAGCTATTGGCAACCTGTGTAGCTATAAAATCAGAATTCTCTACTGAATAATAATCTGTGGCAACAATCTGGCTGCCAGTTATAGATTTGAAGTCATTTCAAATACATATCTAATACGTAGAGTGTAGTATAGCAGTGTAGCCTAGTCTAGGTAATGTTGTAAAGGTTTATCTTATTTCATGAGGAAAAATTGATTTTCAGTCTGAAAATTTCCTTGTTGGAAAATAAATATTCTGCTGGAATCTTCTATTCCCCTCTTCCGTGTATTTATTTTAGTTATAAGAATAAGCAGATAAGTTTTCACCCTTTTTTGGCTGAAAGAAGCAGCAGCTTCAGTATCAGGTACCGGTTACTGGTTAGCTGGAGAATTCTGGGAGTTGAAGTCTGCTGTGTTCAAAGACTAGCAGCAGTCCTCCCTCTGGTCCGCCGCCAGCGCGGGAGCGCCGATCGCTCCCATTGGTTGATGCCATTTGACAGCCGGCTATAAAAGGGAGCTGTCAAACGACATCAGCTGTCGCCGCCAGCTGGCTGTCAGATAGCCTCGGCAGCCGCAGCAACCCTTTATTCGCTAGAATAAAGTTGTTAGCCTTTAGCCTGGCTCCGTCTCCCTTTATAACCGCCGCTCCACAACACTGGCGACGAGGGCGGGATACAGCTAAGACGACCAGGCAGGAAATCAAGCCGAAGTCACAACAAGAAAGAGCCGAAGCCGCTACGAGCTGATCGAGTCACCGCCACTGACGCTCTCCAAAGAGCGCGAAATTTAAAAGCCCTCTCAGCTGAGGAGCTGAATGCCGCTAACAGGCGCAGCCAGAAATGCTTTTCTAAAAGCGAAGACTCTATTTTTTCCCCAGCTGAGGAAACCAACGCTGCCACTCTAATGGCCTCTAATCCGACATTCCCGCACTTCCAATTGGCGGCAGAAACATGGGAATCATATATGAATAGGTTTGAATGCTTTTTAAATGCCATTGAGCTAGATGAAGCCACGGATCTAAGGAAAAGCGCCTATTTTTTAAGTTTCTGCGGGGCCACAGTTTTTGACACAGCCTCTGCGCTAGTGTCCCCACGTTCTATAAAGGCTATTCCTTGGGATGAGTTAAGAGAAATCTTGTCAAATCACTACTCCCCCAGACCCTCTAGGATAGCCAGGAGACTGCCTTTTAGAAGAAGAACTCAGGCTGAAGGGGAGACTGTGAGTCAGTACATGGCAGCATTGAGATCGGCTGCCATACACTGCGGTTTTAGGGACTACCTTGAGGACATGCTGCTCGATCAAATTGTGGGAGGAGTAAGGGACCTAAAACTGCAAAGGAGGTTACTGGCTAAAAAAGACTTAACCCTAGCCTCAGCTATTGAGGAAGCTCAGGCTGCTGAATTGTTAGAATTATCAGCAGCTGAAATTCAGGGGAACACCCCTAAGCAAGGGCAGGCTACAGTCCACTATGATGAGGTCTCCCAAGAAGTGGAAGAAGAACCTCTGGAGGTAAACCACCTCACGCGTCCAAGGCCCCTCCCAGGGCCACCTAGGAAATACAACAATCAGACAGCCAAACAGCAAACCTCTTGTATAAGCTGTGGGGGCAACCACCATAGATCAACCTGCAGATTCAGAAGCGTTATCTGTCTGAACTGCCAGAAGAAAGGGCACATAGCCAGGGTTTGCCAAGCTGAACAGGCCTCCATACAAAGACCTCAAGTTTCTGCCTCCTACCAAAGGCAAGTGGAACATTGTTACACTTGTACCACGCAAACAACACCACCTCTAGGCCTAACAAATTAAGCATTTCTCTTTTTATAGAAGGTAAGCCCTGCCAAATGGAAGTAGACACCGGGTCAACCCTCTCCATCATTTTGTGGGCCTCCCTGAAGAAGTTGCTGCCTTCGCTCTCAAAAAAGAAACTGACCAACTGCCACCTGACTCTTTGGGATTACCAGGGGAAGACCATTCCAGTCCTGGGTAAGGGAAAATTCCTCATTCAATTCCAAAACTTTAGGGGTCACTTGCCACTGGTGGTTGTAGATGGTGCCCTTCCTAGCTTGCTAGGATTAGATTGGTTTCCTGCCCTAGGCCTTAATGTTACGGGAATTCACTCTGTGGAAAATTCTGATGTAGATGCCCTTTTTAAAGACTGCTCTGATGTTTTCAGTAGTGAACTAGGCTGCTATTCAGGCACCCCCATATCTTTTGATGTGGGTCCACAAGCCACCCCAATTCGTTTGAAACCTCGGAGGGTACCTTTCGCCATTAGGCCTAAGTTAGATGCTGAATTAGATAAACTTATCAAACAGGGGGTGCGAGAACAGGTAGACTTCGCCAAGTGGGAAACCCCCATAGTCACCACTTTAAAAAAAGATGGCAGTGTGAGAATTTGCGCTGACTATAAGACGTCCCTCAACTGTTTCCTACAAATTTGCGCATACCCAGTACCTGTAATCCAACACCTGCTCCACTCTTTTGAGCCAGGCATAATTTTTGCAAAGTTAGACATGTCCCAGGCATACCAGCAATTTCCCATTGACCAACACACTGCTGACCTACAAACTATAGTTACTCACAGGGGCGCATTTAGATGTAGACGTTTGCAATTTGGAGTTAGCGTAGCCCCTGGCATTTTTCAATCACTCATGGAAAGAATCCTCCAGGGCCTACCTGGGGTGGTTCCATACTTCGATGACATTTTAGTTTCTGCCACCAACAAAACACAACTTTTACTCAGAGTGAGATCTGTCCTTGACAGGTTTAGGCAAAATGGGCTTAAATTGAAAAAAGACAAATGCACCATTGCCACCAAACAGGTAGACTTCCTGGGTTATCGAATTGATGCATCTGGAATTCACCCCATAGAGAGTAAAGTTAGGGCTATTCACGAGGCACCCACTCCCTCTAACAAAACTGAATTGCAGGCCTTTTTGGGACTCCTTAATTTTTATGCTTCCTTTTTGCCTCACAAAGCCTCTGTGGCTGAACCCCTACATAGGCTCCTAGATAAGAAAGCCCCATGGCAATGGGGACAAAGGGAAGCCCACGCCTTCCAAGCAGTGAAGTCTCTCTTAACTTCAAACTCTGTGTTGGTTCAGTTTAACCCAAACCTGCCCCTAGTGTTAGCCTCTGATGCCTCACCCTTTGGTATAGGAGCTGTATTGAGCCATAGGCTCTCAAATGGATCAGAGGCACCCATTGCCTATTTTTCAAGAACTTTCTCCGCTGCAGAGAGGAATTATAGTCAGATCGATAAGGAGGCCTTAGCAGCTGTGGCCGCTGTAAAAAAATTCCATGAGTTCCTTTATGGCCATAGTTTTGAACTTGTAACAGATCACAAACCTCTATTAGGACTGCTAGCTGGGGATAAGCAAACCCCACAGGTGTTATCCCCGAGAACGACCAGATGGACTCTATTTCTGGCTGCCTACTCTTACACACTGGTACATCGCCCGGGGAAGAACCTGTGCCATGCTGATGCCCTCAGCAGATGCCCCCTGCCATCACCAGTCGAGGACCCAGCTCCCATCCACGCAATCTTCGACTGCAATGAACTTAACCTACCTGTCTCAGCTGGGGATATTGCTGCACACTCCAAGAGGGACCGTGTTATTTCCCAAGTCCTGGACTGGGTAGGGAGGGGGTGGCCTGACATTCAGTTCACCCCTGAATTCATGCCATTTAAGACCCGCAGGCAGGAGCTTTCTTCACTACAGGGCTGCCTGTTATGGGGGACAAGGGTGGTCATACCACCCACCTTGCAAGAACCAGTTTTAAGGGCACTGCATGAGGGTCACCCTGGCATCGTAAGGATGAAGGCCTTGGCCCGCAGCTACGTCTGGTAGCCAGGATTAGATGCCCAGATTGCCAGCTGGGTTAACACGTGCCAGCCCTGCCAGGCAACAAGAGCAGCCCCACCAGCAGCTGCCCCAAACAAGTGGGAAGATTCGGGGGCCCCTTGGGCCAGGCTGCATGTAGACCTGGCTGGTCCCATACAAGGGAGGACATTCCTGGTGGTTGTAGATTCATTCTCCAAATGGACTGACGTAGCCTTGTTACCCTCCACCACAACGCTGGCTGTCACAAGGGCCTTGACCAGACTGTTTGCTACTCATGGACTTCCTGACACATTAGTTTCAGATAATGGCCCCCAATTCAGTTCTAACGAGTTTGCCATCTTCACAGCTAATCTGGGCATCAGACATGCTCTCACAGCCCCCTTTCACCCAGCAAGTAATGGAATGACAGAAAGGGCTGTCAGGTCTGCCAAGGAAGTTCTGGCCAAGCTGGGCCAGGCAGACTGGCACGCCAAACTATCAACTTACCTACTCACACAACATGCCACCCCATGCCCTTCCACCAACAAGTCCCCTGCTGAACTGTTAATGGGCAGGCACCTCAGGACCATGCTGGACAGGTTGCACCCCCACTACGCTCCCAGCATGCCACTAGCCTCTGACAGCCATGCCAGGGAATTGGCCCTGCAAGACCAGGTGTACGCCAGGAACTATGCGGGGCACCCCTTATGATTGCCAGGGCAGATAGTCTTTGTTGCAGGACCCAGATCATATAGAGTCCTTCTGGAAGATGGCCGGATTTGGAGAAGGCACGTAGACCAGCTGAGGAGGTGTTGGAACAAGACTGCCACCGAAATCCCGGTCTACCTGCCGCTGGACGAGCCAGTCTACTCACCGCCAGCCAACCCGCCGAAGAACCCGGTCTATCTGCCGCCCGACAACGCAACCAGCCGACCGCCGCGGGAAGACTCACCCGAGCAGTCGCCAGAAAGCAGTCCAGGGATGGCCAGCGACCCTCTGCAGGTTCCAGTCACCACCCGGGAGGAACAAGACGCACCAGCCACCGACAAGCCTCAGGAACTTCGGAGATCGGGCTGCGAGCGAAAGTGGCCATTATGGCTACAGGACTACGCATGCCCGTGGCCAGGGGGAAGGTGTGCTGTGTTCAAAGACTAGCAGCAGTCCTCCCTCTGGTCCGCCGCCAGCGCGGGAGCGCCGATCGCTCCCATTGGTTGATGCCGTTTGACAGCCGGCTATAAAAGGGAGCTATCAAACGGCATCAGCTGTCGCCGCCAGCTGGCTGTCAGATAGCCTCGGCAGCCGCGGCAACCCTTTATTCGCTAGAATAAAGTTGTTAGCCTTTAGCCTGGCTCCGTCTCCCTTTGTAACCGCCGCTCCACAACAAAGTCCACACATTTAGAGCTGTTAAAGTTGTGTACTCTGGAATCCTTTAGTTGGGTTCTTTTTCCATCACCTTCTATTGATTCATTGTTATGAAGATATATTGGTGCTTGATTGTGTTTTCCTTTTTTTTCTTCTTTTCCTTTTTCCCCCTTTACGTTGAAACTGTAACTCTGAGGCTGGCTGGGATTTTCTTTTCTGTTACTTATGCTACATCTTTTAAAAATTTCCCTCCTTTTAAAATAAAAAGCATTTAGAAAATAATGCAGTGCAATGCAAAGCTCATTAACAGCCATTAGGGGGCAGTGCCGCTGTGTCACCTGCTTTCAAATTCTTGCTAATTTAAAAGGACATTGCCAAGAGCTCTGCCTCTTTTAGGTTGCTGTTCTTCACGGTTCTGAGAAGGCTTCTCAGAAGATTGAAAATAGTTTTCTTTGCTGTATTATTGATTTTCCAATAGAATAAATATACAGTAGTTTGGGATGTGCAGTTCTGATCTCTTCTATTCCACTTTCTCACACAACTGAAGGGAAGGAAACAAATCATTTTCATTTAGTTAGCAAGTAAGTTATATCAAAATAAAGGCATTTTAACTTTAAAAGTAATTGAGAAAAAGAACTATTTACATATTAAAAGTTAGGACCATTTTTTTCAGATCTTTCTTTTGACTCTACTATCAATGAATTTTCATTTTAATGTATGCTGATTAGTGTACATTCAAAGTGACAGTAAAGCTATTCTAATTTTCTGTCCTTTCATTATACTGACATCTCTTCAGCAGCTTGAACCTTGCACGGCTTCCCAAGTTTTCATCAAATCTGCATGGTTATCCCAAAGGTGCTTTTTCAAAAGGCAACTGGACTTTCTGGTTTTTTTTTGAAAACTTTTTGCTTCTGACTTGCTAAATGAATGCAACCATAACCTGATTGACTGAGAATCTCCCTAGACATCTGCATGTTTATGTGGGTAAAAAGAAAGTCCTGTCACTTTTTACATATATTACACACGTGACTCGTATAAAATAAAGGGGGGAGGCAATCCTGGTCACTATCTTGACTTTTTTGATATCCCCTATGACCACATGGAAGAAGGAAGGAAGAAGCAGGGCACAAAGTTGAGTGGGGTTTTTCAATGGCTTCAACTCCAATCAGATCCCTGGAGTTGGCTGGGGAATAAAACAACAAACCAAAATGGCAGAACTGTCAGTATTCCAGTCGGCTAAAATTCCTGTGAAGATGACTGTTTCTCAGCTGACCAGGCCATTTTTAATCATCACCTGCAAGCCAGGATAAACATCAGCCAACAAGAGACTAGACGATTCATGAGAATTAATAAAACCTTGGAGGAATGTTGGATGAGAATAATGGTAATCAAGTCAGAGAGGAATGAAGATGATGATTATAAATTGGATAAATATAGAAAATAATAGTAACAATAGTAACAATGAAATTGAATACAAAAAGAGAAATAATGAGAAATTTGTTAAGAGATATCTATATGTTTATATTGAAATGGTGTAAAACAGAATTATGTTGCATAAAATAATATTTTACTTGACTTGTAAAATTATTAATGGAAAGAGGTTTTATGTATTTAATGGTTAATGATGGTTTGTTTGTCTTTAAAATCAATAAAATTTGTTTAAAAAAAAAAAGACTAGACGATTCCATTAATCACCACTTACAACAATATCTTTGTTGTCTGGAATATCTTACTAGTTTCTAGCAGACACGTGCATTCTGTTACTGATTCAAGGCCTCATACCTTAATTGGATATAAAGGAGAAGTCAATTCTGTTCAGGTCTTTAACCCTGACTTAGATATTTACACTTAGATACAAGTACAGATCTCTGCTGGTCTCTTATATGCACCTACCTCCACTACTTTTGTCCCTGCATTTGCTTTGTCAACCAGAAAAGGGCAAAAGTGGTTTCCATTTGCATTTGACTAAAAATAAGGTGTGGGTGGTCAGGTATTCTAGTTCCTCTTCTGTAAATATAAATATCCTGTTAGGGCTTAACGGACTGTCTTCAGGCTGGCAAAGGCTGCATACGCTTCCTTCATTTATTCATGAATATGTTTTAAAGAAAGCTGGATTGGAAGAAAACAAGTGTGGTTTAAAATTGGAGGAAGAGACATCAATTGCCTGCATTATGCTGATGACATTTCTTTAATAGCCAAAAATGCATTGGATCTGCAAGCTCAAGTTATAAAAGTCAAGGAGTGTAGTGAAAAAAATGGGATGGGTAATTATATAAATAAAGAAGTTCGAAATAATGCCAACAAGTAGAAGAACCTGCCTTAGAATTGACAATGAAGAGATTGAAATGGAAGTTAGCTTCTGTTTTTCTGGATCAATCATCAACAGTAAAGGAACAAGCAGTCAAGAAATATACTGCAGACCAGTACTTGGTAGAGCAACCATGAAAACCTTGGAAAAGATATCTAGATGCCATGATGTGTCTCCATCTGCAAAGATCAGAATACTGCAAACTATGGTGATATTGTCATCTGCTGGCCTAAGTTGTTCTCTTTCATGCATGGGATTCTCTTCTTCTCTAACATAATTACAAGCTAAATATATATCTAGCAATAGTATAGAGCAGAGCAGTGGTGGTATTCTACTGGTTCGGCCCAGTTCTACTGAGCCGGTAGAGGCGATGAGCAGTGGAGACCGAAGCAGTTCTCCCCACCCCTCTGATGTTGGGTCCCCTGCCCGCCTGGGCTCCCATACTCACCTTTATCCCCTGCTTTTGAAGCGCAGCTGCTTTATGCGGCACAGCAGAGTGCTCCGCGGCAGCTGCTGAAGTGACCGGGAGAGTGCAGTCCTGCAGGAGGTGACTTGGAATGCCTCTGTGCCTGCACAAATGCCTCTGTGCCTGTGCAAAGTGTGCGTTTGGCGCATGCATACATGCAAAGTGTGTGCATGTGTGCCAAGCGTGCCCACCAAGCCACGCCCACCGAACCGGTGGTAAAACATTTTGAATCCTACCACTGGAGCGGAGATGTTACACCTGTTTTGTAGTGGAAAGATAGATAATTGATTGCCTGATACTTAATAATGAGTTTTATTCTAGACATTGAAAGAATGAACACTCATTGTTGGAAGAAATGATATCTGAGGAAGAAATAGATTACTCGCACAAAACAACAATGACCAATGATCAGAACTTATTAAAACGCATTTCAAAATACGATGCATTTTCAGGAATACAACAATTTTACAATCTAGCATATCATATATATCAGTTCATATGATTGGAAGTTGAATGTTACTTTACTACTTAGAGAGCCAGTGTGGTGTGAGCCTTAGAGAGTCGGATTAGCACTGTTTATGAAGGAAACCCATCTATTCTAAGTCGTGGAAACTTTCTCTGTGTCAATAGGGTTGTTGTTGTAGAGGAGAAATATGGGAGGAGGAAAGATTATGTATTCTTGAGCTTCTGATGGAAAGAACTAGCAGTACACACTACTTCCTGTAGTGTGTATAGAGCAGCAAGTTTAGACAACCCAGGCAGGTTCTATGATTCATGTAGCTACAACAAAGGGATGGATAAATGGGTTCAAACAGACAACTATGAAGCTCTCCTGCTCCTGCTTCTGCTTCTGCTTCTCCTTCACCATTTTCAGATAATGGCAGTGATTCATTTATTCAAATTGTACAGCTAACCCCAGTCAAGATGGAGCCATTTCATTTATGATTTATAAAAGGGCCACTAATCTCCCCAAGGCATCTCACAAATAGAGAGGCAAGCTCTTAATTTTTAAGTTTAGGAGGAAACCTGAATTGTGGGTACGATTCCAAGAAAAGTAAAATCTTTCCCTGGTTTTGGGTTGAATCACTTTTCCTTGTGCCAAAATACTGGAAATAGTACCTTCCGCTAAACTCTTATTTTAGTGATTGAGCCAATAAATGTTGAGTTTCTTATAACATTTGGCAAGGAATCTATTACTGCCTGGTGTTTTATTATTCTTTAACTACATTAATTATTTCTGTGACCCCTTTGGTTGTGAGCTCACAGTTGGGCAAAATTGCATATTGGAAACTGAAAGGATTTAGTCATTTATATCGACTTGTCAAAATATTAACATTTCAATACTGATGAGAACTTCTGAGAGGTAAAATTTAGTATAATTATTACCAAGCATGGCTAAAAATTCAGGCAATGAAGCTGGGAGAGTCACTGGAAATAACTGAATTTGTAGATCCAGATCTCAGCACGTGGAACTATTAAAATTAATTTAGGCAAGAACATGTCTTCCAATTTCTGTTATTTGATTCAACTCCTAAGCTAAAGGAACAGTGCAAATTTGAATAGCAGCAGTGCAAATTTTAATATCAGAAGGTTTTGAAGCACAGGTTGCAGGGAAAAACTCCATGGAAACACTGCTTTGCTTGGCATTTGTTTCAAAATATCATAGAAGCACCTTAACCAGAGGTGGGTAGCCTTTTTGTAATGGGTTTTATGCTTTGTAATGAATTGTTACCAATGGTCGTGTATTACCTGGGACGGGGTAGTAATGTCATGACATCTTGCAAGTAAATAGGTGTAGCAAAAATTGTGGAGGATTTCTGCTTTAAAAAAAAGTTTGGAGAAACAAACATTGGCATTCCTTATTTATTTCATTTTATCATAGTATGAGGGACTGTTATGTCATCAAATTTGGACAATTCACTTTTGAATTATAGTGGTCCAATACTGAGGAATTTTGGAACTATACAAAAAGTAGTTTGGGAGTTGCTTAAAACTGATTTTAGATTTGTGAAAGGATGCAGCTAGGCAAGACTAGAAATGTGTGTTTCTCTGCTCCTAGTCCAGCACCTTGGAGGACTAGATCAAACTGGCTTTCACTGCGATTACAATTGTACAGTTATAATAAAGATATAAAACAATAAAGAAATAAAAACTAAGATTAGAGTTAAAACTGAGAATGTTAGACTGGCAGAGGTGGTATTCAGCAGGTTCTGACCAGTCCTGGAGAATCGATAGTGGACATTTTGAGTAGTTCGGAATACTACCTCTGACTGGCTCTGCCCCCATCTAATCTCTGTCTCCCAAGTCCCAGTTGGATTGCTGGGTCTTCTTTTGTTGCCCCGCATAGGAGAATGGAGCTGGAAAGCAGGTTAGTGGGGTGGGGAGGGAATGGGATTTTGCAGTAACCTTCCCCTGGAGTAGAATGGGAATGGAGATTTTACAGTATCCTTCCCCTGCCATGCCCACCAAGCCATGCCACACCTACCAAGCCATGCCCACAGAACCAGTAGTAAAAGTTTTTTAATCTCACCACTGTAGACTGGGTTAATAAAAACATATTTAAAAGGCCAGAATGAATAAAAGTCCCAAAGAGCTCACAGGACGGTCAGACTTTGTGATCAAGTCCTCTGCATTGAAGTTATTTCCTTCCTGTTATTTAGCAGAAGAAACCAAACAGGTCTCTGAAAAAAAAAAAAAAAAGAATAAGAATGCATTTTAATATAAACTGTGTTTTAAAAAAAGTAATCAGATCCTACACTGTATATTGTGTACTGTATACTTTTAGTTTAACATTTTGATATTAAACTAAAAAACTCTGGGACCAGAGGATCTGATTCCTTTCTCCTTGAGAGAAAACACAAACTTTGCCACTTTTTATTTACTTATCAGTAAATGAAGAAACATTCCCTGCGTGCCAATCACCCTATTTTAAGAACTAATGAAATATTGTGCTACTCATGAAAAAGAATTCACACACCCTAAAATATGCTTGGGCCATGTTTGGCCTGTGGAAAATGCCTTAGCTCTCACATTCTTTTGATGTAGAGATTATCTTTGGGGCACACTTCAGGTCAATGTGCAGCAGTCAGTTCTTCATAAATGGATGAATTAATAAATAACAATAACAGTGACTTGGTGGGGCCCATCAAGAAGCAGTGAGCTTTGAAAGAATCAAACAACTGTAAGGGTAAACATGCAACAAGCAAAGCTGATTTCTTAAACCACCCAACTGGACCATTCCATCTACCATTAGATAAACAAGAAACAGATCAGGACACACTGATTTTTGAGAACCGTTTTTTTTTTTTTACAACTAGTGCCAGATAAAATAAATGTCACTGTGAGCCATAAACAAGGTTTATTCAGCATGTTTCTCTGGAAGTTTGTCAGCCAACACTAGCCGCAGACAACACTTCAGATGGCTGCCAGATAATTTTCCCTTGTCATGATTTCAAGGAAAAGAGCTTGTACCAGCCTGGTTCCTGAAAAAAGATTGGACCCTTCTTGAATCCTTCCACAGAATTACAGTGGTATAATCAGGGGGTAGGATTCAAATTTTGTAACAACCGGTTCTCTGGGTATGGCTAGATGGGCATGGCCACATGCCTGGGTGGGTGTGCCTTCTTCTTTTTTTGCCAGCACCCCTCCCATTTTGGGGGCTTTCTGGGCCTCATGGAAGCCTCCTGGAGGGCGTTTTTGCTCCCAGAAGGCTTCCTTGGGGCTCAGGAAGAAAAAAAATGGAGGAGGGCAGGGGGAGGACTGTGCCCCTGCCTCCATTTTTTGCTTTCCTGGGCTTCAGGAAAGCCTCCTGAGCGAAGCAGTAAGTAAGCAAAGGGAATCCTGGCACAGCTGATCATAGGAACAGCTGATCGTTGGGAGGGGGAAAAAAGAAATACCTTAAGTAGTAACTGGGCAGGGAAGAATGCAGTCAGCGATATCGGGCATGCATGCAATGTTGTACATGTGCGATGAGGACTGACTTGGGGAGGGGGGAGGAGAGGGGGGGAGCCAGCCAGGAGCACGATTTGCTGGTTCTCTGAACTGTGCAGAATCATAACAACCGATTCTATAGAACCGGTCCAAAGTGGTAGAATCCCACCCCTGGGTGTAATGGTTTTGGACAGCAGATTTGTCTTGTAGCAACTGCTCTCCCAGAGCATTGTAGAAATGCACATTAAACTTGGGGTGTGACCCATCACAACCTTTCCATTTTTTTTTAATGTGAGAGGAGGAAATTATTAGATATATTGATTCTGGTCAGGGGTGGGATTCTACCAGTTCACACCTATTCGCTAGAACCGGTTGTTAACATTTTAAGCAGTTTGGAGAACTGTTGTTAGAAGAAATGACTAGCCTAATCCTGTAAGGAAGGCAGGAAAGAAACATTCTGGTGTTGCTTACAGAAACTGCTTCTCCGTTAACTCTTATTACATTCTTGTCAGGACTAGATTTCCTGTCTCATGCAGGAATTTCTGTGCAGTGTTTTTCCCCTCCTTTGCTGGTACTTTGCTTGTGTGGAGTGACCATTCAAAGTTACAATGCACTGAAAAAAGTGACTTATGACCATTTTTCACACTTACGACTGTTGTCATGAGAGGCCAGGCGAGGAGATGCGTGCCTCGATGTGAGTGATGTTGAGTTGGCTACACCCAGCCAATACCATGACCACCAAGCCATGCCCACAGAACCGGTTGTTAAAAATTTGAATCCCACCCCTGTTCTGGGCCTTTCTCCACTACTGAGTTAACGTGCTACACCAGTCCATCCATGGTGAGAAGAGAACAATTTTAATTTATGGTCACTATTCCATTTTCTATCTTGTCACTATTACTTCTGTATCAGCTCATTGCCTGCTGTCATATACCATATGATGATGGTGAAGTTGGGAAGCTCAATCTTTGTCTAGTGGTTTTTTCATTGATTTTGGCCAGACTGTAGCCAATATATTCCGTGTGCATTTTAAAAGAGCCTAGAATGAAGTAAAACTTAATTCAGCCTAAAGAAGCAAATCTGCATAGCTCCTTGCCTCAGAGGAAAGACAACCACTAATCATTTTAAAAGTAGGTAGCACTAGTAAAAATAAATAATCCCATTTCATTTAAATCTTATGTGCCAAAATAAAATGAATTTAAAAATCTTGCAAATTATTGCTTTCCATATATTTAATCCATCTTTTTGTACTTTTACCAATTTTTCTCTATTCCAATTTTCCCCACATTTAAAATAAAAAAATCTCTTAATTCAGAAAGACATTCAGACACATCAGTACTTTTTCCTCAACAATCTGAGAAGAGGCTAGAAGCTGCTCTTAGAAATAGAGTTACTAATATTACTGCTCAGCACAGCTGTGAAGAAAAAAGAAAATGAAAAATAGGACATTCTTTTATGCTACGTTTCAAAATGGGGAGGAGATGATTTACTATATTATTCACTGTGGTAATATTTGGGAAGTTTCTAGGTGCTACCATTTGGTGGTACATTAACATACTACTGGAATTCATACTTCAGTGGTTAAGGAGCCAGATGAAATCCATGGATGAGAGATTGTACATCTATGTCAGCGTTTTTCAATTTCAGCAACATTAAGATGTGTTAATCTCCAGTTATTTGAAATGAAATCTTCGAATGTTGCTTGTATTCTGGAACTATATTTACACAGCGATTTGTGCTATGTAATAATAACAGTATGAAAACTTTCGCAACACGGGTCTCTTAATAGGACTGAGGATCAAAAGGAAGGAGTTAGGAAATAAGTCTCAAAGACAGGAAAAAATGGCATAGATTATTCATTCCATAATAAAGTGATGAGCAATTTGGCTCTACTGAAATAAAATTTTGGGCTGCTTGAGTAGATTATGTAATCTTGCACTTAGAGGAAAGGCACTTGAAGAAAATCTAAGCACTGGCCTGATTTAAATAAAAGAATCCACTGGGGAAAATATAATTTGGGATTATTATTAGATTTTACAGTAGCCTTTTTTTCTGCCAGAATTTCCAGTGCTTGCTTTGAAGCTAACTATAAACTTACTTGAACACTGTTTCTAATCAAACTACTTTACTCCCAATGGAAGCATTCTTAGAAAGAAAGAAAAAATCTGAAATTGGGAAATTCTATGTCAGTGCTTATAAAAATTGAGCTACTTTTGAGGAAAAAGAAGATTTCTAGAAATAGGTTCATCATTACCAGCAAGAAAACATACCTACTTTACAGGTGATATTCTGCAGAAAGCATGCCAACAATTTAAAGGATTAATAAAAAAGATAAAAAAATGGAGAAGCCCAAAATATGAAACTTGGGAGTAGAGCAAGAAGTGAATTCATAATCAGAATAAAATAGTTTCACATAGGAAAACAAAGAAAGGGAAAGTGATAAGACTGGGTAAATTCTGTTGTGTAAATGATTCCTATCAAACTGAAGTGTCAAAGTTGGTTAATGCAGTGCTATTGGCAAAAATCGAGATCAGTGCTAATAATTTGGAATAACAACCACTGTTGTGATGGAAGTTATAACTGTTGTTATAAATTATACAAATAACTTTCATAATTTTTATAATAGTCCCAACTCCTACATTTCACATGTTTGTGATATCAAAAACATAAAAATAATAACTCATGTAATCTGACATAGCTGTAATATCACCATTTCAGGCCAGATGTCCTAGTCCAGGTCTGTCAAACTGGCAGCCTGTGGGCCAAATATGTCACCTGCAGGCCACACCAGTGGTGGTATTCAATTTTTTTTAGTACTGGTTCTGTGGGTGTGGTTTGGTGGACAGGGCGTGGCTTGGTGGGTGTGGCAGGGGAAGGATACTGTAAAATCCCCATTTCCACTCCACCCCACTAACCTGCTTTCCAACTCCATTCTCCTGTGCAGGGCAACAAAAGAAGACCCAGCTGATCAGCTGGGACTTGGGAGGCAGTGAATAGATGGGGGTGGGGCCAGTCAGAGGTGGTATTTACTGGTTCTCCAAACTACTCAACATTTCTGCTACTGGTTCTGCAGAACCTGTCAGAACTGGCTGAATACCACCTCTGGGCCACGCCCATCCAAGCTCTGCAAAGGCAAAAAACATCATGATACGTCACAATCTGGCCCGTGACGTGATCAAGTTTGACCCCTGTGTCCTAGTCTCATGGGTGACAATGCATTATCTGGGCCATTACTGCATATTTCATTAATACTGTAGTTGTAAACTCCATCCAAGTTAAACATCAAGTTCACCAAGCTCAGCTCAAGATTAAACACCAAGTGCACAAGACACAGCATTGAAAAAAGGTAAATTAGCAGTGAAGTCCTAGGACAACTAAAACTTGAAATCTTCATAAATAATTTGTGAAACTGAATTTTATAATATATGCCTTATTTTTTATTAAAAAATAAAACAAGAATAAACAAGATAATTCTATTTAAATGAAATATTAGATCTATAGAATTACACACAAGGAATTCCTTTAATTTTGTTTTACGTGTCCATCATTACATTTAAAGGAGGCCTTAAATTAAGTCTTTGCTTGTTTGTATCTCCTTTAAAACAGCTTATTCTGATTAGAATTTTATTGGGGAACATTGTTTTAAGTGGATTCAGACCCAAAAGCTTTAAGCCAACCTTCCCAGCCAAGCACCCCCCAGACGTGTTGAATTAAAATTCTGATCATCTCCAACTTGCATGTCTTGCTGGCTCAGAAGTCACGGATTTAATTGCCAATACATATGGAAAAAACCAGATTGGTTGCATTCTTCTTTGGTTTTATCCCCCCACCCCGGTGCTTATTTACCCTTAGTTCTTCCTGCATTCTGGTCTTGACTTTTATATAATCTTGGTCTTAGTGTATACATTTACCTTGGATAATCTGAAACTACTGATCTTTAGGATTAAAACCAAATTGTTTAAATATATAAAATATATTTATGAAATGTATTTATGAAATTGAATATGGTCCCATGGTGACTTGCTTACCAACCACGATAACTTACAACTAAAATAACATGATCAATTGTGGTCATAAGTCAAGGACTACCTGTATGCATGTAATGCCACCGAAATAGGTCCTATTAGGGAAAACCCAAATTCTTCATAAATATGTCAAACACCCTAAATTGTTTAAAGAGGTTGGGGGAGAGGTTCTATTTCATGAGGACACAATATGCTCCGATATCTCTACATCTTTGACTTGCATACTGCTAAACTCCAGTGTGAGCACTTGTACAACAACAGAACAAAGCGCATCCTAAAGTCCAGCTGTTATGGTGGCACATTTTATTTCCCCACCCCTTTTGTCCAAATCTATATCAAGAAATAAATTTCTGTGTGAAGAAGCAATGGGCTAAATATTTAGATTCCATGGTAACATGTGGCCTAAAACTTACTTGGGGCACAGTCCAGATTTAAGGAAGTCCCTGAGCAGAATGCTTTCTGGCAAACTCTGTCTTCCATTCATGGGAACTGGAAAAAGTATTTGGTGGTGGTAGCAGTAATGCTTCAGGCAGCCAGGTCTATTCACTACAGCTTGACTTACAGCCATTTGTTTAGCAACTGTTCAGTTACAACAGCACTGATAAAAGTGACTTACAACCGATACTTGTGCTTACAACCCTTGCAGGGTCCTCATGGCCACATGATCAAAATTCAGGTGCTGGGCAACTGGCATGTATGTACAGTATCCCAGGATCGTGACTTCCCCAGCCAAGTTCCAACAAGCAAGTAAAGCAAATCTGGGGGAAGCTTTCCGATCATTTGATTCATTTAATAACTGTGGTGATTTGGTTAACAACTGGGAGGGTAGATCTTAATGCCTTATTTTACTGCACTAAAGGAGTTGGAAATAAATATCTTTTTTCCTTTTTTCTTTTCATCTTGTTTTCCCCCACTATCCACTTCCCATTTTCCTTTTCTAATTTCTCTAATATTTGATTTTGTATTCTTTTTGTATGTCATGTTGTACAAATTAATAAAACTATGGAAGAGGGGGGAAAAACAACTGTGCAAAAAAAAATAATCTAAAATTGGGTTCAACTCACTTAAAACTGCCTTGCTTGACACTGGAAATTCTGCTCCAACTATGGTTATGCACCAATGACCACCTATACACTCCCCATAGTAGATAGTTGCTTGAGTCATTGTAGGAAATAGTATTGATCTTTTTTGGTTGCACCTAGCTGCCTTCTCCTAAAAACCAGTGATAATATTAGTCCCACTCATGTTCTCTGAATTCTAAATATGAAAAAATTGAAGTCCCACTCCTCCCGGCTTTGATTGATTTTAGATTATGTGTCATCAAGTCATTGTTGATTCTTAATGACCACATAAATGGATCCTCAATGGTAATGTCTCTTTTATCTTATCTTTCAGGTCTCCCAATGATGTACTCATTGCCACTGTAACCCTTTCCTTCTACTTTTTATGGAGAGCTAAGTATTCACATAATTTGTCCAAAGTAGGATAATTTAAGCATGGTATGCATTTGTGCGTCCACTGATAATTCGGATTGATTTGCTTAGATGGTCCATTTAATTTTGATGGCTATCCATGATTTGTTTTCTTTGCCATCCAAGGAATTTCCAGGAGTCTTCTCCACCTCAAAGTTCAAAAGCATCATAGGGAACACCATGCCTTGTACACTTCTGATCTTTGTAGGCATAGAAACACCACAATATTTGACATTTTTTTCTAAGGCCTTAATGGCTGCTCTAAGTACTAGTCTGTAGTGTTTTTCTTGACTGCTGGTTTCTTTATTGTTGGTTGATCTTAGAAGGCAGAAACTTAAATATAATTGTCAATTCTAAGTTTGGTTGTTGACAAAATAATCATTATTTATTTTATTAATTGTATGTATATTAACTAACATGAGTTCACAGGTATCACCATTAAGACCCAAATAAGAAAGCTCAGCCACCTTCAACTTGGTGACTCCTAATAAGTTCCATAATTCTGAGGTAGGATATTAGCAATACTTGAAGTTGTAGTCTGGATGGATGGCACCTGGATGGCACCAAGTTGAACTTGGGAGAGGCTGAGGCATAGAAGTTTTAACTTCATTGTTTTGGCACAGAAAGCTTCAAAAATATTTACAAGCTCACAATTTAACACCATAAAAAAGCTTAGTAGTGTGACTAGCAATTTGTAAAGATTTAGGAAATATGGAGCATATTAGAATACTTAGGAAAATTAATGTATAAGCTTTCATGAAGAAAAAATGTAGTACCTCGGTTAAGAAAAAGGATCAAAATTGATAGGCACAGAATTAAACATTTTTAGAAACCCAAACACTTTGTCTATTAACTTAACACAGGTGTTATCTGGAAGCTAAAGTATATAAAAAATGAATGTCTGCTATCAATGAATCCATGGATTTTACCTGCCCAGAACCAGTAACAGCTGAATAAACAGATAAGCATCTGCAGGTCTATGACTGGATTATGCTAGAAAATGGCATGGGGATAGAAATAGCCTTTCTCTTTTTATTATTTTCAACCCAACAGAATGTGGGGAGAAATAAATTATGTAAAGGCAACTGGAATGGAAAAGTTTATATCTATCTATCTATCTATCTATCTATCTATCTATCTATCTATCTATCTATCTATCTATCTATCTATCTATCTGGCATTCAGCTTTGTTCGGGTATTTTCCCACGTCATAATAGGGGTGCTTTTAAAGCACCCTATTATGACGTGGGAAAATACCCGAACAAAGCTGAATGCCAGACATGTAAGTACCCGCGAAAACTTAAGAAAACATATATATATATATCTCCAAAAAAGTACCTCATGCCTCCCTATGGGAGAGACTGTTGAGTTTGAATGTTGATAGCTGTTTCTGAGTTAGGTGACCCATGGAAGGCTGAATGCAGTCCACTACATGCTTCTCAGATATTATAAGGGATTATAAAATATTCTGCCTAATTTCCGACTGTCTTTTTTTTCTTAGGTTAGTATGAGCCTCCTCTCCATATAATTCAGTCATTTGGTTGACTTGGATGGCTGCAGAAATTGTATGAAATGTAAATAAAGTAAATAAATGAATAGTAAATAAGTAAATAAATGAATAAAATGTGTTTTCTCTGGTATTTCAATCACTTTGGAGAGGCAGTTGGGAAAAAATATTGAATTGTCATAAATAATCCAATTCCTATCCATGGGAATTGATTTTTAAAGAGACAAATTCTAAAGTGAAAATAATCCAATAGCTGAAATGTCTGTAAGTTTATTCCTTATTTTGTGCATATACAGTTATAGTCTGCTGGGGTCCCTTCAATTTCCAAGCAATTAACACAGGCAGAAAAGGATATTTTGGATCACTGTTTCTTAACCATGGCAACTTTAAGTCATGTGGTCTTCATCTCCCAGAGTTTCCCAGCCAGCATGCTACAGGGAGAAAAGCAATATTGTATTCTTCCTTTTCTTTTTCTTCCATTGGTAATCCTTGACTTACAACCATTTGCTCAGTGATGAAAATTACAATTGTGCTGAAAAAATGGACATGCTATTTATATCTGAATTTATGGCTGTTGCAGCGCCCCCACAGTCAATGATGAAAATTCAGGTACTTTGCAGTTCAACCACCCTTTTGACCACCCTTCAAATGGATTGAAATTGCCCCCACCAGTATCCTGTTCCATGCCTCGTGCACATCAGAGTGGTATTCAGCAGGTTTTGACCAGTTCTGGAGAACTGATAGAGGAAATTTTGAGTAGTTTGTAGAATCAGCAAATCCCACCTCTGACTGGAGATTTTACAGTATCCTTCCCCTGCCATGCCCACCAAGCCACACCTACAGAACCGGTAGTAGAAAAAAATTGAATCCCACCACTGGTATACATGCACACCAGAGGGACTTATATGTGTTTATTACTACAACTAACTCCAATCATTCCCCAGGCCCCACCATGCATATAAAATGTTCTTGCAGCAAAATTAATTCAGAGGCAGTATGGCAAGTTTCTCTAACAGATCTCAGGCCAACTGTTAACAAAGTTCAAACCCCAAGCAAGACAAGCTACAGTTCCTTCTACTCCAAAAGGTTGCAAGGCACAAGAGAAGGGAGCCAAGATGGCAGGGTTATATGCAGAGCTGGACAAGATGGATACACAACCATGGCATGACAACTGAGAGTGTTGGAATTGCAGTCATTGAGCAAAGTGAACACATGGGTGTCTTGCTTAATGTCCACAACAATTTATGACCCAATTCTACAAAAGCTTTGCCAGACCAATTCTCAAATACAGCTTGTCTGCTTGGAACTTGCACTGTATATCGGACATTAACATGATTGAGTGAATTCAGAGGTATTTCTCGAGAAGAATACTCTACTCCTCTACTTACAATAGTATTCCCTATGCCTCCAGTCTTGAAATTTTGGGCCTGGACAATCTAGAACTGTGCTGTAGTCCAATCTAAGCATAATTCACAAAATTGCCTGCTATAACATCTTGCCTGTCAAAAACTTCCTCAACTTCAACCACAATAATACACGGGTAAACAACTGATTCAAACTCAAGGTAAATTGCTCCAAACTTGATTGCAGAAATTACGACTTCAGCAACAGATTGGTCAACGCCTTGAATGCTCTACCCAACTCCGTTATTACAACCTCAACCTCTCAGCTTCAACCTCAAACTGTCTACCATGGACCTCATCCCATTCCTAAGAAGAGGTCCTTAAAGGAGGTGGGCATAAGCGCACCAATATGCCTATTGTCCCTGTCCTACTGTTCCCATTTATCTGCATTTACTCCCTTGTTCTTGTTTATGTTCATACTTATACTTGTTATCTTATATATGCTGGACAAACAAATGAACAAACAAACAAATAAATGTCTGTGCTCACCTTCAATTGTTTACACTCCTATCTGGAGAACAAACAGGCCATATTAACATAATAGAGCTGAACATGTGATTCATGGATCAATGTTAATCTGGGAAGATTATGCAGATGGCCTGGGGTGCACGCATCAAAATACCTCTATCTGTGTTTTCCTTATATACCATCTATATCTATATCAGAAATGTATTTATTTATCTACAAGAATTTCTAACACCATGCAGCTTCCAATATTCTGGGTAATTTTCTAATTGAGCTTTAGGTGCAAGCACTGAAATTTCAGGAGAAATGGCAATCTTTAACTATTTTTATTTTTGAGTTTAATTTTTATTTAATATAGGAGGCCTGTGAACATGTTCAATGGGACCTCATGGTTATTAAGACCCCTGCAAGCATCTCAGTGACAGGCTCACTGTTAAATAGTGAAAAATTTTGATAAAAATGAAATTTTTTAGAATTGTTTGACCACTGTAACTCAGTCAGTACAGGACGAATAAGAGGAATTAAATGTCTTCTTCAAAAGATTTGCTTTAGTTAAAAAACAGAATGCCATATGTTCATTGTGTTCCATAGAATATGATTATTAAATGGGAATTGGTTTGAGTGGTGATCCAAGCATAACTTGAAATAATCAGATGAGAAAGCAAAAGTCCAAGCTATATATTTGGTTGAAGTTCCTAAACCTTAACAAATTTTTAGACTGATATTTCTGGGCATTCTAGAACTGTTTTATCAGGCAATACCATACTGACAACTGGATATCTGATTTTTTTTAAAATCACATTTTGAAAAAAACGTTACGTTAAAAACAATCATTTTAAATGCTAAAAAACAAATAGATTTGACTTGCTGAAAACTTATTTATTTTTAAATGTACTTGTTGGAAAAATTTCTTTTCCATAATTTCCCAGGATCATATGCCTTCTATTTTTCAAAGGGTTTTATAATGTTAACATGTCTTCATATATCTCATCAGCTAGCAGATGCAACTGATCCTCACTGCTTCTTTGGCCAAGTTAGATTTAGTTGATTTCTAGCCTGCACATGTTGGTTAGATAGAAACCTTAGGGCAATACTGAAAAAAAGTGTGGTTTGGGTTTATTTGAAGTTAGATATTGGTGGGCTGCTGTGCTGAGCTCAGCAATCAATCTTCCATACATTCGACTTTCATACATCTATTTTATTTAGAATTTTAATTGGTGCAGTTTCTCATGCCACCCTATCTAGGAATTTGGGTGTGAGTATCAAGTTAGCCTTCTGGGACCACTCAGTCTCAAAGTTAAACACAGCTGAAACTGACAAGTTTCACATTGCAATGAGCCAAAGCCAGGGACCGGACATTATTCCAACACAAAACTTTAAATCAGAGCAGAAAGTCTCTTGAAACCAGGCCAAAATTTGACGGAAAGGTTCATGAACCTTAAAGAATCTTTTGATGAGTTTGATCTGAAAGTCTGAGTTGAAGTGACACCCAAAACAAATGCAGTTTTATGGGCTTTATGTCAGTTTAGATTTGGTTGTAAATATTTTATGTGACTGGAGGGACTTGGCTGTCTAGTATGACTTCTGGATGTTAGAGAAATTGTTCTGGATTTACAGTGATATTCAGAGGATCTTTATTAGAACTACAAAAATTTAATATTTGTTCTTATCTACATATGCTTTGTGTCGTGTCCTCGAAAATGATGCCAGGAGTCGGTGACTTCAAATCATGCTCTTTTATTAAAGTAGGAACCGAACTCGCGCTTTGCAAAAGGTTCGCGCCTTTTATTCTTTTAGCCGCGGTGGCCGCGGCCAATGGCATCACTTTGAATCTCCCGCGATTCGAATAGACCAATCGCGGGAGATTCTTAGTGAGCCAATCGGCGCGGCTCGCCTGACCAATCAGAGTGCCCCGCGCTTTGGCCAATCAAAGCGCGGGGATCTCAAGAATGCTAATTAAGGGACAGAATACCCCTCCCCTCTTGGCTTAGTCCTTACGTCGCGTAGTCATGTAGGTAGGCGGGGCTCCGTCTGAGCCTACTGGACCTGTGCAGCTCAGTCGTAGGTTGGATCCCGGCCGGTTTGGTCGGGATCTCTGTTGCTCCTGATGCCGTCGTGGGAACCGGCTGGTCGGTCGGGCCGGGCCACTCTCCGTAGCTCCCTCCTGGGCCTCCCGGGTTGGTTGAGCTGCGGGTTTCGCCGCTCCCGCTCGGTCTCCCCGGGTCGGTCGAGCTGGCCTGGCTGTCTCTTCCTGGCGAGGGGTCGTGCTGGCTGTTTTCCGGTAAGCATGGCTGGTTTATTCTTCTTTGGTTTTGGTCCCCTGGGTATTCCCTCCCCCCTTGGTTTGTGTTGTGGGGGTTGGTTTCGCCTGTTTGTGCGTCGGTGGTCTCTTGGTTGGTGGTCCTCGACCTTAATTGGTCGATGTGGCATTTCCATGCTCGTCCGTCTGCTGTTTGTAGCCGGTACGAGTGTGGGCCTGTTATTTGTGTGATGATGGCCGGTACCCATAGTGGGTCTCCCGTCAGGTTTCTAGCGTATACGGGGTCGCCGGGTGCGAAAGTTCGGTGTTTGCTGTTTGAGTCTGGGGGCTTCTCCGGGTTATACGTGGGGTATAACCTGTCGAGTGGGGACCTTAATTTCCTCCCCATTAATAGTTCGGCTGGGCTCTTATTCGTTGTGGTATTTGGGATTATGTGTTGGGTGAAGAGTAGTTTGTTTATTTTATCCTGGATCTCCCCGTGGTCTATTTTCCGGATGGTTTTCTTAGTGAATTGCACCATCTGTTCCGCCCTACCGTTCGCCGCCGGGTGCACCGGTGCTGTCAGCACATGGCGGATGCCCCTTTCCGCTAGGAATTTTTCGAATTCCAGCGAGGTGAATTGGGGCCCGTTGTCGGAAACGACGACGTCTGGGAGGCCGTGCGTTGCAAAGAGTTTGCAGAGTTCCTTGATCACGGCCTCCGTGGTTGTTGTTTTCATGTTGCTTACCTCCAGCCAGTTGGAGTAAGCGTCTACTGTTATAAGGAAGGTGTGTCCTTTTGTGGGCCCGGCGAAGTCTATATGGATCCTAGACCAAGGTCCCCTTGGGGTTTCCCACTCTAGGATGGGTGCTGTGGGTGGGCTTGGCCTAGTTTCCTGGCATCGTTGGCACCTTGCTACCCAGGTCTCAATTTGTTTGTCCATCCCTGGCCACCAAGCGTAACTTCTGGCCAGGGCTTTAGTCCTAACGATGCCAGGGTGCCCCTCGTGTAGTAGTTCCAGAACCTTCCCTTGTAGTTTTTCTGGAATGACCACCCTATCCCCCCATAGTATGCACCCTTTTAATAACGAGAGTTCCATTTGCCGGTTTCGGAATGTTTTGACGGACTCGTCATTGTCTCTTTCCGGCCACCCTTTCTCTACCCAATGCAACACCCGCGCCAGACGTTTGTCTTTATTAGTCTCTCGGGCAATGTCTGACGCGGTTATGGGCAGGTTGGGTAGAGTCTCTATGCTGAGGGTGGTCGTTGTGGGTGCTGGGTCGGTGTCAGGTTCCGGTAGCAGCAAGCGGCGAGCGGCTTAAGGCGTCTGCATGGGAGATCGTCTTACCCAGTCTGTGTATGAGTCCGTAGTTGTAGGCTGCCAGGAACTCGGATCACCTTGTCATTCGGGGAGACAGAATGTTCGGGGTGGCCCGGTTTCCTGCAAGGATTCCCAGCAGCGGCTTGTGGTCGGTTATGATGGTGAATGTCCGGCCGTAGAGGTACTCGTGGAATCGTTTTACGGCGGCAACGATAGCCAGAGCCTCTTTGTCCAGCTGGCTATAGTTCCGCTCCGGTTTGGTGAGGGTCCTTGAAAAGAACGCGATGGGTGCTTCTTTTCCGTCGGGGAGGGTATGGCTGAGGACAGCGCCGACGCCGAAGGGTGATGCGTCGCATGTGATGGTCAGAGGTAGGGTCTCGTTATACTGTATAAGGACGGCGTCCGAAGTGAGGAGGTCTTTTGTTCTTTGGAAGGCGGCTTGCTCGCGTTTCCCCCAAGTCCAAATCGCTGCCTTGTCCAGGAGCCTATGCAAGGGCTCCGCCACCGTCACCTTTTGGGGCAGGAAAACATTGCAAAAGTTAAGTAGCCCCAGGAATGCCTGTAGTTCCGTCTTCGACTTGGGTGTGGGGGATTCTTTGATGGCCTTGATTTTTTGGTTTGTGGGGTGAATGCCGTAACGGTCTAGGAGGTATCCTAGCAATTCAACCCGTTCCGTGTGTAATTGGCATTTCTCCCTCTTTACTTTGAGTCCGGTCTCTTTGAATTTGGTTAGGACCTCCCTTAGGCGACCCTCTAGTTCGGCTTGGTTGGTTGCCGACACTAGGACGTCGTCGAAGTAAGATACCACCCCCTTGATGCCTTGCAATAGTCTTTCCATTAGGCTTTGGAATATTCCCGGTGCCACGCTGACTCCGAATTGGAGTCGGTTGCATTTAAATGCTCCCCGGTGGGTGACTATGGTTTGCGCTTCTGCCGTTTGCTCGTCGACTGGCAACTGTTGGTATGCCTGGGCGAGGTTGAGCTTGGTGAAAACCTTGCCCCCTCCCAGTGAGTGCAGTAGGTGTTGCACTACTGGGACGGAGTAGGCACTTTGTTGCAGCGCGCCATTTAGGGTGGCCTTATAGTCCCCACAGATCCTCACCGACCCATCGGGCTTGATCGGGGTGACTATGGGGGTCTCCCACCGGGTGTGGTCTATTGGCTGTAGGACCCCTTGCTTGACGAGCTTGTCAATTTGCTCGTCTATCTTGGGTTTAAGTGCGAATGGCACCCGCCTTGGTTTCAGGCGTTTTGGGGGGACGTTTGGGTCTAGGCTGAATGATATAAGGGGCCCTCGGTACTTGCCTAGGTTTCCGTCGAAGACCTCTTGGAACTCCCGGGCCAGTTGTTGCTCCCAGCTGTCTTTGGTGACGTGGTCGACTCCCGTGACTGCGATGCCGAGCGGGGCGAACCATTGCAGTCCCAGTAGGCTTGGGCGGTCGCGGTCGACGATTGTCAGGGGAAGCCTTTTGGTGTGCCCTTTATATGTGATGTTGAAGTGTTTGGTTCCGACTACCGGGATGCAGTTTCCCTGGTAGTCCTTTACGATGAGTCTCTGGCTGTCTAGGTTCCTCCTTTGGATGGTAGGCACCAAGCGCTTTATTTCATGCCATGCTATCATGGAGAGGTAGGACCCGGAGTCCACCTCCATTTTGCATGGCTCGCCCTCGATGCCTACCTCCACGTGGACCTTCCAGGCGTCATTGGTTATGGCGTGGCCGATGGTGACCGTCTGATGGGTCTCCTCTCTTCGCCGGTTATCGCTGCCTCGTAGGGATCGTCCATTCCGGTCCCATCTGTTGTCCGAGGGGCGATCTCTGGTCCGGGGTGGTGTGCTCTCTCTCCTCTGGTCGCTCTGGTCCCATCGTGCCGGGCTGCGGTTCTTTTTAAGGCGGCAGACCCGGGCGATGTTTCCCTTCTTGTCACAATGCCGGCAGATCGATTTGAAAAACTGGCATTCGGACCTGGGGTGGTCGCCTCCGCAACCGGCACAGTTGGTCCTCGACTTACGACCCCGCCGGGGGTCGCGGCCTGTCTGGAGGCGATGAATTTCCTCCTCGTCATCGGAAGTGCCCGATGCCGAGTGGAAATCGCCCTGGTGGGTGGTCGTCTCGGGTTGGGCCTCGGCCGACCTTGCAGGGTTGTTGTTCCCGCTGCGGTCCCCAGCGTTCAGTCGGCGCATGCGGTCGGCGGACGTTCGGGTCGCTTCAGCGGCTGCGGCTGCTGTGAGGGTGTCTGCTAGGCTGATGTTGCCCTTGGCCATCAGCCGGCTCTGGAGGACGGGGTCCCACAACCCGAGCATGATTCTGTCTCGCAGGGCGTTGTTCAGGTTGTCGAATTCGCACATCCCCCCTAGGCGCTGTAGTTCGGCGATGAAGTCGCTGAAACTCTCACCCAACCGTTGGTCCCGACGGTAGAATTCGTTGTGTCGGATTAGGATGGGTACCTCTGGAGCGTAGTGCCGCCGAAGTATTGGCTCGAGGACATCCCAATCCATCGCGGTCGCATCGGCGGGTTTGGCAAGCGCCTTGGCCATCTTGAAAACCTCGGTCCCGCAGTGGGTCAGGAAGACGGCGCGCTTCATGGGGCTGGTGGCGTCCTTCAGATCGCTGCACTCGAGTAACATGCGGAATCGGTCGGAGTACGATTCCCAGTCCTCGGTGGCGGGGTTGAAGGGTGCGGGGGGTGCGATTTTCGCCATCGTGGTGGTTCGTCTGGCTTCCGTCGGACACGTGGTTCGGTTCAGGGTCGTGATCCCATCCTCGTCGCCAGTGTCGTGTCCTCGAAAATGATGCCAGGAGTCGGTGACTTCAAATCATGCTCTTTTCTTAAAGTAGGAACCGAACTCGCGCTTTGCAAAAGGTTCGCGGCTTTTATTCTTTTAGCCGCGGTGGCCGCGGCCAATGGCACCGCTTTGAATCTCCCGCGATTCGAATAGACCAATCGCGGGAGATTCTTAGCGAGCTAATCGGCGCGGCTCGCCTGACCAATCAGAGTGCCCCGCGCTTTGGCCAATCAAAGCGCGGGGATCTCAAGAATGCTAATTAAGGGACAGATCACTTTGTTAGATCCTAAAAATCATTATATGATTCCCCTTTTCAGAGTGCAATCTAGTTTTACATGACTTATATAGCAATCACATTATTCACACATTATTTGAAGCATGTAGGGTTTTCCTAAGGACATTTTTTTTGCTTAAAGAGATTGATCAAAAACACTCACACCATGCTTTTGATTGTAACTCCATCACCACAGGTGAAAACATTTTTGTTGAGTTTTTTGTTCAACCCTTATAATGGAATGAACTTGAGCAACCCAGCTGATAAGGGGACCACATGATTGCATTATTATTGCTGCTACGTCATAATATGATTTGTTAAGTTTATGGAAGACAACAATTTTGATTAAATACTATAATTTATGGCTTAGTTTTGTATGAACTAACCATTATTGCTTGTTAAAGAAAATATGGTCAGAGTATTTCATGTTTTGGCTTGTGCAAACACAATACAGTCTATAAGAGATAGGACTTAGTTCCAGTTTACTTTTTCCAAAGTTTGGCCTTATGTCATCTTGTGTAGAAAAAATATCAGATCTTAGATAATATATTGCTCTCTTTTTCCTCGAAACACTATGTTGCAGCCACCTGGATGAGCTAGTCAAGAGGATAACTCACCTACATTTCTGTGCTGCAGACACAATAGTTTTGAAGACCCATTAATACACACAATTTTGCCATATCTGCTGATAGTGCCACATTGCCATGAGACATTCCTTCTTAAATTTTGTTAGGCTTCTAGTATGGATATATATTGTCAATTGCTGCACATGCTTCAATTTTGGTCTCTTGATCTAATATTGGCAGCAATGTTCTTGTTTTCCAACATTGTGCCTAATTTGTCCCTGCAGTTGTAAGTATTTATCTTAAGTATATATCTTAGTAAATTGTGGTATGTCCTTTCAGTTCAAATTTATTTTGGCAATGATTGATGGATTTATATACAATGATAGTCCGGTAATTAGTTTAGAACCAGCTCTTCTGGTTATTTACTATATGTAAAACATTTTGAACTAATTTCCTCTTAAATTATATTGTGGAGTAAATTTTATTACCCCCCCCAAATAATTATTCCCATTGTAATGTAATTATTTCTTTGAAATTTTGCACCTGCCTTATCATACTTTTTATTTGTTCCATCTTTGTACTATATTTCAATGACTATTTCTTGAAATGTAACTATTAAAACAATTTAACAACATTTTGATTTATTTGAGCCATTTTCCCAAATCTCTTCCTTTCTTTCATGGATTTGAATCTGCCTCCTGTATGATTTTTATGAAAATGCGAGCTCCAGCATCTTCACTAAGCTTGTCAATAAACAGGCAGCCAATATAAAGAATTGATAGCAATGGCACTTATCCACCGCTTTATAATCCTTTATAGCCCTCTCTAAGCAGTTTACAGAGTTAGTATACTGCTCCCAGCAATCTGTCTCTTTATTTTACCATCCTTGGGAAGGATGGAAGGCTGAGATGTAATACAATATAACTTTGTTCTTCCTGATTGCTACTTCTCTTGGTGCTGAAAAATGTTGAAATAGTCAAATTATTAGTATTGCATAGCATTAGTGATAGCTGTTCAGGTTGACAGAAAATATTTCTGGATTGTCCCCTCCAGCAGCCACAATATGCATTAAAACTGACTAGTGTGGGCCTGCTTGGAATACACATCAGAGAATGTGGTGGATTTCATGTATCTCATTATCGGTAGAGGAATACAATAGTTTAAACTAGTTTAGGCATCAAAAATTCCTATCTCTTTACTACTTCATCTACAAATCCTAATAACCTTGGGGCACTGGAAGTAGGGGTCACTCTGAGTGCTGAGGGGTTGCAGAACTGTAGATGCACCCTTGATGTGTTTTGACAGGTCTTAAGGACACCTGCTACTTTGAGAGATTTTGCTATTTCACTAACAAGTTTTAGAACAAGCATGCTGGCAAAAAGTGGGGGACATATCACTTGAGGGCGTTGAGGTGGACTAAGTGGGAGGAGGAGATACATTTCAAAGTTATTAGACCAGAACGAATTTTCATTCTTCTTTTCCAACAATAAGGGATGGAGAATTTAATTAAAACTGCCAAAATTTGTTCTACGTAGTGGCAGGTTTTAGATGGTGCCTTTCTCTCATCTTTATTAATTTTTAAAGAAGCAGATGAATGTCTCCTTCCATTTGTGTTGGTACTTACAGCTCAATCTTGTATTGTTGCAGGAAAAAACCCCAGAGTAAATTAAATAATGCTAATGTTGCCTATTGATAAGAGTTCCAGAATTAGTCTATTAAAATGGATTCTTTAATATTTCTCAATGGTGGTGTTGGCAAAGATTTAAAATAGTGTCTAGCATGGTGGTCCTAATAATTATTATAAGGATATTAGTGAAAGACTAAAGATTTCAAAGAAAATAGAATGAAGGTATTTCCATTTTCTCAAGCCTTAAAGACTCACATTGATAACTTTCCTAAAATGAGAGTATTAAAAATAAATATCATAATCCTTCTTTTTGTCCCAATTACATTAAAGATGGTTAACAAAAATAAAATAGTTCAATAAAGAAAAAGCAAATTAAGAACAGATAGCCAACAAATACATAATTGTTAAATGAATTTTATTCCAGTTGCATAAAACAGACGACTTTTAGATGTAAAATCTCAAAGGTCCTTCCAAACCATGTAGAAGGAAAGATGGTCTGCAAGATATCATTAAAAAAGTCAAGGAAGTGGTCACAATGGTGTAGTCATTGCTCCAGCTGTGCTGTTATGAAGGTCACACAAAAATGGGCTGTCCACCTTCTTAATTTTTTTAAACCATATTTTGCAGAAACCCCTGAGTCATCAGATAGGACTTTGTAAATATTCTACTCATGTTTGGAAACAGAACTGCTTGACCTGCTTATGAAATCTATAAACTGAATCAATCTCAGGGATTGCACAAGAGCAGTGGCAATAGAACCAGTGTAATAAGAAATGAAACAGCAAGGCATAAAACATAGCCTATTGTAATTATACTGGTAATGGTAACAGTCACATCTGGGGCCAACAATTATATAACAATAAAATTTTAAAGGCTTTTCAAAAACGACAAAGCCACGGGAGAGGGAACATTGTGTGTTATTTTGGGGGCTTCTCCCAACTTTTATTTGGTAAACAGAGACTGTCAAGATACAAAGTGCACTTTTCCTGTTGCAACCATTATTGCTTCTCCGCTTGCCAACAAACCAGAGTGGGGGAAAGGAACGGGGAGAAAGAATGTAGGTTCCAGACATCAAGAACATGAGCATAAGAGCCAAGGATACTTCAGCAGTTATTTGCCAAAGCCAAATACTTTTTCTCATAACAATACAATAAGACTCATTTGGACAATGTAATCTAATGGGGGGGGGGAGGGAGAATCCTATACTTTGATTATTTGGGTTTGTGCAGGAATGAGCTAGATCTGGTTTCACTTTAGTATCACTTTAACTGCAAAACATGTATTTTGGGTGCGGTTGTAAAATCACCATAAGAGGGAGCAAGAGAGCTCACTGTTAGCTGGCTTTTACTGTAGTAGCTGATGATGTTGGATTGATGGTGATAACTGCCTGTTTTCCCTACTGTTGCTGAGAGAAGAAAAGGGGTTTGATTTTCTTCATATCTCTGACTGCAAAGGAGATATATTGCTGGACTGATTATTTGTAAGTTTACTGACCTCTATTTTCAACACTGGAGTTTGCAACTGATTAATCCCTGGATGGACTGAACTAGTGTATAACATATGGACTGTTTTTGACTATGCTATAACTCTTGCTGGAATAAAAAACTATTTAACTGGCACAGTGTATCTGTCTTACTGAGTGTAAACTACAACAATGCTTATCTTACATCATTTGCCTGCCTGCTAGACTGCTGTTGCACGTTCTGCTAGGGTGTGTATCCCTAACACTGGTTATGGGCCCAGGTGCACAGTCAGACTAACCAGGATATAACAGGCTTTGATTAAAGTGAGAGTTTGTGTAGTTACACAATACTGTAAACAGACAGCTGTGTTTTATTAATTATAGTTTTAATATCCAGATAAAGATGGCACAAGTCAATTTACCAAGTTTGTCTTTAATATCCAAGCTGGATGGAACAAACTATGTTTCATGGTCTATGAAATGAAAGGCTGCAAATGCCAGGAAATAGAGTTAATGGATTTAAAACAAAGGAGCCTCTAGAGGTCGTATTTGCTGATATTATAGGTCCTAAAAAACCAAGTGTGGGAGGTGCTCGTTATATACTAAGTATAATGGACCATTATTCCAGAAATGGTTTCTGTTATCTAATGAAGAGCAAAACGGAAACATATCAAAATTTCTTTAATTGGCTTAAATTCGCAGAAAAAAAAACTAAAAGGAAGGTAATAACTCTTATCACTGATAATGGTACGGAATTTATAAACAATAAATTCCAAAATAAACTGAAGATGGCAGGTGTTGAACATAAAAAGTCTGCACCATATAGGCCACAGCATAATGCCTTTATAGAAAGATGAGGTCAAACAATTCAAGCAATGGCTCGTACTATGCTGTCGGATTCAGGATTGCCTGAAACTTTGTGGGGAGAAGCAATAATGTGTGGTAATCATATATTGAATAACGTTGTTAACTCAACAACAGGTGAATTACCATTCACACAGTGGCATGGTAGAAAACCTGACCTAAGCTACATGCACACATTTGGAGCACCAGCATGGGTGCATATTCCTACACAACTGAGACATAAGGGGCAGCATAGGGCTAAAAGGTTATTCTTTGTAGGTTATGAATCTAGTCACAAACGTACATCTAGCGTTTACTGTAGTACTAGTGCACAATTCCTTGAACACGTAGGATGGGAAAAACTGGAGCAAGATTCAAGTAAGGATGTAATCATAGAAACCTACAAAAGACCAAAACAACATATCAGTAATAAGAAGAATACAATTAAAGAGGAAGTACAGGAAGAGCACATAGGACCAGAACAGGAAGAAATAGGTGAACAGGAAGAAATAGATAATCGGGAACAGGTAGTACATGAAAGTCCACCTGTAAGCCCTGTAATACCTAGATGTACTACATGTGAAACCAGACCACCTGACAGGTACCAAGCAAGTGTAGTTTGCCAAATTAGTAAAGTTCCAACTACAGTTGAAGAACTTAGAATGTATCCTGCAAAGGATCAAGAAAATTGGCGTAGAGCGATGGAGAAGGAACTAAATTCATTGAAACAAATGGAAGTTTATGAAAATGTTAAATTACCTCCAGGTGAAAAGTCCATTGGCTGAAAATGGATATTTAAATTAAAAACTGGTAAAAATGGAACTGTTACCTATACGGCTAGGTTGGTAGCTCAAGGATTTAATCAAACTGCATGTGATTATGATGAGGTATTTGCACCAAATTTAAAGGTAATAACCTTAAGAGCAGCTTTAGTGTGGGCAGCTAAGAAGAATTGTATTATAAATCATTTAGATGTGGAAACTGCCTATCTGCATATACTATTGCAGCACACTATATATTTAAGAAAACCAGTAGGTATAAAGGATGATAAAAATAATAATGACTGTTGGAAACTGAATTAAAGTCTCTATGGATTGAAACAATCTGGTTATGAATGGAACCAATATATTGTAAAAGAGTTAAACAATATAGGATTTAAAGAAGGTTTAGCTGATCCATGTTTATTTAAAAGAGAGACAAATGGAACTGTATCATTATTATTGTTGTTAAGACAAATAATGAAGCTACTGAGATAATATCATTATTAAGTAAGAGGATAAAATTAAAGCAATTAGGAGAAATAAGACAATATCTAGGATTGACAATAAACAAAACCAATAGTGGATGTAAGATATCACAAGAAGATAAAATTTACCAATTGCTAAAAATGTATAAAATGAAACTTTGTAAGCTGGCAAAAACTCCAATGAGTCAGGAATTTTGTCATACTGATGCTCAAAGTTCAAAATTTGATAAGACCATTTATCAATCATTAATATATGATAAGGTAGCTTATGATATATAAGTAATATGATATATAAGCTTATCATATATAAATAATATTATATATGATAAGGTAGCTTATCATATATAAGTAATTGGTCAAGGCAAGACATTGCCTATAGCATTAATCAATTGGCAAGATTCAATGCTGAACCCAATGAAAAACACTGGCAAGCGCTAAAGTGTATATTGAGGTATCTTAAAAAGACAATGCATTGTATTTGGAGCCAAAAGATGATTTGATTTTAAATGCATATGCTGATGCAAGTTTTGCAACAGATATAAAAACTAGAAAATCAACTTCAGGTATGGCTATACTATTAGATAAAATGCTGATTGGTTGGAGGTCAAGACAGCAACATATAAGTATGTCCACAATGGAAACAGAATTTTCATGTCTATCTTTATTATGTACTGACTTAATTCTGTATAAACAGTTATTGTTAGATATGGGAGCAACTGTTAAAATGCCATTGTAGTTTATGAGGACAATCAAGCAGCCATACGATTGGCTACAAATATTGCTGTAAAAACAAGATCTAAGCATTCTGACCTTAGATATTTGAATGTAAGACAATCTGTAAAAAATGGTTTAATGAGATTGGAATATTGCATGACTGATGAAAACATTGCTGATGGATTTACAAAAGCCCAAAGTGCAGTCAAGCACAAAGAAAATTGTGAAAACTGTGGGTTGAAATTGTAAATAGATATATATATTATTATATTACCCAAAAGGGGAAAATGTTAGGGATAACATTAGTTACCTAACTTAGTTTGGGTAAAAAATAATATATAAACTATGTTAGTGAGTTTAAGTGTAAGTATCACTTTAACTGCAAAACATGTATTTTGGGTGCGGTTGTAAAATCACCATAAGAGGGAGCAAGAGAGCTCACTGTTAGCTGGCTTTTACTGTGGTAGCTGTCAATGTTGGATTGATGGTGATAACTGCCTGTTTTCCCTGCAGTTGCTGAGAGAAGAAAAGGGGTTTGATTTTCTTCATATCTCTGACTGCAAAAGAGATATATTGCTGGACTGATTATTTGTAAGTTTACTGACCTCTATTTTCAACACTGGACTTGCTCAGATAAAAGAAATCTTAATCCAGGGCAGAAATGAAATTTGAAAAAGCATCTCAGACATGATTCTCCCTAGTTCTTATAAAAATTAAAGTGGGGTGAAGGACATTCATATTTGCAAAAGGCTGTTACCAAAACTTTACAAATAATAACAGTACTATTAACTTCCATGTCTTTGGTTTCCAAAGTTAATCTACCTTGAAGGGCTGACAATTGGTGAGAACTACACTCAGAAATATAACAGTAGCCAGTACAGCTTCTGCAGAATCTGAAGTTGCGTCTGAAATTAGTAGTGAGACTGCCCAACAAGTATATGGGTCCCTGTATTTTGTATTAATTTAGGGTTGGATGGGCTCAATTACAGGATACATCATTGGCTGATTTGATAGGCCAGATTAGGTACAGATTATCATGGAGAAAATCCATTGACATGTCCTCTAAAAGTTTATACGGACTTGACAGCGCATAATGGTAATCAATCAATCTTCAGATATTATGCCATTTGGCTCCAACTGACTATTTTACCAAGTTCCTCATTCAACATTACATTGTTGGTTTTGGGAAAGACTTAAGACCTTATTTAACACCCACTATCTGGACACCCACTATCTTTTTCTTCAGTCTGTGAGGTGGAATAGAACACATCAATTTAGCATTATTTCATTCCCATAACCAATCTCTACTCTGCTGCATTAATTAATTAAGTTAAGGTGCTCAGATTGGTGGATTTCTCTGTCAGCAGGAAAAACATCCACCAATCCCTTTCCCTGCTGTGAGCTAGGGAGGAGGTGAGTTTTGAGAGATGGATAAAGCAGCAGATTTAACCATGTGTCATAACTTTTAAATATAAGAATCTTGGTGAGATCTGCCTGTCAGATGCATACATAAACAAATGCCACAACAGGCAGATAGCCCTGCAGGGCATATTTTGCTTCTGCATAGACTGGCAGGCAGGTCACAAAGGTCCTGGTCTACCAGCTGTGTCTAGAGCAGCACCAACAGAGAGTCAGCAGACCTAAAATCACTAGAGAAAGCTATGGATTTGATCTATATAAAGTAAGCAGCCTGTCAATGCCATGTAAAAAGAAAGAAGACCCAACAAATTAATTTGCCAGTTGGGACTTGTCTTTCTGTGTGGGTCTGTCAGAGTGCTAGCTAATAGCTTTTCTCTAGCAATGTTGATAGTGCTGATGCTTCAGCATCAGAAACAAAAACTGCCACTTAGAATTGGTGGTGACAGGAGAAAAGAAGATACGTTTCTAGTAGTTGAAAACAACCAGTGGATCTGGGCAGACCCCAATTCCTGCTGCTTCATTATCACGGTCATTTTCAAAATACCATACTCCGTTTAAATATCAAGCTTTATCTAAAAAAAAAAAAAAAAAAGCAAACTTAGCTGGCCCAAAGGTGCTTTTTCAAGAGGCAACTGGACTTTCTGGTTTTTCTTTGAAGACGTTTTGCTTCGCATCCAAGAAGATTCTTCAGCTCTGAAGAATCATCTTGAAAAAGCAGCTTTGGGACAACCATGAGCTGGAAGACTGAAAATTTCCATAGACAAACTTAGCTGGCTTTTAGTATGAGGTGGGAAACAAGAGAAAGATTGTGTCATGAAGCTATAATACACTAGGTTTTTAAAGAATGTTAATGAACAAATCCAGCCTCCCCATACTGTCATTAATTAAGATATTGAAGGGTACTAGGCCTAAGACAGAACCTTGTGGTACCCCGTTGCTTACTTCCCCCCATGTAGACTTAGACCCATTAAGGATTACTCGTTGAGTATGGTTTGTCAGCCAGTTGTGAGTCCATCTAGTGGAGGTGCTATCTATTCCACTTTTTTTCTAGCTTACCAAGAAGTAGGTTGTGGTTTACTTTGTTTAATTGTTTAATTTCTTCCATATGCTTAGCAATGTCAAATTCTATAATTGTGCACTTTCTATCTTGGGGTTGTATCTTAATACAGGCCTTATGGCTGTCATACTGAGTTGTATTTTTTGGTTTTCCATTGATCCCATATTTGTTTTATATACCATCCAATTTAATGAAGAATAATGGAGGAACCAACAACTGTTCACCATTTTGTGATATTTTGGATGGTAATAATAAAAGAATTTTATGCTATTTTGATGGGTTTTTCCCCCCTTACAGAACCAGATGACTACCCTTTGCTTTTTCAAAAGAAATCTGGTAATGATTCTTTCAGCACTGCAATATAAACTGTAAATAAAGTTTAACTTGATTTTTAATCTTATGATTTTTGAAGAAACTGAAACTTTACCAATTTTGTTCAAAGGAAATATATTATGCAAAGATAAATTATACTACACAAACTTTTTACTCTATAAAACACTGGATGTTTCAGCCTTGGGCCTGGTCTCTAATCACAATAATACAGAAATAGTTAAATTCAATGAGATCAAATTTGAATTAAAATATTTAATCAGTCAATTTTCTCCTTTCATAATTTGCAATCACAGGCAGAATGGGGGAGTTTCTTTTGAATTGAGAAATTAATTTCTTTGAAAAAAAAATAGCATTATGTTTCTGTGCATAGCAGAGATCCCCTACTATACAAAATCTAGTTCTTCACTTCACTAATTTTATAAAATTATGATTCTCTTTTACTGATCCTAATGTTAGGAATTGCTCCTGGGTCACTATTGTTAGGAATAACAAGGTTACCTAACGTAGTTTGGGTAAAATAATATATATAAACTATGATAGTGAGTTTAAGTGTGTGTCACTTTAAACTGCAAAGCATGTAATTTTGGGTGCAGTTGTGAAACCGCCATAAGAGGGAGCAAGAGAACTTGCTTGCTTACTGGGATTGCTGACTATGATGGATTGATGGTTTGCTAACTGCGTGTTCCCTGCTGCTGAGTTTTTGAACGTAGAAGGAAGAAAGAAGGTTTGATTTCTTCATATCTCTACTGCAAGGAGATATATTACTGGACTGATATTTGTAAGTTTACTGACCTCTTTTTCGACACTGGACTTTGCAACTGAGTAATCCCCAGACAGACTGAACTAGTGAATGATATATGGACTGTTTTGACTATGCTAAAACTCTTACTGGAATAAACTATTTAACTAGCACAGTGTATCTGTTTTACTGAGTGTAAGCTACAAAAACGTTTATCTCACATATTTGCCTGCCTGCTTGCCTGCTGTGCAGATTCTGCTAGGGTGTATCCCTAACACTGGTTATGGGCCAAGGCTGCACAGTCAGACTAACCAGGATATAACAGGCTTATATAAAGTGAGAGTTAGTGTAGTTACACAATACTCTTACTAAACAGACAGCTGTGTTTTATTAATTATAGTTTAATATCCAGAGAAAGATGGCACAAGTCAATTTACCAAGTTTGTCTCTAATATCCAAGCTGGATGGAACAAGCTATGTTTCATAGTCTATGAAATGCGGCCTACTTCTACGAAGAGAAGGTTTGTGGAGTATAATTCAAAACCCACCAGAGGTAGATGCTTGGGATCCAGAGGATGAGGATGATGCCCAGAAAATACAAGAATATCAACTGAAGAATGAGCAAGCTCTCTGTATAATAGGACTGACACTCTCTGACCAGCAGCTTGTCCATATTCATGGAGAAGAAACAGCTGCGAAATGTTGGGAAATTTAAAGAAGATTTATGTTCGAGACAGTGTAGGAGCACATATAAATCTTACACGGAAGCTGTTCAGAACACATCTTCAAAAGAATGGAAACATGTTGACTCATATAAACATTATGAAGAGGATTTTTCAGGAACTGCATGAAAAAGAACTTATCTTCACAGAACTACAACAGGTTTATATAATTTTGTCTTCGTTAGATGAGAGTTATGACAACTATGTAACTTCACTAGAGGTACTGCCAAAAGTTAACCTCACATTAACTGACATTACTGGCAGATTAATTAAAGAAGCCAGGAGAAGGCTTGAAAGGGATCAACTCAGAAGAGAACAACCACAATGTGAAGAAGAAAAAATATCTTCATCAGCGTATACAATTAGAAAATGTTTTAATTGTGGAGGAAAAGGACATTTGGCAAGATTCTGCAAGAAAGCCAAAAGCCAAAATGCCAGCCAGAAAGATAAAAGGCATCAAAAGGATGAAAAATGCTTAGAGTTAGTCATGTATAGTAACGAAACTATGAATAATAATTTATGGAGTCTCTTCCGGTTTCGCGTGGCTTCGGGGCAGCAGGAATTCGCGACCGCTCGCGATTCCTGCTGTGCTAGCCGCCGAGGTACCCCCGATCCAGATGGGTCAGGGGGATATGGCTGCCCTGTAGGGACAGCCGAAGAGAGAGGGGAGCCGGACAGGGGGTTGGGGGTGTCGCAGACCCCCTCCTCATCCTGGAAAACCCCTTTTTCCCAAGGCGGTGGAGCGGTGGTCAGCAATGGCTGCCATGAAGAAGCCAGCAACCGGGTAAGATTGTGCTGGAGGAAGCAAGAAGAGTGAAAGTGCTGTCTGAGCCGGGTCAATCAACATCTTTCAAATTTGTTGGAACTGAGCTGTTTGAATTGCTGGAGGATACATTGTATCCCTAAGAAGATCGAAAGCGGCGGAGAAGCTGTTAAAGGGAACTTTTTTTTTTCTTCACTCTCCCACCCCATGGAAACAGCAGATATGAAATATGTTTGGGCATTGAAGGTGAATTATTCTGAAAGTTGAAGCTAAGGGACAAAAGGGTTCCTGGACATTGAAAAACTTAAGAAATTGGAAAACCCTTATTAGAGGTATGGATTTCTGATTATTTAAAATTGATGTTGCTAGTGGGAAGGGAGAGGAAAAAAATTGGAGCAGAAGCTGAAAAAGGAGGAGATTGCCTAGAATCCCAAAGAAAGGTATATGGTAATTGGACCTCTTTGATTAAACATTAACCCCAGAAAGAGAAAGAGAAGAAGGAAGAAAAGTATTAATTTTTGGAACTTTTTTTGAATTATTTTTGATTAAAAATACTTGTGGTTGTTTTGGGAAAAGTTTCTCTTTTCATGTTGGCATCGCTTGTGGATGAACTAAAGACTGAATATCAAAAATATAAAAAGAAAGATACTTTGGGCACTTTGTTTCAATTTTTAGAAATGGCGTTATGTACTTATGAAAAGATGACTACACAGCAGAAGGACTGGGACAAAGAAGAGGAAGAAGAAGCCATCTTTGATGAACAATGGGTTTGTTCCAGGGAGGAGGAGAAAAAGGATAAGAAAAAGGGGATTTTAAGAATTATAAAAACAACCAAAAAAGAGAAAAATGAGCGGAAAGGTGGAGGCAAGGTTAGAAAGCAAAGGAAAGGGAGTAAGAAAAGGGAGGAGGAGAGACAAAGGGGTAAAAAGGGCAAGGAGAAGAATAAGCAAGAGAGAAAGGGGGGGAGGAGAAGCCTCAATGGTGGGAAGCAAGATCTAAAGAAAAAAAGTTTATTCAGAGACAATGGGTGAATTTAATTTAGGATAAAAGAGGGATTCTGGAGGGTACATAAGATTGTGTTTTTATATGTGTATTTAGAGTATAAAATTCATTGTGTAATTTTAGAATCTATTAAACAGAATCCCAAGAAAAATTGTTATATGAAGTACTTTTAAGTTAGGGTAATGAGTTAAAGACGTTACTCCAATTGATGTGTAGGAGAAATATAGTAAAAGAAAAAAGATGAATGGATAGTTGGAAATAGAACAGACAAAGAATGTTATTGAAAATGGTAATAAGATATGGAAGGATATATAAAGGTTTTGTTATGTCTTTTTGGGTTTTGTATATTGATAAAAGGCAATAAAATTTTAATTAACAAGAAATAATTTGGATGAAAAGGAGAAGCTGGGATAAGATATGAAGTTAAATAGATAAAGTATTGATACTATAATTTGGAATTATTATGTTCTATTGGTTTTCTTCTTTTATTATTTTTTCTTAGAAAATAATTTATAAGCTGTTATGCCTTGATTCTTTGTGCATTGTTTTTATAAAATTGATAAAATTGGTTTATAAAAAAAAAGAAAAGAAAATGATAATAAGATATGGAAGGATTTATAAAGTGAATATGATGTTTGAATTTGTGTCTGTGTGAAGAGTTTCAACCCGGGATCAGACAGCCTTCAGAAAAGATCTTTTAGTTTTGTTTATGTTTTGTGTTTTGTATGTTTATGAAAGGCAATAAAATTTTATTAAAAAAAATAATAATTTATGGATTGTAGATAGTGGAGCATCGCACTTCATAATGAAAGATAAGAAAAGATTTGTTAAGATGTCCACGAGTTCACAGCAGATATCGTTAGCTAATGGATGGAAACTGAAAGCTAAAGGGGAAGGTATATCATATTGTTCTTGCATAAGAGAAAATGTAAAAATGTTATATGTACCACAACTTAAGTTTAATTTGCTTTCAGTTAGAGTTTTGGTTAAACTAGGTTATGTAATTACCTTTAGGGGAGAAAACTGCATAATAGAAAAGGAAGGTAAAAAAGTGACTGCAACTTTAAAAGGTGAATTGTATGTATTAAAAGATAATCAAATAGAGGTGGCTAACACAGTGTATAATAATGTTAAACCTCATGATGAATGCATACATTTGTTACACAGACGTTTAGGGCATATAAATTTTAAAATGCTCAAGCAAACGGTTGAACTGTCTAAAGGTATAAAACTGAAGCCTTGCAGTAAGTATTTGCACTGCAATGCATGCAGTCAAAAAAAGAGCAAGGTAATACCAGCAAATAGAATTAATGGATTTAAAACTAAAGAGCCTCTAGAGGTCGTATTTGCTGATATTATAGGTCCTAAAAAACCAAGTGTGGGAGGTGCTCATTTATATATTAAGTATAATGGATCATTATTCTAGATATGGTTTCTGTTATTTAATGAAGAGTAAAATTGAAACATATCAGAATTTCTTTAATTGGTTGAAGTTTGCAGAAAGAAAAACTAAAAGGAAACTAGTAACTCTTGTAACTGATAATGGTCCGGAATTCATAAATAATAAATTCCAAAATAGACTGAAGATGGCAGGTGTTGAACATAAAAAGTCTGCACCATATAGGCCACAACATAATTCCTTTACAGAAAGACAAGGCCAAACAATACAGGCAATGGCTCGTACTGTGTTGTCAGATTCAGGATTACCTGAAACTTTGTGGGGAGAAGCAATAATGTGTGGTAATCATATATTGAATAACGTTGTTAACTCAACAACAGGTGAATTACCATTCACACAGTGGCATGGTAGAAAACCTGACCTAAGCTACATGCACACATTTGGAGCACCAGCATGGGTGCATATTCCTACACAACTGAGACATAAGGGGCAGCATAGGGCAAAAAGGTTATTCTTTGTAGGTTATGAATCTAATCACTAACGTACATCTAGCATTTACTGTAGTGCTAGTGCACAATTCCTTGAACACGTAGGATGGGAAAAACTGGAGCAAGATTCAAGTAAGGATGTAATCATAGAAACCTACAAAAGACCAAAACAACATATCAGTAATAAGAAGAATACAATTAAAGAGGAAGTACAGGAAGAGCACATAGGACCAGAACAGGAAGAAATAGGTGAACAGGAAGAAATAGATAATCAGGAACAGGTAGTACATGAAAGTCCACCTGTAAGCCCTGTAATACCTAGATGTACTACACATGAAACCAGACCACCTGACAGGTACCAAGCAAGTGTAGTTTGACAAATTAGTAAAGTTCCAACTACAGTTGAAGAACTTAGAATGTATCCTGCAAAGGATCAAGAAAATTGGCGTAGAGCGATGGAGAAGGAACTAAATTCATTGAAACAAATGGAAGTTTATGAAAATGTTAAATTACCTCCAGTGAAAAGTCCATTGGCTGTAAATGAATATTTAAATTAAAAACTGGTAAAAATGGAACTGTTACCTATCAGGCTAGGTTGGTAGCTCAAGGATTTAATCAAACTGCATGTGATTATGATGAGGTATCTGCACCAAATTTAAAGGTAATAACCTTAAGAGCAGCTTTAGTGTGGGCAGCTAAGAAGAACTATATCATAAATCACTTAGATGTAGAAACTGCCTATCTGCATGCACCATTGCAACACACTATACACCTAAAGAAACCTGTAGGAATCAAGGATGATAAAACAAATAATGACTGTTGGAAGCTTAAAAAGAGTCTCTATGGATTAAAACAATCTGGTTACCAAAGGAATCAATATATTGTTAATAAGTTAAATAATATAGGGTTTAAAGCAGGTTTAGCTGATCCATATGTATTTAAGAAAGAGACAAAGGGAACAGTGTCATTGTTATTGTTGTTCACTGATGATATTGCCTTAATTACAAAAACTAATAATGAAGCTACTGAAATAATATCATTATTAGGTAAGAGGATAAAATTAAAGCAATTAGGAGAGATAAAACAGTATCTAGGATTAACAATAAATAAAACCAAAGGTGGCTATAAGATATCTCAAGAGGATAAGATTTATCAATTACTAAAACAAGATGGAACTTTGTAAACCGGCAAAAACTCCAATGAGTCAGGAATTTGGCCACACTGATGTTCAAAGTCCAAAATTCGATAAGACTATCTATCAATCGCTAATTGGTAGTTTATCATACATTAGTAATTGGTCAAGGCCAGATATTGCCTATAGCGTTAATCAATTGGCACGATTCAATGCTAAACCCACTGAACGACACTGGCAAGCGACAAAGCATATCTTAAGATATCTTAAAAGGACAATGCACTATGTATTGTATTTAGAGCCAAAAGATGATCTGATTTTAAGTGCATATGCTGATGCAAGTTTTGCAACAGACATAAACACTAGGAAATCAACTTCAGGTATGGCTATACTGTTAGGAAAAGCATTGATTGGTTGGAGGTCAATTAGACAGCAACACATAAGTATGTCCACAATGGAAGCAGAATTTTCATGTCTATCTTTATTATGTACTGATTTAATTCTGTATAAACAGTTGTTATTGGATATGGGAATAACTGTTAATAATTCCATTGTAGTATGAGGACAATCAAGCAGCCATATGGTTGGCTACAAATATGGCTGTGAAAACGAGATCTAAGCATACATATCTTAGATATCTGAATGTAAGGCAATCTGTAAAAAAATTGTTTGATAAGACTGGAATATTGTATGACTGAAGAAAATATTGCTGATCAATTTACAAAAGCCCAAGGTTCAGTCAAACACAGAGAAAGTTGTGATGATTATGGGTTAAGGTTGTAAATATATATATATATATATATATATATATATATATATATATATATATATATATATATATATATATATATATATATATATTACCCAAAAGGGGAGTATGTTAGGAATTACAAGGTTACCTAACGTAGTTTGGGTAAAATAACATATATAAAATATGATAGTGAGTTTAAGTGTGTGTCACTTTAAACTGCAAAGCATGTAATTTTGGGTGCAGTTGTGAAACCGCCATAAGAGGGAGCAAGAGAACTTGCTTGCTTACTGGGATTGCTGACTATGATGGATTGATGGTTTGCTAACTGCGTGTTCCCTGCTGCTGAGTTTTTGAACGTAGAAGGAAGAAAGGAGGTTTGACTTCTTCATATCTCTACTGCAAGGAGATATATTACTGGACTGATATTTGTAAGTTTACTGACCTCTTTTTCAACACTGGACTTTGCAACTGAATAATCCCCATACGGACTGAACTAGTGAATGATATATGGACTGTTTGACTATGCTAAAACTCTTACTGGAATAAACTATTTAACTAGCACAGTGTATCTGTTTTACTGAGTGTAAGCTACAAAAACGTTTATCTCACATATTTGCCTGACTGCCTGACTGCCTGACTGCTGTGCAGATTCTGCTAGGGTGTATCCCTAACACTTATGACTGGTGAGGTTATGCTACAATTAATTTCCACAACTCTGATTTTGAAGTTTCCAGGTAAACAACTTTCATGAACCCATTTGAAAAATGTGGTGTTATATTTAAAATCTCTTTTGACATTGTAAACTGAAATGGATCCAGGAATTTTCTGTGGTATGACACTGAAGGGAAAACTATGACTGAACAATTAAATCAATATGGTATGCCAAAATAGCAGGTCTCATATTTATGAATTTGTAGATATCCAAATGAAAAGTTCCAAACTTTGGATATGCTTAATTCTACATTTAATATCTGTTACCACAAATTGTTTCATTATGTGTTAAGCACTTTAGTACATAAAAAGTCTGCAACCAAATGAAGCAAACACATCTTGATTTACATACATGTGTATCGAAGTACAGTGGCAAGTAACACCATGCTATTAGTAATGATATACAAGAGCTACAGTTTGGCTTGACGTGAGACAACACAGTATTAGAACAACCCAACAGTCAGATGTGAAGATTTATGCTGAACATTTTGTTGCCAAAAAATGAAATAAGAATTACTAAAAGTTTTTGAAACTTTCCAAAATTTCTAGCAAGATTTTTCCAACTCTGAAATTTATTGAATATGGCATGGATTGTCCTGGGTTGGCTTGGTTATTGTATTTGTAAACTTTCAAATAAACAAAAAGGATTCTTGGCATATCATGTCCTCCACAGTGAGTTATGTTCCCTCTATTGGTTGAGGAACTGGCCAGAAGTCTAGCGCCAAAAATTCAGAGCTCCCAAAGATATTATTACTCAAATAAAACTCAACAGGAAGAGTAAACACTGCATGTATCAGAAAGAACCAACAGTCAAAGTGGGCTGTCTAGGGCAGATATTTTCAATATGGCTTCTTCTGGATATGTGGGATTATAAACCCAGTGCCTTTAATTTTTTTTGAAAAAAAAATAGCTGATGTTGATCATGAAATTTATTAGTTGAACACATGTGGAAAACACCAGGTTATGGACAGTTAAGGAGATACCAGTCAGAAAGTTGGAAATACTTCAGTGAAAATCTGCCACCTACAGTTCAGTAACTCTACACATTTCAACAGCTCCTAGTAGGGAATCCAATCAGGGTTCTATATGTGCATTGATAGCTCAATTTTGAATTCTGTTCAGACTCAAAGCATGTTTAGAGTATGTGTTCCTACCAAGGGTCTTATGATAAAGACAACACTGAGTTTAAAATCTCAGTATACAGGAATAAGGGAGCCTTTCCTTGCAAGAGAAATTTTGTTGTCACTATGAGTATGAGTATGAGTAGTTGTCCCCTAAGAGGCTTATATTTCCTTGCAGTGTTCTATAAGTTGTGTGTCCTGAGACAATTTGGAGGGGCTTCCTTATTAAGTCTTATGAGATGGTGTACTTTATTTGTTATTGTTTTTTGTTTAATTTATGAGTATTGGTTTGATGGAACCATGGAAATTGTTCCACATTCTTTCTCTTAAATGAATATAATGATTCCTTTTGTGAGTGTATGTGTTCCAAAGTACAGGTAATTTGTATTAATTCTGGCTCCTGTCAGTGACAAATAATTGTGTATAGTCCATGTATGAATATTAAAGAGCTGTTATCTGTTGCCTTCCAGTCTGTATGAGTAAATTGATCTGAATACAATTTCTGGCCAGCAATGGAATGAAAATTTAACAGCCAACTATGGATTTGCCGTGCCCTCTTTAATACTGTAAAATGTAAGTTTGCCTATTTCTCATTAGATATATTACTCATTAGATATATTACTTATCTCATGGCACAATAATTTTAAACATTAAATGAGCTGCTAAGCGGCCACAAATGTCAAATGGAATAACTGCAGTTTGTAAGTAAAGAGTTGATGAACCTTCCTAGGTATGAAGAATAATTCAGAAAGCGATAACAGAATCAGTCTGGTTCCCTGTTCCAAGAACTTTTTTTTCAGCATCTGCTTTGTTTGTTCAAAGTTATATGCAAATTCCTAGATATTCCAGGGAAATTATAAATGATTGGCAACTGGGATCGAGCCCATTTGCTTCTCCTTGTAAACGTGGCAGCTACTCTTTAAATCAGCCTCAGCCCCAGTAAATGTAGCTTGGCCTGGTGTTATATTTCCTGCTTCTGCACACAGGCAGTATGGAGCCGAGTAAATAACATACTTCAAAGCCATCCGACTCAAGGCACATCTCAGCCTTATTTTTCAGACAGAAAAGGTCAGAAGCTATGCTTAGACAGTGCTATTTTTGAGTCCCATGAGGCACTCCATTTTTTTTTTGGTATAAGTTATGCAGCCCATAGCTAAGACATAGTGATGCCTGGTGGTTGGGGTGTCGAAAAAGTAGAGAGAAATTGTATTAGCAATGTCAAGAAGGCTGAGAGAAATCAAATTGATAGTTCTGTGAAAAATTAAGCATGCATTATAAATAATATGAGCTAGAACTTTTGACGTGCAATAAAGTAACTTCCTTTTATTTCTATTTCCAAAAGAAAAACAAAGGAAAGACCCAATTTCTATAGCTGCATTAACAGAACTGAACAAGCAGATGACCAGCCTTCTCCAGTATGATGACAGATGTTGTATTTCTTTTTAAAATTGTTACGATTATTTCTATATGTGCATTCACTCATAGTCGTCAACTCAATGCAGTTTTGTCTACGAAGCTGTATATCCCCACCACTTTCTTTTTTAAAGTGATGCATAAGTGAATAGATACTCATGTGCTCTATTATGGATTCAGTGGCTGAGTTCAAACAACAAGTTTAACCAGGGGTGGGATTCTACCAGTTCGCACCTATTTGCTAGAACATGTTGTTAACATTCTAAGCAGAGAACTGATTGTTAGAAGAAATTACTGGCTTAATCCTGTAAGGAAGGCAGGAAGGAAACATTCTGGTGTTGCTTATAGAAACTGCCTTTCCGTTAATCCTTATTACATTCTTGGCAGGACTAGATTTCCTGTCTCTGGAACTTTGCTGGAGGTTTTTCCCCCTCCTTTGCTGGTACTTTGCTTGTGTGGAGTGACCATTCAAAGTTACAATGGCACTGAAAAAAGTGACTTATGACCATTTTTCACACTTACGACTGTTGCAGCATCCCCACAGTCATGAGAGGCCAGGTGAGGAGATGCGTGCCTCGATGTGAGTGATATTGAGTTGGCCACACCCAGCCAATACCATGACCACCAAGCCATGTCCACTCAGTCACAGGACCACCAAGCCACACCCACCACCTAAGCCATGCCCACAGAACCGGTTGAATCCCACCCCTGAGTTTAACCATGTCAGTGAAAAACAGAAAGCAAATGAAGTGAGCATTGTGATCATAATCTTGTTTTCTATGATGAAAGGTAGATTGTACTGGACAATATACTAAACCATCTAGTGTAAACAAACAATATGAGTTCCATTGTGGTCAAGGAAAAGTGCCTTAATCATAATTTCAAACCATGGTTTGTACTGAATTTATTACCAACCCATAATCTGACGTGCAACTTGAATCTGAATGGAGGGAATATGTGTTATTCTGTCTTCTCATTTCTGTAGATTGAATCCTAAAGGTAACTTGTACTGTACAGTATTCTAAATTTCATCAATATATTTGCAAAAATATGTTCTCTTTTGACATTTTTTTGTTATTCCTATGTTCCATAATGTCTTGTTGAACTGTACTTACCATTGTTTCAGAAAAAATGACAAATGAATGCTATCTAAGCCATCCTTATTTTAGGATAAGTGGATAGGATTCTTCAGTAGATATGTATAGGATTGCACTATACAGGCTAAACTCTTTCTTTTATTTTTCTCTTACCTAAAAACAATTAAAGCACCTAAAGGATGAGGTAATGCATATTGGCTCTACTTTTTACAACTTCTCTCATAGCACTGCCCCACTTTCTCTAAGCCCACTCTTTGTAAATATGCCAGAAGAAAAAAGGACCTCACATTTGCTTGAACACAAATGCAACTTTCTAGATACCCCAGGATCTCAAATTATGCAGAGGGCTATACTTGCACTCAAGCCAACATAGTTACAATTTAAGACTTCCCAGGAAAGGTCAACTGTTTGGGCAGAACAAGGTACAGAGACAGCTTGTGGAGTCTGTTTCTCTCTCTAGTTTTAAGCTCTATTTGAAATGTATACATGTGGTAAATTGTGTTTTCTTGATTCTTCACATTCTTTCCTAATACTCTTTTCTCTGGGCAGAAACCTGGCCCACATTTATTTTTCCTCTTGCCAATGAAATAACAATGAGTTCCCATTATTTCTGCCCCAGATTTTCAAAGCACATTTTTCATTATCTTTCATCAAGATAATGCTCTTCTTTGAGATTTTTACTATGTGGAAATATATTAGACTTCTATAAGGCAAGATGAAATGGAAGATCTTTGGCATATATGAAGGTAATATGGTTTTGCCTTTTCTTCCAATATGAAGAGTTTAAATCTTGTATTATACTTGATTTGTAGCAACCTATTCCAAATTGGGAATAGCATTGAAGTTTGGCTCTCCAAAATGCATCCAAGGTACTCTAGATGTTGCAGAAGAAGTTCAAAAATATCAGCCAGCTGCTATTAAATTAAAAAAAAAAAAGAACTATTTTCATTAGGAACAATGCAGAAATTTCTTCCTTTGCCCTTTTGTTTGGATTGAGAGCTTAGATATAAACTGATGTTCCTGAATCTCAGCAGTCAAAGTGATGTTTTTATTTTCTGCAACTCATTAAAAGCAAGGATGGAAAAAAAACAGCAGATGCCTCTATGTGTCTCTTTCAGTATAGCAGTGAGACCTGTGAAAGCAGCCATGAATAGCTCTGAAACTCCCTTTCCCTTTTTGGGGAGATTAGATGGAGCCTCTGGTGGGCAGACCGAAAGTCCTAGTTTATATTAGAAGGTTCATTCTGTTATGTTCTGAGCATGGGTGCAAGGATGGAGACGAGCCGGTGAAACAGTGAACTTCAAACTCTTTATTTACATGTGAAACAACTCAAACCGATGGCCACGATGGCCATCTAATCCCAGAACGATTCGGTCTCTTAGGGCTTCTTCTAAGTCGGTAAACTCGCATAGGCCTCCCAGATTCTGGAGATCCATGATGAAATCAGCAACGCTTTCGCCCTTCCGCTGACTTCTCTGATAGAATTCATGCCTTCTCACGAGTGTTGGCACGGTCGATGTGTAGTGAGCCTTTAGCAGTGGTTCGAGGACGTCCCAGTCCATAGACTTTACTTCTGCTGGTTTTGCTAGTGCCTTGGCCATCTTGAATACGGTTGGCCCGCAATGAGTTAGGAATACTGCTCGTTTCTTTCCGGTAGTGGCATCCTTTAAATTGTTGGTTTCCAGAAACATCTGGAAGCGATCCATATATGAGTCCCAGTCTTCTTGTGCCAGATCGAATGGAGTGGGTGGTATGACACTGCCGGACATGGTTCCGCCGTTGGTGCATTCAGCCACGTGCTCGGTTATGGTTCTTCGTCGTTCAGGAAGCTCTGATGTCTCCACATCCCACCTTCGTCGCCAGTGTTATGTTCTGGGCATGGGTGCAAGGATGGAGGCGAGCCAATGAAACAGTGAACTTCAAACTCTTTATTTACATGTGAAACAGCTCAAACTGATGGCCATGATGGGCCCCTTTATATAGGCAACTCTTAACTTATTTAACCAATGAAAACACAGGGAGCGCTAGCTCCATTAACCAATGGAAGAGGCTCGTTAATAGCCAATCAGATTCTCCTGAACGGACCAATCTGATGTCGCTATTATTGGCCAATCAGAAGTGTAGGGCCTGAACCCTGCACTTTGCTTCAAGCTCTTAATGATCTTTATTAAGCATTTATTGATTCACAACACATTCCATAGTTCCACTAGCTTTTGCTGGTTGAAGAAGAATTCTTGGCCCACATCAAACCTGCTGCTGAAGCACAGCATGTCCATTGGCAGTAGCAATTGCCAAAGGACAATATGTGCCAAAGGCTTCAGAGCATCCAACCAGGATATAAGTAAAGTTTATAATGTGTAGAAATACAAGCACATATTGTTCAACCTAGGCAGCATTTTGCATGCAACTTAAATGCCACTGTGAAAAATACAAGCCAGGACAGAAGTGAACTGGTATGTGTGTAGTTTGCAGATCTCCAATAGTTGGTGTTTTAGAATTCAACCCTGAGAGGAAAATTAATAAAGTTATCTACATATTTGTAATATTTACACTTCATTATATTTTCAAATAGAACACTTTAATCAATTTATTGCCTTTTCTCTAAGAGCTCATGGTGACTTCCATGTCAACACACCAAACCGAGGAGCATCAGCTGAAAATGAAATGATCTTAGAAATTATTTTAGAAAACCATCTTAATGTAAATGTGCATAGAAGTCAGAATCCAAAATTACTTTTTTGAACATGTATGGGAATAATATTTGATAGTAGGCCTTTCCTCTTTAGTGTTCTGCAAAACAGATATGTCACCAATAACCCCCCTCCAATATCTGTAGCTCAAAGGTGAACTATAGAATCCTTGATGCTCTTTGAACTTGCTTATAGATATTTCATTACCCTTCTAGGTAACATCATCAGTGCAAGTCCAGATGATGTTCCCTTACACTAATTAAGTTACATAGGTGGATAATAAAATATTTGCAAACAAGCAACCACATTTAAAGAGCACCAAGAACTCCATAAATAAATGTGTTCTTAAAATGTGAATCACCAACACATCAACAAGTGATTCAAGTAGATGAACATAGCTCATTAAAAAGATATTCTGAGTTATATTCCATGACACATTCAACAGTTGAACATTTCAAACCTTGACAATATGTATTTCATGAATTTGGCACCTGGAACTACCACCTTGAGTAGAATCTCTGAACAGGAATTCAGCAGTAATCTCTAAGCATATCTCAGTCTTGATCTCTGTACCACATTATGGGGAGGAAAACGTGGACAGTGAAGGGACATGGGAGTGAAAAAATGGAAAAATTAGAAAAAGAAATACATTTCTCTAAGTCTTTTTGTTTTCTTCTAGAACATTTTTGAAAATGAGAAAATAATGACAATAAATCATCAAAAGAACAAGAAAAAAAATCAGCTGATAATATTACTAATTCAAAGGAAAGATTGAAGAGAAAACATTTAATGTGGCAACATGTATAGTATATTGTAAACCTTGTTCTCTCCAACCCCTTTCCTCAGTTTTTTTTAACCTGAAAATGAACACTTCCTGCATTTCTTTGATACAGCAAAAGATAAAATCTAGAATGGATAACTTTGCTTTGCTATAATATTGATCTTTTCCTGTTGTATCAGCATTAACTTTTAGTTTCTTGGTTTCTTCTAAAGAAACAAAAATGAAAAGAGGCTTAGTTTAGTATCTTGTGGCCCAATTTGTAACCAAAATTTAACCCATACGATGAATTAAATGTATATGACATTCAATTCACTATTATTTTGAGAGTTGGGAAAAATTTCCCTAGCACTTCAGCAGCTATGTTCATAGGACATGCCTGATTACAAGCTGGCCAAGACAATTTTAAACTCCCATGTGTTGTCAATCCAGCTAGCATTGTTTATTTATGTTTCAATGTGTTGAGCGAACTTAGCTTATTTGGTTAATGCCATAAACCATGGCTAAATTAACCTGTGGAAGCATGTCATCCAAACATATCAATTAACAGCTTCAGGACTGCCTTCTTCACTGATATTTATGTTCCGATATTAAGAACATAACCAATTCTATCAATTACAGAACTGAAGAAGAGAAATGAAAACCTTCACTTGGAAATTAAGAAAAATATCATTGCTGTCTTTCCAAAAATACCTGTTTCTCCCCTTGATTGCTTCTTGAATTATTTCTGCAATGACCCTGAATTATTTCTGTACACATCAAATTTTGTGGCTTCCCTTTCCTCTGCTTCCTCCTCCATTCCTCCATTCTCCATTGTCCTAGTAGACAACCGCTTAAGCATGTGCCAGCACTGTGTTGCAATTGTCAAAAAAATCAATGCAGGCTGCATCAACAGAGGGGTAGCATCAAGACCACATGAAACAATACTACTACTTTACTCTGCATTGTGTAAACTTGGAACAATCCATCCAGTTTTGCTCACCACAATAAAAAAAGATGTTGATACTCTAGAAAGAGAGCGGAGAAGAGCAAAAAAGGTGATTAGAGGTCTGGAGGCTAAAACATACAATGAATGGTTGCAGGAACTGGGTATGTTTAGTCTAATGAAGAGAAGGACTAGGATGACATTATAGCAGTCTTCCGATATTTGAAAGGGCTGTCACAGAGAAGAAAAAATCAGATCAACCTTTGGGGGCAGAACAAGAAGTAATGGATGGAAGCTTATCAAAGAGAGATTCAACTTCCTCCAGGACAGATGGACAGTTAAGAAATATTTACTTTATTTTTATTTATTTATTTGATTTGTCAATCACTTACAAAATAATAGGTATAAGTAAAAACATGACTAAGAATACAGAAAATAGGTACGATTAAATGGGGATAATAGGACAGGGACGGGAGGCATGATGATGCACTTATGCATGCCCCTTACAAACCTCTTAGGAATGGGGTGAGGTCAATAGTGGATAGTTTGAGGTTAAAGGAGTGGGGTTTTGAGGATGTAACTACAGAGTCAGGTATTGCACTCCAGGCATTGACCACTCTGTTGCTGAAGTTGTACTTTCTGCAATCAAGTTTGGAGAGGTTAACATTGAGTTTGTATCTGTTGTGTGCTCTTATATTGTTGCGGTTGAAGCTGAAGTAGTCATCGACTGGTAGGACATTGTAGCAGATAAATTTGTGTACTACGCTAAAGCCCAACCGTAGATGACGCAGTTCAAGATTGTCCAAGCCCAAAATTTCAACTCTGGAGATTTAGGGTATTTTGTTGCGAGCAGAGGAGTGTAGTACTCTTCTCGTGAGATACTTCTGGACTCACTCAATTGTATTAATGTCTGATATACAGTGTGGATTCCAGACAGATGAGCTGTATTTGACTATTGGTCTAGCAAAGGTTTTGTACGCCCTAGTTAGCAATTCAATATTTCCAGAGGAGACGCTTCATAAGATTAGATTTACAACTCTTAATGCCTTTTTAGCAATGCTGTTACAGTGAGCTCTGTACACTTAGAATTAAAGGAAAATTTCCTATTAGATAGAACAATGAATCAGTGGAACTGCTTGCTTCCAGAAGTTGTGGATGCTCCATCACTGAAAGTTTTTAATAAGAAATTGAACAGCCATTAGTCTGAAATAGCACAGGATTTCCTGCTTGAGCAGGGGGTTGGACTAGAAGACCTCCAAGGTCCCTTTTAACTCTATTATTCTGTATTCTCTTCCATTGGTTAGGACCATTCCTTTACTCTGCATAATTCCAGCCATTTTTTGCTTTACAACCCACAAGTGAGCATTTTCTGTCGGGTTAATCTTATTTCTTTCTCGCTCCAAGGTCCCTGTTGGAGAGCTGGAGCAAATCTGATGAATGGAAATGTATAGCCTGTCAGTCATCCACCAGGGGTAATTCATTCAATTTTCTGCATTTCCTAGGGAAAAATGCCCCCTTGAACAATCTGACCCTGCAAACCGCTGTTACTCAAGAAGAAAAATGGCAGAGAATGAACCGGGTAACCAGAATAATTTTTACTCATAGGCTTTCTTTCCATCATGAATAGAAAGTATGCTGTGTCCCACTCCCCAAACAGTAATTCCACAAGGATTATGTTGGGGCAAAGGTTTAAAAACCCCTCTTGCTTTCATTCTAAAACAGGCAGGCAGCTTATTTTACTCTTTTTTTTTTAAACAAAAGCAGCATGCCAGAGCTAATTAATGTCAGCCTCCAGTCTGGCCCTCAGAACCCAGGGATGTGTCTAATGGGGAAAATATAAAATATGATTATTTTCAGTACAGAACATTTTCATAGAATATGCAGCATAATCATTATATATAATAAAAGTCCAACACTATTTACATCTGAATAAAATTGGGCCACTAGAACCCTGGGTTGTATTGGCACACTTTTTATTTATGCAATCTACAGGCAGTAGAAAGAAAATACTGGAAAAGTTCTTGAGGCCTATTTAAAGATAAGCTTATGTTATACTTTACTCAAAAGAAAAAGGAAAGGATATTAAAGAAGGATTCTTAATAGACTACTAAAATCCCTAACATCTAATACTAAACTTTAAAGCTGCTTTGGGATAATTTTATATAATTTATCTAGTTTTAAGATCAAATATTTTTCAAGTAATTTATGAGTTTCATTTTAGAACTTAATCCATGAGATCAGGAGAGCCTGGAAAAGCTCTTTGAGGGTTAGACATAATCTATAATCTTCTGAATTTTTTTCCTTGCTTAATAGCAACTCTTTTGAGTGGCCAAGGCTGGGTTCAGATACAATATGAATCTATAAAGAAGTTTTGCTTTGATTTGGCTTAACAAGTTTTATGAACTGAATCAATTATTTATTTTAGCTATTATAATTAGTATAGCTAATATAGTTGCTGTTATGAACTAATAAAGGCGTTTAATAAAGTTTTAATAACCTTAAGAAAAAGCAGGGTTCTAATCCTGCACTTCTGACTGGCCGATAATAGCGACATTGGATTGGTCCCTTCTGGGAAATCTGATTGGCTGTTAACGGGCCAACTCTCATTGGTTCAAGGGTTTAACACTTCCATGTTTCTCATTGGCTAATAGGACAGTAGCCAACCCTATAAAAGGGCTGCTGCTGCCCTAGGGTTTTTGCTCTGTTCAGTATGCTAAATAAAGAGTTGAAGTTCACTGTCACTGCCTCGTCTCCGATCCTTGCACCCATGCGCAGAACTTAACACTGGCGATGAGGATGGGATGCAGAGACATCAGAGCTGACTGAACACTACAGAGTACCTAACAGAGCACATAGCTGAAGGCGCATCAACAATGGAAACCATGTCCGGTGGTGCCATACTATCCGCTCCATTTGACCCGGCACAAGAAGACTGGGACTCGTATATGGACCGGTTCCAGATGTTTCTGGAGACGAACAACTTGAAAGACGCAATTACGGGGAAAAAGCGAGCAGTGTTCCTGACCCATTGCGGGCCTGCTGTTTTTAAGATGGCCAAGGCACTAGCGAAACCGGCGGAGGTGAAGTCCATGGACTGGAACGTCCTCGCGCCCCTTCTACAGGCCCACTATGCACCCGCCGTACCAACGCTTGTCCGAAGACATGAATTTTACCAGAGAGACTAGCGGAAAGGAGAGAGCATTGCAGATTTCATTGTGGATCTCCGGAACCTGGGAGGCCTCTGGGGGTTCGCCAACCTCAAAGAAGCTCTGAGGGACCGAATAGTTCTGGGATTAGATGACCAGACAGCGCAGAGCAAGATCATGGCCAAAGGGGACATCAATCTTGCCGACAATATCAAAGATGCTACTGCGGCAGAAGAAACCAGGAAGTCGGCCACCCGAATGCGCCGCACTAATGCACCGCTCTGTCAACTCACCAACGATACCTCGCCTCGCCTAGAGAGGCACACAACAGCGGCCCACCACGAGGACCTCAAATCGCCATCAGAAAGTGATGAGGAGGAGGTCAACCGACTCCGGTCCAAACACGACCAATGCAACCCACAGAATCGAAGACTACCGCACCTATGCGCGGGCTGTGGGGCAAACCACCCGCGATCAGATTGCAAATTCCTTGACATGCTCTGCCATTCCTGTGGGAAAAGAGGCCACATCGGGAAGGTCTGTAGAAGCAAGTGAGGGTCCAGCCCAATTCGGAGAGAAAACAACTACCGCCAGACCACAGAGAATCGTCCTGTGAGTCGAGAACATTTGAACCACCAATGGAACAACCACTCCTACAGAAATAAAATACTTGCCACTTCAACGAGACGGGAAGAGGCACACCAAACCATTACCATCGGTCACGCTTCATCGTTAGATGCAAAGAAGATCCGAGTGAGGGTCGCCATCGAGAACCAACCTTGCATAATGGAAGTAGACTCAGAGTCGTCCCTCTCGATGGTTTCCTGGAAGACCCTTAAACAGTTGATACCCGCCGTCCGGCGTCAAGACCTCAGAGCCCAAAGAATTATACTCAAAGATTACCAGGGGAACCGAATTCCGGTTGTCGGCTCCAGCCAAGTCTGGGAGGAGGCCCTCGTCCAGGAATTCCAGGACATCTTTGCAGACAAACTAGGCGAGTACAAGGGGACCCCAATATCATTTAACCTTAACCCTGAAGTAGCCTCTATCCGCCTTAAGCCTCATCGGGTACCTTTTGCCCTAAAACCAAAGATTGATGAGCAGCTTGATAAATTAATAGCCTAGGGTGTTTTAGAACCAACTGACCATGCCCGTTGGGAAACCCCAATCGTAACACCCATCAAACCGGATGGATCGTTAAGGATTTGTGGGGACTACCGGGCCACCCTTAATCCCGCCCTTCAACAGAACACTTACCCAGTGCCGGTGGTTCAACATCTCCATTCCCTGGGGGGCGGAAAAGTCTTTGCTAAATTGGATTTAGCACAGGCATACCAACAACTGCCTGTAGATAAAAAAAACTGCGGAAGCACAGATGATCGTTACGCACCGGGGCATTTTTAAATGCAACTGACTCCAATTTGGAGTGAGCGTGGCCCCAGGGATTTTTCAAAGTCTGATGGAGAGACTTTTACAAGGGATGAAGGGCATCGTGCCATATTTTGATGACGTTTTAATTGCGGCCCCAAATAGAGAAGTACTAGAGAGGCGTCTTAAAATGGTTCTCCAGAAATTTAAAGAGTCTGGCCTTAAGGTTAAAAAAATAAATGTCAACTGTGTACAGAGAAAGTAGAGTTCCTGGGGTACCTAATCGATAAGCAAGGCATTCACCCCACTAATAGCAAACTAAAAGCGATCAAAAACGCCCCAAGACCCAAGAACAGAACAGACCTCCAAGCTTTCCTGAGGCTCATTAACTTTTACAACATCTTCTTGCCCCAGAAGGCAACCGTAGTTGAGCCCCTACATAGACTTCTCAACAAAAAAGCCACCTGGGTCTGGGGACACCGAAAGGAGCACGCATTCCGACAAGTGAAAAACTTACTAACCTCCGATGCTGTTTTAATGCAGTATAACGAGACTTTGCCTTTAACCATTACATGTGACGCGTCACCGTTTAGAGTAGGAGCCATTTTGAGTCATGTGTTACCAAATGGTAGTGAGACCCCTATTGCCTATTTTTCAAGGACCTTATCGAGAGCTGAACGTAACTATAGTCAAATCGACAAAGAGGCTCTTGCTGTTGTATCTGCTGTGAAACGGTTTCATGAATTTGTGTATGGACGAGCTTTTACTATTATTACCGATCACAAACTTTTGCTGGGGATTATAGCGGGAGACAAGCCAACCCCCTATATACTGTCGCTTAGAATGACTCATTGGTCGGAGTTCTTAGCTGTGTACAATTATAAATTACAACATAGCCCAGGGAAAGCCATTCCCCACTTGATGCATTGAGCCGTGCCCCACTTCCGGAAACCGTCGACCCAGCTCCAACCCTCACGACACTCCAGATTGAAACACTACATTCACCGCCACTAACAGCAAGAGACATCACTATCGAAATGAAACGAGATCCTGTCCTGGTGCGAGTTCCCAGCTGGGTCGAGCGAGGATGGCCAGTAGAACAAATCCCTGATGACTTCACCCCTTTCAGAAACTGGCAAACAGAACTTTTCTCACAGAAAGGCTGCATCCTATGGGGAGACAGAGTCATCATCCCAGAGCGGTTACAACGAGCAGTTTTGAAAGCATTGCATGATGGTCACCCCGGCATCGTGTGTATGAAAGCGTTCGCACGAAGCTACGTGTGGTGGCCGGGCACAAAATGAAGACTACTACAACCGATTCAGTCATCCGCAAATTAAATAAACTATTCGCAACACATGGACTGCCAGACATTCTAGCCTCCGACAACAGACCCCAGTTCACTGCCTGGGCGTTTGAACAATACTTAGCAGACCAGGGTATCCGCCATGCGCTAACATCGCCGGCACACCCTGCGGCCAATGGCAGGGCCGAGCACATGGTCCAATTTGTTAAAAAAAACTTTCCACCAAATGGACTCTGAGGACATTGACGACAAACTAAACAGAATACTCCTACTCCAACACATCACCCCACACAGCGTCACCAATAAGACTCTAGCTGAACTGTTGATGGGACGCAAGCTCCACTCCCACCTCGACCGTCTCCACCCATCCTACGTGCCAGAGAAACCCTGTGGTTCTCGCGGAAAATGCTGTGAGTTCATGGTAGGTGACTTAGACTTCGCTAAAACCTTTCCGGTGAACCATTATGGGTCGAAGCAACCGTAAGCCAAACCACCAGGCCCAGATCCTACCACGTGCAAACATTGGACGGAAAGATATGGAAACGTTATATAGATCAGCTTCACTCTAGGCTTCAACCCAGTTCCCGCGACTCCTGTGACTCTCAAACTGAGGCGGGAGGGGATGTCGAAGAAACCGAATTTGAGATGGTGGAGAGCGGAATCGAAGGAAGTCAGCAGCCGGGTGCGTTACATGAAGAAGAATCAGGGAGAGGGGTTGCCTTGTCACAGAGGAATACCTCAACGGAGGCAAGCCTGCAGAGACCGGAGGACAACAACGACAGAATTAGCGGCACTGAGTCGTCCAGTGAGGATGCGGAACCGCCTGTACCAGATAAATCAAAAAACGTTCCACCAAAACCTGATTACAGACAGGAACCAGTGGGACAGCGCAAATCTAATAGACAGTTGAAATAACCTGCATATCTACGGGATTACGTCACTGCACCCCTCAAACAGAACCTAGGGAGAAGGGGTGTTATGAACTAATAAAGGCGTTTAATAAAGTTTTAACAAACCTTAAGAAAAAGCAGGGTTCTAATCCTGCACTTCTGATTGGCCGATAATAGCGACATTGGATTGGTCCCTTCTGGGAAATCTGATTGGCTGTTAACAGGCCAACTCTCATTGGTTCAAGGGTTTAACACTTCCATGTTTCTCATTGGCTAATAGGACAGCAGCCAACCCTATAAAAGGGCTGCTGCTGCCCTAGGGTTTTTGCTCTGTTCAGTATGCTTAATAAAGAGTTGAAGTTCACTGTCACTGCCTCATCTCTGATCCTTGCACCCATGCGCAGAACTTAACAGTTGCTATTATTATAATTATACACTTTTTATTCATTCCAGTTTGCAGCAGTTTACAAGCAAAAGAAGATTAAATAAAATTATGAAGATAAAACAGTCAAATAAAGCAGCACTGTATAAAACAATAATATCCTAATAATTATAGGTGTCAACCTCAGTGTACAAAAGAGATATAATTATATCTCAAAAGTTGATAGAAAAAGTTTCTTTTTGACAGTCTTCTGGAATGAGGCCAAGGTGGGTGAAAGGCCTTAGGGGAGGTAGCCGTTCGACGAAGTAAAGCATGTGATTGAAAAATATTGTGACTTGAGACCCCACCAACCTACCCAACTCTGTTATTACAGCTTCAACCCCTCACAGTTTCAACCTCAAACTGCCTACCATGGATCTCAACCCATTCTTAAGAAATCCTTCAAGGGGGCATGCATAAGTGTACCAGCATGCCTACTGTCCCTGTCTTACTGTCGCCATTTACTTTCTTTGTTCATGTTTATGTTCATACCCATACATGTTATCTTGTACATGTTTGAGAAATAAATAAATAAATAAACTTTAAGACATGTGGATTTTAATCTACAGAATTCACCCCTCCATCCTCCAAAATGTAAAAACAGTAAGAAAAAAAAAAGTAAAATCACACAGCTCTGGTGGCAACATTTGTTCTGCTGCTTCTTTTGGCAGAAGCAGTAGAAATATTACAATTCTGCCTTGGCTATGAAAACCAGCTGGGTAACTTGGGCTAGTCTCTCTCTTTCTTAGCCCTACTCTCCTTACAAGATTATAGTTGTGGGGAAAATAGGAGAAGTAAGGTGTGTTTGATATGTTCATCCCCTTGAGTGATTTGTAAAAATTATAAAGGCAGGATAGGAAGGCAGGATAGGGAGGAAGGAAGGTAGGTAGGTAGGACCAGTTAGAGGAACTTCACTCTCTTTCTCAATTTAAATAAACAATACAGCTCAAGACTACTACTCTGCAAAAAGAACATGAAACCCATATTTAAAATATAGGTCTAATGTCTGGTAATTCCACATTTAAGAGGTTTACAATGTTTGTGTATGAACTTGTTGTGTATGCAATATGATTAATAAAGTGTGAGCTTGGAGTAAGTGCAGGGTTCTGGCCCTGCACTTCTGATTGGCTGTTAAGCGGCCGGACCGGACTGGTCCGTTCTGGGGAATCCGATTGGCCCTTAAATGTTACAAGTTTTGCCTATATAAGGCCGGTTTTACTGCTGTTAAATGAGTAAGTCACGATGTAAATAAAGAGCTGAAGTTCACCATTCAGAAACTTGTCTTCATTCTTTCTTGCCCATGCTCAAACTTAACACTGGCGACGAGGATGGGATGTGGAGACATCTGAACCAACGAAACTTCGAAGAACACTGAGCACGTGACAGACGACGCCAACAACGGAACCATGTCCGGCGGCATCATACCACCTGCTCCGTTCGATCCAACACAAGAAGACTGGGAGTCTTACATGGATCGTTTCCAAATGTTCCTAGAGCCGAACAACTTAAAGGACGCCACAGCCGGGAAGAAACGGGCGGTGTTCCTAACGCATTGCGGTCCAACCGTATTTAACATGGATAAAGCACTAGCCAAACCCCGAGAAGTGAAGGCCATGGATTGGGACAACCTCGAACCTATCCTGAGAGACCACTACGCCCCGACCATGCCTACGCTCGTGAGATGCCACGAGTTTTATCAAAGAAGCCAGCGAAAGGGAGAAAGCGTGGTCAGAATTCTTAGCTGCTTATAACTATTGGCTGCAATACCGCCCGGGGAAAGCCATTCCCTACGCCGACGCATTGAGCCGAGCACCGCTTCCAGAGACTCTCGACGATCCGGCACCAATGGTGACCACGTTGCAAATCGAAGCGCTCAACTCACCACCACTGACCGCCTGAGATATCGCAAGATAAACCAAACGCGACCACACCCTAGCACGAGTCCTAGGCTGGGTAGAACGCAGATGGCCATTGGACCAGTTATCAGATGATTTCACATCATTCAAGTCTTGACAGACCGAACGCTTCTCCCAGAAAGGCTGTGTCATCTGGGGTGATAGAGTCATTATTCCAGAACGGCTCCGAAAAGCGCTGCTGAGAACTTTGCACAATGGTCACCCTGGCATCGTGCAAATGAAAGCCCTTGCATGAAGCTATGCATGTGGCCAGGCATTGACAAGCAAATTGAAAAGTGGGTTAAAGCTTGTCCCAAATGCCAAGAAGTCAGCAATGCCCCACCAAAAGCCATGCCTACTGAATGGGAGACACCACGTGGACCTGGTCCCGAATTCACCTGGACTTCGCGGGGCCAACCAAGGGCCACACCTTCCTGCTTACCATCGATGCCTACTCCAATTGGCTCGAAATTCATCGCATGACGACTACAACCTCTGAGGCGGTCATCAAGATTTTAAACAGACTCTTTGCAACCCACGGATTATCAGACGTCCTGGTATCCAATAACGGCCCACAATTTACTGCACTAGCGTTCAAACAGTACCTTGCTGACCGCGGCATCCGCCATGCGCTCACCTCACCTCCGCACCCTGCGACCAATGGCCGAGCAGAACGCATGGTCCAATTTGTGAAGAAAACCTTGCAAAAGGTAGACTACGACAACATTGACGACAAGGTCAACCAAATCCTCTTCTTGCAACACCTCACCCCACATAGCGTCACCAACAAAACTCCCACTGAACTGCTAATGGGACGAAAGCTCCGCTCCCACCTTGACTGGTTGCACCCTGCGTATGAACCGGAGAAACCACTAGGATCCAGCGGCCGCTGTCACACCTTCCAGGTAGGAGACCTGGTTTATGCAAAAAACCTATCGGGTGACCCGTTGTGGGTGGAAGCAACAGTAGTACGTGTAACCGGCCCTAGATCCTACCTCGTGAAATGCCTTGACGATAAACTTTGGAAACGGCATATCAACCAATTACGGTCGCGGCTTGCAGCGGCCAGTCCGTAACTCCCCTATGGCCAAACTGAGGGGGGGGAGGTACGGAAGAAGATGAAGCCCTAGGAAACCCGTTCGAAGGAAACGGCGATTTAATAGAAACTCAGGAAGCGGAGCCGGGGGGAGAAACGTTTACACCTCAGGGAATTGCGGAAAATGTGGGCAACGACGTAGAAGTGAACTCTGAACCAGAGGCAGCCCCACTGCCAGACAACGATCTACCTCAGCAGGATTGCAACCAGCCGATACAACGAAAATCAAAGAGACTAAAAAGACTACCGTCCTATTTAAGGGACTATGTAACTGCGCCCTGAACTAAGGAACCAGGGGGAAGGGGTGTTGTGTATGCAATATGATTAATAAAGTGTGAGCTTGGAGTAAGTGCAGGGTTCTGGCCCTGCACTTCTGATTGGCTGTTAAGCGGCTGGACCGGATTGGCCTGTTCCGGGGAATCCGATTGGCCCTTAACAGAGAGTTCTTATTGGTTATAAAAACTAGTGTTCCTAGCTTGTTATTGGTTAAACGTTACAAGGTTTGCCTATATAAGGCGGGTTTTACTGCTGTTAAATGAGTAAGTCATGATGTAAATAAAGAGCTGAAGTTCACCGTTCAGAAACTTGTCTCCATTCTTTCTTGCCCATGCTCAAACTTAACAGAACTGACTTATGTTGTTCAGGTATTATGTGACTAGATGCTTTGGCAGAAGCCAGGTATCTGTTCTGCCCTGAAGCTCAAGGTAATATGACCGTGAAGGGCATATTAGAGTGGAAGGGAGAGGTGTATGCTCAGAGCAAACTAAAGTAGGTGACAGGTGCTAGGACGATCCCATTTCTGAGCAGGATTCTAGTCTGATGCTTTAACCCACAGGCTGGATGCATCACGCACTGATCACACCCATGCCTGGTTTAGCACAGGGGAAAAAAGTCCCGATGCATCACGTGATGCTGCCATCACAATGTGAGTTTGACACCCCTGCTTTAAAACTATCTGTTCACAGAAATGGCTCTCATAATCACATCCAGTTTTTCTCATGATCTATCTATCATTTCAGGGCCAACTTGATATTGTGGTAAAAGGTAGAAGTTGGGAAACCAGGAGACTGAATTACTAGTCTTGCTTTAGACATGAAACTAGTTGAGTGATTTTTGTATGAATCATTCTTTCTCAATTGAAACAGGAAATCGCAAACCACTTTCACAAATCTTGTCAAGAAAACTGCAGGGAATTGTCCAGGCTTAAAGACTCCTACTTATTCACCTCCTCGGCAACTAGCACTCTTAATTTGCATTCTAACAACATTATAAAATAATTTATGTAGCTTGTACTTGTTATATAATGCTACTTTTTTTAACTGTAAGAAAATGGAGTGACATAAGCTGATGATGTTTGAAAGTGACATTCTAGGTTTCAGATCTATGTCTTATCTAGTCAGAAAGGAAGGTTTGTGGGGATCTTTAAGACTTCTGAAGTTCTGAAAGTATTATAGCATTATCTATTTATTAAATTGGTCTTTTAGAATGAAGATTTAAGGTGTGTTTTTTTAATTACTCAAGAAAACTTAAGGGAGGAAAACAAAATGCACAGGTACAGTATAGGTGGTATCTAGCTCAATGCAGTGTTTCTCCTAAAATATAACCCACCCAAAAAGAAGGCCCAGCACTGTTTTGTGTGCATGTGTTAACATTAAGCCCTATCCCCAAAATGTGGCCCTATTTAAGCACATGCGTGGCTGGTCCCTGTCATTTTCTCACATCGCTTGCAGTGCAGATAACATGAGATGATGAGGGGAACTTGCCCCACTCACCCCACGCACCTCACCTGTCCACTGAGCCACTTCTTTTGAAAGGAACCACCCACTTACCTTGCCTGGTCACCACGTGGGTCACATCGCTTGCTCTTTTCAATCATGAAAGAAGTGGCCTAGTGGCCATGAAAGAAGCAGCCCAGTGGCCAGGCAAGGTGCATTGGGCAAGTGGGTTGCTCTTTTTGGCCATGAAAGAAGCAGCCCAGTGGCCAGGCAAGACATGTAGGGGGAAAATGAAGACACCCCTCGAAAAGAAGGCCTAGCTATTTTTTTCAGGGGTCAAAAGAAAATAAGACCCATATTTTTGAAGAAACATGGTTGTACCAATTGAAAGAGATGTTGGAGTCCTAGTAGGCAATTATTTAATATGAGCCAACAGAATGCTGCAGGTGCCAAAAAAGTCAGCACAGTTCTAGGCTGCATTACAGAGGGATAGAATCAAGATCCTGTGAAGTGGTAATACCATTTTATAATGCCTTGGTGAGGCCATACTTGGAACACTGCATTCAGTTTTGGTCTCTGCACACTTGGAATACTGCATTCAGTTTCACCACGATGTAAAATAGATGTCAAAACTCTAGAAAGAGTGCAGAGAAGAGCAAGAAAGATGATTAGGGAACTAGAAGTTAAAATATAAACAACGGTTGCTGGAATTGGGTATGTCTAGTTTAATGAAAAGAAGGACTGGGGAGACATGATAGCAGTGTTCCGATACCTCAGGGGTTGCCACAAAGAAGAGGGGGTCAACCCATTCTTCAAAGCTTCAGAGGGCAGGACAAGAAGCAATGGATGGAAACTAATCAAGGAGAGAAGCAACCTAGAACTAACAAAAATTTCCTGACAATTAGAACAATTAATCAGTGGAACAACTTACCACCAGAAGTTGTGAGTGCTCCAACACTGGAAGTTTTAAGAGCTTGGACAACCATTTATCTGAGTGGTATAGGATTTTCTGTCTAAGCAGGGGTTTGGGCTAGAAGACCTCCAAGGTCCCTTCCAACTTCTATTCTATTCTATTCTATTCTATTCTATTCTATTCTATTCTATTCTATTCTATTCTATGAGATGTTAACTAAGTTAAGAAAAATATTGAACAATGAAACAAGAAGAGGAACAAAAAGAACTGAAGTTTTGTAAATTCTCGATCTCCTTTATATTTTTATTGTTATTAATTTATTTTGTTTAGTCATGTCCAGTAAGGCAAAAGAAAAACAAATTTCTTTTTTTCTTTTGAAGGAACATTATGATTCACTGATTTCACTTTATGTGAGCGGTACTCGTCACATCCCTTGTCAAGGTGTCAGTAACTGTTAGATGTAATTTTGAGTGTGTCCCATTCTTTGCAAAGAAATTTAGATTTTCATTGCTGGATCAAACCAAGATCCCAGAAGTCTAAGATTCTTTGGATGAATCTTAGCAATTAGCAGGCAGTAAAGGCTAAAAGAAAAAAGCTTACAGCTGAGTTAAATGAAAACAAATAAATTTATATGTTACACTATGATGGAAAATTCAAAGAAAAATCCAAAAAAGTGCAACTTGTAAAGGGACTTCAAATACAAACCTTGCCAGGAAAAAATCAAATTGATTTTCCACCATGTTTTTGGATGTGCAACTGGAACTGTGTTTAGTGTGGAAATTGGTATGATCATAATCATATCCTATAAAATATATACATAAATGGCACAGTCAGAAATGAAGGAGAAACCATTCTTTTGGGACTCATTCAGAACGAGAGATTTCTTAATTATTCCATCATTTTTAAAGACAAATGTTTTCTACACATAGAGAGGGGAGGCAGAAGCTGATGGATTTTTTTTTCTTCCTCTTTCCTTTTTAAAAGACATTATATTCCTGGAGAGAATTGCTATTGATTTGAAATTATAAAAAGCAGGAGACTTTTTTTTTTTAAAAATGAACATTTAAAAAGTATCATAGAAGAAAAAGGCTAAATAAAGTCTGATGGACAAAGTGCAATTTATGTGTGAGCGAAGACAGAATCTTGCTGACTTAAAAGTATATATGGGGTATCCAGTTTTGCTCTCAGGAGCAGTTGATTTGCCCACAGATACTTCTCTTGCTTCCCATCAGGCTCTATAACTTTTTATATTTTCAAAGCATCATGTTAATTAAAAGCAGAATTACTGAATTATTTTTTTTTAAAAGGAGCCAAGCATGCTGACTGGGGAATTCTGACAGCTGAAGTCGAAACACATTAAAATTGCTAAGGGTGAGAAACACTGTTCTAGAGGTTTTTTTTAAAATAAGAATGATCCTGACACTTTCCCATAAGCTTTCTTAGGACATAAAAATGATGTAGCCCAGTAATTTATTTGGAAGTATGTCCAGCTTGCCTGAAAAAAAGAAAGAATAAATATAGATAGTGGTATGCAAGAGAGGGAACTAGAAGGGAGGACAGGATAATTCCAATAAATGAGTAGTGTATAACTAGTTTTATCCTTCCTACTTTTGTTGTTGGGCAAGTCCTCTCCCAGATGGAGAAGGTAATTTAACTGTGGCTTTGAGAAAGAAGTGGGAGAGATAAAGCAGCCCTTGGAAAGCATAAAGCATGAGAAAAATCTCAGAATAGCTCCATTTTGATTCTTCCTGCTCTTAAAAAGGGACAATGAAGATTTCAAAGTAGTTTTCAAGGTCCTCTTAATATATCCTATTCCTACTACAAGAAAACAACATTCTTAAGAATAGTGTATATTTCTTGACCTGGCTTACCTTAAAAGGCTGGCACAGACCACCAGTGGCATTTTCTCAAAATTCTAAATATCTATCAATTCAAAAAGGCTGAAACATATGCTTACCTGTTGTGGAAAGCTTCAGGATTTGACTACTGAGCCAATCCCTTAGAATAAGGATTCTCAAAATGGATCACTGGTGATTCTGTAACTTCTGTTCCTGAACTTGATTCTTCTTCTTCTTTTTTTTTTTTGACACCACAGATTGAAATCACAGCACAGACTCATGACAAACTGGAGGGGCCTATAAATTAGACAGATAATTAAACCGGCTAACAATATTTTTATGATTTTTATTGTTTTAAAATGCTTTTATTATTTAGATTGTAATATATTTTTTGAATTTTAGGCAGCCCAGAGTCATTGACTGAGATGAGCAGCTGTAAAAAATCAGTAAGTAAGCAACAATACAAGAGCACAAAACAGATACAAAACTCAATGTGAACCTCTCCAAACTTGGTTGCAGAAAGTACGACTCCAGCAACAGAGTGGTCAATGCCTGGAATGCACTACCTGACTCTTGTTGTTACATCCTCTAACCACCACTCCTTTCCTAAGAGGTGTGTAAGGGGCGTGCATAAGTGCACATTCGTGCCTACCATCCCTGTCCAATTGTCCCCATTTATTCATACCTATTTCATGTATTCTTACTCATGTTTATACTTATACCTATTATCTTGTAAGTGATTGACAAATCAAATCAAATAAATCAATAAAGTAAGTAAGTAAGTAAGTAATTATGACATCCATGTAAAAAAGCTTCAGTACTGATGCATTCTAAGGAACTATTCTCAGCCATCTAGTTCCTGATCTAGTTTATTAATATATTATTAACATATTATGTTAATAATTATGCCAGTTGTATCCTGGCTTTCTGTTGTGAGATTCTCAGAAATTTGGTAGTGGAGTAGCAGGAATTGAACTCTTCTGGCCTAGCAATGCCTGCTTTCTGAGTTTCAACTCTTTTCTGATTTTAAAAACAAATAACTGTCTATTTGGACAAAATCACAGTCCATTTGTACAAATTGGATTATTGTTGGGACCCTAAATTTCTGGATAAAGAAAGTGTTATGGACTAAGCCAACGCAGCAGTAACAACCCTAAATAGCTTTACTTTGCAGCAGGCTCGTAATCCTGCACTCCTCATTGGCCCGCAAATAGCGAGTCGTGATTGGTCATTTCTGGCCAGTCTGATTGGCTGTTAACAGGCCCCTCTGGTTTGACGCTTGTGAAAGCGGTAAACTCAAATCATTGGCTGTTTTGACAGCAGCCAGCTCTATAAAAGAGCTGCTGCTGCCCAAGTATTTGCTCTGTTCTTATTTCACAATAAAGAGTTGAAGTCACCATTCGATGTCTCGTCTCCGTTCCTTGCGCCCATGCTCAGGACTTAACACTGGTGATGAGGGTGGGATGCGGAGACGATAGAGCTGACTAAGTACTCATCAAACAAGACAGAGCACGTGGCTGAAGAGCGCACGCAACAAACGGCAAGATGATCAGTGGCGCCATACCACCCGCTCCATTCGACCCAGCAACCGAAGACTGGGACTCATATATAGATCGTTTCCAGATGTTCCTAGAGACCAACAATTTAAAAGATGCTATGCCTGGCAAGAAACAAGCAGTGTTCCTGACTCATTGCGGCCCCACCATTTTCAAAATGGCTAAAGCACTTGCCAAACTGGCGGAAGTGAAGACCATAGATTGGGATAACCTCGCCCCGATCCTCCGGGCCCATTATGCACCCGCAGTACCTACACTGATATGAAGACATGAGTTTTACCAGAGGGACCAATGAAAGAATGAGAGCGTTGGGGATTTCGTAGCCGACCTCCGGAACCTAGGAGGCCTTTGTGGTTTTGCAAACCTTGAGGAAGCCCTGAGAGACTGCATAGTTCTGGGATTAGATGCACCAGCCATACAGAGTAAACCCATGGCGAAAGGAGACATCAGCCTTGCAGATGTCATCACCGACGCTACTGCCGCAGAAGCAACCAGGAAGTCAGCCGTTCGAATGCGCCGAGCGAATGCACCGCTTCGCCAACTCACTAATGACAGCCCGCTCGCCACTGAGAAGCACGCTATTACTGCCCACCACAAAGACCTAGAGTCATCCTCAGACAGTGAGGAAGAGGAAGTCAACCGGCTCCGCTCGGAACGAGAGCAAAGGAACTAGAGACGTCCGCGCCAATGTGCTGGTTGTGGGGCAAACCACCCGCAATCGGACTGCAAATTCCTCGACGCACTCTGCCGTACCTGCGGGAAAAGAGGCCACATCGCAAAGGTCTGCAGAAGCAAGTGAGAGTCCAGTCCAAGCCGAAGGGAGAACAACCTCCGTCAGGAGACAGGCAAACCACCTGAGAATCGGGACCGCCTGAACCACCAATGGAACAACCGCTACTACTGCAGAAATCGAGCACCTGCCTCTTCAACGAGACGAGAAGAGGCCCACCAAACCATTATTATTGGCCACGCTTCATCATTCGATGCAAAAAAGATTCGTGTAAGGGTTACTATTGAGAATCAACCGTGTGTGATGGAAGTCGATTCGGGATCATCCCTATCGATGGTATCCTGGAAAACCCTCAAACAGCTGATCCCTGCCATCTGCCGCCAGGACCTCAGCACTCAACAAATCATCCTAAAAGACTACCAGGGAAACAGAATTCCAATTGTCGGTTCCAGACATGTCCAAGTATCCTTCAAGGACCGCACCGCGACTCTTCCCCTGACTGTCGTCGATCGTGACCAGCCCAGTTTGTTAGGGTTACAGTGGTTCGCCCCACTCAGGATTGAACTAGCCAGCATACACCAAACCAGAAGTGACGACTGGGAAGAGGCCCTCATCCAGGAATTCCAGGACGTGTTCACAGGAACCTTAGGCAAGTACAAGGGGACCCCTATATCATTTAATCTCAGCCCCGATGTAGCTCCCATTTGACTTAAGCCTTGTCGGGTGCCTTTTGCCCTCAAGCCGAAGATCAACGAGTAGCTAGATAAACTAATAGCCCAGGGCGTTTTGGAACCGATTGACCATGCCCGCTGGGAAACTCCAATAGTAACGCCCATGAAGCCAGATGGTTCGTTAAGAATTTGTGGGGATTACCGGGCCACCCTAAATCATGCTCTTCAACAGAGCACTTACCCAGTACTGGTGGTCCAACACCTTCTTCATTCCCTGGGTGGTGGAAAAATATTTGCGAAATTGGACTTAGCTCAGGCGTACCAGCAACTACCTGTAGACGCAACAACTGCAGAAGCCCAGGCAATAGTTACACATAGAGGTGCCTTCAAGTGCAATAGACTCCAATTCTGAGTAAGCGTGGCACCTGGCATTTTCCAAAGTTTGATGGAGAGACTATTACAAGGCATAAAAGGCGTTGTGCCTTATTTTGACGACGTCCTAATAACTGCCCCTACTAAAGAGTTATTAGCACAACGACTCAGAAAAGTTCTTCAGAAATTTAAAGACGCTGGTCTGAAAGTAAAAAGGGACAAGTGTCAACTTTGTACGGAGAGAGTGGAGTTCCTGGGATACCTTCTTGACAGACAGAGAATCCACCCCACCGAAAAAAAACTAACCGCAATCAAAAATGCCCCGAGACCTAGGAATAAGACAGACCTCCAAGCCTTCCTGGGACTCATTAACTTTTATAACATCTTCTTGCCCCAGAAGGCGACCGTAGCCGAGCCCCTACATTGACTTCTCGACAAAAAGGCTTCCTGGGTCTGGGGACGGTGTGAAGAACGGGCATTCCAACAAGTAAAAGACCTTTTAACCTCCGATGCTGTATTGATGCAATACAACGAGACTCTACCCTTAACGGTTACCTGTGATGCCTCACCATTTGGAGTGGGAGCCATTTTAAGCCATGTCCTACCAAATGGAAATGAGGCACCTATTGCATTCTTTTCGAGAACCTTGTTTAAGACCGAAAGGAACTATAGTCAACTTGATAAAGAGGCTCTCGCTATTGTATCCGCAATTAAACGTTTCCATGAATATGTGTATGGGAGACCCTTTGCCATAATTACAGACCACAAGCCGATACTTGGTATTTTGGCGGGAAACAAACCAACTCCCCATATCTTATCACCAAGAATGACATGTTGGTCAGAATTTTTAGCCGCCTATGATTACCAATTGCAACACCGCCCAGGGAAAACCATTCCCCACACTGACGCTTTGAGCCACTCTCTACTACCAGATGTCACAGAGTACCCAGCTCCAACCTTAGCCGTATTGCAAATCGAAACCCTCAAATCGCTGCTGCTGACTGATCGAGACATCGCCTCAGAAACAAAAAAGGACCCTGTTTTGGCATGAGTCCTCAGCTGGGTAGAACAGGGTTGGCCAGTCAGTGCACCCAACGACACTTTCAAGCCATTCAGGAATCAACAGACAGAACTATTCTCCCAAAAGGGCTGCATCTTGTGGGGAGACAGAGTTGTAATCCCGGAGAAATTGCAATATAAGGTATTAAAAATGTTGCACGATGGACATCCAGGCATCGTGCAGATGAAGGCATTGGCCAGGAGTTACGCATGGTGGCCTGGGTTAGACAAACAGATAGAGACCTGGGTAGCAAAGTGCAGCAAATGCCAGGAGACTCATTCTACTCCTCCAATAACTCCCCCAACTCAGTGGGAAACGCCTCGACACCCTTGGCCCCATTTCCACATCGATTTTGCGGGACCCACAAGAGGACACACTTTCCTCCTAACAGTGGATGCCTATTCAAACTGGCTCGAGGTCCACAAGATGAAAAGCACCACCACAGAGGCGGTCACTAAAAAACTGAATAAGCTATTCGCTACCCACAGATTGCCGGATGTCCTGGTTTCTGATAATGGCCCCCAATTCACTGCCCTGCCATTCGAACAGTACCTGGCAGATCGGGGCATCCGCCATGCCTTAACATTGCCAGCTCACCCTGCGGCCAATGGTAGGGCTGAGCGAATGGTTCAATTTGTAAAAAAGACCTTACACAAAATGGACCACGGTGACATTGACGACAAAATAAACCAGATGCTTCTCCTCCAGCACATAACCCCAAACAGTACCACGAACAGAACCCCAGCTGAACTCCTGATGGGCCGGAAACTTCACTCGCATCTCGATCGCCTCCACCCAAACTACACACCTGAACAACCCCCAGGATCCAGCAGCAAGTGTCGGGCATTCCAGGAAGGTGACCCCGTGTTTGCGAAAAACTTCTCGGGTGACCCATTGTGGGTCCCCGCTACCATAACACAACTTACGGGATCCCGATCCTATCACCTACAAACTGCAGATGGTAAGATGTGGAAGCGCCACATAGACCAACTCTGTTCCAGATTAGCACCTAGTCCTATCTCAGTCCCAGAATCTCTAACTGGGGGAGGGGGAAGGAACATTGAGGAGGCCGAAAAAGAAATCACAATTGAAACCCAACAGTCTACACAACCAACCAGGGGATACTCACCATCAGAAGGAGAACCGAGCCAGGGAGTGGCCTCGCCGCATGACAGCACTGCAATGGAAACAGATCCAGGGAACCCGGAAGACAGCACTGGCATAAGCAGGGAGAACAGCCCAGAGCCATGCGAGGGAACAGTGGGACCGTTTTCACCATCCAGCCCAGCCAGCAGCCCACCAGAACCAGAGCCAGGACAGAAACCGGTGGAATAGCACAGGTCAAGCAGACAGGTGAAGCGACCTGCCTATTTACGAGAATACGTCACCCCACCCCTCAGACGGAACCTAGGGGGGAGGGGTATTATCGACTAAGCCAACGCAGCAGTAACAACCCTAAATAGCTTTACTTTGCAGCAGGCTCGTAATCTTGCACTCCTCATTGGCCCGCAAATAGCGAGTCATGATTGGTCATTTCTGGCCAGTCTGATTGGCTGTTAACAAGCCCCTCTGATTGGACGCTTGTGAAAGTGGTAAACTCAAATCATTGGTTGTTTTGACAGCAGCCAGCTCTGTAAAAGAGCTGCTGCTGCCCAAGTATTTGCTCTGTTCTTATTTCACAATAAAGAGTTGAAGTCACCGTTCGATGTCTCATCTCCATTTCTTGCGCCCATGCTCAGGACTTAACAGAAAGCCTATGCTGAATTATGTTGAGCATGCTCAGAAAAGTGTGGACATTCTTATTTGATGAGTAATATAATGAAACCAATTCACTGCTGTGCTCAGACTAAGCTGCAGAGATCCAGGTTCAAATTTTTATTTAAGAATGAATTTGAGTTGATGCTTTAGCTTAATCTTCTTGATGGGATTGTTATGAAGATAACAATGAAAGGCATGTGCACCTCTAAATGCCTGCAGGATGTATATAAATTAAAGGTATACAAATGTACACCTTCCACGTGTTCTATATTTCAACTTCAATCAACCTAGCTTGATCAGTGGTATGGGACTGGGAGAGTTTTAGTTTGAAACATCTGCTAGATAGCCCTGATGCAGATGATTGGGCAGAAGTGTGCAAACAAACTAAATGCAGAGAATTCAGGACAATGTATTTGAATATGCAAGACAGTATACAGGATGGCATGGCACTTTGTGTTTTGACAATGGTACTCACAACAAAAGATTAGTATTATACAGTAAGGCATTAATGATGTGTATTTATTCTACTTTGCATGTGTGTGGTAGTTACAGTAAAAGGCACATTTGGCAGCTATTTAATGTCCACAGTTGTTTAAATATGAGTTCTTTCTCCCATTGGTTTCTCAAGGAACTCCTTGACACAACGAATATATTTTGGCTGAGTTGGTTCGTAGAGTCTTAAAAGCATCCGGAGAAGAAAACAGTAAAAGTACTTTTCATTCTCTTTCTTGTTCCATAAGACCTTGTATTTATATTTTCATTTTAAATATTTATTTAAAATTGGAGGGTCTGGCTGGAAAGCAGCAGATGGTCTCCCATCTGTATTTCAGAAGAGAAAGATGGATCTACAGAGTGGGTTTCCTCAGCTGTATCCATCTATGTGTGGGAAAGGCTCAACATGTTTCTCTTTCAATTTGAGTCATTTATTTTACATCTGCCATGTAGTTCTAGCCTGCCATGAATCAACATAGCAGTTATGGCACTGTCAGTGATGGAGTGCAGTTGCCAAGAGGATAAAGAACCCACGTACAAGTAGGGCAACTTAATAGAGGGAAGTGCCTTTCAGTTGCTCAGGTTTAATTCTGTTGTAAATCACAAATTAAATTATCTATCTTTGGAAACAATATTAAATTCAAGGTGAACATTATTATGAGCTGTGGTGGTGCAGTGGTTAGAATGCAGTGCTGCAGGCTACTTCTGCTGACTGACTGCTGCCAGCAGTTCAGCAGTTCAGCAGTTCAATTATCACTGGCTCAAGGTTATTTATAATAACCAACATAATCCTGCACATGTGATTATTGTGATCTTTTGGCTTCTTCTTATAATCCAATGAATTAGAGAAGCACCTCCTGAACTGCTTCCAAATATTATCTCTTGTTTCAGCCCTTTTTGCTTAGGTGACAATGCTTGCATACTTTCATGAGGTCATCTTCCTCACTTTCTGTACTCAGGTAAAAATAGTCTTCAACTTGTGACCACAGCTGGTACTAGAATTTCCATTGCTAAGCAAGGCAGTTTTTAAGTCAGTCACTACTGTTAAGTCAATCATGCAGTTGTTAACCAATTGACTTCCCCCATTGATTTTGCTTGTCAAAAGACAGCTGGGAAGTTCCCATGGCCCCCATGTAGAAATAAGCAGTCTCACAGCAGACCTGCCAGACCAATTCAAAATCAGCATCTGAACTGCATTATTTCAAACCTGTTCTTTCTCCATTTGCCACTGATTCTTCAGATGGAAGGTCTTTGGTTGGTAAAAGAGAGAAAATGGTACTTTAAGAGTAGGACATCTAGAGTTGTCTTCAGGCTGCTAATGGGATACAGGTTCCTAAGGACAGTTCTGTACATGTGCTCACATACTATACATATCAAAGGATGTCCTTGCATAGTCACAAACATTCTCACTCTTGTTGGATTTATACTTTTATCAATATTTATTGACTCATTTTTCCCATCACAATTTAAGAACCAAGTAAGCAAGACCTTTGGTCAAAGTAGAATGTAGAATCAAGGTTGATTACAAGTATAGTGTTTATTGAAAGAGGAGCAGATTGGGAGAAATATTTCCAATGAGCAATAGCACTTAGACTTATATACCGTGTCACGGTGCTTTACAGGCTTCTCTAAGCAGTTTACAGAGTCAGCATATTGCCTCCAACAGTCTGGGTCCTCATTTTACTAACTTCAAATGGAAGGCTGAGTCAGCCTTGAGCTGGTGAGGTTCAAACAGCCAAACTGCTGGCAGCCAGCATTCAGCAGAAGTAGCCTGCAATACTGCATTCTAGCCACTGTGCCACCATGGCTCTTAACAACATAGCAACCATTAAAATCTGGAGAAATGTTTTCCAGTGGTGATCCCGCAGACTTTTCCTGGAATATCTTTTTGCAGGGGCTAGGTTTCTGGACAACAAATATATAATGTCTCTTTTTCTATAAAAAGCCAGAAATCTGTAGATTTTAACAAGATGGAATTAAAGGAATATTTATTTAGAATTTATTAGATAGAGTTATATCACTTTGGATGTCTAACAATCAATACAATCAACATAACAATGTATAATGCTTGCAAAAGAGCCAAGTCTTAAATGCTTTATAGGAGGCCATAAGAGTCAAGTCCATCTGAACCTTGAGGAGCATGGGGTGCATAGGATAGGTACAGTGAGAGAGTTTTTCATTAGATAGCATTGTTTAAACACAGTGGATCCAGAAAGTGCCCTTTGTATAAAATATTATGGATTAGCTTGACCTAACCCATTTCTTTTTTTTCGAAAAAGATTTTATTAATTTTCTACAAACAAACAAGACAAACAAAACATAAAAACATCAACTCTCATATGTACATCCAGTGTGTCAGTTGGTTCATCATTTTTGTGCATTCATTCTGTAGTCTCAATTACAATTATGTTACATAACAACTCATATTGTCAATCCAAACTTATATATCCTAATATCACTAAAAAAAAGTTTTTGACTATATTTTTAATCATTCATGCTTTATGAGCTAACAATACTTTAAACCAGTTTATTCTATAACAAATCACATAATCATATCAAATCAATCCTAAAAAACCCTTTATAAATATATTGTCAAATAACAAAATAATAGCAAAATAGCAAAATAAAGATATTCCTTACTGTCTAGCATTCTAAATATTCTATTATCGTATTTTATCATCTAGCCATTGATAAAAAAGATCCCAAATTTCATAAAATTGTTTATCTTCTTGCTCTCTAATTTCAAATGTCAATCTACTCATCTCAGCACATTCTAATATTTTCTTAATAATTTTTTCCAACCACATGCGAATTTTAGTCCAATATTTTCTAGCGTCCTCACAGGTCCACCACAAGAAGGCCTGCGTAAAGGGCTTGCCCCTATCACCCTGAGACGGCAGGTTGTTGTCCTCTCAACCGTTGTCTCTTGTGATAACTTCAGTTCCCTCTCTCATCACCCCCAGGTTAGGGCTTTCCTCAGGGGCACCACCAAATTTTGCCCTCCGACTGTTCACAGGTTCCCCACATGGGACCTCAACAAGGTCCTTGTTTCGCACCCGTTTGAACCTCTGAGGGAGTCCTCCCTTCAATTTCTAACGTTTAAGGTAGGTTTTCTAGTGGCCATTACTTTTGCTCGTCGAGTCTCGGAAATAGCAGCATTGTCAATCAGAAACGATTTATGCATGTTCCACGCTGTTCCACCTTCTTACCCAAGGTTAACTCACCCTTCCACAGGTCTCAGGAACTGGTCCTCCCAAACTTTTGCCCCAGACCCTCGAGGGACAGGGAAACCCTTTGGCACACCCTGGAATTTAGAAGGGCCTTGAACATATACATTAAGTGCACACAACCCCTGAGAAGATCAGAATCCCTCTTCCTCTCTTTTCAGCCCAGGACACTGGGGCTCAAAGTCTCTCCCTCAACCATCAGTCGCTGGATCAGCAGGTACTACCTATCACAATCTCTGCCCGCACCTGGTGGAATAACCGCTTATTCCACCAGGAGTGCAGCTACTTCGGCGGCTTGGGCCACGCAAGCCCCAATCGCTGACATTTGTCGGGCAGCCACTTGGGCCTCTCTGTCCCCATTCATCAGACATTACAAAATAGACTTATGTGCCTCAGCGGAGGTCTCTTTTGGCCGACGAGTCCTACAGAGTGTCATCAGTGACCTGGAATGGCTTCTGGCCCAGACGGAGTCCCACCCGTAGGACAGCCAAGCTTTGGTATGTCCCACTCTCTGGATGCTCCGAGCGGCTCGAGGGAGAATGGGCATTGGTTCTTACCTGATATGCTCCTTCTCGGCGAGCCGCGAGGAGCATCCAGCCCCACCCTAACTCCTCCTTCTGGGGGGTACTCTAGTTTCAGCCAAGGAGCCAATAGTTGATAAGAAGGATTTCTTAACCTTTCTTCTCGTTATCGCAAAAAACTGGGGGAACGCTACTTGGAGTCACGTGAGGGGGCAGAGCGTTTCCTCAGCTAAAGCTCAGCCTGCAAGAAGAGGACTCAGAAGCACATCCCACTCTCTGGATGCTCCTCGCGGCTCGCCGAGAAGGGGCGTATCAGGTAAGAACCAACGCCCAGTTTATACGTTCATAATAACTGGTGTGCCAACAGACGTGTTATAAACAGATACTGCTTCTGATTTAGAGGTGATGACAGTCATGTGCAGACCCTTCTATCTACCTAGAGAACTGAGAGTGGTGATTTTTACAGCTTTTTACATACCTCCTGATGCAAATATTAGTACTGCACTTGCATATTTACATATTACAATAAATAAACAACTTAAGGCTTATCCTGATGGGGCTCATATAATAACTGGTGATTTTAATAAGGCATGCTTAAAGACTGTATTTCTCAAATTTACTCAGAATGTGACATGTGCCACCAGGGGAAATATCACACTTGATCATGTGTATTCTTATGTAAAGCATGCATATAAAGCAGTGTCCCTTCCACATCTGGGACTTTCAGATCATTTATCACTGTTCCTTATACCAGCATACACCCCCCTCAGAAGGAAAACTAAGCCTGAAATCAAACTCATCAAGATCCGGCCGGAGGGAGCACTTGATCAGCTGCAGGATTGTTTCTCAAATACTAATTGGAATTTATTTGAACAAGAGGATTTGGAGGAATATACAAAAACTACTGTTTTATATCTTGACCTGTGTGGATAACAATTACTGTGAATAAGTGCATCTGGATTTTTCCAAACCAGAAGCCCTGGGTGAACAAGGACGTGATACATGATATGGCATTCAGGTCTGAGGACAGGGTTTGGTATAACAAGGCAAGAGCGGAATTGAGGCGGGGCATCAAGGAGGCAAAAAAGGACTATAAAAGGAAGATTGAGGACTACTTCACAAATAATGATCCACGATGGGCTTGGCAGGGAATTAAACACATCACTAATTACAGGGGCAGCAACCCCATATTGTTCAATAAGGATGCATCACTGGCAGAAGAATTGAACTGTTTCTTTGCCCGATTCGAACTGAACAGGTCTTCAAACACACTGCCTCTACAAACCACTGGTACTCAACTGTTCACAATACAAGAGTATGATGTGAAGCAGGAACTTAGAGCAGTGAATGTGAAAAAGGCTGCTGGCCCTGATGGGATACCTGGGAAGCATGTGCACTCAAAGCATGTGCTGACCAGCTCGCAGGTGTGTTTACAAATATTTTTTAACCTTTCTCTCACACAAGCCATTGTTCCATCTTGTCTCAAAACTTCCATTATTATTCCAGTTTCCAAAAAGCCCTCTCCTGATAATTTAAATGAGCTCTCACACCCATAATTATGAAGTGTTTTGAAAGACTGGTCTTAAAATATATATAGGATTGCCTCCCATCAAACCTTGACCCATACCAGTTTGCCTATCAGAATAACAGATCCACAGAGGATGCTATTGCCATGGCTCTCCACATTGCACTGAAATATCTGGAGCACAGTGGAAGCTATGGAAGGATGCTTTTCATTGATTACAGCTCAGCTTTTAATACCATCATTTCAGATATACTGATTAAGAAGTTTCTAGAAATGGGCCTCTCCTCTCACATCTGCTGTTGGTTAAAGGACTTTCTTACTAACAGACCCCAAACGGTTAGGATTGGCAGGTATTTTTCCTCCACTCTTGCTCTCAGCACTGGCTCTCCACAGGGTTGTATACTGAGCCCCCTTTTGTATTCACTGTACACCTACGACTGCACTCCCTCTTGTCCCACTAACTTTATAATAAAATTTGCAGACAACACCACGTTGGTGGGACTCATATCGGGAGAAGATGAGATGGCCTATAGATCAGAGGTTCTCAGACTGGTCTTGTGGTGCAAGAGTCATAACCTCACCCTGAACATCAAAAAGACCAAAGAATTTATTATTGACTTCAGAAGATGCAAAGCAGAGCCTCTCCCACTATATATCAATGGAGACTGTGTGGAAAGAGTTCACAGTTTTAAATTTCTAGGAACTCATATTTCTGACAACCTTACTTGGTCAGAAGGCCCAACAGCGCCTGCACTTTCTGAGGCTGCTGAAAAAGAATGGTCTGGGTGAGAAGTTGCTGGTTACTTTTTACCGTTCCAACTTCGAGAGCATTTTGGCATACTGTGTAATGGTGTGGTATGCTGGACGCTCTGCAGTGGATAAAAAGATGCTCCAGAGAGTTATAAACACAGCACAAAAAAATCATCGGTTGCTCTCTTTCTTCTTTGGAAGAGATTGCGAAGACCAGACTCCTCTCTAGAGCACTAAAAATCCCCACAGACCATTCTCATCCTGGACATTCATATTTTGAACTGTTACCATCAGGGAGGCATTATAAGTGTCTAAAAATGAGGACTAATAGACTGAGAAACAGTTTCTTTTCCAAGGCAATAATTGTCTTGAATCAAACAATGCATATGTGATTTAGCCCTATGTATATAGTGGCATTTTTAAACTATCTAACTTACTATATGTTTTAGATAGGTTTTAGATTAGGTTTTTAATTATTATTTTAATTATTTTAATTTTTAAATACTCTGTAGTGTGATTGTGATGTGGTGTTTGGGACATTGTGCTGGAGTAGCTTTCAAATTTCATTGTATTTGTAGAATGCAATGACAATAAAAGTATTCTATTCTATTCTATTCTATTCTATTCTATTCTATTCTATTCTATTCTATTCTATTCTATTCTATTCTATTCTATTCTATTCACCATGTCAGCCAAAAACTCCAAACCAAAACAAAAGGAAAATATCTCTACCAATGACCTCCCAGACTACTGCACATGTTTAAAATGTCTTGAAACCATCAATGAAAGTGAAATTTACATCAAATGCCACCTATGCAATAATCTAGCCCACCAAGCCTGCTTAAATGCAAACAAAAGCCTGGCTGATATGGTTAAACATTCAGTTACATTTTTTTATCTATGTCCATCATGTTCTCCTAAGCTAAACAAACTGAGTACCCTACCTGACAGAGTTGAAAGCATAGAATCACTCATTCACTCAATAGAAGAATGCTTAGCAACATGTTTTGAAACAATTATACAAGCAAGCCTAATTTCTTTTGAAAAAAATAATATAGCACAGATAAGTGAGTACCTATCAGCTAAAAATCAAATCCCACAACAACCACAACCACTTCCTCAACTAAAATCACAACTACAACCAAAAATAACCACCAAACCACAGCCACAAATAATTACTATCCCTTCAAATAATTCCACAAATAATATCTCCTTACTCATCAGAGACACCATGGAACGCGAACAGAAATGTCCAAATGTCATCTTATTTGGTCTCAAAGACACCAACAAATTAGATGATATCACCAAAGTTCATGATATCATCAGCAATTCAAATACAACAAACATCTCTCCTGAAGGTATCATTGAAATAACCAGAGATGGCCCTGAGTCCAAATACAATGATGGCTCTGTGGCCCCAAGATTTTGTAGAATTATATGCAAAAATGAGTCCAGCAAACACATATTCATTCATACAATAAATGCCATTGCAAAAACCAATTCCAACCACAAAAAACTTCACTCAAGACCAGACTTATCCATATTGCAAAAATCTGCTCCCGTGAACTCTGCACAGAACTCAAAAACCATCTAGACAATGAAGAAAAGGATCTATACATTGACTACGGAGCTGATTGCATCAAAAGAAAGTCACACAACCCACAACTCTGCATCCAATCCCACCCCATCCAATCCAACATCACTCAAAACTAGGCATGCACACCCCGAACTACCTCTACTCCAACCACAACTGGCCTTAAATGCAAGCTACTCAATGCAAGAAGCCTTGTAAATAAAATACCTGAATTTCTCCTCTCACTACATACGGCTAAATTCGACATTATATTTGTCTGTAAATCATGGCTCAACGCATCTCTCCCTGACTCTATTACCACAGTAAGAGACAATAATGTTTACTGTTGTGTCGTCGGAAATGATGCCAGGAGTCGGTGACTTTGTATCAAGCTCTTTTATTGAGTAGGAACCAAACTGGGGCTATGGAGAAACTTTGCGGCTTTTTATTTCTTTAGCCGCGGCAGCCGCGGCCAATGGCACCGCTTTGAATCTCCCGCGATTCGAATAGACCAATCGCGGGAGATTCCCAGCGAGCCAATCGGAGCGGCTCGCCTAGCCAATCAGAGTGCCCCGCACTTTGGCCAATCAAAGCGCGGGGATCTCAAGAATGCTAATGAGGGGACAGAACACCCCTCCCCTCTTGGTTTAGTCCTTACGTTGCATAGTCCCGTAGGTAGGCGGGGCTCTGTCTTAGCCTACTGGACCTGCGCAGCTCAGTCGTAGGTTGGATCCTGGCTGGTTCGGTCGGGATCTCTGCTGCTCCTGCTGCCGTCGTGGGAACCGGCTGGTCGGTCGGGCCGGGCCGCTCTCCGTAGCTCCCTCCTGGGCTTCCCGGGTTGGTTGAGCTGCGGGTTTCGCCGCTCCTGCTCGGTCTTCCCGGGTTGGTTGAGCTGGCCTGGCTGTCTCTTTCTAGCGAGGGTTCGTGCTGGCTGCTTTCCGGTAAGTATGGTTGGTTTATTCTTCCTTGGTTTTGGTCCCCTGGGTATTCCCTCCCCTCTTGGTTTGTGTTGTGGGGGTTGGTTTTGCTTGTTTGCGCGTCGGTGGTCTCTTGGGTGGTTGTCCTCGATCTTAACTGGTCGATGTGGCGTTTCCACGCTCGTCCATCTGTTGTTTGTAGCCGGTACGAGTGTGGGCCTGTTATTTGTGTGATGACGGCCGGTACCCATAACGGGTCTCCCGTTAGGTTTTTCGCGTACACGGGGTCGCCTGGTGCGAAGGTTCGGTGTTTGCTGGTTGAGTCTGGGGGTTTCTCTGGGTTATACATGGGGTGTAATCTGTCGAGTGGGGACCTTATTTTCCTCCCCATTAACAGTTCGGCTGGGCTTTTATTCGTTGTGGTATTTGGGGTTATGTGTTGGGTGAAGAGTAATTTATTTATTTTATCCTGGATCTCCCCGTGGTCTATTTTCCGGATGGTTTTCTTTGTGAATTGCACCATCCGTTCCGCCCTACCGTTCGCCGCCAGATGCGCCGGTGCTGTCAGCGCGTGTCAGATGCCCCTTTCCGCTAGGAATTTTTCGAATTCTAGCGAGGTGAATTGGGGCCCGTTGTCGGAAATGACGACGTCTGGGAGGCCGTGTGTTGCAAAAAGTTTGCCGAGTTCTTTGGTTACGGCCTCCGTGGTTGTTGTTCTCATGTTGCTTACCTCCAGCCAGTTGGAGTAAGCGTCTACTGTTATCAGGAAGGTGTGTCCTTTTGTGGGCCCGGCGAAATCTATGTGGATCCTAGACCAAGGTCCCCTTGGGGTTTCCCACTCTAGGACGGGTGCTGTGGGTGGGCTTGGCCTAGTTTCCTGGCATCGTTGGCACCTTGCTACCCAGGTCTCAATCTGTTTGTCCATCCCTGGCCACCAAGCGTAACTTCTGGCCAGGGCTTTAGTCCTAACGATGCCCGGTGCCCCTCGTGTAACAGTTCCAGAACCTTCCCTTGTAGCTTTTCTGGAATGACCACCCTATCCCCCCCATAGTATGCACCCTTTTAGTAACGAGAGTTCCGTTTGCCGGTTCCGGAATGTCTTGACAGACTCGTCGTTGTCCCTTTCCGGCCACCCTTTCTCTACCCAATGCAACACCTGCGCCAGACGTTTGTCTTTATTAGTTTCTCGGGCAATGTCTGACGTGGTTATGGGTAGGTTGGGTAGAGTCTCTATACTTAGGGTGGTCGTCGTGGGTGCTGGGTTGGTGTCAGGTTCCGGTAATGGCGAGCAGCTTAAGGCGTCCGCATGGGAGATCGTCTTACCCGGTCTGTGTGTGAGTCCGTAATTGTAGGCCGCCAGGAACTCGGACCACCTTGTCATTCGGGGAGACAGAATGTTCGGGGTGGCCCGGTTCCCTGCAAGGATTCCCAGCAGCAGTTTGTGGTCGGTTATGATGGTAAATGTCCGGCCGTAGAGATACTCGTGGAATCTTTTTACTGCGGCGACGATAGCCAGAGCCTCTTTGTCCAGCTGGCTGTAGTTCCGCTCCGGTTTGGTGAGGGTCCTTGAAAAGAACGCAATGGGTGCTTCTTTTCCATCGGGGAGAGTATGGCTGAGGACAGCGCCGACGCTGAAGGGTGATGCGTCGCATGTGACGGCCAGAGGTAGGGTCTCGTTGTACTGTATAAGGACGGCATCCGAAGTGAGGAGGTCCTTTGTTCTCTGGAAGGCGGCTTGCTCGCGTTTCCCCCAAGTCCAGGTCGCCGCCTTGTCCAAGAGCCTATGCAAAGGCTCCGCCGCCATCGCCTTTTGGGGCAGGAAGACATTATAAAAGTTAAGTAGCCCCAGAAATGCCTGCAGCTCCGTCTTCGACTTGGGTGTGGGGGCTTCTTTGATGGCTTTGATTTTTTGGTTTGTGGGGTGAATGCCGTGACGGTCTAGGAGATATCCTAGGAATTCAACCCGTTCCGTGTATAATTGGCATTTCTCCCTCTTGACCTTTAGCCCGGTCTCTTTGAATTTGGTTAGGACCTCCCTTAGGCGACCTTCTAGTTCGGCTTGGTTGGTTGCCGACACTAAGGCGTCGTCGAAGTAAGGTACCACCCCCTTGATGCCTTGTAATAGCCTTTCCATTAGGCTTTGGAATATTCCAGGCGCCACGCTGACTCCGAATTGGAGCCGGTTGCATTTAAATGCTCCCCGGTGGGTGACTATGGTTTGTGCTTCTGCCATTTCCTCGTCGACTGGCAACTGTTGGTATGCTGGGCGAGGTCGAGTTTGGCGAAAACCTTGCCCCCTCCCAGTGAATGCAGTAGGTGTTGCACTACTGGGACGGGGTGAGCGCTTTGTTGCAGCGCGCCATTTAGGGTGGCCTTATAGTCCCCACAGATTCTCACCGACCCATCGGGCTTGATCAGGGTGACTATGGGAGTCTCCCACCGGGCGTGGTCTATTGGCTGTAGGACCTTTTGCTTGATGAGCTTGTCAATTTGCTCGTCTATCTTGGGTTTAAGTGCGAATGGCACCCGCCTTGGTTTCAGGAGTTTTGGGGGGACGTTTGGGTCTAGGCTGAATGATATAAGGGGCCCTCAGTACTTGCCTAGGTTTCCGTCGAAGACCTCTTGGAATTCCCGGGCTAGTTGTTGCTCCCAGCTGTCGTCGGTGATGTGGTCGATTTCTGTGATTGCGATGCTGAGCGGGGCGAACCATTGCAGTCCCAGTAGGCTTAGGCGGTCGCGATCGACGATGGTCAGGGGAAGCCTTTCGGTGAGCCCTTTGTATGTTACGTTGAACTGTCCGGTTCTGACTACAGGGATATGGTTTCCCTGGTAGTCTTTTACGATCAGTCTCTGGTTGTCTAGGCCTTTTCTTTGGATGGTAGGCACCAAGCGTTTTATTTCTTGCCATGCTATCATGGAGAGGTAGGACCCGGAGTCCACCTCCATTTTACATGGCTCGCCTTCGATGCCTACCTCCACATAGACCTTCCGGGCGTCATTGGTTGTGGCGTGGCCGATGGTGACCGTCTGATGGGTCTCCTCTCTTCGCCGGGTCTTGCCGCCTCATAGGGATCGTCCGTTCCGGTCCCATCTGTTGTCAGAAGGGCGATCTCTGGTCCGGGGTGGTGTGCTTTCTCGCCTTCATTCACTCTGGTCCTATCGTGGCGGGCTGTGGTTCTTTTTGAGACGGCAGACGCGGGCGATGTGTCCCTTCTTGTCGCAATGCCGGCAGATTGACTCGAAAAACCGGCATTCGGACCTGGGATGGTCGCCTCCACAACCGGCACAGTTGGTCCTCGACTTACGACCCCGCCGGTTCCGTGGGTCGCGGCCTGCCTGGAGACGGTGAATTTCCTCCTCCTCGTCGGAAGTGCCCGATGCCGAGTGGAAGTCGCCCTGCTGTGTGGTCGTCTCAGGTTGGGCCTCGGCCGACCTTGCAGGGTGGTTGTTCCTGCTGCGGTCCCCCGCGTTCGGTCGGCGCATGCGGTCGGCGGATGTTCGGGTCGCTTCGGTGGCTGTGGCTTTGGTGAAGGTATCTGCAAGGGTGATGTTGCCCTTGGCCATCAGCCGACTCTGGAGGACGGGGTCCCACAGGCCGAGCACGATTCGGTCTCGCAGGGCGTCGTTCAGGTTGTCGAATTCGCACATCCCCCCTAGGCGCCGTAGTTCGGCAATGAAGTCGCTGAAACTCTCACCCGACCGTTGGTCCCGACGGTAGAACTCATGTCGTCAGATGAGGATGGGCACCTCTGGAGCGTAGTGTCGCTGAAGTATTGGCTCGAGGACGTCCCAGTCCATCGCAGTCACGTCGGCGGGTTTGGTGAGTGCTTTGGCCATCTTAAATACCTCGGTCCCGCAGTGGGTCAGGAAGACAGCTCGCTTCATGTGGCCGGTGGCGTCCTTCAGGTCGCTGCACTCGAGGAACATGCGGAATCTGTTGGAGTACGATTCCCAGTCCTCGCTGGCGGGGTTGAAGGGTGCGGGGGGTGCGATTTTCGCCATCGTGGAGTTTCGTCTGGCTTCCGTCGGACACGTGCTTCAGTTCAGGATCAGGATCCCACCTTCGTCGCCAGAGTTGTGTCGTCGGAAATGATGCCAGGAGTCGGTGACTTAGTATCAAGCTCTTTTATTGAGTAGGAACCGAACTGGGGCTATGGAGAAACTTTGCGGCTTTTTATTTCTTTAGCCGCGGTGGCCGCAGCCAATGGCACCGCTTTGAATCTCCCGCGATTCAAATAGACCAATCGCGGGAGACTCCCAGCGAGCCAATCGGAGCGGCTCGCCTAGCCAATCAGAGTGCCCTGCGCTTTGGCCAATCAAAGCGCGGGAATCTCAAGAATGCTAATGAGGGGACAGAACATTTACCAATCAGATCATAAAATCCGTAGAGGAGGTGGTGTTGCTATCTTTTATAAAAAGTCCCTGCATCTAAAAAACATCCAAGTTACGCAGGAGCTTGCTATCCCTGAGACCATCGTCTGTAAACTGTCCTTAAATAACACATTTTGGTTCTTACTATGTTACAGAGCCCCTGATTATGACATAGAACATGCAGACAAGATAAATATACGACTAACATGGGCAGCAACCTGCCCACACGCTTTTATCTTTCTTGGTGACTTCAATCTACCTCATATTAACTGGACCCTTAACAAATGTACAACTGAACCCACATATGCAACCTTCTACAATGCAGTAACAAATCTGGGACTAGAACAACTAGTAACCAACAATACTAGGCTTAACAACTGCCTCGATCTCATCTTCTGCAATAGTTTGAATTCAATTTATGGAATACAAATTAAAGAACCCTTTTCCAACAGTGACCACAACATGATTGATTTTTGTCTCAACATATGTCCACACAAAAATCATCACAATGATGGAATCCCCAATTATAACTTCAAAAAAGGCAACTATGATCTTATAAACAATGATCTCTCATCCCTTGATTGGCAATTTCTATTCTTTGGATGCAATACTGTTGAAGACCATTACAATATGTTTTTACTTGAAGTCAAAAGAGTCATCAAACTATATGTACCATTAACAACTCCCAAAACCAGAAAAAACAAACTTCCCAAAACAATAAGGAAGCTTCAATCCAAAAAGAAATCACTTTGGCGGACAAATCTGGTCACGTTGCCAACTTCAAAAGCTGATACAAAAATTTATGCCACCATATAAAAACTGAATGCACCAATTATCACATTAAACAAGAAGAAAACCTTCTATGCACCATGTTTTCTTATGTGTATCCATGTTTTTACTTATATCTATTATCTTGTAAGCAATTGACAAATAAAATAAAATAAATAAATAGTTCAACACCTGTGGTGCACCAAGGATAGGCATGTAATGAATAGAATGTAATGAACTAGCAATTTATGCTATCAGGACTGCATTGTGGCTAGCATTCATAAATTTCCCTGACTATGTATGCCATGCACTAAATAAATAAATAAATCCAACATACCAAGACAAACATATGGGGTACTGTGGCAGATGGCCCTGAAAGGCAGATCAATTGGATTCTAGAGGGAATGAAGGCAATTGTTGGCTCAAACACCTCTTGGACTGAAACTATAAACCAGCTCTTATGAACAGGCTTGGTGATAAGATTCAATTGTGGTGCTGAATCCATTCCCCCCCCCACCCCAGAAACAATTTCTCTCTTTCCTTTTCATTATTTGAAATCACAAGGTTATTTTTTTAGATTGGATTGGATTTTTTTCTCCCTCCCATTTAAGTGGCATCAGGGTTTCTGTCCATCCAGACTATTCCCAGACAATTACTTCCAAGCATGAGAAATCTTTTCCTATGCTTTCCCAGTTTCTGATTGGGACTGAGCTGTGGAGGGTTTTGGGGCACAGAATGCTAATTTCTCAGCTCCAATGGGGGGGGGGGTCCTTGCTGCTGCTTGAACTTATTGTTTCCTTGCAAATGTTTTATTATTCAAACTAGGTAACATCATCAGTCCTAGTAAGGAGTGGGATTTGCTCTAGTTTATATTCTATGGCTTGCCCTGTCAGATTTTCTTTGGTTAGGGTGGTTTGGCAGTTGACTTGTTTGATTGGGGTATTGCTTATCTCTTGATTGTTGGTCTGATGTTAATCTTGAAATTAATCTATACTCATCTGATGCTTGAGGAGGTGTTTTGGTCTTTTAGTTTTCTTTTTGACTTGTTGATTGTCTCTTTTGCATAGTATGGAGATAATGTTTATGTCTATGTATTTATTGATGACTAATTAGTCAGAGTGCCAGGGTTTCTGTTCTTGAAAATGTTTTGCCACTCTTCTATCCATTACTCCTTCGTAGTGGCTGTTGCAGTCATTACACTGTATATTGTAGCTGACTCCTGTTCTTCTGGGGCTGCTAGGTTTTTGATTTACTGAGGATGTCTTGAATTATAGTTCAAACCATAGACTGAACCATAGTTTCAACTGAGAAACTGTGACCATCTTAGACCAAGCTGAGTTGAAGGACACCCTATTTCAACCCTGAGCTACAAATATTCTTATTTATTGGTTTCAATTCTATGTTTTCCAGACAATAAATATGTAATAAAAAATTAAATGCATACCTGAAAACTACTCTGGCTGAATGGCAGATAGAAAGTATGGGATGAAGTAAGAAGGAATGCCTGGATTCCTTCCTCCCATTGTGCTACATGCTCAAGTCAATTAGTGGGTGCTCTTCCTGGCAGGAGAAGATGCTAGGTGGAAAGAGAAAAGACAGCAGGGAATCCACCAATCACTGTTCTGAAATTGTCCTGTAAGAAAAATGGTAACACTTCCCAGAATCACTGCTGAACCGCAATAAAATGTATGCTGATATAAACATACTTTTATATCAACATACTTTTCTGGGGACTTAAGAATGGGAGGATGCTAAAGCAGCTGTCTGGATGAGCCCCATAATATAAAATATTTAAAATTATTAAGTGGCCAGCATTCACATAATTACACTGATAGACAGACTATCAGCAAATCTACATGTTGATGTGATGCCAATTTATTTTGGTTTTCCCCAAAGAATCCTAGGAGGTGTAGTTTGAATTTGAACATGGTGGGAGTACTCCAGTAGAAGTTTCCTGCCTTAAAACTATTTTTTCCTAGTGAAGAAAATGCAATTTCTATTTCTGTGTTACATTTATATCCACATTTTCTATCAGAAAACATATTACAAGACCTAATCAATCTAGACTTGATCATGAAAAAAGCCAAGCAGAATTCGATCTGATTAGTACTTGGATAGAAGATATGAGGAAATCCTAGGATCAAGTTTAAAAAACATCCAGAAAAAAGTCATTGGCAAATTAATACCATATTTTCTATAGAGAACAAAATGATCAAGTCCACAGATTCATCCAAATCTAAATTTGAGAGTCTTTATTTTTATAAGAACTTAAGGTTCTTATATTCTAATTTTGGTCCACAATACCATGTCTGTGAGGTAAGCTGAGCAGATAAAGTGAATATTGTTCCAAATCACCCAGTGGAATTTGAGATCAAATGGGAACAAAACATGATGTTGTATTGGCTGTCTTACATTTTTTAATCTTTCCTCCAGAAACTCAACATACATAGGTCTTCTTCCCTGTTTTATTCTCCCTACAACTCTCCCAACAGATGGCAACTGAATAAAATAACTGACTAGGACACGAACCTGATTCTGTCCAATTTTATTCTTCTATTGAGCCTGTTCTACAAATGAATGGTGATTCACTTAGCTTACAGCAAAACCTCTGATTTTATGATCTTTTGAAGTATGCCAAAATGCTTTAGCAAAACATATCTTGAGGAAATAGTCTGTCTAGAATGATTTTTTTTTCATTCAGTCCTTGATGTGACCATATGTTGTAATGAAGCACATTAACTGCTATTGGCTATTATAAAGACATCTCGCTTGCTTATAAGAATATATCTGTATGGAACATCATCTTGAGATAATGGCTGAGAAAGTCCTATAACAAGCAGGTGAAACAACAATGGATTAATGTAAGCAATTGCTAAGGGACAATAGTTGAGAAGATAGTGAATTTTGCCTGCATAACCATACTAAATGGTCACAAAAGCTGTTGCAATAGAAAGGAGAACTAAACACCCAATAAATCTTGCCTGGAATTATGGAAATTAATACATGCATTGTATTGAAGTTAGGATTTGGGAGTTGTGACCATGATAAATTTGACTAATGGATTAATTAATTACAAATTTATGGCAGTCTGGTTAATTAAAACCATTTTAAATCTGTGATGCAGATCTGTTTGGACTATCCCAGTGATGCAATGAACTCCCATGAAACCACTGTCCCAGAGGCAGTCCTGTCATTTGGAAGCCAATGTACTTCTTTCCAAACTGAGTGGTATGATTTATTTCTAGTTCACTTGCTAGAGAGAGTTCTATGGCTGCAAAGAAATCAGATTTCTCATTGTCAAATGTCCAGAGAAGCACTTGAAGATCCATTAGGGCAGGAGTGGGTAGGAGAAAGGAAAGGGGTGGACTAGAAGTTGGAGGGATGTTTTTTCATCTACCCCCCTCCCCTGCTAATTCCTAGTAGTAATTCCTCTGTTTTAAGACACAGTTATAAATTATTTGAGGAGACAGTCAAATATTGATTGATTAAACCTGGCTTTCTGCAGAATGGCCCCTTTGTTCTTCATGTTTCTGAAGTCTTGATTCTCATGAAAGAAGTAACGTCTGTTGAAATATATTTTACAGAAGAACAAAAGCTAACTCTAGCTAGCAATCTGTCCTTTTCTGGGGTCTTCTGTCAGTATATTTGCTTTGATAAGGTTAAAATTTTTTTTTTAAAAAGTCTCTTCATGGGGATCCTGTAAACTAGCCGCTCAGGTTGGCCAAAAAGCCCAGGAGAATGACAGCAAGCCATTGTGGGAAGTAATTTCAGTTGTGAGATAATGATTAGTTCATCATGACAAAAAGTACTTTGAACCTGGGTCCTCCAGTTCCCTGTTCCAACACCTTAGCCACCAAATGAAATGGGTTCTTAATTAATGTTATACAATGCTAGTTTGGGAAAATAACTCAGGAATCTCTTCCAAAATTAGACAATCTATGCCAATGTAAGCAGAGACCACTAAACTATAGTTTTAGTGTATTTGTATAAAAAGAAAATATTAAGGAGAACTATTTACAGAATAGACAGTCATGAGGATTTTCTTTGACTGCTATATTCTTTTTCCATGTTTTTACATAAAGGAGTTCAAAGCAGACATATATTGTCTCCAAAATAGCAACTTGCTCTAATGTCTGAGGCATCTAAATTCCAAAACCTTGTGGTTGCAGGAGCCAAGAAAGTCAACATGGCAGGTGAGTAGTACAGTAGTACTCATTCTACTCAGGTGAAATGGCCATTGTCCTCTCTCCATACTTAAATTAACACCTATAATTTCCAGCACCACTGGATAACAGATAATGACATTTTTTAAGGTCTCTGTCTTCTACATTACAATTACCATGCAATCTGTGCATTAGAACTTGAATTGCGAAACAAGCAGTTTTGAATATATATATAAGAGGGTGGGAAAAGTGGGAGTCACTTTAAAGCACAAAGATGAGAAGCTTTCCCATCACCCAAGTCTTCTGATCTCACAACTGGCAGGTCATTATGTTTCTAATATTTACAGTATGCACAGAGAACAAACAACTAATCTTAATCTTATCTTCCTTGCCAAAAGATGAATTCATTGGTGGCTTAGTGAGTCAAAACTTATCAGTTGTCTAGAAAGAGGTGCTTAATTCTAATTCTGTATGAAAAGTTAAAAATGCCTTCTGCTCTTTAAAAAGCAGATATATATATATATATATTATATATCTGGCATTCAGCTTTGTTCGGGTATTTTCCCACGTCATAATAGTGGTGCTTTTAAAGTTGTAGCAACGTTTCAGCAGAATCTCATCTGCCATCATCAGGCTTCTGTATGGAGTTTGTCTGTGAGTCCAACTTTAAAAGCTCACATCACTCTGAGAAGCACAGAGCTGAAGACCAAGCCTGAAGATGATGAATGAGACTTCATCGAAACGTTGCCTAGATACTTCCAATCTTACGCGGGAGAAAACCCGAATAACCAAAGATCCATATATATACAGACGCGTACCTAACATGAAGAATGACACCAGATCCACACCCCTGAGAGCCACACAAGATGCCACCACCACACTTCCATGTAGAAAGCAGACTCACACCCACACAGAAGATGAAACACGACCACGGACCAGAAGCCGCACCGCAGCTGCATCACTACCCACTTCAAACCCCTCTGAGCCATATATGAAGCGAACTGACCTCCACCATGAAGATGCAGCACGACCACGAACTCGAAGCCAAACAGCAAGATCACAGCTCACCAGCTCAAACCCTCCAGCAACTAAGACTAACCTGAGCACAATCAAGCCCCCACCTGAACAGAACACGCCTCCAGCCAATCAGAACACAGCCAACCCCCCAACCAATCAGAACACAGCCAAACCCCCAACCAATGAGAACACACCCCCACCCAATCAGAACACAGCCAAGCCCCCACCCAATCAAGTCACACCCCCACTAGCAGTTAAAAGGAAGAAGCAGCTGCAAGCTCACATCACTCTGAGAAGCACAGAGCTGAAGACCAAGCCTGAAGATGATGAATGAGACTTCATCGAAACGTTGCCTAGATACTTCCAATCTTATGCGGGAGAAAACCCGAATAACCAATGATCCACATACAAGTACCCGCGAGAACCTCAGAAAACAAATATTGCACCTCTACGGGGAGGAATCCCACCATCTGACCAGGACTTATGAAAAACTTGAAATCCAAAGAGCTTCCATTTTATATGACCTCGCATTCCTATGCAACTGCCGAGATCAAAATTTAATTCCCACAAGCTTCCAATTGAAATTCCACACCAACACAGCAGCCACCAAACGCATCCTAAAAAGAACAGAATTGGCCCTAATTAGAAATGAACTTCACACAAAAAGATTTCTCCTAGACCAAATCAACAAAGATCTCCTCACACTTCACCTCAGGCTCAGCAACAAGATTCACCCCTTACTTTGGGACAAATCCAAACAGCTCGCTGTCTGGAGAGCCGAAACACAGACCACCCTCAAGATAGACACACACACCAACAAACTCAGAAAACTACAACAACGCCAGAAACCAACTCCTCCCCCCTCACAGCCACACATGAAACAAACAGTGCACAACATCTCAGACAAGATCCTCACCGAAGCCGAAACCAAGGTCCTTTCTAAAGGATTCAACTTTGCTGTCGCTCCCAAACACATCCCCACAGAAACCATCATATGCGGAGTTGAAACCAGCCTGACCAAAACCAACCCTGATGATGCTAATAGAATCAGACTCGAAATCACCAACATCCTCTGCGCTAGCAAACCACCCAAAAGCAACTTATCCAAAGAAGAACAAACTGCACTACTTAACCTGAAAGAAGACACCAGCATAATAATCCTACCAGCAGACAAGGGAAACGCGACAGTGGTTATGAACACATCTGACTACCAATCCAAGTTAACCAACCTACTCCAAGACCCCACATACAAACCCCTAAAGACAGACCCCACCACCTACCTAGAAAAAACCACCAGATCCAAAATAAAAGCCTCCCCCATCAGTGAAGAAATCCAGCAAAGAATCATACCCAGAGAGAAATCATCCAGATGCCCTAAACTTTATGGTCTCCCCAAGATACACAAAGAAGGAACCCCACTTAGACCAATAGTCAGCTCCATAGGCTCACCTCTACAAAACCTAGCCAAATTTCTCGCCAAACAACTACAGCCCTATGCAGAATCCATCAACTCACATGTAAGAAACTCATTCCAGTTCATCGAGATCATAAAGAAACAAAACTTACAACCCAGTGACCTACTAGTGAGCTTCGATGTCATATCCCTCTTCACCCAAGTGCCAATAAAAGAAGCCTTGACAGCCATCCAAAACAAATACAACCCCCCCAAGCACATCCTAGATCTGACCAACCACTGCCTATCCAATACATACTTCACCTACAATGGACAAAAATACAAACAAATAGAAGGAGCACCCATGGGATCACCCCTCTCACCTGTCATCGCTAACCTCTACATGGAACACTTTGAAACACAAGCTCTAGAAAAATATGATCACAAACCCAAACTCTGGCTCAGATACGTAGATGACACCTTCATAATCTGGCCACACGGGAAAGAAAAACTGAACAACTTCCTCACGCACCTCAACAGCCAACACCCCAAAATACAATTCACCATGGAAACAGAAGCTAACAACCAACTTCCCTTCCTAGATGTCTTGGTATACAAAAAATCCAATGGCTCCCTAGGACACACCATCTACCAGAAGAAAACACATACAAACCGCTATCTACACGCACTCTCACACCACCACCCAGCACAGATCAATTCCGTAGCCGAGACACTCATTTCCAGAACAAAATGCTTAGCCGATGAACAACACCTAGAGACCGAACTACACACTCTCACCGGCGTGCTGACAGCCAATGGATTCCAAAGAAAGAAGATCACCCACCTAATCCAAAAAGAAACCCCAGCCAAAATCCAAGACAAAGAACAACAGAATGGCAAAGCCCTCCTCCCATATATAAAAGGCACTACGGACAAAATCAGCAAGATCCTCCAAAAACACAACATTAAGACAGCATTCTGCACAAACAGAAAGATATCCACCATCCTAAGAAACCCTAAGGACAGAATCGAGTTAGAAAATCAAGGAGTATACGAAATCCCTTGCACTGCCTGCCCCACCACATACATTGGACAGACTAACAGAAGAATAGGTGCACGCATTGAAGAACATAAGAACTCAATCAAAAAGGAAGAACCGACCTCTTCCCTGGTCCAACACCTCAAAGCCACAGGACATGAGATTGACTTTAAAAATACCAAAACTATCGCCAAAACCGAACACTTCAGCAGCAGAATCATCAGAGAAGCCATAGAGATAGAAAAACGCCCACACAGCATGAATAAACGAGATGATGCCTCCCGCCTGCCAGCCATTTGGAAACCCGCCCTCATGAACAGACGCGTACCTAACATGAAGAATGACACCAGACCCACACCCCTGAGAGCCACACAAGATGCCACCACCACACTTCCATGTAGAAAGCAGACTCACACCCACACAGAAGATGAAACACGACCACGGACCAGAAGCCGCACCGCAGCTGCATCACTACCCACTTCAAACCCCTCTGAGCCATACATGAAGCGAACTGACCTCCACCATGAAGATGCAGCACGACCACGAACTCGAAGCCAAACAGCAAGATCACAGCTCACCAGCTCAAACCCTCCAGCAACTAAGACTAACCTGAGCACAATCAAGCCCCCACCTGAACAGAACACGCCTCCAGCCAATCAGAACACAGCCAACCCCCCAACCAATCAGAACACAGCCAAACCCCCAACCAATGAGAACACACCCCCACCCAATCAGAACACAGCCAAGCCCCCACCCAATCAAGTCACACCCCCACTAGCAGTTAAAAGGAAGAAGCAGCTGCAAGCTCACATCACTCTGAGAAGCACAGAGCTGAAGACCAAGCCTGAAGATGATGAATGAGACTTCATCGAAACGTTGCCTAGATACTTCCAATCTTACGCGGGAGAAAACCCGAATAACCAAAGATCCACATACAAGTACCCGCGAGAACCTCAGAAAACAAATATTGCACCTCTACGGGGAGGAATCCCACCATCTGACCAGGACTTATGAAAAACTTGAAGTCCAAAGAGCTTCCATTTTATGTGACCTCGCATTCCTATGCAACTGCCGAGATCAAAATTTAATTCCCACAAGCTTCCAATTGAAATTCCACACCAACACAGCAGCCACCAAACGCATCCTAAAAAGAACAGAATTGGCCCTAATTAGGAATGAACTTCACACAAAAAGATTTCTCCTAGACCAAATCAACAAAGATCTCCTCACACTTCACCTCAGGCTCAGCAACAAGATTCACCCCTTACTTTGGGACAAATCCAAACAGCTCGCTGTCTGGAGAGCCGAAACACAGACCACCCTCAAGATAGACACACACACCAACAAACTCAGAAAACTACAACAACGCCAGAAACCAACTCCTCCCCCCTCACAGCCACACATGAAACAAACAGTGCACAACATCTCAGACAAGATCCTCACCGAAGCCGAAACCAAGGTCCTTTCTAAAGGATTCAACTTTGCTGTCGCTCCCAAACACATCCCCACAGAAACCATCATATGCGGAGTTGAAACCAGCCTGACCAAAACCAACCCTGATGATGCTAATAGAATCAGACTCGAAATCACCAACATCCTCTGCGCTAGCAAACCACCCAAAAGCAACTTATCCAAAGAAGAACAAACTGCACTACTTAACCTGAAAGAAGACACCAGCATAATAATCCTACCAGCAGACAAGGGAAACGCGACAGTGGTTATGAACACATCTGACTACCAATCCAAGTTAACCAACCTACTCCAAGACCCCACATACAAACCCCTAAAGACAGACCCCACCACCTACCTAGAAAAAACCACCAGATCCAAAATAAAAGCCTCCCCCATCAGTGAAGAAATCCAGCAAAGAATCATACCCAGAGAGAAATCATCCAGATGCCCTAAACTTTATGGTCTCCCCAAGATACACAAAGAAGGAACCCCACTTAGACCAATAGTCAGCTCCATAGGCTCACCTCTACAAAACCTAGCCAAATTTCTTGCCAAACAACTACAGCCCTATGCAGAATCCATCAACTCACACGTAAGAAACTCATTCCAGTTCATCGAGATCATAAAGAAACAAAACTTACAACCCAGTGACCTACTAGTGAGCTTCGATGTCATATCCCTCTTCACCCAAGTGCCAATAAAAGAAGCCTTGACAGCCATCCAAAACAAATACAACCCCCCCAAGCACATCCTAGATCTGACCAACCACTGCCTATCCAATACATACTTCACCTACAACGGACAAAAATACAAACAAATAGAAGGAGCACCCATGGGATCACCCCTCTCACCTGTCATCGCTAACCTCTACATGGAACACTTTGAAACACAAGCTCTAGAAAAATATGATCACAAACCCAAACTCTGGCTCAGATACGTAGATGACACCTTCATAATCTGGCCACACGGGAAAGAAAAACTGAACAACTTCCTCACGCACCTCAACAGCCAACACCCCAAAATACAATTCACCATGGAAACAGAAGCTAACAACCAACTTCCCTTCCTAGATGTCTTGGTATACAAAAAATCCAATGGCTCCCTAGGACACACCATCTACCAGAAGAAAACACATACAAACCGCTATCTACACGCACTCTCACACCACCATCCAGCACAGATCAATTCCGTAGCCGAGACACTCATTTCCAGAACAAAATGCTTAGCCGATGAACAACACCTAGAGACCGAACTACACACTCTCACCGGCGTGCTGACAGCCAATGGATTCCAAAGAAAGAAGATCACCCACCTAATCCAAAAAGAAACCCCAGCCAAAATCCAAGACAAAGAACAACAGAATGGCAAAGCCCTCCTCCCATATATAAAAGGCACTACGGACAAAATCAGCAAGATCCTCCAAAAACACAACATTAAGACAGCATTCTGCACAAACAGAAAGATATCCACCATCCTAAGAAACCCTAAGGACAGAATCGAGTTAGAAAATCAAGGAGTATACGAAATCCCTTGCACTGCCTGCCCCACCACATACATTGGACAGACTAACAGAAGAATAGGTGCACGCATTGAAGAACATAAGAACTCAATCAAAAAGGAAGAACCGACCTCTTCCCTGGTCCAACACCTCAAAGCCACAGGACATGAGATTGACTTTAAAAATACCAAAACTATCGCCAAAACCGAACACTTCAGCAGCAGAATCATCAGAGAAGCCATAGAGATAGAAAAACGCCCACACAGCATGAATAAACGAGATGATGCCTCCCGCCTGCCAGCCATTTGGAAACCCGCCCTCATGAACAGACGCGTACCTAACATGAAGAATGACACCAGACCCACACCCCTGAGAGCCACACAAGATGCCACCACCACACTTCCATGTAGAAAGCAGACTCACACCCACACAGAAGATGAAACACGACCACGGACCAGAAGCCGCACTGCAGCTGCATCACTACCCACTTCAAACCCCTCTGAGCCATACATGAAGCGAACTGACCTCCACCATGAAGATGCAGCACGACCACGAACTCGAAGCCAAACAGCAAGATCACAGCTCACCAGCTCAAACCCTCCAGCAACTAAGACTAACCTGAGCACAATCAAGCCCCCACCTGAACAGAACATGCCTCCAGCCAATCAGAACACAGCCAACCCCCCAACCAATCAGAACACAGCCAAACCCCCAACCAATGAGAACACACCCCCACCCAATCAGAACACAGCCAAGCCCCCACCCAATCAAGTCACACCCCCACTAGCAGTTAAAAGGAAGAAGCAGCTGCAAGCTCACATCACTCTGAGAAGCACAGAGCTGAAGACCAAGCCTGAAGATGATTAATGAGACTTCATCGAAACGTTGCCTAGATACTTCCAATCTTACGCGGGAGAAAACCCGAATAACCAAAGATCCACATACTGTTCTGTCCTGAATTTGAATACTCGAAATACCCGCGCCTTGATTGGCTAAGGCGCGGGGATTTCTGATTGGCCAGGCGAGCCGCGCTGATTGGCCCGATTGAAGTCTCCCGCGATTGGCTCACTCCAAGAGCGGGAGACTTGAATCGCTGCCATTGGCCGCAGCCGCCGCAGCGAAAAGGATAAAAGCCGCGGGCTTTTTCCTTTTCGCCGGTTCGGTTCACAACAGTTTAATAAAGAGCTTGAATGATAGTCACAGACTCTGAGCTTTCTTTTGCGGACACGACACTGGCGACGAAGGTGGGATCCCGACCCTGAACCGAACCCCGTGTCCAACAAGAGCCAGTTCCAGTGAAAGAGATGGCGAAGATCGCACCGCCCGCCCCCTTCAACACCGCCAACGAAGACTGGGAATCGTACTCAGACCGGTTCCGAATGTACTTGGAATGCGCCGGAATGAAGGACGCCCCGGGCCCGCTAAAACGCGCCGTCTTCCTTACTCACTGCGGACCAGAGGTCTTCCAGATGGCCAAAGCATTGGCCAAACCGGCAGACGCAACCGCCATGGACTGGGACGTCCTCGAGCCTATACTGCGGCGCCATTACGCCCCCGAGGTCCCCATCCTGATACGGCGCAACGAGTTTTACCGCCAAAATCAGAAACCAGACGAGAAATTGAGCGACTTCGTCGCCGAGCTGCGGCGCCTAGGAGGACTCTGCGAGTTTGAAGGTCTAAACAGCCTCATAAGAGACCGATTCGTGCTCGGCCTATGGGACCCTACACTCCAGAGCCGGCTTATGGCCAAGGGCGACATCAGCCTAGCAGACGCCCTCACCGCAGCCGCAGCCGCAGAGGCAACCCGCTCGTCTGCTGACAGCATGCGAAGATCCGACGCAAAGGGCGGAAACAACAACCCGGCAAGGTCGGCCGACCCTAGAAGTGAATCAACCGCACACTACGGAGAATTCCAGTCAGCCTCCAGCACGTCGGAAGACGAGGAGGACATACATCGCGTGCAGACGGGACGCGGCGACCAGCGAAATCGAAGAGGTCGTAGGTCGAGGACCAACTGTGCCGGGTGCGGCGGCGACCACCCCAGGTCAGAATGCCGATTTTTTGACTCTATTTGTAGGCATTGTGAACGACGGGGTCACATCGCTCGAGTTTGCCGCCAAAAGAAGACCCGCAGCCCGCCCAGATGGGAACAACACGACCGGAAGAAGGAAAGCCCCCCGCCCAAGACCAGAGAGCGCCAACCGGACGGTCGGTGGGACCGTACCCAGCGATCTTCAAGAGGCGGCGACGGTCGGCGAAAAGAAGAAACACACCAGACGGTGACCATCGGCCATGCCATCTCCGACGGCGCCAGAAAGGTACACGTTGAAGTCCATATTGAGGGCCAGCCATGCAAGATGGAAGTGGACTCCAGGTCCTACCTCTCCATGATTGCATGGCGCGAGATTAAGCGGCTCGTACCCACACTCCATAAGAGGAACATTCATACCCAGAAAATCATCATAAAAGACTACCAAGGGAACCGCGTCCCGGTAGTGGGCACCAAGAGCTTCAATGTAACCTACAAGGGCCGCACCGAACAACTGCCACTCACCATCGTCGATCGCGACCGCCCAAGCCTACTGGGCTTACAATGGTTCGCCCCGCTTGACATCGCGCTGACAGGAGTCAACCACGTCGCCGACGACGGTTGGGAACAGCGGCTAGCCCAGGAGTTCCAGGAAGTTTTCGATGGAAGCTTGGGCAAGTACCAGGGGCCCCTTATTTCATTTGACCTAGACCCGAAGGTTCCCCCCAAGCGGCTTAAACCTAGGAGGGTACCATTCGCCCTGAAGCCTAAAATTGACGAGCAGATCAACAAGCTCGTCGAACAGGGGGTGTTACAGCCGATAGACCATGCCCGATGGGAAACCCCTATAGTGACCCCAGTAAAACCAGACGGGTCTGTGAGAATTTGCGGGGACTATAAAGCCACCCTAAATGGTGCATTACAACAAAGCGCCTACCCAGTCCCAATCGTGCAACATCTGCTGCACTCACTGGGAGGGGGCAAGGTCTTTGCCAAGCTCGATCTCGCCCAGGCATATCAGCAGCTACCAGTAGATGAGAAAACAGTGGAAGCCCAGACCATCGTGACCCATCGGGGGGCCTTCAAGTGTAACCGACTCCAATTCGGAGTCAGCGTGGCACCAGGCATCTTTCAAAGCCTGATGGAACGTTTGCTACAGGGCATCGAGGGGGTGGTGCCCTATTTTGATGACGTATTAGTAGCGGCGCCAAACGAAGCCGAATTAGAAAACCGACTCAGACAGGTCTTAACAAAATTTAAAGTGACAGGACTTAAAGTTAAACGAGAAAAATGCCAACTATGCACAAAGCAAGTGGAATTTTTGGGCTACCTTCTAGACCGGCATGGCATTCACCCTACAATTAAAAAAGTGAAAGCCATCAAAGAAGCCCCTACCCCAAAGTCTAAAACGGAACTACAAGCGTTCTTAGGGTTGCTGAATTTTTATAATGTTTTCCTACCCCAAAAGGCTACGGCGGCGGAGCCTTTGCATAGACTCCTGGATAAGGCGGCAACCTGGACTTGGGGGAGACGAGAGCAAACCGCCTTTCAAAAAACCAAAGACCTCCTCACCTCTGACGCCGTCCTGATTCAATTCAGCGAAACCTTGCCCTTAGCTGTCACTTGCGACGCATCACCTTTCGGCGTCGGCGCTCTCCTCAGCCATACCCTCCCCGACAAAAGGGAAGCACCCATCGCTTTTTTCTCCAGGACTCTGACTAAACCAGAGCGGAACTATAGCCAGCTGGACAAAGAAGCCTTGGCTATAGTTGCCGCCGTTAAGCGTTTCCACGAATACCTATATGGCCGCCCGTTCACCATTGTGACAGACCATAAGCCACTGCTGGGAATCCTCGCTGGAAACCGAGCCACCCCGAACATTTTATCACCCCGGATGACAAGGTGGTCCGAGTTCCTGGCAGCCTACAGCTACGAACTGTTACACAAGCCAGGTAAGAAAATTTCGAACGCGGACGCTTTAAGCCGTTCCCCCTTACCAGACTCTGATCCTGACCCAGCACCAACAACAAACACCCTTAGCATTGAGAACCTACCCATTACCGCATCGGACATTGCCAGAGAGACTGTTAAGGATAAGCGTCTGGCGCGAATCCTACATTGGCTAGAAAGAGGCTGGCCTGAAAGGGACAATGACGAATCCATTAAAACGTTCAGAAACCGCCAGACTGAACTTTCACTTCTTAAGGGATGTATCTTGTGGGGTGACAGGGTAGTCATCCCGGACAGATTGCAAGGGAGGGTCTTAGAGATGCTGCATGAGGGTCATCCTGGCATCGTCAGGACTAAAGCCCTGGCCAGGAGTTACGCTTGGTGACCGGGGATGGACAAACAGATCGAGCAATGGGTCGCCAAATGCCATCGATGCCAGGAGACCAGACCCAGCCCACCCGCAGCACCCATCCGGGACTGGGAAATACCAAGGGGGCCCTGGTCCAGAATCCATTTAGACTTTGCGGGTCCAACAAATGGGCATACCTTTTTGATCACAGTCGACGCTTACTCCAATTGGTTGGAAGTAAGCGATATGAAATCCACTACCACGGAGGCTGTCATCAAAGAACTGTGTAAACTGTTTTCCACGCACGGCCTCCCAGACATCGTCGTCTCAGATAACGGGCCCCAGTTTACTTCCCTCGAGTTTGAAAGGTTTTTGGCGGAGAGGGGCATCCGCCACGCATTAACGGCACCGGCGCATCCGGCGGCGAACGGTAGAGCGGAACGGATGGTCCAGTTTACTAAAAAAACCCTCCGGAAAATGGACCACGGGGAGATCAACGACAAAATCAACAAACTCCTCTTCATACAACACATCACCCCTAACACCACTACCAACAAGAGCCCAGCCGAACTGTTAATGGGCAGGAAGCTGAGGTCCCCACTCGACAGGTTGCACCCGACTTACAACCCGGAGCGGCCCCCAGACTCCAGCTCCAAATACCGGACATTTGCCCCCGGTGACTTAGTTTACGCCAAAAATCTGACGGGGGACCCCCTATGGATCCCAGCCGTCATCACTCAAATCACCGGTCCACGGTCGTACCGGCTCCAAACCACCGACAGGCGAGCCTGGAAACGACACATCGACCAGCTCCGGTCACGTACGGCAACAGACCTCAACCCCCAAGACTCGAACCAAGGGGGGAGGGAACACCCGAATAAAATAGCGCAAGAAAAAATCCAAAAATACTCACCGGAACGCAGCCATCGCGAGTCCCCTCCGGAGAAGAACCACCTGGCCAGCTCAACCGACACGGAGAAACCAAGCAGGAGCGGCGAAACCCGCAGCTCAACCGACCCGGTAGGCCCAGGCGGGAGCCACGGAGAACGAACCGGCCCGATCATCCAGCCGGTTCACACAGAGGGAGGAGCAGCCAAAAAGATGACCGCTCCGGCCGAGGTACAGCTTGAAACTGAGTTGCGCAGGTCAACTAGGACTAGACGGAGCCCCGCCTACCTGCGTGACTACGCTACGTGATGGACCATACCAAGAGGGGAGGGGTGTTCTGTCCTGAATTTGAATACTCGAAATCCCCGCGCCTTGATTGGCTAAGGCGCGGGGATTTCTGATTGGCCAGGCGAGCCGCGCTGATTGGCCCGATTGAAGTCTCCCGCGATTGGCTCGCTCCAAGAGCGGGAGACTTGAATCGCTGCCATTGGCCGCGGCCGCCGCAGCGAAAACGATAAAAGCCGCGGGCTTTTTCCTTTTCGCCGGTTCGGTTCACAACAGTTTAATAAAGAGCTTGAATGATAGTCACGGACTCTGAGCTTTCTTTTGCGGACACGACACATACAAGTACCCGCGAGAACCTCAGAAAACAAATATATATATATATATATATATATATATATATATATATATATATATATATATATATATATATATATATATATATATAATGTTAAGGCTGGTTTTTTGCTGACATCTTGGAAAGTTTGCTCAGCATTTGATTGTCTTTAACAATTCTACTGGGCTAGATAACCCTTACACTATTCCATTTACCTGCCATCATCTATCAACAGATCTTATTTTCTTTTAATATCCTTTAACCTACTATCTATTCCAAACTATTGTTTTGTTGTTCTTGTTTAACTCCATCGTGATCATTTGAAAACAAACAGGAAGGCAATGAAAATAGATACTTCAAACCAGGGGTGGGATTCTATCAGTTTGCACCTATTCACTACAACCGGTTGTTAACATTCTAAGCAGTTCAGAGAACCATTTGTTAGAAGAAATTCCTGGCCTAATCCTGTAAGGAAGGCAGGAAGGAAACATTCTGGTGTTGCTTACAGAAACTGCTTCTCTGTTAACCCTTATTACATTCTTCGCAGGACTAGTCTCTGGAGTTTTTTTCCCCTCCTTTGCTGGCACTTTGCTTGTGTGGAGTGACCATTCAAAGTTACAGTGGCACTGAAAAAAGTGACTTATGACCATTTTTCACACTTACGATATCGCAGCATCCCCACAGTCATGAGAGGCCAGGCGAGGAGATGTGTGCCTCTATGTGAGTGATATTGAGTTGGCACACCCAGCCAATAACATGACCACCAAGCCATGCCTACCACCTAAGCCATACCCACAGAACCGGTTGTTAAAAAGTTTGAATCCCACTCCTGCTTCACATGAACATGATACCATAAAGCTGGAAGATCAGCCATTCTTCAATTGTACTGTGAAGTCTCTTTCTATATTTGAATAAGCATTTGATTACCATGAATCCTGCCCGGAGGAGTATTTTGAAATCTAGACTGTATACAAATGCATTGTCTTAATTTTTAGTTTTGGTTTCTGTTGTTAAGAAAAAAAAATTACTTTTTTTTTTCATTTAATTGTATATATGCAAGATTAATTGAGGAAGGGCAGAGACTGGCAGAAGCAACAGATTTTTCCTTTCCTTTGCCCCAGAAATGTAAATTTAGGTTATCTGCATGATCTGTTCTTCTTTCTTTCTCAGTAGCAATATTTGAACAGGCACCAGAATCTCACCATTTGGCAACCTTTAAAAGCATTGCAGCTGTTATAGGTTCTTAAACTTCCCTTTCAACTTTTAAATGCCTTTAAGGTTTATGAAAAGGTGATGGACTAAGCGCCGCGGTTCTTCTGTTGTTTGAAATATGGATGATGTCTGGGCAGCAACTACTAAGAATTTTGTGATAAACTGTCAGTAGTTTTGGGAAGATTTCATAAAAGAGACTGAAACTAAACAAAAGCAGATGCCATTCTAAGCTTGAAGAGTCAGATGTATCCACAGTAGAAGATTGGATTATAATTCTGACAGAACTTGTGGAAATGGCAAAGCTGACAAGTTTAGTTGGGGAAAAATCATTCAGTCTTTTTTTTCTTTGAGAGGCTGGAAACTTTATATGGACCTGTTGTGTATGCCAGCCATTCATTTTCTTCTAAAGAGCAGTGGTATTCGCATGAAACTTTGTCATGTGTATGGGATATAAAAGATTTTTATATTTCTCTGTGGTGACTGTCATTTGTGCTATTGATGAATCACAAACCATTTATACACATGTTTCAACCATGTCTTGTTATCATCTCATTTTCATTATTTTAGTTGGAGATTGCAACCTTATGAAAAAGAAGAATGTAACGGATCCTTTATTAAATCTTCCATTATCTGGTTGAGGTTAAAATCATGTTTCCATGGCTGTGATTTGGATGTGCTAGATTTTGAAGCATTTTTCTTAAATGTCCCAAAGAAGCAACTGGACTTCCTGGTTTTCCTTTGAAGATGTTTCGCTTCTCATCCAAGAAGACAGACCAGAAATAAAAGTTAAAATTGTTAAGTACTGAACATGGGTCGGAGTAAATGGAGACAGCCTCTGAATAGTGAACTTTCAGCTCTTTATTTGCATAGTGACTTCTCGAAACAACAACAGTGAACTCTGCCTTATATAGGCAACCCTTGTGAGAATTGTCCAATAACGAGCTATGAACACTAGCTCTTTTAACCAATAAGAATTCTCTGTTAAGGGCCAATCGGATTCCTCAGAACTAACCAATCTGATCTGGCCACCTAACAGCCAATCAGAAGTGCAGGGCCAGAACCCTGCACTTTACCTCAAGCTCATACTTTATTAACTATGGTACATACACAACACCCCTTCCCCCTGGCTTCTTAATTACGGTGTAGTTATATAGTCCCTTAGATAGGACGGTTGTCTTTTAACTCTTTCGGATTTTTGTTGGATTGGTTGGTTGCAATCCTGTTGAGGTAGATTGTTGTTTGGCAGTGGATCTGCTTCTTGCTCAGCTGCAATTTCTTGTGGTGCAAATGTTTCTCCTTCCTGCTCCATTTCCTGAGTATCACTTAGTTCGTCGCTACCTTCGAGCAGATTCCCTGGAACTTCATCTTCTTCTGTAGCTCCCCCCCCCTCGGTTTGGTCATGGGAGAGTTGTTGACTGGCCGTTGTGAGTCGTGACCGTAATTGGTCGATATGCCATTTCCACAGTTTATTGTCACAGCATTTCACTGCGTAGGATTTAGGGCCGGTCACTTGTACTACTGTCGCCTCTATCCATAACGGGTCACCCGATAAGTTCCGTGCGTAAACGAGGTCTCCTACCTGGAAGGTGCGACAGCGGCTGCTGGATCCTATTGGCTTTTCCAGTTCGTAAGCAGGATGCAACTGGTCGAGGTGGGAGCGGAGTCTTCGTCCCATCAGTAGTTCGGCGGGAGTTCTGCCGGTAACGCTATGTGGAGTTATGTGTTGCAAAAAGAGAATTTGGTTGACCTTGTCATCGATATTGTCATAGTCCACTTTTTGCAAAGTCTTCTTAACAAATTGGACCATGCGTTCAGCTCGGCCATTGGTCGCAGGGTGTGCAGGCGAGGTGAGCGCATGGCGGATGCCGCGGTCAGCGAGGTACTGCTCGAACATTAGTGCTGTAAACTGTGGCCCGTTATCGGACACCAGGACATCTGGGAATCTGTGGGTTGCAAAGAGTCTGTTTAGAATTTTGATGACCGCCTCGGAGGTTGTAGCCGTCATATGATGAATTTCTAACCAATTGGAGTATGTGTCGACTGTCAGCAGGAAGGTATAGCCCTTGGTTGGCCCCACGAAATCCAGGTGGATTCTGGACCAGGGTCCATGTGGCGTCTCCCATTCAGTAGGCATGGCTTTTGGTGGGGCGTTGCTGACTTGTTGGCAATTGGAACACGCTTTAACCCACTCCTCGATTTGCCGGTCCATGCCCGGCCATCATGCGTAGCTTCATGCAAGCGCCTTCATTAGCACGATGCCGGGGTGGCCCTCATGCAGAATTCGCAGCAGGGTCTTCCGGAGTCGCTCTGGGACAACGACTCTATCGCCCCAGATGATACAGCCTTTTTGGGAAAAAAGTTCAGTCTGTCGAGATTTGAATGGTGCGAAGTCATCTGGTACTTGGTCCAATGGCCATCCAAGTTCTACCCAGCCTAGGACTCGAGCTAGGGTGTGGTCTCGTTTGGTTTCTCTCATGATGTCTTGGGCGGTCATAGGTGGCGAGTTGAGTGTTTCAATCTGCAATGTGGTTGCCGTTGGTGCCAGATCGTCGAGAGTCTCTGGAAGCGGTGCTCGGCTTAATGCGTCGGCGTGGGGAATGGCTTTCCCTGGGCGATATTGCAGGCGATAATTATAAGCAGCTAGGAATTCTGACTATCAGGTCATTCTAGGGGATAATATGTAGGGGGTTGGCTTGTCCCCGGCTATTATCCCTAGCAACGGTTTGTGGTCAGTTATAATGGTAAATGTCCTTCCATACACATATTCATGAAATTTTTTTACAGCTGAAATGATTGCGAGGGCTTCTTTATCAATTTGTCCATAGTTCCGCTCTGCTTGTGAAAGAGTCTTCGAAAAGTATGCAACAGGGGCTTCATTCCCATTAGGCAGTACATGGCTCAAAATGGCGCCCATCCCGAAAGGCGATGCATCGCAGGTTATAACTAACGGCAAAGTCTCGTTATACTGCATAAGTACAGAGTCAGATGTGAGCAGTTTTTTAACATTCCAGAACGCTTGCTCTTCCCGGTAACCCCACACCCACAATGCTTTCTTATCTAATAATCAGTGTAATGGTTCAGCGACAGTTGCCTTGTGCGGTAAAAACACATTATAGAAATTAATGAGGCCTAAGAACACCTGGAGATCGGCCTTGTTGCGTGGCCTGGGAGCGTTTTTGATCGCTTTTAATTTACTGTTGGTAGGATGAATGCCCTGGCTATCAATCCGATACCCTAGAAACTCAACATTGTCAGTATACATCTTGAAAATGGCGGCGCGCATGGACGCAGCGGCTTATGGCTCTCCCGTTCGGTGTTCTTTTTTGTTGTTTGTATACGTCTTTCTCGTTTACCTGTGGACTATCGGTTCTACGAACCAACTCTACACACGATCGGACATCATAGGTATAGGAAACCAATACCAGACGTCTGTTTCGAGTGACTTTCACCGCACACATAACATCCCCGACGAGATAGCGAGACCCAGTACATTCTCTGTGACGGAGGACGATGTCAGACGGGTGCTCCGTGCAGTGAACCCCAGGAAGGCAGCTGGTCCAGATGGAGTTCCTGGTAAGGTGCTCAGGGCATGTGCCCCCCAGCTCGCCTCCATCTTCAAAGACATCTTCAACCTCTCCCTGGCCCAGGCAGTTATACCATCCTGTCTGAAATCTGCCACAATCATCCCTGTGCCGAAGAAATCTTCCATCTCCAGCCTCAATGATTACCGTCCAGTGGCGCTCACTCCTGTAATCATGAAGTGCTTTGAGAGGCTGGTGCTCCGGCACATCATCAACCATCTTCCTCCGGATCTCGACCCCCACCAGTTCGCCTACCGCACGAACCGGTCTACAGAGGATGCCATAGCCATAGCTCTGCATGCTGCGCTGAACCACCTGGAGCAGCAGCAGAGCTATGTCCGGATGCTCTTTGTGGACTACAGCTCTGCCTTTAACACAATCATCCCAGGAATACTGACCAAAAAACTGGACACATTAGGTTTGCCCCCCCTCATATGTGCCTGGATAAAGGACTTCCTAAGTGACCGGCCCCAGACTGTAAGGCTTGGCCCCCACCTCTCCTCCACACGCACATTGAGCACTGGCTCCCCACAGGGCTGTGTGCTGAGCCCACTCCTGTACTGCCTCTACACCCACGACTGCAGTCCACAGCATGACAGCAACCTCATTGTGAAGTTCGCTGATGACACCACAATGGTCGGACTCATCTCGAAGGGAGACGAGGCAGCCTACAGGAAGGAGGTCCTGATGTTGACAGCTTGGTGTTCAGAAAACAACTTAGCTCTGAACACCAAGAAAACTAAGGAACTCATTGTGGACTTCAGGAGGCACAACACCGACCTGGCTCCCCTCTACATCAATGGAGAGCAGGTGGAGAGGATCCACACCTTCCGGTTTCTGGGTGTCATCATTGCCGACAAAATCTCCTGGACGGAAAACATCACGGCAGTCATCAAGAAGGCCCAGCAGAGACTCCATTTCCTGCGGGTGCTCAGGAAGCACAACCTGGACTCCAGCCTGCTGATTACCTTCTACCGTGCGTCCATTGAAAGCCTGCTGACATACTGCATCACAGTGTGGTATGGCAATTGCACCATGGCAGACAGGGAGAGACTACAGAGGGTAGTCAAAGCAGCTCAGAAGATCATTGGCTGCCCTCTCCCCTCCCTGTCGGACATCTACTCTTCCCGCTGTCTTAGCAGAGCTGTGAACATCATAAAAGACAGCTCCCATCCTGGTTATGGACTGTTTGACCTGTTGCCCTCAGGGAGGCGCTACAGGAGCATCAGGTCAAGGACAAATCGCCTCAAGAATAGTTTTTTCCCCAAAGCCATAACCATTTTGAACTCACACATGCACTGATTCCAGTCCTGCCAAATATACTGTAAATATACTCAGGGACAACTGTGAATAATCTCGTGCAATATCACTTTTTTATCTTTTTTTATTACTGTGTTAGCTGACATGTGCAATATGTGATTATATTTTAGATGTATATTCTCTTGACATGCATGTCTGCACTGAACGATGAGTTGCTCTAATCTCACTGTGTATGCGTATAATGCAAATTGTACATGTGGATAGTGACAATAAAAGGCATTCTAATTCTAATTCTAATTCTATACAATTGACATTTATTTTTTTTCACCTTAAGTCCGGCCTCTTGAATTTTTTTTAGGACGCATTTCAAACGGTCCTGTAAGATGTTTTGGGTAGGGGCTGCAATTAATACATCATCAAAATAAGGGACCATGCCCTTGATTCCTTGTAATAACCTTTCCATAAGGCTCTGGAAGATCCCCGGGGCTACACTAACTCCGAATTGCAATCGGGTACATTTAAAGGCACCCCTGTGCGTTACAATTGTTTGGGCTTGAGCTGTTTTTTCATCCACTGGTAATTGTTGATAAGCTTGGGCTAAATCTAATTTAGCGAAAAACTTACCGCCCCCCAAGGAATGGAGGAGGTGCTGCACCACCGGAACTGAACACGCATTCTGCTGTAGGGCGTGGTTCAAAGTGGCCCAGTAGTCCCCACAAATTCGGATTGACCCATCTGGCTTAATGGGTGTTACAATAGGGGTTTCCCATGGAGAGTGATCGATGGGCTTCAACACCCCTTGAGCAATTAACTTGTCGAGTTGTTCGTCGATTTTTGCTTTAAGAGCGAATGGAACTCGACGGGGCTTCAAGCGAATGGGAGCTACTTTTGGATCTAGACTGAATGAGATAGGGGTCCCCTTATACTCGCCTAAGCTGTCCGCGAAGACGTCGCTGAACTCAGAGATAAGGTCTTCCTCCCACTCACAACCACCGACTCGGTTCACGCCGGCCACTTCAATGCCGAGTGGTGCCTAGTAGGCCTAGTAGGCTAGGCCTATCTCTATCGATGACCATTAGAGGTAAGTACGCTGTATGTTTCTTGAAGGAGACTCGGACTCGACAGGACCCGACAACGGGGATTCGATTTCCTTGGTAGTCCTTGAGGATGAGGCATTGAAATTGGAGGCCTTGGCGTTGAATTGTGGGGATGAGTTGCTTGAGTGTCTTCCAAGGCACCATCGAGAGGGACGATCCCAAGTCGACCTCCATGTGGCAAGGCTGGTTCTCGATGGCTACCGTGACCCGGATTTTCTTAGTGTCCAAAGCTGAGGCATGACCGATAGTGATAGTATGGTGAGCCTCTTCTCTTTGCAAAGCTCGATTTCTGTAGGAGTGGTTTAGTGGCTCTCACCTTACAGGACAGTTTCCTGTCGATTGGCGATAGTTGGCCCCTTTTGAGGCCTGGCTGGGTCCTGGTAAACTGCAGCAGACCCGGCCGATGTGGCCTCATTTCCTGCACTCATGGCAGAGTGTGTTGCGGAATTTGCATTCGGCCCTGGCGTGGTTGGCTCCACAGCCAGCGCAAGGGCGTAAAGGCTTCGGGCGAAGGTCCCGGTCGGACCGCAGTCGATGGACCCCTTCTTCGTCACTGTCTGACGACGAAGAGAGGTCCTCATGGTGCGTTGTTGATAGCTGCCCTTCTGAGTTGGGTAAGATTTCGCTGACCGGTGGTGATACCGGAGTGCGGCTTCGCCGTAATTATGCAGCTGACTTTTTGGTCGCCTCCGCAGCCGTGGCTTCGGTGATGGCGTCGGCAAGGCTGATGTCGCCTTTCGCCATCAGCTTGCTTTGCAGGCCTAGTGCATCTAATCCCAGAACTATTCGATCTCTCAGTGCCTCCTCTGAATCGGCAAACCTGCAGAGGCCCCCTAAATTTCAGAGGTCCACCACGAAATCGGCCACGCTCTCCCCTTTTCGTTGGTTTCTCTGATAAAACTCGTGGTGTCTCACGAGTGTAGGCATGGTTGGCGCGTAATGGTCTCTCAGGATGGATTCGAGGTCGTCCCAGCTCATGGCTTTCACTTCTTGAGGTTTGGCTAGTGCTTTAGCCATCTTAAATACGGCTGGGCCGCAATGCGTCAGGAACAGCGCCCTTTTCTTTGCTGGTGTGGCGTCCTTCAAGTTATTCATCTCGAGAAACATTTGGAAGCGATCCATGTAGGATTCCCAATCCTCTTGGTTCGGATCGAATGGAGCGGGTGGTACGATGCCGCCGGACATGGTTCCGTTGTTGGCGTCGTCTATCACGTGCTCGGTATTGCTTTCTGGCTTCTTCGGTTCAGACGTCTCCACATCCCATCCTCGTCGCCAGTGTTAAGTACTGAACATGGGTCGGAGTAAATGGAGACAACCTCTGAATAGTGAACTTTCAGCTCTTTATTTGCATAGTGACTTCTCAAAACAACAACAGTGAACTCTGCCTTATATAGGCAACCCTTGTGAGAATTGTCCAATAACGAGCTATGAACACTTGCTCTTTTAACCAATAAGAATTCTCTGTTAAGGGCCAATCGGATTCCTCAGAACTAACCAATCCGATCTGGCCGCCTAACAGCCAATCAGAAGTGCAGGGCCAGAACCCTGCACTTTACCTCAAGCTCATACTTTATTAACTATGGTACATACACAACAAAAATAAGCAAAAAAAAATAGTAAGAGAATACTTGTCTGATCTTGATGAAAACAAATCACCGGGTCCTGATGGATTACATCCCAGAGTTTTAAAGGAGCTGGCAGAGGTTATCTCAGAACCACTGCACCATATCTTTCAAAAATCCTGGAGCACCGGGGAACTACTAGAGGACTAGAAAAGAACTGATGTGCTTCCCATCTTCAAAAAAGGAAAAAACAACAACAGACCCATGAAACTATAGACCAATCAGCCTAACATCAATACACGGGAAGATACTGGAAAAGATAATAAAAAACCAGATCTGCCAACTTCTAGAAACAAGTAAAGTAATAACTAGCAGTCAGCACGGGTTTGTTAAAAACAGATCATGCCAAACCAATTTTATTTTATCCTTCAACACAATGACTAAATTAGTAGACCAGCAAAATACTGTGGACATAATATATTTAGATTTCAGCAAGGCATTTGATGAAGTAGACCACCATCTACTTCTTAGTAAGCTAGAAAAAAGTGGAATAGATTGCACCACCACTAGATGAATTCGCAACTGGCTGGCAAACTGTACTCAATGAGTAGTCCTTAATGGGTCTAAGTCTACATGGAGGGAAGTAAGCAGTGGGGTGCCACAAGGTTCCTTCTTAGGCCCAGTACTCTTCAATATCTTCATTAACGACTTAGATGAGGGAATAGAAGGGGAACTTACTAAATTTGCAGATGATACTAAGCTGGCAGGAATAGCTAAAACCCAAGAAGATAGCCTCAAGATCCAGATGGATCTTGACAGCCTAGAACACTGGGCCATATCTAATAAAATGAAATTCAATATAGAGAAAAGTAAAGTCCTACACTTAGGCAAGAAAAAACAAAAGTACACATATAGACTGGGTGAAACCAGACTCAATAGCAGTAATTGTGAGAAGGGTCTTGGAGTCTTAGTGGACAACCAGCTAAATATGAGCCAGCAGTGTGCAGCCGCCACCAAAAAAGCTAATGCAATCCTAAGTTGTATTAACAGAGGGATACAGTCAAGATCAAGGGAAGTACTAATACCACTCTATAAAGCCTTAGTAAGACCACACCTAGAGTACTGCATCCAGTTTTGGTCACCACATTATAAAAAAGATGTTGAGACTCTAGAAATAGTACAGAGAAGAGCAACCAGGATGATTAGGGAACTGGAGACTAAAACATACAATGAGCGGTTGCAGGAACTGGGCTTGGCTAGTCTAGTAAAGAGAAGGAGATATGATAGCAGTCTTCCAATATTTGAGGGGCTGCTACAAGGAGGAGGTCAAGCTATTTTCTAAAGTGCCTGTAGGCCAGACAAGGAATAATGGATGGAAAATGAACAAGGAGATATTTAACCTGGAAATAAGGAGAAACTTTCTGACAGTGAGAACAATCAACCAACGGAACAGCTTGCCCTCGGAAGTTGGGGGAGCTCCATCAATTGAGACTTTCAAGAAGAGATTGGACTACCATTTGTCAGAAATGGTGTAGGGTCTCCCACTTGGACAGGGGATTGGACTAGATGACCTACAAGGCCCCTTCCAACTCTATAAAGCTTCTTGGATTCTTATAAACAGATTCTGAATGCTTCTCCACAAAATGTCTTGCTTTCAAGAATTTGTGCAGCCCAACAATGATCATATCAATCTCTCTTCCATTGTGATACTGTAAAAATGTTGCTGCTGAACATTCTGAGCACAATGATCTTGTACTGCAGGGAGAGTAGACTATAGTACCTGAATCTAAAATGCATACAAGGCTAATGGTAATTTAGGAGATGCACCAAGTTGTGGTGTGAATCAAATAGGTTCTCTGCCCTAGGCAAACATGGACTCAGATATGAGCTGTGCTGCTTATATGCCCTCTTCAATCTGATCTATGAACCAAATTGGACACTGTTTTAATTGATTGCTTCTTTGGGGATTTAAGTTAAAACCATTCTAAATAAATACATAATTTTCATACCTGATTATTAAAATTGACAAAACTTCTTTGTTATTGATTCTGGGTTTTTTTTTTGAAGTCATTATATTTATATTACTTTATTATAACTTTATTGGTGAGCCATCAGAAAATCATTGTATAGTCTTAAAAAATCATTGTGTAGTCTTAAAACACTATTAACACAGTGCTTTTATTATTGTTGTTGGTCATAGAGTTAGCCAGATATGTAGATTGGATTTGGCATTTTATCTGCCTATCAAGTCCTTTCTAAGAACCTAGGACAGTGGTGGCTAACCTCAGGGGTGGGATTCAAATTTTTTAACAACCGGTTCTGTGGGCATGGCTTAGTTGGTGTTCATGTGACTGGCAGGGTGTGGCCAGTTCAACATCACTCACATCGAGTCATGCATCTCCTCACCTGGCCTCTCATGACTGTGGGGATGCTGCAACAGTCATAAGTGTGAAAAATGGTCATAAGTCACTTTTTTCAGTGCCATTGTAACTTTGAATGGTCACTCCACACAAGCAAAGTACCAGCAAAGGAGGGGGGGGGGAAAACTCCAGAGATGTTCCTGAGACAGGAAGTCTATGAATGTAATAAGGGTTAACAGAGAGGCAGTTTCTATAAGCAATACCAGAATGTTTCCCTCCTTCCTTCCTTACAGGATTATGCCAGTAATTTCTTCTAACAACCGGTTCTCCGAACTGCTTAGAATGTTAACAACCAGATCTAATGAATAGGTGCGAATCTGTAGAATCGCACCCCTGGCTAACCTTTTTCAGTTCCCATGCTGATAATTGCACGTAGAATAGAGCTGGAAGGGAACTTGGAGATTGTTGTGAATGAATAATACCAATAAAGTATATTGAGCTTGAAGTCAAGTGAAAGGGTTCTGGCCCTGCACTTCTGATTGGCTGTTAATGGCAGGATCGGATTGGTCCGTTCAGGAGCATCTGATTGGCCATTAACAGGCCATTCCTATTGGTTAACAGAGCTAGCGCTCTAGGTTTGCTATTGCTTGAAGAGTTAATAAGTTGCCTATATAAGGAAGGCTATAGCAGCCCTCAAGTCGAGCTGTCACAATATGTAAATAAAGAGTTTAAAGTTCACTGTTTCTACCGGCTCGTCTCCATAATTCACACCCATGCTCCAGACTTAACACTGGTGACGAGGATGGGATTGGATGACATCAGAGCCAACTAAGCACGTGGCTGAAGCGCACAATGGTGGAACCATGTCCGGCGGCGTAGTACCACCCGCTCCATTCGATCCAGCTCAAGAGGATTGGGAGTCCTACATGGATCGTTTTCAAATGTTTTTGGAAACGAATAATCTGAAGGATGCCACACCCGGGAAGAAATGGGTGGTATTCCTAACGCACTGCGGCCCGGCGGTTTTCAAAATGGCTAAGGCATTAGCGAAACCGGCAGAAGTGAAGGCCATGGACTGGGATGTCCTCAAACCGCTACTAAGGGCCCACTATGCACCAACTGTTCCAACACTCGTAAGACGACACGAGTTCTATCAAAGAAACCAGCGGAAAGGAGAAAGCGTCACCAATTTCGTTGCAGACCTCCGGAACTTGGGAGGCCTTTGCGATTTCACCGACCTAGAAGAGGCCTTGAGAGACCGAGTAGTCCTTGGGCTAGATGCTCTAAACGTACAGAGCAAAATAATGGCAAAGGGCGACATCACCCTTAAAGATGCCATAGCTGAAGCTACAGCAGCAGAGGCGACCAAGAAATCAGCGCTCCAGCACACCCACCGGCCGGCGAAATTTCACCTAATGCAGAAGGGCAGCTACCGACAGCCAACCATGAGGACCTCTCTTTGTCGTCAGACAGCGACGAAGAAGAGGTCCATCGCCTGCGGTCTGACCGGGAATGATGCCCGAAGTCCCAGCAACCGTGCGCTGGCTGCGGGGCCAACCATTACTGCTCCGACTGCAAATTCCGCAACGCGCTCTGCCACGAGTGCGGGAAATGAGGCCACATCGGACGGGTCTGCAGAAGCCTCCTCGGACCCAGCCAGACCTCAAAAGGAACCAATCTCCGCCAATCGACAGGGAATCGCCCTGTAAGGTGAGAACCAGTAAACCACTCCTACAGAAACCGACCCGTGAATTGTCTAGCGAGACGGGAAGAGGCCCACCAAACACTAGCTATTGGCCATGCCTCTTCACTAGACACTAAGAAAATTCGGGTCAACGTGAACATTGAAAATTGGCCTTGCCAAATGGAAGTTGACTTGGGATCATTTATTTCAATGATCTCATGGAAGACCCTCAAGCAACTCATCCCCACTATCTGGCGCCAAGACCTTCAATTCCAATGGCTCGTGTTAAAGGACTACCAGGGGAACCGAATTCCAGTCGCAGGATCCAGTCGAGTCTGGGTTGCATTCAAGAACCGCACGGCGTACTTACCCCTGACGGTGATCAATAAGGACCGGCCTAGTCTGTTAGGCCTGCAATGGTTTGCAGCACTCAGCATTGAAGTGGCTGGCATTAACCGAATCGGCGGCAGTGACTGGGAGGAAGACCTTGCCCACGAATTCAGGGACGTCTTCGAGGAAAAGCTTGGCGAGTACAAGGGGACCCTGATATCCTTTAGCCTTAATCCAAAGATAGCTCCCATCCGCCTTAAGCCTCGTCGAGTTCCGTTCGCTCTAAAGCCAAAAATCGACGAGCAGCTTGATAAGTTGATTGCCCAGGGAGTGTTAAAGCCAACTGACCACTCCCCATGGGAAACACCGATTGTGACACCATTTAAGCCGGACGCCTCCATTAGAATTTGTGGGGACTACTGAGCCACCCTAAACCACGCCCTGCAACAGAACCCATATCCGGTGCCGGTGGTACAACACCTCCTCCTAGGAGGCAGAAAAGTCTTCGCTAAACTAGACTTAGCTCAGGCTTATCAGCAACTGCCGGTTGACAAAAAAACGGCACAGGCACAGACTATCGTAACACACCGAGGTGCCTTCAAGTGTACACGGCTTCAATTCGGAGTCAGTGTGGCCCTGGGGATCTTTCAGAGCCTAATGGAGAGACTATTGCAGGGGATCAAGGGCGTTGTCCCCTATTTTGATGATGTGCTCATTGCCGCCCTCACTCCAAAAATCTTACAGGAGCGTTTAAGACTGGTATTATGAAAATTCCAGGAAGCAGGCTTGAAAGTCAAAAGAAATAAGTGCAAACTGTGTACCGATTGTGTTGAATTTTTAGGGTATTTAATTGACAGTCAGGGTATTCACCCTACCGATAGCAAATTGAGAACAATAAAAAACGCTCCCAGACCCCAGAACAAGACCTCCAGGTGTTCTTAGGCCTCATCAATTTTTATAATGTATTCTTGCCGCACAAGGCGACTGTCGCTGAACCGTTACATCATCTATTAGATAAAAAATCGATTTGGGTATGGGATCACAAAGAAGAGCAGGCATTCCGTAATGTGAAAAAACTACTGACTTCGGACACCGTACTAATACAGTACAATGAGACTTTGCCAATAAACATTACATGTGATGCATCGCCTTTTGGAGTGGGCGCCATTTTGAGCCATGTGTTACCTAATGGTAACGAAGCTCCTGTTGCTTACTTCTCAAATACGCTCTCGAAAACTGAGTGAAATTACAGCCAGATCAATAAAGAAGCCCTGGCGATCGTATCAGCTGTTAAAAGATTTCATGAGTACGTGTACGGCCGGGTTTTCACCATTGTAACTGACCACAAACCATTGCTGGGGATCATCGCTGGGGACAAGCCAACTCCCTACATACTTTCTCCCAGAATGACCCGCTGGTCAGAATTCTTGGCTGCCTACAATTATCGGCTACAATATCATCCCGGTAAAGCCATTCCCCATGCCAACACGCTGAGACGTACACCACTCCCTGAAACTATCAACAATCCTGCACCACGATGACGGCGTTGCAGATCAAGACACTCCACACATCGCCATTAATGGCCCGTGACATCGCGAAGAAATAAAACGCGACCCCATCTTAGCACGAGTCCTCACATGGGTGAAATGCGGATGGCCATTGGACCAAGTACCAGACGACTTTGCACCATTCAAAAGTCGTCAAACAGAATTGTTCTCGCAGAAGGGCTGTGTCATCTGGGGCGATAGAGTCATTATCCCAGAATGACTCCAACAGACATTGCTAAGAACCTTGCATGATGGCCACCCTGGCATCATGCACATGAAGGGCCTTGCACGAAGCTACGCATGGTGGCCAAGCATCGACAGACAAATTGAATTGTGGGTTAAAACTTGCAGGAGATGCCAAGAAGTAAGCAACACTCCACCAAAGGCAACCCCAACTGAATGGGAGACGCCGCGGGGACCCTGGTCCCGCATCCATCTGGACTTTGCCAAGCCGACCAAGGGCTACACGTTTTTGCTAACCATCGGCGCCTACTCGAATTGGCTCAAGATTCACCGAATGAGCAACACGACCACCGACGTGTTCATCAAAAGACTGGAAAGACTGTTTGCAACCCACGGATTAACAGATGTTCTGGTATCCGACAACGGACCCCAGTTTACCGCGCTGTCTTTTGAGCAGTACCTGGCTGACCGCGGTATCCGACATGCGCTCACTTCACCTGCACACCCTGCTGCCAATGGTAGGGCTGAGTGCATGGTACAATTCGTCAAAAAGACTCTTCAAAAGATTGACTACGACAACATTGATGAGAAAATCAACCGGATCCTTTTCCTACAACACCTCACACCTCACAGCGTCATCAACAAAACTCCCGCCGAGCTGCTAATGGGACAAAAGCTCCGCTCCCACCTCGATCGGCTACACCCAGCCTACGAAACGAAAAAACCACTCAGATCCAGCGGCCGATGCCGTACCTTCCAGGTAGGTGATTTAGCTTTCACTAAAAACTTATCGGGCGATCCGCTGTGGGTAGAAGCGATCGTAATCCACGTAACCAGCCCAAAATCATACCTTGTTCAGTGCCCTGATGACAGACTTTGGAAGCGCCACATAGATCAACTACGATCGCGGCTACCGTCGCGTACTTCCGAACTCCCTTATGACCAAACAGAGGGGGGGAAGATACAGAGGAAAGCGAATTGCAATTTTCGGGAAACCTTTTTGAAGAAACTGATAATGGGACTGAAACGCAGGAACAGGAACCAGGGACCGGAGTGAGTTCACCTCAGGGAGTGGCCAGTGATATTAGTGACGACGGGAACACGAACTTGGAACCAGAGGCACCCCTACTGATAAACAATGATCTACCTCAGCAGAAGTGCAGCCAACCACCAGGCACTTTGCGAAAATCGAAAAGACCAACAAAACAGCCGTCCTACCTTAAGAACTATGTAACCGCGCCCCGTGGGCAGAAGCCAGGGGAAAGGGGTGTTGTGAATGAATAATACCAATAAAGTATATTGAGCTTGAAGTCAAGTGCAAGGGGTCTGGCCCTGCACTTCTGATTGGCTGTTAATGGCAGGATCGGATTGGTCCGTTCAGGAGCATCTGATTGGCCATTAACAGGCCATTCCTATTGGTTAACGGAGCTAGTGCTCCAGGTTTGCTATTGGTTGAAGAGTTAATAAGTTGCCTATATAAGGAAGACTATAGCAGCCCTCCAGTTTGAGCTGTCACAATATGTAAATAAAGAGTTTGAAGTTCACTGTTTCTACCAGCTTGTCTCCATCATTCGCACCCATACTCCAGACATAACAGAGATCTTCTAGTCCAATCTTCTGCTCAAGCAGGAGACTTTATACCATTTCAGATAGGTGGTTGTCCAGTCTTTTCTTAAAAACCTCCAGTGATGAAGCATCTACAACTTCTGAGAGCAAACTTCTAAGAGCATTCCAAGTTGCTTTTCTCCTTGATTAATTTCCCTCCACTGTTTCTTGTCTTCCTTTTGGTTCTTTGGAAAATCATTGACCCCATTCTTCTGTGGCAGCTCCTTAAATATTGGAATACTGCTAGGTATCTGTGGATGGAAGAAGGGAGAGAAAAATAAATAAGAGCTATTGTGGTGGCATAGTGGTTCAAATGCAGTATTGCAGGCTAACTCTTCCAACTTCCAGCACTTCAATCCTGACTGGTACATGGTACATGGTTGACTCAACTCTCCATCTTTCCAAGGTTGACTCAACTCTCCATCTTTCCAAGGTTGGTAAAATGAGGACCCAGATTGTTGGGGGAAGAAGCTGTAAAACACTAAGAAGTGGTATATAAGTCTAAGTGTTGTTGCTTTTGTTATTGTGGTTAGCTGCAATTGTATGTAGTCTCCAGTGGTCTCCCATTATGGAGAAAAAGTAAAGAAACAACAAAGTTGTTTCTGATAGCAACAATTTTATCTGCATGATATCTGATTCTGTCCTCAGAATAGCAGTGCTTCATAGTTTGCATGATCATTGATAAAATATATAAATATTTTATTTGCTCATAATACATGCACATAAAAATAATCGCTTGTACATAAACAACGAATTTCCCAAAAAAGTACTCTGAAAATTCTAGGAATTTTTATCCTAAGAATAATCATAAATCATGGTGATTTTTGTTGGATTTGTTAGTTTGGGGGTTATCCACTTAGTCTTTAGTTTCACAGTTTGATCCACAGCACTGTCAAATCAGTGTATTAGGATATTATTCAGAAATGAGCTATTGGCTAGCTTTGGAAATTAAATCTATCTAAAAGTAAAGTCAGCCCTAAACACACTGACCTTCATAATATTCTCAGATTTTTTTTTGCTTCTTCTACCTACTCAACTACCCAAAAAGAAATCTTGCAAATTCCAGAATCTTGGCATTCAACCCATAATTTGGATTCCCCCTTCTGTCACTATTTACAGCATGGAGTTGGAGGTTTCAGTATCAATGGCTCATGAAACATTGTTTCTCATAAACATAATCCAAACCAAATAAATGACTCCATATGCTGTTGGAACAGGCACTGTTTAGAGATTTGGTGTAATATCCATACATATCTATGTTTACATCTGTATGTGTATGTATGTAGATTTTAGATAGATAGATAAATGATAGATAGATAGATAAACAGAAAGACAGACAGACCGACAGACCGACAGACAGACAGTATTACTCTTTAATATCTTCACCAATTATTTAGATGAGGGAATAGTAAGGGATCTCATCAAATTTGCCGAACAGCTAACTCTCCAGAGGAAGGCTCAGGATCCAGATGGATCTTGGCAGACTTGAACACTGGGCACTATTGAATAAAATGAAATTCAATGTAGATAAAAATAAAGTTTTACATTTAGGCAATCAATGTACAAGTATAGAACAGGTGGTACCTGGCTCAACAGTAGTAACTGTAGCAGACCCAGTGGACAAACACTTAAATATGAACCAGCAGTGTGCTGAAGCTGCCAAAAAGCTAATGCAATCCTAGGCTGCATTAATTCAGAGATAAAATCAAGTCACATGAAGTGTTAATACCACTTTATAATGCCTTAGTAAAACCAAGCTCTCAATATTGCATCCAGTTTTGATTGTCATGATATAAAAAAAGATACTGAGACTCTAGAACAGGGGTCTCCAACCTTGGCTCCTGGAAGCCTGGCGGACTTCAACTCGCAGAGTTCCACAGCCAGGCTGTGGAATTCTGGGAGTTGAAGTCCGCCAGGCTTCCAGGAGCCAAGGTTGGAGACCCCTGCTCTAGAAAGAGTGCAAAGAAGGGCAGCAAAAGTGATTAGGAGACTGGAGGCTAAAACATATGAAGAACAGTTGCAGGAATTGGGTATGTCTACTTTAATGAAAAAGGACTGGGGTGATTTAGCAGTGTTCCAACATCTAAGGTGCTGCCACAAAGAAAAAGGGGTAAACCTATTCTCCAACGCGTCTGAAGACAAAACAATAAGTAATGCAAAGAAACTAATCAAGGAGAGAAGCAATCTAGAATGTAGAAGAAATTTCCTGACAATTAAAACAATTAATCAGTGGAATGATTTTCCTCCAGAAGTTCTGGGTACCCCAACACTTAGGTTTCTAAGAAAAGATTGGACAATCATTTGTCTGAAATGCTACAGGGTTTTCTGCTTGAGCAGGGGTTGGGCAAGAAGACCTCCAAGGCCCCTTCCAACTGTTAGTCTGTTACATAGATAGATAGATAGATAGATAGATAGATAGATAGATAGATAGATAGATAGATAGATAGATAGATATTAG